>CM038224.1:74942402-75582402 GCA_021442155.1 Cymbidium sinense | reverse complement strand
TTCAAAGAACAGGTCATTCAAAGATTTGGTTCATCTCTATACAGAGATTTGAGGAGAATTAGCTAAGCTACAACAAAAAATAAATGTTCAGAATTTCTACAATGAATTTGAAGAAATAGCTAATCAAATTTCAGGTATTCCACCTGAATTTCTACAAAGATGTTTTGAATTAGGACTTAGACATGATATTAAGAGGGAAGTAAGAGCCTTACAACCCAATTCCCTTCATCAAGCTTTTTAATTAGCTAAGCTAATGGAAGATAGACTCGCTGATGAAATTTTCATGGCCAGAAATTACAGAGTCAACTAATATACACCAGTAAAACAACCACATCTATACCAATCACCTTTGCCATCAATACCCATAGTAATAATATGACCAAATAAAACATTCTCAAATTAACACCAACAGGTTGGAAGAAAGAAGAAAGAAAGGACTATGTTTTAACGTGATGAAAAATATCACGAGGTCATATCAAATTATTTACTTTAATGATGGTCAATAATGAAGAGCAATAGAAGAACCGAGCAAATGCAAATATTACAAGAGGAATTTCAATCGGTCTGATGCCTTTTACAGTCCTAATCCTAGGACATTAAGATTACAAGATTGAAAATAAAAAAGTATAAGTATTGATTGATAGTGGTTCAACCCACAATTTTATTCAATCCAAACTAGCCAAATTTATTGACTATAAAGTAATACACGTCGCTTTTCAAGTCTTAGTAGGCAATGGAGAAACTTTAAAATGTTCAGGAAAATGCTCTAATATTCCTATCCAACTACAAGGAAACACTTTTATCATTGATTCTCACTACCCATGCAAGGAGCGATGTTATTTTGGGTGTTTTAATGGGAATAATTGTACATTTGATTATAAAAAGCTCACTATGAAATTCTACTCTAATGACAGATTGATTCTGAGGAGATACATCCTCCAAGGTGGGAGATTACCTTCCATCACAAAATTGTAACAAAAGAAGGAAATAATATCATACTTCCAGATTAGAGAAATAACAGAGGGAATAGATTTCTCTATAAAAGAATTCAGTAACTTACATGCAGAAATATAACAAGTATTATCCCAATAGCAAGAACTATTTCAAATTCTAGCAAGCTTACCTCCAAGGAGGGACATAGACCACCAGCTTCATCTGCCACCTAGAACTCAACCAGTGAAAGTCAAAAACTATAGATATCCACACTTTTAGAAAATAGAAATAGACAAATTAATTAAAGAAATGTTGGACAGTGGCATAATCAGAGAAAACACCAGCCCTTTCTCTTCTCTAGCTCTTTTAATCAAGAAGAAGGATGGAACTTGGAGATTCTGTGTGGATTACAGAGCTCTAAATAAAGTAACAATACCTAACAGATTTCCAATTCCCACTCCAGAGGAGCTTATGGATGAATTATATGGAGCCAAAATCTTTTCAAAGTTAGACTTAAGATCAGGATATCATCAAATCAGAATGGGTGAAGACATCTATAAAGCGACTTTTAGAACTCATGAGGACACATGAGTTTATTGCAATTCTATTTGGACTAACAAATGCACCATTAACATTCCAAGCATTAATGAATTCAGTTCTTAAGCCATTCTTAAGAAAATTTATCTTAGTATTTTTTTGATATACTTATATAGCGGAGTTACATCAAAATCATCTCCAAGTATTGGAACAACTCAAGCAACCTTCACTCTTTATCAAACCATCTAAATGCTCATTTATACAGGTGATTGAGTATTTGGGACATATTTTATCTGCACAAGGCTAGTGGACCCTAAAAAGATTCAAGCGATGCAAGCATGGTTTGTTATTCAATCAAGCAGGTTAAGAGATTTTTTGGGTTTAGCAGCTATTATCAAAAATTTATTAAACACTATGCAACCATTGCCTCTCCACTAACTTCTATGTTAGCCAAGCAACATTTTCAATGGATAGAAGAATCAAAAATAGTATTTTTACAATTAAAATAAGCAATGATGATATCTCTCGATAGCTTTTTTTTCTCAGCCTTTAATCATAGAGACAGATGCATCTGAGACAGCAATTGGAGCTATTTTAATACAAAACAGCCATCCTATAGCTTATTTTAGTAAGAAGCTCTCTCCATCAATACAAAAAATATCAACATATGCAAGAGAATTATATGCTATAATAGAAACAGTAGCAAGATGGAGACAATATCTGCTAGGTAACAAGATTACCATTAGGACAGATCAAAAGAGCATAAGGGAGCTAATGTAACAAACAATTCAAACTCCTGAACAGCAGAGATTTTTAATCAAACTCCTTGGATTTGACTACACTATTGAATAAAAACTAGGGATTACAAATAAAGCAGCTGATGCATTGTCCAGAAAACTATTTAACACAGAAGATAGTCCTATAAATGACAACTCATAATCACTTATGCCATTCAGATTATATGCTTATACTCAACAAATCAATACTATAATGCAACAAATCAAAGAGGACACATAGGTTAGCATTGAATTACAAGACCTGCATAAGAACATATAGACAATCCAGGTTTATTTCCTAAATATAGACTTGCTAATAGAATGATACACTATAAAGATAGGATTGTCATAACTCAAGACTCAGCAATCAGAAATACTATTATAAGAGAATTACATTCAACACCAGTAGGAGGCTATGGAGGAATTCAGAAGATATTGGCCAGAATTAGTCAACAATTCTACTAGAAGCATATGAAATAAGATATTAAACACTTTGTCTTAACCTGCCCTATTTGTCAACAATCAAAAATGATACTCAAATCGGTAACTACCACTACATACCGGAAGCCATTTTGAGGAAGTATCAATGAATTTTATTACAGGACTACCCAAGTCTCATAATAAAATGGCTATATTAGTGGTGGTAGATAGACTATCAAAATATGCACACTTCTTAACCCTTTCAACCAATTTTACAGCGCCATATATAGCCCAAATTTTTATTTTAGATATAGCCAAACTACATGGCATACCACAAGGAATAATTTCAGACAGAGACTCAATCTTTATGAGCAATTTGGGAATTATTGATTAAGTGGAACCACATTAAAAACAATGGTGCATACCATCCTCGATGGCCAACAGAGGTAACCAAATCCTAGAGCAATATCTAAGGAGTTATGTATTAGACACCAAGGATGTGGGTATCATTCCATGGGGAATTCTCCTATAATACATCCAATACTTCCACAAAATGACTCCTTTTCAAATAGTATATGCGGACTTCCTCATTAATACCTATAATGGGAATACTGACTACCAACAGAGGTGGAAATAGTTTTTCAACAAAGGGATAAAATTCTATAGCTACTGAAAACAAACTTACAGGAAGCTCAAAACAGAACAAAGCAAATGATTGATAAACATAGAAGAAAGCTTCAATTCAAGGTAAATGATTTAGTATTAGTTAACTTACAACCCTATAGATAAACTTCAGTATCTGGGAATCAATATACAAAACTACAGAGAAAATACTATGGTCCTTTCAAAATTCTATAGAAAATAGGGACAATAGCATATAGAATAAAATTACCAGAAACAACAAGGATACATAATGTGCTTCATGTATCCAGACTTAAGCAATACAGACAGGATTCTACACTACACCCAGCAGAATTACCACCTCATGTCATGACGGTATATTAGTCAAACTTTAAAGTTTTAGATCACGGAGCGATACTGGAGATCAACAAATTAAAGAAATCTTAATATAATAGGAAAGACTTCTAGCCACAGATGCTTCTTGGGTGTCAAGTAAAGAAATACAGAGAGCATTTCCAAACTTTGACCTTGAGGACAAGGTCAAGGAGGGTGGGGGGAGGGAATAAAAACTCCATATTGGATGAAAGACTTCATTATAGAAAAGGATGAAAGAAGAATCGATATATTCTATTGCTAAAAATAATTAGAAGAATAAAGAAATGGGCCACATACATCCATAAAGTACAAACAGAAGGGCTAGAATACAAGAAGGATATTACAGGACTACAAATCAATATAAATCCAATCAGAATACAACTCAATACAAGACCACTACAGGAGAGTAATACACATGAAACCAAGAGATGAGCAACATAAGTAACAAAGTGAAGCCAAATAAACTTCAGGAAAAGAACCACATCAACACCCAAAACAGAGAACTTCAGATGACAATAGAATAAATAAAGAAGCAATCAAGAAACCAAGAAGAGATCTGAACAGTTAAGCTAACAGAATAACCACCCACCCGTCCAAAGAACGAGCAAGATAAAAGACAGCAAGAAACTCAGCCAACGATAATAGAAAATAGTTACAAGTGTATCGAACTTCTAACCTTGTAAAAGAAAGCATAGATCTAGGCTATAGAAGAAAACAGAAAGTATAAATAGGGTAAAGAAACCAAACAAAGGGATATTAATATATTTCTGAAAGCAAACTTCCTTTCCTTTCTGCATCTTCTCTTCTCCTTCTTCTCTTGAGTTTTTCTCTGATTTTTCTCATCGAAAATTGCCGCTCTCCGATCAGAAGCCCCTAGGGTTTCCCCTCTGTTCCCAGCCTCTCTTCCTCTCTCTGGAGTGTTCGACGACTCGAACTGTCGAAAGAGAAACAAAAGAAGGGGTTAAAGCAAGCGTATCAAGGAAGCTTCATCAAACGGCCAAAACCCAGCCACCGCAATAGCCATTAACGGCTCAATCCATTCCAAGGGAGTGATTATCCAGACGATCAGATCCATCTCACGGGAAATAGATGCGTTGAGTCCACTATCGGCGATAAGGATCAGACGGTGCCATGCGAGGCTAATAAGGTAATTCCAAGTGCTAGATCCAATGGTTGGAAGGAATACAACATGATCCAACGGCTCAGGAGACGGCCGCTAAACCAAATCCTTATCCCCTCCTAAACCAGGTTCATTCCACTCAGATTGACTCATTAACCTGAATTAGACCATATCACCCCTCGTCCATCGTTCTTCCTCTCGTCTCTCCCAGCCTGCTCGCTCTCTCTTTCCCCTCCCAGATTCGTTTGATCGAAGCATCTTGCCCTCTCTCGTCCTCCTCTCTCAGTCCCTCTCCCCCTCTTCCATCCAGCAATGGCACTCTGGAGAACCCTATCATCTCGCCTTCTTCATATATGCAACTTCTCCACGCAACACCTCCACTCAGCCCCCGCACTGCCGAGACGCAATCTAGTGGAGCTTTCGAAGATCCTCTCGGCTCATCGGCGGATCTCGCATTCCACCACAATCTTCGAAGGTTTTCCATCACCTCCATATGCCCAGTTCCCCATCAGCAACGATCTTTTGAAACGGATCCGCTCATCGTTGTCTTGAGATCGGATCCACTCCATCCTCACTTTCCGCTTCCGAGATCTATAACAAAAATGTAAGAAGATACTGCAATCGAAACTAATAAAATAAAGCTTCCCCTAACCGAGCGACCCTCTGTTCCTCTTTTCTTGGCCGAACAGCCCCAGCCGAGCACTTCCTATCCTCTCTTCGAACGAACTATAATAGATCTCGACCTCCTCTCCTATTCATCCGTCCGATCGCAACCCAACAGCCGCTGACTCCTCCCTCATATCTAGCAACACACTCTTCTTTTTTTTTTGAGACCTAGAGTATAGCCGAGAGGTAACTCTACCATCAGACAAGTTTCTCTCGGCAATCACTCTTTTTTGTTGCTAAGAGGCAAATCCATCATCAGACGGGTTTGCCTCAGCACTATCTCCTGCAGCTATTCCGTATCCCTTCTTTGATTGGAGTCCAATTCTCTTTGTCGCAAGCCAAGAGGGAACTCCATCATCAGCATTCCTCTGATTCAGCCTTTCTCCCACCTATTCCACCCAAATAATCAATCCAATAATCTCTTATATTCAATTTTTTCTAGCCGAACTCATGCAAAATTATTATTGTCTCTAATTGTGGATGTATGAAAATGTATAATATATATATATATATATATATATATATATATATTATATATATATATATATATATATATATATATATATATATATATATATATATATATATATATATATATATACATACATACATATATCTTGTATGTGTATGTTTCTTTATCAGTTTGAAAATGTCATTTCATCGGGTGTAGAGATGAAAATCGGTCAAGGTGTTTCAAAATACCAACCATCACGCTCATCAGGGCGTGACGAGCTGATCAAATTTGTTAGATGTAGCTTCTCCTATACCACAATGCTATCAAAATTTTGACTAAATTTTGGACTTAAAAAAAGGGTGAAGAATCAAGATTTATTTAAAAAGAAATCAAGCACATCAAAAATATTATAATCTAAAATGAAATTTAATTATATTAAATCGTAAAGTTTCATAAAGCAAACATAAACATGAATTTCAAAAAAAAAAAAAAAAGAGGGAGAAGACCTTACAATGAACTTCAAAGAAACTTGAATGCTACACTTTTAGGGTCTATATGAGTTTGCATTTCAATGTAAAACTAAAATCATAGGAAATTTGTTAAGTGTCATGTTTAAAGAAAATAAAAAGGGCAGAAATCGAATGAGATTCATAAGAGGCCTATGGAGGAGCTAAGTAACATGTTGGCAAGCATAGTTAAAGCTCCTAAATGAATGATTGGATTATGTTGTATCTTATGCAACAATGATCTATGGTGGATTCAGGTAGTTTGTTGATGAGAATAGCCAAGACTTTTAGATGTGCACATACATCATTATTTATAACTCATACTACACAATAAGAAAAAGCAGTTTAGGAAATTTAAATGAGACTCACAATAAATTAACACCTTGTTAATGAGCTTGGGTGCATCTCGTATAATATCTCACTCTAAAAATTGGATCATAGGAAGCTTTTAACAAACTTGAAAGTTAACATTCTGATATGAAAGCGAATTGAACATGAATTGCAAGACCTTTGTAGCAAACTCAATTGTACTTTCTTGAGTGTGAGCTAAATAACTATGTTGCTTACATTTAGTTCATTAATAATTTAAATGCAAGCAAGAATGCAATGATTTGAATTGCAATATAAGTCTAAAACAACTATGCTACTAGATTTGCAATTCTTCGTACAAGCAGACAGAATGCGACACTAAATTAAATCTGCACGAATGAAGGAGCTTCCTTCAATCCAAAAATTATAAAATTATTATTCTAATTATGATTTTCAAAATCAACGATTAAATGAAATTATCAAAGCTAAAAAAATACCTGCATGTGCTAAGACATAGAGATTTAATGTGCAAATTTTAATGTCTAAAAAGGCTACGCAGACTAAGTTGAGATTAAATAAATATGAAATTAATCTCATAATTTAGAAATAAAATTACCTAAATGACTAAACACCTGCATGGTCCCCGACACTTATGCTAAATACCTAAACTTGGTGTCTGAGGATGCTGTGCGGGTTTTCAAGAAAAGGAGGGGGGATGATGAAATTGATTTAATCCTTTATGACTATATGCATGCAAGTTAATGAATATCTCCATATGCTAATTCAAATCAATGAAAGATATAAATATTCAACTCCATAGAATATGCTCATAGTAGACCTAATCCTTTATGCTTGAAAGAGAGTTGTCAAGGTCTACTAAATGAACAACTTCTAAATGAATTTAAACTATATTAAATCATAAGACCCAATCCTCTATATTTGCAATGGAGTTGACAAGGTCTATTATGATATTAATTTTATAAATAATTTAAATTGCACATAAGTCATATAACTGATCCTCTACTAACAAATAAGTAGAGTTGATAATGTCTATCCCAATGATGGCTGAGTTGATTGAAGATATCAACTAGAGGGGTAACTATTGTCAAAATATATACGATATTATATTCAATATTCTCAAATGCAAAATACTCAAAATATAAATCTAGATCTGATCCTCTATCATTAAATTAATAGAGTCGACAGGATGTGAAATAATAAACTAAATGATTTAGCAGATTTATATCCTCGATGATGGCCACGTTGATTGAAAATCTCAAATAGAGGGGATATTATCATCAAAAGACACTTGAGCTCTAAACTAATTCATCATAAAACTAAATTTCAACTAAGTAAATATCTAAACTAAATGGAATTTATTATTTAAATGCTTAAAGCAAATAATTCATCCACTCATCCACCATTGTTTGTTGGGGATGATAGATTAAGAAAACTCTAGGTCACAAAGGAGCTAATATCAAGTCAAATAAATCACTATATTCAAACTCAAATAATTTCATGTCAGTAAGGATGTGGCCCATGTCCTCTGTCCATGTGGTTTGACCAGTAGACTCCACATATGATGCAGTTATGACCAGAGTCCTCTGATCGGATGGTTGACGCCAAATGACACTATATTATGGTCACGATTGTAGCCAGTATGTTCCTCAATTACTTATTCCTTTGAGTTATGAATCATAGGGTATATTTGATAGGCATAAAGCCATTTTGTCAGCTAAGGTGGACTTAAGCTTGTCTCCTTAGACAAACACTACCCTAGGTCTACAAGAATTACTTAGACGATGTAACCCATGGTTGCTGATAAGGATTCTTCGTTCAGGTTGGGTCAACTACCTCCTCTAACTAAGTAGACTAGGGACCATGATAGCCCGGGATGGTATAACCATGGGATCTTGATCAAACACATCATCATTCCACCAACCATATACTTTAAGTTAAATAATAGTGAATTTCATAAATTTTAAATCCCAAAATTTAAACTCCACATGTTGCTACTATACGTTACAAATTTAGTGATTTAACGACTAACCTTAATCGAAAGTTCCTTCTTAACATTGAGAGGGGTAATTAACTATAGGCGTTTGCGCCTATAGGAAACGTGGAACCAGATCTAAAGTCCTCATAAAATGAGGACAAAATCTCTGGGTAGTGTCTTATTTACTATCTCACCTACTATAATTCTAATTCAAACTCTCTTCATTGAGAGGTCGGTGGTGAATTTTTGTAGCTCACAAGGTAGAAGTCGAATTAGAAACGACATAGGTGTGATTATAGATAAAATTTTGAAGGATAATATTATAAATATTAATAGATTTGTAGATAGAATTATAGCTTTAAAGATTATTATTGATACTAAGATTATCAATGTTATAAGTGTTTATGCTCCTCAAGTAGGTTTAGATGTAGGCTCAAAATAAAAATTTTGTAATGAATGAGAGGGATTAATATAAAAGATACATCTTGAAGAAAAAGTATTTATTGGGGCAGATTTAAATGGGCATGTTGGTAGAGTGGTAGAAGATTTTAAAAGAATTCATGGTGGCTATGGATTTGGAGTGCTAATGAAGAAGGTAGGACTATATTAGATTTTACTTTAGCCTATAATTTTGTAGTTGCTAATACTTTATTTAAGAAAAGAGATGAGCATAGTATTACTTATAAAAATTGATCTAGTAAAATACAGATTGATTATTTTCTGATAAGAAAAATAGAATGTTTAGATTGAAAGTAAATATTTTTAGATTTTAAGATGAAAAATAAATCAAAGTATTATTCTAGGATTAGATTGGACCACTTAAAGAACACTAATAAAAATATTTTTAAGTGCAAGTTACAAGAGCTTAGAATTTGGGATGTTCATAAGGAAGCTAATTTTATGTGAAAAAAAGTAGCAAGTAAAATTACACAAGTTACAAAAAAAATGTGCTTGGAGAATCAAAGGAAAGCTTCTTTTAAAAAAATAGTTGGTGGTGGAGTCAGAATGTGCAGGAAATGATAAGAAATAAGAAGCATTGCTATAAAACTTAATTTAGATGTAAAAACTCATAAAATTGAAAAAGATATAAAGTGGCCCGTAGAGATTCTAAGAAAGCAAAATATGAGCAAAAAATTTAGCTTTTAGTGATTTATACAATATATTGGATACCAAAGAAGGTGAAAGATGTATGTATAACTGAGCCAACTAAAGAGTTAGGAGAAGTAAAGATCTAGTTTAAGTGAGGTGTATTAAGGATGAAAATCATAAACTATTTTTCTTAGAAAATGATATTGAAAAGAGGTGAATGAGGTATTTTGATAAACTTTTCAATGAAGAATCTAAAATTATGATTGATTTTAGCAACCTTAATACCCTAAATAAAAATAGAGAATTTTGTTTTTATCATCGTATTAGTAAAATTGAAGTAAGAGAAGCTTTAAAGAAAATGAAATGGGGAAAACAATAGGACCTGATGATATTCGAATAGAAGTGTGAAAATATTTAGGAGATCTAGGAATTTCTTAGCTTACAAATTCTTTTAATGTTATTTTAAAGACTAAAAAGATGTTAGATGAGTGAAGAAAGAGTTTGGTGGTTCCTATATTTAAGAATAAAGGTGATGCATAAGAGTGTGCAAATTATAAAGGAATTAAGTTAATGTGTCATACATTAAAATTATGGGAGAGGGTAATTGATCATAGGTTATGATGTGATACAAAAGTTTCTCACAATCAGTTTGGTTTCATGTCAGGTAAATCTACTATGGATGTTATACATTTGTTAAGAGGTTTGATGGTAGAGAAAGTAAGGAGGATCTACATATGATATTTGTTGATTTAGAGAATGCTTATGATAAAGTTTCAAGAGATGTTCTTTGGAGAGTTCTAGAAAAGAAAGGAGTTAATATTGGTTATATTCAAGTAATTATGGATATGTATACTAGAGCTGTTACTTGTGTCCAAACATAAGGAACATTGACATAATTTTTTTTATTTCAATTGGATTACATCAAAGATTAGCTTTAAACGCTTATCTTTTTTTGCTTTAATTATGGATGTTCTTATCAGGCATTTACAGGAAGATGTACCTTGGTGTATTATTTTTACTAATGACATTCTTGTGGTGTTTTAATTTAAATGTGGGGCTGATACCACGTAGATCTTAGGGGGTACATATTGAAGTGATCAGGTATGACATTAAGGTATAATGTACTATCTTGAAAGATTGAGGCATCTCTCTTCAATAGACCTAATCACATAATAAGGACTCCTAAAGTATGATGTGTCTTCAAATATATGAGAGATCATTCCCTTATTTTACATGAAAAAGTAAAGTAGGGCTTATTTTAAGCCAAGTTCCTTAGTTCCCTATGGAGACAAGCCTCCATAGTTAATTACATCCAAGAAAATGAGATTTCCTAAGAAAACTCTCGATTAAAGTTGTCAGTTATTATTTCTAAAGATTTCAAGGTTAAGACTATCGCATGATTGGCTATTTTGGCAAATCAAATGGGATTGTTCAATTGGAAGACTTATTTTAGAATCCAAAGGAAAATAAGTAGAAAATGCTCATGATACTAGGAAGCCTAGTGAGCATTCCAATCTATCATATATTGAAGCTTTATATAATTGAAAGAGATGATTCATTTATTTGATTTAAAATTTTATTATATTGCTAAGGCTTATAATTCATTAACACAAGATTGTGGAAATGCCAAAGAGGTGAGAATTTATGCTTATAGTCCAAAGGAAATAAGAAATCTCAGATTCTAAATCTAGGAAGTTTTAACAGAAGTTCAAAACCTAAATTTAAGCAGAAAGAGGATACAATGGTTTACTTTCACAAGAGAGAATTAAATTATCCGACTTCTAGACTTACAATTGCCAGGAGTGGCTACTAGCTAACATCTCATATGATTCAAAATCATGTAGTACAATCTTATAAAATTATAAGATTGTTAAGCTTGTTATTTAATAGGAAAGAGACCAGAGTCGTAAGCTTACTCTATACGAAGTTAGAGCATGACTAACATGAGAATATGACTTAGTCTAAAAATTAAAAGTTTTCATAATTTTTATGTAGTTTTGACACATTCATTTAGACAAAGGCTTTAGGATATTTATGCCTAAATACATGATAAAATTTGGTTATTGGACAAATCAGCGAGAAGAGGTGTTCTCCTCTATAAAGGATGCTTTTATAGGTCAAGCATTCCCCTATTGTGCAAGAGTGGAGACCCTCCATATTCAAGAGTGAAGCAATATGTTATGCATGATGTTATACATACAACATATAGCTAAGAGGTTGCTAAATCTTTCAATTATCTTGATTACAATCTAGGCTTTAGAATGAGGTTGAAAGTTATTTTAAATTTAGTTATGAGTTGTTAATTGGGGTAAAAAATATAATTTTATCCTAAGAGCCTACCGTATTCAGGTCACACATTCAAACGTCAATCATTAAGAAACTATGAAAATCATGATGTTCTAATGTGCAAGCTAAACACAACAACAATCATTTTAAAGACTATCGTGAAAGAATAAAAGGTCAGTGCGATCGGGTACAACTAACACCCCGAAAAAGAGAAAAGTTAGGTAGCCGAACTCTACCCTTATATAACCTAAATTATAATTGAAATTGAATACATGTTATGGGGGCCTTCTTTCTTCATTTCTTCCTTCTTCTTTCTTCCATCTCTTGATTTGGTTTGCTCCAAGGCATCACAAGGCACCCTAGAATTAAGCCTTCTAGCCACTGCTCATCCTAATCCCCATACCACTAATCCTAATTCCTATTACACAATTATATTTTTTGGGAAAAATAAATCTAACTACATCTACAAAATAGATATTAGCTAAACATATATATAATCCCAAGCAGTTATATTTCATAATTTAGACTTAGTACTCTACACATAATTAACCAAACTCACTTGTCCTAATGTGGATTATGCTTAGGGGCATAAGAAACATACAAAACATATAGGCAAAACTTTTATATTTATTTTTAAGCAACCCCTTAAGCACAATCCCCTTCAAAAAATAATATTATGCTATCAACGACCTAACATCAAGTCTACGATCCACATTCCTAACATTCGGTCTAAAGTATTACATTACAAAATAAAGTATATCTTCATTACATGCACCGTCCTAACCTAAAGCTAAAAGTTGTGACTTAGCATGCTAATGTGTGTGCTTAAGCTTTATGTGGTATGTCTTAGCTAGGCATTAGAGCTATGATTTTCTAAATTTAGAATTATTTAATTTAACATGATGGTTGGTTTTATTTTAAATTGTTTAGAGGTTTACAAATTTTAATTTATATTTTATTTTGTTTCATTTAATT
Organism: Cymbidium sinense; assembly: GCA_021442155.1. Lineage (NCBI taxonomy): Eukaryota > Viridiplantae > Streptophyta > Magnoliopsida > Asparagales > Orchidaceae > Cymbidium > Cymbidium sinense. The sequence goes on along the minus strand of CM038224.1, from coordinate 75,569,339 downwards.
TACACTTAGCATATAAGTGTTATAAAGTGAAGATGAAGGCTTAACCTCCTTCATCCCAATCTTAAATTATTTTCTAGGAGTATATTTTATGATTTAGCTTCTCTTTTAGTGAATGATTTATTAAATATTTTTATTAATCCTAAGTTTAGCTTAATCTTAAAGAATCTTATTCAACATGAAAGACATCTTAAGATTAATGTAATTGAATTATCATCACATAGATAATGTCGAACCATCCTTTCCATCACCTATAACATGCATATGATTTAACATTTAGTATACCTACACATACAACATATTTTGGCATACTTAAATGATTATGAATGCATACATTTGATAGAAAAGAGTATTTTTTATATTCTAATAACATACAAATATGCATGTAAAAAATATGTGAGCAAGTACGTGTCATTGTTTAAACCAAGGAAGTGAGATAATCAAATGACATCCTTAGGTATACTTAAAGCCTCCTATTCTCGGGATGTACAGACTATATACTTTCTATATTAAATACATATGAATGTATACTATAAGGATGAAAATCATGGAAGAGATTGTATTTTATTTGGTTAAATTGTTTATTCATATAAATTAAAGCTCTCTCCAAATTCTAATACAAATATACATAGGAATAAAATTAAACAAGTACATGCCTTTGTTAACCAGGGAAGTGAGATAATCAAATGACATCCTTGGGCTACTAAAAGCCTCGTGTTCTCGTGATGTACAGACTATATACTTGTTATCATTCAAATATATGTAAATCCAAATATGAACATAGGAAAGAAAGCACTACCTTTACATGCAATACGTTTTGATATACTTAAATGATTATTGATGCATGTATTTTTAGTGGAAATAAGATTCTCATTCTTTAATCTAATACACATATACATATATAAAATATGTAAGCAAGTATGTGTCATTGTTTAAATTAGAGAAGTGAGATAATCAAATGACCTTCTTGGGGCTACTTAAAGCCTTATATTTCTGGGATGTCCTGAGTATATACTTACTATCTTAAATAAATATGGATGTATACATAATTAGAAGAATGAAAATCATGCAAAAGATTATATTTTATTTGATTGAATTGTTTATTCATATAAATTAAAGCTCTATCCAAATTCTAATACAAATATACATGGTAATGAAATTAAACAAGTACGTGTTTTTATTAAACAGGAAAGTGATATGTTCAAATGCCTCCTTGGGACTACTTAAAATCTTGTATTTCCGGGATGTCCAGACTATATATTTATTATCATTCAAGCATATGCAAATCCTTATAGGAACTTAGGAAAGAAAACATTACCTTCATATGCTTAATCTATAAACAGATGCAAATCCTATATATATATATATATATATATATATTCACAACTAGTATCACTCCAAATGTTATTATCAAGTTATAACTTTTGAAAAATATAATTGGTTTTATTAATGATAATAGTCACACATATAATTTTACATAAGTAAATTTTGTTTGATTTTGAAAATATGAATGCATGATATCACATGACACATAGCATTTAAAGTGATTGAAAAAAGAATAGTCAAATATTTTCACATAATTCATTCAATTATACTAATTCCTAAGGACAATCATATTAAATAAAATCATCTAAAGAAAACCAAAGCTTCTTATTAATTTTAATTTTATATTTTAATTAAACTTAAAGAGAAGAGATCATTTTTTATTTTTATTTTTATCCCATTCCCATGTTGGTGATTTTAATTTATTTAAGGAAAGATAATTAAGTGATTTTTATAATTTAATTAAGTTAAACCATTTAAATAATCCATTTAATTACCCTTTCCTATGCTTCTTTAATTTAATTAACCATTTAATCATGAGCCATAAATGATATGTACATGAGAAAAGTAAAATTACAATGCTCCTAAAAGACCTAATACAATTGGCTCATGATTAGAGATTAATTATATTAAAGAATCTAATTAATCACTTTTATGATTTTCTCACACTCATGAGCTAATCATAATTTCCTTAATGGTCTTTATATTATTGAATGCATAAAGAGGAACCCTTAATTTATGTATTGATTATCTGATGTGATTAGCATTTTTAATTTGATTTGATTTGGCCATTGATTAATTAATAAACTCCTTAATTAATTCATATTTTAATTAACTCTCTTTAATGAAATAAATTTGGAAAAATAATTAGGAAAGAGGTCCTAATCACTCTCTCTCATCATCTCACTATTAATCAGTGATTAATGAACTTTAATTAATTAGTTTTCACTATTTTGGGTTTTAAATAATCATTAGAATAATTAAGAGGGTAATTAGGATTTGAATTTCAAATTCTCCTAATCATATAGCCAATAAATCTTAATAAAATCATGAGAGGTAGAGGTCATCCCATTAAATTATCATGTCAAATTTGGGATTAATTGCCCAAGTAATTATGGCTTAATTAAGCTAATTAAGAAAATATGCAAATCCTGATTAAGCCTTAATCACTGTTCAAAACATAATAAAATTATTTTTATTAAATTTTGTTATGTTTAACCTTTCCAAAATGTATTTATTTGCATTATTTGGATTTTTTTATAATTAGTTGTGAATTTATGAAATTTCAACCAATTAATTGCATTTTAAACCTTAATTAATCCCTAATCTTGTTGGCACCACATGGGCAGCTGGCGCGCTTTCCACGTGATGCCGTGGGATTGACCACTTAAATCGTCCGATGCGGCTGTTGAGACAGCGGCGGTGGATGCACTTTCGTCCTCATCATTCAATCTATGATTAGATGGTGGGGATTAATCGTGTGATTCATATTATGATTAAATCAAGATTATCTAATGGATTAATCACGACTGTCCATTCCAATAAGGTGGAACAACGGCGGATCACCATTCCAATCAGGTGGAATGGATGGCGGATGATCCATCATCCCCCGAGCGATGAAAGACAGACACCGTCCCCCTCCTTCACTCTATCTGAGTTTACTGGAGCTCATGAGGGCTCTAGATTGACTCCAAAATGTTTAAGAGGGAGATCTAGAGGGACCCTATGATGGGATTCATAAGAAAACATGATTTTCTTCACAAAAGACCAACACCTTAATGGATTTCTACGGTTTGCCAGAGTTTACCTCGTCGAAACTCAGGATCGGCGGTTAGCCGACTGAGGTAGTTTTTTTCTTAAAGATATGAAGCCCTACTGAGAAGCTCGTGCCTTGACTCCTCGCTGGAGGCTCTGTGGACCAAACATCGCCAAAATCCTCACTAGAGTTAGTCTTGGATGGCTCTCCGGTGCTTGAATCGATCGGGAATCGATTCGTTTCACTTCATTGGAGCTTGGTCAATGTGTGGGTAAAGTAGGAAATTGTGGGGTTTAGGAGGAGTTGGACGGAGCAAGGCCTCAGGTTCACTCAATTTCATCTTCATCGACGATAGGGAGGCTCAGAGGATTCAGTAAATCACTTGGGAGGTTCGCCTTTGCTCTCTCCTGCTCTCAAGAAGCTCTGATGTCTGTGAGAGTGGAATGGGGAGAAGTATACACTCCTCCCCCTCAAATTTGATAGCTTGGATTAGTCTTGCCTTGGGTAGACGTCCGACGGGCACAGGCGGATGGGGACGTCAGAGAAGGGTTGATGTGGCTTGGTTTGAGTGGGTGAGGGCCTGAGGTGGGCTGCCAAGGGCTGAAGTGGGCTGCCAAGGGTTGAGGTGGCTTGTCCTTGGTTTCCTATGTGTGCCAATGGGAGGAGGTGGGTTAGCTCACCTCCCTTGACCAATAACTGCCCAACCAACCTTGGGTCAGGTTAGCCATAGGGTTAAGGGTCCAAACTCAACTTTGGGTGGCTGCCAAATGCAAATGAGGAGGGGGTTTGACCACTCAAAAATGAATTTTATCTTATTTGGAAGGCTTAACCTAATGAGTAAGGGGTCAATTTGGGTTGGGTTAGATTTGGGCTGACCCAAGGATGGGTCATGCCAAGTTTGAATGGGTTTGGGCTTGATTTGGATGGGTTTAGCTCAATTTGACCCATGTAGGGCAAATTAGGTTAGGTTGGGTTAAGTTGACCAATTGATCATATTGGGTCAAACCAAGGCTTGATTCAAGTTGAAATGATGATTTGAGATGTTTAGGATCAATTGGTTTGATTTGATTTTGATTGAATTTGAATTTGACTCATATGGGTCAAATGGGCTAAGTTAATCAATTTGGCCAAATTGACTAAATTAGCTTGGGTTAGGTGTCGATTTGGGTTCAATTGATTATTTGAAAATGATTGTAAGTTTTGATTACAATCAATTTAGATTTATGAATGATTTAGACCAATTTGACCCTTTAGATCAATTTGGGCTAAATGGGTCAATTGGGTTGACTTAGTCAAAGTGGGTTCAACCAATTGTTTGATCATATTCAATAATCAATTTGTAATGGATTTGAATCATTGGTTGCAATCAATTTGGATTAGGATTTTGTTTGGCTCAATTTGGCCTTTTAGGTCAAATTGGGTCAACTTGGGTCAAGAGGTCAATTAGATTTGGTTTGGCTCAATTGATAGTCAAGTCATGTTCAAGGATCAATTTGAAGTTGATATAAATCATTGGTTTCAATTAATTGGGTTTAGAATGAGATTTGGTTCAATTTGATTCATGTAGGCAAATTGGGTCAACTTGATCAAATGACCAAATTGACTTGATTTGACCCAATTATAATTGATCAATCAAGGACAATCAATAATCATTGTAGGAGATTTTGGGTGCCAATTTTGGTTGGATTGGAATTTAATTCAAATGGGTCCTTTAGGTCACTTTGGATCAAGTGAACCTAATGGGTGAATTGAATTGGTTTTGGGTTGGATTGAGGTTAATTAAATTTAATAATTGGTTTGAGATTGATTGATGACTTTGATTGCAACTGATTTGAGTTTAGTTAGATTTCGGCTCATTTGGATATTTTGGGTTCAAATGGGTTAGGTTGGGTTAATTGATTTGATTTTGGTCAATGGGTTTGATTGTAGATTTTGGAAGAGTTTGGAATGAAGGTTTGAATGGTTGGAGTGCTTTTGTGAAAATCAATTCAATTTGGTTTGATTGAAGGAATTTTAGTTAAGTCCATAAGATTGACTTAAGCGTTTAGGATTGATTTAGGTTATGGGTTTCAATCATTTGGCTTGGGATTTAGATATGAATTGGAATTCAATTGGGATTGGTTGGATTGATTTGAGATTTGATTTTGCATGATTGGATAGACATAAGTCATGGGTTAGGCTATATGATAGGTAGGCTTCCTTAGTTCCTAAGACATGATCTAAGCCTATGGCAAGTCCTCCTAAGTCCCTAGTTGGGTTAAGTATTCACTTAGTTACTAGAAGTATCCTATGGCTAAGAAGATCCCAATGTCTAGAATACTCCTAGGTCTAAGATGGAAAGATTGAATCCTCACTCTAAAAGTGAGGTCAACAATTCTTCTTGTTGATAAGACTAAAGAGGGAGTCCAAGTGTACTTGAATTATGGAGGTCTACCGTAGAGTCTAAAAATTTTTGTTTAAGTAGATCTAAAACTAAATATATGGAGTGTAATTTTAGTCATAGAAGTTCTAATGGTAGTGTTGTGATATTGGGTGAACAAGTCATTAAAACGAGTGAGTGATTTAGATATCTAGGCTCTATTGTTCAAAATGACGGTGAAATAGATGGAGATGTTATTAGTATAATTCAAGTTGGATGGCTGAAGTGGAGGAATGCATCGGCTGATAGATAAAAAGTTTAAACTTAAGGAAAAATTTTATAAGATGGTGGTAAGACCTGCAATGATTTATGGTGCAGAATGTTGACCAATAAAATAGAAGCATAAGACTAAGTTAAGTATTGCAAAGATGAGGATGCTCAGGTGGATGAGTGACTTTACTCTTAGAGATAACACGAAATGAGTATGTTCGGGAAAAGTTAGAGTAGCTCTAGTAGCAGATAAGATTAGAGAGAGTCGCCTTAGATGGTTTGGCCACAAAAAAATGTTAGTCATTCGATGATCTGGTTAGGAGAGTAGATGAATTAGATTTGTCTTATGTTAAGAAATGTAGAGGTTGACCTAAAAAGACTTGGTTAAGATGTATAAAAATGATCTTAGTATACTTGAACTAAATGAGAATTTGACACATAATAGGACACAATAGAGAAGAATAATTCATGTAGCTGACCCCACATAATGGGATAATGACTTGTTGTTGTAAATATCCTCTAAAGTAGGCTTATCTTTATATTTAATAGAAATTGATATCATAAAAAAAAGATTCATCTTAAAAAATATATGTGATGAAGAAGGCACTTAAATTTGGCCAATATGGATGTATTAGCCTCTAAAACTCTAAGTAAATAATTTTCTTATATGTACTATTTCCTTCGTGTTTAAAAATGGACTAATATGAACATCAAATAGCAAATTTAGAATGTATGCATTTGACCCAAATATCTCATCAAGTTTAAAGGGTTCACATGCCTTTGTATGTAGCTTTTTGACTTTATAAAAAAATAAATTCTTTTAAATCCATTAATATATACTCACTTACATTAAAATTTATAGAAGATATTTTATAATTAACCTTTTCAACATATTTAACATTAATTTTCCCCAATTTATTACTTAACCTCTTTATATAGGCCATAAAACATTAAAACTCATTGGTTAAAGTACAAATAATTTCCAAAAATATTTGAGGTGGCATGTGCAATATCAATAAAGCCTTTAGGATTGTATCAACACACAATTTCAAAAGTAATTATGAGTCTTTTATAAGAAAAAAATTGTTAACTGCAAATTCTAAAACGCTAAGATGTAAATATCAAATTCTCATATATATATATATATATATATATATATATATATATATATATATATATATATATATATATATATATATATATATATATATATATAATATTTATCAAACGATTCCCCAACGTTCTTTTCACAACATTTTCCCATCTATTTGAAGAATTTATCATTAGATTAATATTTTTGTCTAGAATCATTTAATCTTTCATTAAAAATATAATTAAATGTTTTCTTGGATTAAAACTCATTCCTATATCAATACTAAACGTAGCATAAATGAATTTAAATAATTCGAAAAAAATATACAAGTTTAACACAAGAAAATAAGTCATATTTATTGTTTTTATTTAAAAGTCTTATTTTTTCTAGAAATTTAGATTATTTTTTTTCTTTAACATCTTAGTCGTAGAAGAAGTGATGGTACAGTATGTATGCTTACGAATGATAATGATGTTTTCAAGGTTGGCTGCTTGAAGAATGAGCTCAAGTTTACTAAGATTACAAGGTTTTGATATAGTTCAGTGTATGAATTTTGTTAATATTCATTGTAAGTTGATTGAGTGGTTTTTAAATGCTGAAAGACAATAAAAAACTGAGTAGATTTCTTGAAAATATATATTATAAAGATTTCTAATTTTTTAAAGAAAAATAATTATCATTAATAAAAATAACAAATATAAAATAATGCCATACATGGTCAACTCAAAAAAAAAAAAAGGGAAAAGAGAAAATATGTGGAGAAAATCTAGTCATTCTCTCTTTTCTTGATGAATTTATCAGTTTAAGGAATCCATTATCACCATAGATGGATACAATTCCACATAAAAAGAAAAAAGAATTCCAGCAAAAATATACCCGAAGTCTAAAGTGAAATGCACAAACTGAAGACGAGATCTACACAAATTGAAGCGAATGCTGCCTCAATCGCAATGTATGATATGATAACATGTACTCATATGTATGGACAGTCAAACAATCTGCCTTACGGGATCTATACAAATTGAAGCTTGCGAAGGGACCTGATAGGAAAGACGAGGGTTACCTTCTTGAAATATGAAGACGATGGTTTCGGTAAGAGTGAAGCGGAAGTCAGAGATAGACGAGGGTTTCAGACACTCAAATCCTGTCGATGGCCACAGTCCTACGCCGGCAAACACCACAAGGAGACCGAAGAAGAGTCCACAGGGTGAGATCGGCTGAGATCGGTAGTGGCGAGCTTGGTTGAGATGAGGGTTCCGGATTGGATCCCGTAGGGAAAACCCTCAGTTTCCTTCGGCAAAGGATGTATTGAGGGCACGGGGAGAATAGTCACAGAATTGCTTAAGCTCTAAAATACAGATAATTTATGGAAAAAACAATCAAATGAGGACCGGAAGGCAAAGTACAGCGGCTGCGGTTCAAAATCCCAAAGCTCGGCCAAATAATGCAAATCCAAACGCATTTGTGGCGGCATAAACCGTGCTGCGTCCATACAGCTGTACCAAACGAGCCCTAAATATTGTATACCAAGGGCACATCACAAAAAATTTCTTTTTGCTCCTACCACAACTTCTGTTTGTGGGAATTAAGTAGCATTTCGAATACTCCAATGAACCATTATCATCACATCTAGTGAAAAAAGTTGTAAAAGCTAGCTCTGTATTATAAACTGCCAAAAAAAACAGTAAATCCAACATCGCAGACTAAAATACTGACGCTTTACAACAAATGAGACATCCCCATTTTACTGGTTAAAGATCTGAAATGATATTCCTATTAAGCACTATGAATAAAGCAATTTGGTTGATTAGCTCAGGAATTAAGTTCTTCATCTCTATAACCTAAGATTAGAATTAGTAATCAATGTTAAACAAGGATTAAGAACTTCCATATTAAGCTGGACTGGGAGTGTCATCTGTTTAGACTGAAGAGGAATCATGAGAAACCATTGGTGTTTTGGAAGTCGATGATAGGTGTTCTCTTAGAAATATTTTTAAGAGAATGTCACTAGAGTAGGAAACTAGCAAAAAAAGATAGTTTTGCAAGTGAGACTTTCTCCAAATGCTCTGTGCTCCTTTCAATGTATATATATGGGAACATTTGCACTGATATTTTGATTTCTTTGGTGTGGTAGTTTGAACTCCTTGAAGCGCAAAAACCAGAAAAGTTTCAGATAGCTTTCCACGTTCTCTTACAATGCTTGAAATAAACAGGCAACAATTTCTTGCCAATTCAACTGTGCATAAAATTTTAGAGTATATCTGGAATTCATTTGAGCAGTGATTCAGTCAAATAAACTCCAATTTGATATCTTTGCAGGCATCTCAAACTTCATGTTATGTAAAAATATTGCGAAGTTCAAACTTTTTAGTACATTGCGATGATGGTTTTGACTTACTAGCTACATGATTGGCTTATTAAGCCATACAAGCAAACAAAAAAACTCTAGCAATATTTTCAATTGATAATTATTGACCCGATTGTACGTTTTACAGAAGAGTAGAGAAGGTTCATAATTTCCAACAGCAGATCAAGGGTTTACATCAACAGTCGTAAATGTGAACAAATTCGAATTTAAAACTAAGGTTGCAAAAAAAATATATGTTCAGAATTAATGATCTAAATGAATCTTTAAATCTGAATTAAAAATGTTATATTTGAGTCAAATCTCTTATATATGAATCAAAGATCTTATGCTCGGAACAAAAAGACCTATATTTAGTTTAGAAGATAGAACATTTGAGTAATAAATCTTATAAGTGAAAATTTTAAATTTAGATCAAAAGTTACAGAATTCCATCATTCTACAGATGGAATGATTCATCATTATTTCAGACATATAAATTCAGAATTCTCGTTGTTGGATTATTGCACTGATTAACATACTATACTGAAAATAAAAAAATGCTGTATTTTATCAAGCTTGGTGTCGGAATTGTTCTACTTTGAGAAATATTAATATGGGAATCATCGAATTCCTTTTTGTTCCTGCTTGGTAACATCCAAGCAGGAAATCAATGGTTAGTCTGGCTTATACTTAGTAGAACACCAGTCAAATTCAATATAAGTAGCAGAAAATCAGAAATACAATATCCAAATCGCAAAATTCCATCAAGCTAAAGATCAATAATCCATCACGATTTGAAAAACTGTAATAAAAAGCTTAATCTTTTGTAATTGATAAAGCTAAGTAATGATCAGAGAAAATTCGTTCTGACAGAGGCGCTTAACTCCGTGTGGGGAACTATATCTTATCAATATCCTCGTCCTCAAACTCGATGTAATCGTCTCCGGCGCCCTCGTCCTCATCGTCCAGGCCACCTGCGATGCCCTCGTTGAGGCGTGTGCTTTCAGGGAGCTCGCCGTAGGCTTTAAGGAGGCGAGCCTCATCGGGCATGTATTTGAGGATGACATCCGCCTTGTCGTCTTGGTAATCACGAAGACCAACGAGAACTATGTCGCCAGCGGCGATCCATACTTTCTTGTGCATCTTGCCGCGGATGTGACAGAGGCGTTTGGTTCCGTCGATGCAGATGGCCTCGCAGCGGCCATTTCCGAGCATGCGGAGGACCTGGGCGTACTCCTGTCCGTCCTCCTTGAAGACGAGCTCGCGCTTCTCGTCGTCAGCCTCGTTCTTCCCTCTCTTCCGATTCTTACCTCCCTTTCCCTTGTTCTTAGGCATGGCTAACCCTAACCCTGGAAAAGCTGCTCGGCGCTTTGGATGTGATCGAGGATTCTTATCTTCTCCTGAAGAGAGTTTTGACTCAGGGAATTTGGTTGAATTTTAACCGCAATAAAAAGGGTAAGAAGTTCTGAAAAGGAGCGCAGAACATAAATGCCGAGGTTTGCCAATTGACTTGCCTTTGCCAAAGGATGCAATGTGTGGTCAATGGAGATCGGTTGCAGGAAACCCGACGCGTGTGAGCTATAAACATTAGCTCCTGCATTTCCGTGTAAAAATATACTTTTTTTTATTTATAATTTGAGTCGTCCTCCTCACAAACTCACATACTAATATAAAATTATAATAAAAATAAACAGAATAAAAATATAATTAATATTTTAAGTATGACATCAAATTTTTTTATTTATTAAATTATCATTAAATCTTAACTTAAATATATCCTAATAAAAATTGATCACAATAAATTAAAAATATTAAATTTATTTTAAGATGAGTTATATATGTATATTACACTTTTAAAAGGAAGAACCAATAAATATGAACTTAATCTTGAACTAAATTTGTTTAATTATCATTTTAAATTTAACTTATTAGCTTTCATTCTCAATAAAATATAATGCATCATAAGCCAATTACTACACCTATGACAAATAATTAGTTATTATAATTAATACATTATAAGAAAATTCATCAAATAAAGTAAGAATCTTGATGCAATTTCGAGTTATAAATTTTAAAAAAATAAATTCAAATTCATCACTCAGTCAATTTTGACGTCTTTATAGTGAAATTGAATGTTTAAACAAGCAATACCTAGTGACATGAAAAATAGTCTAATTTGACTCCAAATTATTAAATTATAATAGAAACTTTAAAACAGTTGAATAATTAAATGATTTTTAAATTTAGCATACTTATAGTCAAATTAAGCTATTCAATTAGAGATATTTTAATAAGCCTAGTTCGCTCATTTTTGAGATCATTAAGGCACTTAAATACAATAAAAATTAAAAAATCCTATAACTAGAAAAAATCAATACAAATTTATGATGAAATGTGTTAGGATTTTAACTAAATTTATTAACATGCTACTTCCTAATCTTTACTAATGAGGCCTTTTTTTAACATGAAGGGTGAGAGGAGTCAAAAGCTAAGCCTGAGAACTCAAAACTGACTATCATTAGTAGTTATTATTGATCACCACTAGTGATTGTTATAACCTAGTTACTACCAGACAACTATTATCATCTAGTTATTTCTAGGCTGTTATTATCTAAATTTTATATAATGGAGAAATAAATAAGTAGATTAAATTTTGTAATCCCATCTTCTTTAGTTAGAGAGAATGGTAAAATTCTGCATCTTTATTTATATAGTGGACTATTTTGGCTATATCTGGTTTTGTGGTTTCTTCCTTTTTCAGTATTTTTCACTTAAAAATTTTATTATTTATATTACTTCTATCTGTGTTTTGGATATTCATATTAAGCTAAGACTTAGATTCATATATACTATTATGAAATTTTTTGCATGTAATAATTTGGTGTCATTTGTGAGAAATCTTCCTAACAAACTTTTTCTTGTAGCTAATAACCAAATCTCATAATCCAAAATATCAATTACTTAGTGGCACAATCAAATTTTAACTTTAGAAGAATTAATGCTAGTTCAACACATCTTTTTAATATTATTCAATTAACTTGCAATCCTCCAATAACATTAGTTAGACTTATTTCAATCACACCTTACCAATATCCCTCAAAATGACATAAGAGACAAATTTTGATGCTAGGTCTAAGAAGAATTTTTTAAAAAATGAATTTTTTTTATAAGAAACCAAATTACCCTTCGTCATAGAATATAAGAATCTTCTCACTTAAATGACACAATCCTTTTAACTTCCTATTATGATTGGGTTTAAACTACCTAATATTGAGCCATATGATTGGTCCTTTATTATAAGATTATCATGCATGTTTAATGAACCTCCAATGCGCTCTTCTATCAAGTTTTTCTTGTTTTGCTCAAAGGAAAAAGTCATACTTAGTTCTGCTTTCTCGTAGGGTGATTATCCATTATTTTAATTAGCTTGTAAGAATTTTTGGAGAGTAAATTGTTAAAAATTAAATAATTATTAAAGTTCTTCTCACTTTTTAAGAATTTGCCAAAATAAAGAAAAAAAAACTCTTAAATAATATTTTAAGAGATTCTCTTCTATAGCTTATTAAATACCAGAGTTGATCTAAATTTACTACACTATGTTTTTCAAAGGGGCCTTTGACCTAGACCTTTATATGCCTTTCTAATGCGAGAAATAGTCTTCTCTTATCTTGATCTTACTTATCAAGTAAATCCATAAATTACGTAGATAAAACTATCAACGTATACCCCAAAAAAAAGTTTGAAGATGTCTCTAATTGACATAGGTCAAATTGAGCCAAACCCACACAAATTAAGCCCAAACCCAAAGAAACTTGGCATGACTCATCCTTGGCTCACCTTGGGTTAGTCCAAATCAAACCCAACATGAATTGACCCAAAATAAAATGGGTTAGGGCCACCATATGGGAAAAATGCCCCATTTGAATAGTCAAACCCACTCCCTATCCACTTGGCAGCCTCTTAGACCTCCACATAGGTAAGTAGGACACTGGCTCACCTGACCCAATGGTGGTTGGGTCAGCCATGAGCCAAGGGGAGGTGATTTCACATCTCCTTCCTCATTGGAGCATTTGGAAACCCAAGGACAACCATCTCCTACCATGACAACCACTCCTCCTCACTTGGTCAACCAAACTGAGCCATCTTAGATGATTCTCTGCCATCTGTGGTGGTTGGATGGCCGCTAGAAGCCAAATGGACCAAGGCGGTTTGATCCAATGGAGGAGGGGGTATTCCTCCCTCATTTCGATCCAAACCGAGCCATTCGACCCTCAGTAAGCTCTAGCAACTAGAGATGAACTCCCCAGAGCAGTTTCCAAGTTCTTAGAGCCTTCCCATCACCGACGATGATGAAACTGAGCCCACCCAAAATAGGACAAGGCTCTACTCCATCCAACTCCACCAAATCCCAACCAATCCAAAATTAATTTCACGCTCAGATTCACCAAGCTCCAGTGAGGTGAAACAAATCTTTTCTCGAGCTCTCCGATCACCAGAAGTGCATTCTCGACCAAATTTGGCTAGTTCTATGGTGGTGTTTGATCCATGGAGCAAAAGGTGGGGAGGCATTACGCGAACTTCTTAATAGAGTCACTGGGCGCTACTGGTTCTCCACCAGTCTTGAGCTCCGACGAGGTAATATTCATTCAAATCGAGATTTCTCAAATTTTTGTAGGCCTATTTGAAGAAAATGTGAATGTCATGTGAATCCAACCTTAGGATCCTTGTAGATCACTTCCTTGAAGCGTGGGATTAATCTCGAGCCAATCCGATCTCCAGCAAGCTTGAATTGGGCGGAGGAAGGTGGATGGTGTGTCTTCCATCACGCGAGAGAGGATAGATCATCGACCGTCCATTTCATGTGATTGGAATGGACGGTTGTGATATTGCTATTAGATTTAATCTAATTTAATCCTTAGGAACCGTAGGATTACCGCCCGATGATCAAACGGCGGACGAAGATGTTCAGCCACCACGTCCGACTGGATGATTTTAAATAATCAATTCCGCGGCACTACATGGAAAGCACGCCACATTAGTGCTCAGTGTGGCGCCGACGGGATTAGGTTGAATTAGGCTGAATTAATTCATTTTAATGGTTGAGAGTTTAGAAAATCATAACAAATTGTAGAAAATCAAAGAAATACAAATAAATACTCTTTTTAAAGGTAATTTAGAGGAGAATTAATTAAAATTATTTGTATTTGATTTTAAATAGTAATTAAGACTTAATTAAAGTTTAATTATAAATTTAATTAGCTTAATTAAGCCTTAATTACTTGGACAAATGATTTCAAACTTTATGTGTCCATTTAATGGGATGAGCTCTACCTCCCAAGATTTTCTTGAAATTTATGGCCTAGTAATTAGGAAAAATTAATGATTCAAACCTTAATTACCCTCTTTAATTAATTAAGTGGTTAATTAACATTTAGAATAGTAACAATTAATTAATTAAAGCTTACTAATCACTGTTTAATAGTGAATGGATGAGAGAGTGAGATTAGGACCTCTTTTCTAATTCCTTTCCTAAATCTATTTCATTTTAAGAGAGTTAATTAAGGTATAAATTAATTAAGTGATTGATTATTAATTAAGTGACTAAATTAAATCAAATTGGAATGCAAATCACATAAAGTAATGAACAATGAAATTAATGGTTCCTTTTTATGTGTTTAAAAATATAAAGACCCTTAAGAAAATTATGATTAACCCATAAGTGTGAAAAAATTATAAAAGTACTTAATTAGATTCTTCGATATAATTAATCCTTAATTATGAGCTAATTGCATTAGGTCTTTAGGAGCATTGTATTTTCATTTTCTCACATGTTCATGTCATTTGTGGCTCATAATTAAATGATTAATCAAATTAAAGAAGCATAGAAAGGAAATTTAATGATTTGTTTAATGATTAACTTAATCAATTAATAAAATCTACTTAATTATCTTTCCTTAAACCAATTAAGATCATCAACTTGGGAATGAGAATAAAATAATAAATGATAATCTCATCTCTTTGAACTTAATCCAAATCCAAAATCAAATTAATAAGAGGCTTTAGTTTTCTTTAAATGATTTTATTTAATATAATTATCCTTAGGAATTAATTTAGTTGAATGAACCATGTGTTTATATTTAGTTATTCCTTTCCAATCACTTTAAATATTATATGTGTGGTGAAAATATTCCCGCATTCATCTATCCTTTTGAAGAGGATAAATGAATACAGAAATATACGCCTTTAGTTGGACGCCATGTAGATCTGAGATGTTCTTAGTGGATGGTACAACATTGAGGAGAGGTGTACTATCTCAAAAGATGAAGTCACCACTCTACAATGGACTAATCACTAAGGAATAAGGACTATGGGTCTTCATATGTACTGAGATTCTTCCCCTACTTTACATGAAAATGTAAAGCAGGGTTTATTTTAAACCGGGTTCGTTAAGTTCTCTATGGAGGCAAGCCCTCATAGTTAATTACATCCTAAGAAATGAGATTCCTTAGGAATACTCTCGATTAAGGTAAATGATCATTATCTTCAAAGATTTCAATGATAGGACTATCAATCAATTGGTTTATTTTTAGAAGATCAAATGAGATTGATCAAAGAGGAGGGAGTTCTTTTTAGAGCCAAAGGAAGATAAGTAGGAGATGCTAAGAAACCTAGCAAGTATCTCAAACTATCCTATAGTTGAGCTTTATATTTTTGAAATTAAAGTGAATTACTTGTTTGAATTGAATTTTTATTTGAAATCTAAGACTTACAATTCCATGACACAAGATCATGAGAATGCCTAAGAGGTGAGGATTTATACTTGTACCCACAAAGGGGAGAAGCAACCTTGGATCCTAAATCTAGGGAGCTTTGGCGAGGGCCAAAATGCGACCTAAATCTAAGGAGAAAATGGGCATATGGTTTACCTCCACAAGAGGGGATAAGCCACTCGACTATTTGGACTTACAACCTCCTAAGGGTGGTCTCCAACTAACTCCTCCTACGATTTTAAATATAAATTGGGTAGCCGAGCTCTACCCATATACCCGGACTACAAATGAATTAAATTATAATTAAGCAAGAAAATTCATGTTATGGGGGTCTTCATTCTTCTTTTCTTCTTTCTTCTTTCTTCTTTCTTCTTTTGGTTCTTTCTTTTGGATGGTTGGAAGGTGGTTACTCCAAAGGCTTCACATGATACATAAAATGAGATCTTATGACGAATATTCATCCTAATCCCCCATAACAATCATTCTAAAATCCTGATTATAAAATTACATGAAAAGGAAAAAGTAAATCTAACTAAAATTTGTAAAACAAAGATTAGCTAAACAAACCACACATTTCCAATCATGTATAGAAATAAATTGGACTTAGCACCCCACATATGGGTAACCAAGTTCACATGACATATTTTGGATTATGCTTGATAAGCAACTGCACAACAAAAGCAATTATATTTTTATTAAAGCCCTTAAGCACAATCCCTAAGTAAAAAATAATGCTAAAAGATCGCCTCACCATTCGTGCATACACTAACATTCAAATTAAAATATTACATCACAAAATAAAAATAAACATCAAACAATACACCGCCCTATCATAGGACTAGAAGTGGTGACTTAGCCTAATGTGTATATTTTAAAAGATTTGTGTGGTGTGCTTAGCTAGGCTTTAAGGTTTAGATTTTCTAAATATGAAAATGTTAACCTTAGAGGATGATTTCAATTTAAGTTATTTAGTTGATTTGGGTTAATTTTACTTGATGGTTTGATTTCGTTTGAATGAACTTACTTAATTACTAAATGTTGTAAAGAGAGAACAAGAGAAGAGAACTTAAGTGATTCATTAATGATTTCTAAGGTAGATTCATTAATAATTTTTGTTTAGTGAATATTTTCTTATGTATTTTAATTAATCCTAAATTTAGATTTTTCTTAAATTTACACACAACATTTTATTTCTTTCTGATATGTGTATCATGTACATGAATGGATCCTAAGCATATCTATACATGCCATGCAAGTATTTATCACACCTTAATGATGAATGCTAAGAGAGTTTGCTTAAGGGAATTTGGAATGTTTCATGTATGCATGATTTTATTTAAGTAGAAAAGAGTGATTCTTTTATTCATTTTTCATATGAACATTTACAAGTATAAAAGATATAAGTGAGTATGGCGTCATTGTTAGCACCAGAGGTGTAAGGTACAAGACCTACATAATTATTTAAAGCCTCGAATCCCGAGTTGTCCGTGACTAATATACCACTTTTCTTAAATACATGTGCATGTACAAAAAAGAAATGCATGAAAAGAGAATCATGTAAAAAGTTTATGTTTGTTTGTTAAGGAGAAGAGAATGACACTTTTATCCATTTTTCATATGCACATTTACTAGTATAAAAGACATAAGTGAGTACAATGACATTGTTAGCACTAGGGGTGTAAGGTACAAGACCTACTTAGAGTTACTTAAAGCCTCGCAACCCTAGGGTTGTCTAGACTAATATACCACTTTTTTTAAATATATGTGCATGTACAAAAAGAAATGCATGGAAAGAGAATCATGCAAAAAGTTTATGTTTGTTTGTTAAGGAGAAGAGAATGACTCTTTTATCTATTTTTTATATACACATTTACAAGTATAAAATACATAAGTGAGTATGGCCATTATTAGCAAGTGTAGGTACAAGACCCACTTAGGCTACTTAAAGCCTCACAATCTCAGGGTTGTCCAGACTAATATACCATTTTCTTAAATGCATGTGCATATACAAAAAGAAATGCATGGAAAGAGAATCAAGCAAAAAGTTTATGTTTATTTGTTAAGGAGAAGAGAATGACTCTTTTATCCATTTTTCATATGCACATTTATAAAAGACATAAGTGAGTATGGTGCCATTGTTAGCACAGGTGTACAAGACCTACTTACTACTTAAAGCCTCATAACCATTGTCTAGACTAATATACCACTTTTCTTAAATACATGTGTGTGTACAAAAAAAATGCATAGAAAGATAATCATGCAAAAAGTTTATGTTTGTTTGTTTTTGATTATTTAATTTATATGTGTGATGTGGAATCCCTTCTTGAGTCATGACATAGGACTGTATAAGAATAGATTTCAAACAAGTGTTATGTCCTTTCAAATGGACTATACACTTAGCAAATCTTACACAAACTTATGTTAAGAAAGAGAAGAAAAAGTCACATAACACATTTTATACTATTCACATGCAAGCTCATAAGTACTTATAGATAGCATACTTTTCATTTGTAATGTTTGATTTATAAGTTTTGAAAATAGTTTTGGATGTAGTAGTGATAATAGCCATTCATATCTTACTTTAGCCAAAACATGCAATTTGACATAAAGGAAACTTTTCATTTTAATTTTATTTTCAAAAGACATGAATGCATGATTTTTCATATGACATACATATTTAGCATGCTAGAAAAGAAATAAAGTGATGTAAGCATGTAATTTCACTCACTCTAATTAATTCTTAAAGGCAATCTTATGAAGTAAGATCATTTAAAGAGAATCAAAAGTTGTTTAAAGAGACTTTCATTTTATTTTGAGTTTGATTTAGTTAAGAAAATGTGAGAAAGTTTGCTGGTCCTTACCCATTCTCACATATGTGTATTATTTTAATTTAATTTTTAGGTGATTAGATTAATTTTATGCTTTGGTTAGGTTAAGGTGTAGATTAAGTTCATTAATTACCCCTTACCTATACCACTTTAACATATTTAATCAAATAATTATGAGCCAATGTATGACATAAAACTACAAGGAATTTAAATCATCAATGCATCATAGGAAAGAAATGTATCTAATGCACTTGGCTCACAATTAATGATTAATTAAGCTAAAGGATTTAATTTAAGTACTTTCATAACCCTTCCCACACATATGAGTTATGTATGATTTCCTTAAGTTACTTAGGTTATTGAACATCTAAGCATCTACCCAAGAAGAAATATATTAGGTGATTAAGTTTCTGGAATATTTTGTTATCATGTTAATTAAGTAGGTCATTAGTAGATTAGCCCTTAATTAAATTTAGATTAAGGAAGAAAGGGAGTTTAGGCAATAGCTTAAGGAAAATATCCCAAAATTATTTCATAAATCTCCTGATCACTTAAACAAAGTTTAATTAACTTAATTAAGGATTAACCACTATTCACATGATTAATTAAGTTTAATTACATTAAGAGAGTGATTAAGGGTTCATTAATTAATTTCCATGATTAACTTATTAATAAAGTACAAGAAAATTAGGAGAGGTAGAAATCTTCCCATTAAACATAGCTGAGAAGTTTGGAATTAATTAATGAAGTCATAAGAGAGTAATTATGGTTATTAAGTTTTCAAATAAACCTTAATTAAGGAAAATCTAATGTTCAAAATCAATCAAAAATAAATTTATTCGATTGTCCTCTAAATTATCTTTAAAATAAACCTGAGTTTGTACTTTTTAAAATTTTCTATAATTAGTTATGAATTTAGGAAGGTTCTATTGATTTAAGTGATTTTTATGAAATCTGCTAATTTATTTTATTAAAATAAATCATTTGACACTCAAAATTTAATATCTTTTAATCCAAAGGTTATTTTGGCTTGATATTTTTATGATAGGTGTATTTTAACATCAATTCTAATCTCTGAAAATTTCAACTTAATCAGACATGTATTTTTGGTTTAATTAATAAAATTTGATTTTTACTAAAACTTAAATTAAGCTCAAAATATTCAGTAAAATTTAAAAATTTTAGATTTGTTGGATTCTTCTTGGAAAGGAAAATCCAACAAGCCCTTGTTTGTAATTTTTGGTAAAGTATTTTATTTTCTATGAATTTTGGACATTTCAAGTGATTTAAATTAATTTTTTAAATCAGAAAATCTACACGACGGATACATTGCGTCGTGATTGGATGGTCTATAATGGATGCGAGGCCGTGATCGCTGATGCGGCGATGAGTCGTCCATCACGCGATGCGGATCGAATGATCCAGATCGCATTAAGCAATCCGAAGGCCTGGATCACGCAATCCATGCGTGATCCGAGCCATCCGATCCTGCAAACCATAGGATTGGATGGCGGTAGTAGTTCACCGACGGTGAACAGTAAAAATAGGCTATTTATTTTTTTAAAAAAGAGGGTTTCTAAGTGAAAAATTGTCCAAATGGACTCATTTTCGTGTCGATTCGCAACGAAAAAATTTTATTTTTTAATTGGGATGATTTAAAGTAAAAAAGCAGGATTATCTAGGGTAGATTCCTAAAATTGCACAAAAACTATCACAAAATGAAGGATCCTAAGGCCGGCTACAGTTATTTTGAAGGTTACCTCACTGGGGATGATTTGGTGGTGGTGACCGAAAGCCGTTGAGTGAGGGAAGAAGCCTTGACTGAGCTTAGATCCTTGCCTTCAAGTCAAAATGAAGTTTTCTCTGGTGATCGTTGTTTCCTCACTGAAATCTACTTAGTTTTGAAGTATTTCTCTCCAAAATGAAGTGGGGGTGATTTTCAATGGCTTTGGGAGCTCTAGGAGAGGGAGAATGGGAGAAATGAGGGTTTGCTTCAGTCACTAATGCCTTGTAATAAAAGATAAATGAAAATAAACCTTCTATTTAAAATTTTGGCTCCAAACTCATGTCATTTGGCTTCAGGTGATTGGGAATGGAAGAGAATCATCCTAGGTGGCTCCTTATGGTTGGCTAAGGTATGAAAATTGATTGCCATGAAGGACAAATGAGTGTTCTAGCCAATGGGAGGTGAGAGTCCTTTATGTCAAGTGTTTCAATGGGAGAGGTGAGGTGATTTCACCTCCCCATGAATCATGGCTGCCCCAACCACTCCTTAGATGAGAAAATCAGTGTCTTTGGTACTTTTGTGGACCAATGGATGAGTGTCAAGTGGCCAAAGAAGATAAATGACTACTTGGGAAAGTGTCTTTTCTCATGGGATGCCTTTGACCCCAGGGCAAAGTGGCATTTAGCATTAAATTTTATTTGGGCAGATTTAAAATGAGTCAAAAGTAAGTTGGACCAAATTTCATATCATTTGAAGTTCATTTAGATTAATTTGGGTTAATTTGACCCATTTGGGTCAAATCGGGTCAAAATGGGTTAGGTTGACCAATTAGTCAAATTGGGTCAAACCAAGAGTTGGATCAAGTTCAAATGACTATTTGGAGTATATTAGTTCAATTGGTTTCAATTAATTTGATTTAATTTAGATTTAAATTTGATTTTAGCCAATTTGATCCTTCAGGTCAATTTGGGCTAAGTTGACTGATTTGACCCAATTGACCAAATTAGCTTGACTCATGGCTTAGTTTGAGTTTAGTTGATCATTTGAAATGGATTTGTATCTTTATTTCTAATCAATTTAGTTTATATTTGATTTTGGCTTGATTTGACCTTTTAGGTCAAGTTAAGTTCATGGTCAATTGGGCTAGGTTGGGTCTAGTTGGCCAATTGGTTAAATTAGATTTAATTGAGGCTTTGGTCAAGTTTAATAATCAATTTGGAGTGAACTTGAGTCATTGGTTGCAATCAATTTGGTTTAGGTTGCAATTTGGCTAGTTTGGGTTCATATGGGTTAAAGGGTGACTTGGTCAATGGGCTAGGTTGACTTGGTTTGACCCAATTCATGATACTTGATTAACCTATGATGATCAACAAACATGACATGAAGTTTGGATTGGCTTAATTTATTTTGATTTGGATTGAATTGAATTTTGGTTCATGTAAATCAAATTGGCCACTTTGGGTGAGCCAATTGGTTTAGTTGGCTTGATCAAGGCTTGATTCAAGTTTGGTTGAACTCACATATGGATTTATGATTGAAATATAAATCCATTTGCAAGAGATTTGAAGTCAAATGGGTTTTGATTCATTTGACAATTTCAAGTCAAAGGATGAACATGAGTTTGAGTTGGGTTTGATTTTTTTGAATTTAGTTTTGGTTTGAGGATTGAAGTTTATGTTTATATTTGGATTCATGATTGTAGGATTGATTGAATCATGAAAGAAAAATCAAGGGTTTGACTTGATTTGAGTTTGATTTGGCTAAGTTCAAGAATTTGACTTTTAAGGCTTATGTTGGGTTTTGGTTGAATTTGAGTTTGAGTTTTGTTTTTGGTTTTGAATATTTGAATTTATAATTCATTTATATTTGTGAATATAAATGAGAATATAAATGGTTTATGAGAAAATTTCTTGAATTTGAATATTTGATTTGATTTACCCATAAGAGAGAATCAAAGGGCTTAGGAAAGATTTTGGAATTTGAATCAGTTTTGGATTGATTGATTTGAATTTATATTTCATTTATATATGTGAATATAAATGAGAATATAAATGGGTTGTGATAAAATTTCATGAGTTTGAATTGATTTGAACATGATTTAGGCTAAGTCAAGAGAATCAAAGGGCTTAGGAAAGATTTTTGGAATTTGAATTTGGATTTCAATCATGAGTTTCAATTATTTGGAATTGATTCATGATTTGAGAAAATCCATTGAAATTGATTCAAGGTTTGATTTGGAGTTGAAGTTGATATGAGTTTGGAGTTTGATTTGAATTTGACTTGAAGGAAGGAATTGAGGAGTTTGTTCAACTATAGGGTAGATAAATTTTGCTAACACCCCTAAGGCATGACCTATTCCTATGGCTAACTCTTTTAAATCTCTAGGGTTAGGTTAAGTGTCCACCTAATCACTAGATGTGTCTTAAGACTAAGGATCTCTTAAAGTCTAAGATGAGTCCTATGTCTAAAATGGAGGGGTTGAGAGCTCATCCTAAAAATGAGGTCAACAGTATGTCACATAATTTCATGCATTTATTCTTTCAAACATAAATGAATCCAACAAAAGTTATTATGTAAGCTTGCATGTGTTGACTTAACTTAATTATATGAGTGGCTATTATCACTGATAAATTCTAATATATTTTTCAAAGTTTAGAAATTGATAAAAATATATGGAGTGATAATAGTTATGAATACATATAGGATTTGCATGTGTTTATAGCAAGTATCTCAAATGAAGCTCACTTTCCCATGTTTATATATGGTTTACATAAATGATAAGTATATATAACATCTGGGAACAGGACTTTAAGTAGGGAGGTCATTTGATTACCTCACTTCCTGGTTTTAACAATGATGCGTACTTATTTGATTTCAGTTCAATATATTTTTGTATTAGAATTTGGATAGAACTTTAATTCATATACATAAATAATTCAACTAAATAAAAATATAATTTGCATGATTTTTTATTCTCATAATTATTTATACATTCATATGTACTTAAGAATAGCAAGTGTTTAGTCTGGACATCATGGGAACATGAGGCTTTAAGTAGCCCCAAAGAAGTCATTTGATTACCTCACTTCCCTTGTTTAACAATAGCATGTACTTGTTTACATCTTTTATACATGTGTATGTGTATTTGATTAGAGGATGAAATCCCCTTCTCAATTAAAAATGTATGCATCAATGATCATCTAAGTCATTAAAATACATTACATATAAATTAGTGTTCTCTTTCTTATGATTTGCATGAGTTTGAATAATAATGAGTATATAGTCTGGACATCCCAAGAATATGAGGCTTTAAGTAGCTCCAAGGAGGTCATTTTATTACCTCACTTCCCCGGTTTAGCAACAGTACATACTCATTTAATTTTTTTTCCTATGTATATTTTTATTAGAATTTGGATAGAGCTTTAATTTACATATAGAAATAATTCAATCAAGTAAAATATAACTTTCAAACATATGCATCTATCATCATTTAAGTACGCTAAAATATATTACATGCATAGATATGTTAAGTGTTAAAGTCATATGCATATTACATGTGATGGAAAGGAATGATTAGATATATGTCATGTGATAGTAATTCAATCATATTAATCTTAAGATACCTTTCATTTTGAATAGAATTATTTGAGGTTAACCTGAACTTATGATTAATAAGAAAATACTTAATATGCCATTCACGAAAGAGAACTAAGTCATCAAAATATGCTTTAAAATTGGCTTAAGAAAGAGATGAAGGAGGGTAATCCTCTTTCCTCTCTTTATAACACTTAGATGCTAAGTGTAAATCAAATGAAACTAAGTAAAATATAAATTAAAATTCACAAATCAATTAAATAACTTGAATTGAAATCAATCTTTATGATAAATTAAATTCTTCCATACTTAGAAAA
This sequence comes from Cymbidium sinense, assembly GCA_021442155.1. NCBI lineage: Eukaryota > Viridiplantae > Streptophyta > Magnoliopsida > Asparagales > Orchidaceae > Cymbidium > Cymbidium sinense. Next base: position 75,544,959 of record CM038224.1, on the reverse strand, counting down.
GCATAACTCTAATACTTAGTTAAGACATATCATATAAAGCCTTAAAATACATATTAAAACTACGTCACAACTTCTTGTCCTAAGTTAGGACAGTGTATGTGTGATGTATGTTTTATTTTGTGAAGTAATGTTTTAGACTGGATGTTAGAGTGTATGCTTCTTAGACTGGATGTTAGGCCTCTCTTAGCCAAATCATGTCTCCTGTAGGGGTTATGCTTAAGAGGTTGCTTAAAAATGAATACAAATATTCTCTTTGTAGGTTACTTAAACCCCTAAGCATAATCCAAGTTAGGATAGGTGGGCTTGGTCACTCATATGCTGGATGCTAAGTCCAAATTATAAAGATAACTGCTTGAGGTTAAATGTATGTTTAGTTAACCTTTATTTTGCAGGTGTAGTTAGATTTACTTTCTATATATAAATGTAATTTTGTAATAGTAGGATTAGTGCTATGGGAGATTAGGATGAGCAGTGGCCAGAAGGCTTAGTCCTAGGAGGCCCTGTGATGCCTTTGGAGCACAATCAAATCAAAAGAAAAGAGAAGGATGATATGCATAAGTGAATAATGAAGACCCACATAACATGTATTCATTCTAATTGTAATTATTCTTTTATATTCTAGGTTGTATAAGGGTAGAGCTCAGCTACCTATCTTTTCTCTTTGGGATGATGCGGACCCTATCCCTTTATTCTTTATGGTAGTTTATAAAATTGATTGATGATTTAATTAGACTACGCAATAAGATTGCCTCCTCTTTGTAGTTTCTTAATGTTTGATATAATGTGCGGCTTGGATGCAGTAGGCTCTTAGGATAAAAATTAATTTTTCTAGCCAACTAACAACTCATAACAAAGTCTTAAAATAATTCATAACCTCACCATAAAACTTAGGATTTAAATAATATAATTAAAAGATTTAGCAGCCCCTTAGCTATATGGTTGTATGTCTCACATTATCTATGCATATTCCTTCTTCCTTGAATATGGGGGATCTCCATCCTTGCATGATAGGGGAATGCTTGGCCTATGAGGGCATCCTTTGTGATGGAGAACACCCTCTTCTTGCTGATTTAGCCAACAATCTATTTCATCATGCATTTAAACAATAAAAATCCTAAGCCTTTGTCTAAAATATCATGTCAAAATGAAATAAAATTTGAAAAGATTTTTCACTTGTAGATTAAGACATATGCTCATACCACTCATGCTCTAGTATCTTAGGGAGTGGGTTTAGGACTTTAGTTTCTTTCCAATTAAATAACTACCCTAACTATCTTGCAATTACATAAGACTGACACTTGGTTTTGAATCGTAGGAGGTGTTTAGGCCACCCAGTTGTAAGTTGATAGTTGGATGGTTTATCCTCTCTTGGAGGTAAACCATGTCCATCTTTCGCTTAGATTTAGGTCATGTTTGGCTGCATCAAGCTCCATAGATTTGGGATCAGGTAGCTTTCCTTCTGCCAAGCACAAATCTCACCTCTTAGGCATTTTCATAATCTTGTGTTGATGGGTTATATGCCCTAGTAATCTAATAAAAATACAACTCAAATAAATAAATCTCTTCGCTTTCAAATGTATAAAGCCCCATCATAGGATAGATTGAAATGCTCACTAGGTTTCCTAGTATCATGAGCATTTCTTACTTCCTCCCTTTAGATTCCAAAAATAAGTCTTCCACTTGGTCTCTCCCACTTGATTTTTCAAACATAACTAATCCTTTAATAGTTTAACCTTAAAATTTTTGTAGATAATAATTGTCTACTTTAATCAAGAATATTCTTAGGAAATTTTATTTCATAAGATATAATTAACTATAGAGGCTTGCCTCCATAGGGAACTTAAGAACACTGCTTAAAATAAACCCTACTTTATTTTTTCATATAAAGTAGGAGAAAAATCTCTTGTATATTCGAAGAGCCTTAGGAGTCCTTATTAGGTGATTAGGTCCATTATAGGGTGATGCCTCTATCTTTCGAGATAGTACATCTTACCTTAATGTCGTACCCGATCACTTCAATAAGTACCCCATATGATATGCGTGGTGTCCACCCCACATACAAAAATAAACACCACAGATAGAACTAAATAATAGTCTTTTAAGTTCTTTTTGTTTGTATCCCATGCCTTCTTGTATAAATCTTTATCTTTTGACTGTACTCTTTCTACATATTCACATATAAATTTACACACTAACACATGATACACAGTTACACTCTCACACATAAATACATGAAACACATACTTGTCAAAATTCTTTCTTAATGCAATTAAGGGTTTATTTATAGTTGTTATACCCCTCTTCTAGTTAGTACTCACATCCTCTCTAAAACTTCTAAATTTTGCCTTAAAAGCTCCTTAAATTGATGGTTGAAACTACTTGAAATTGCATCTATGAGGCTGTAGCACTATGACTCTCGATTTAGTCCATCTTTCTACTTAAATATGATTGATCTAGTGTCACAATAAGGTACTTTGCTTTATATCTTTATGATCAAATTAAAAGGGAAGCAACATTGTAACACTACTTTTTTTTAGCACCAAGGTGCACTAGTTATTATTTTCATATAATTTTTGGACTTCTTCTACTTTGAGTGTCATAACACTACTTTAGTAGTGCCATGGCATTATGTTTACTATTTTGAGATCTAAATCTTTGATAATTACAATACTTTGACACTAGTCATCCAGCACCACAACATTAGACTCTTTGTCTCTATAATAATTTTTCTCATCATTAACATCGTTGCATTGCATTACACTATGCATAGGCACTACCCTTAAAACTTCTGATTTTCTTTCTTTTTATTTTAAATGTGAAGATCTTGCAAAAATAAATAAATAAATAAAACACCAACATAATGAAAATAACCATAATTTAATATTAATTTAAATACAAAAATGAGTATAAAAGTATAAAATTTTTCTTAATTTGTTATGCTTATCAAATATCCTGAAACTCAAACCATTACATGTCCTTATGTATTTTCAGTAATCAGAAACTTATTTAATAGTAAAACTTTTAGAATTTAAAATTATCAAATAATGATTTTAATCGTAGTCTTGCATATTACATTATTAAATATAAAAAATAACTAAATTATAATAGCCTAAATTCTTACGTAAATTGATATTTTCTTTGAATTAAGTCTCTTCTATGCTTAATAACAATATAGTTGATTCTTATGAATTTTGGAAAATTGATTACTATAAATAATTATCACTTATTATTCAAATAATTATAACAAGATTTTTTAAATTTAATACATTTACTTTAAGTTAATAATTCATTGATTTGCTTGGATTATATAAGACTATTAAGTATTATTATTATATGATATATAGCCTCAAGTGTTTTCTTCTTTTTCTTTTTATACTTTTTTTTTCCTAGAAGATCACCTTATTGGCCTAGTAATTTTAATGTTATTGATTTTAATACTTTTCCTTCTCCTTGCTTTTATGTGGTGTTTTAATTAGGATGATAGGGACACCACACAAATCTTAAGGGGTACTAATTGAAGTGATCGAGGGCGACATTGAGATATGATGTACTATTTTGAAATGTAGAAACATTGCCCTATAATGGACTTAATCACATAATAATGGCTCCTAAGGTAGATGTGTCTTCATATATACCAAAGATCTTTCCCCTACTTTATATGGATAAAGTAAAGCATGGGTTTATTTTAAGCCACGTTCTTTAGTTTCCTATAGAGGCAAGCCCTCATAGTTAATTACATCCTACAAAATAGAAGTTTCCTAAAAATACTCTCGATTAAAGTAGTCAATAAATGTCTCTAAGGATTTCAATGCTAGACTATCAAAGAATTGGTTGTTATTAAAAATCAAATAAATTGTTCAAATAGGAAGACTTCTTCACAAATTCCAAAGGAGAATAGGTAGAAAGCACCCATGATACTAGGAAGCCTAGTGAGTGCTTCAATCTACCCTATAGCGAGACTTTACATTTTTGAAAGAGAGAAAATTATATATTTTAGTTGAAATTTCATTAGAATGTTAGGATTTAGATTCAAATAACACAAGATTATTTAAATGCCCAAGAGATGAGGACTTATACCATAACAAAAGAGAAACTAGTTGTCTTAGAACCTAAGTTTAAGGTGCTCTAGCACAAGCTAAGAGCTCGACTTGATTCTACTCGGAAAAATAGAATATAAAGGTCCACCTCCACAAAAGAGAGTGAACATATCCTGACTATTCTAGACTTATAACTGCCTAGAATGGCTGCAAGCTAACACCTCCTATGCTTTAAAATTATGTAGGTCAGTCTTATGTAGATGCAAGATACCTAAGTTATTATTTAATTAGAAAGAAATCTAGAGTCTTAAACTCACTCCTAAGAATGTTCGGTATGCAAACATGACTTAGACTAATGTTAAAAAAATTTACATATTTTTTAAATTATTTTGACGCATTTTTTTGGGTACGCATGATAATTCAATCATTCAGCTAAAAGGTTGCTAAATCTTTTATTAACTTAATTAAAAGTCTAAGATTTGAGATGATGTTATAAATTTATTAGAATTTAGTTTAAGTTATTAATGAGATAGAAAATTTAAGTTTTATTCTAAAGAGCCTACCGCATCCAGGCCATACATCAAATCATCACACTTTAACAAATCTATGGAAAACATGTCATTTCTATTACATAAACTAAACACAATAATCAAACATTTGAATTTTATAAAAAAAATAATAGGGCGATGTGGCCAGATATCGTCATACACCCTAGAAAAGAAAAAAAGTTGGGTAGTCGAGCTCTACCCTTATACAACCCAGGATACAATTAAATTTTATAAATGAAATGAATGTTATGGGTTCTTCAATCTTTATTCTTCTTTCCTTTTTTTAGATTAAATTGCTCAAGGCTTTACAGGCCTAGGTCTTTGCCTTTTAACTACTGCTTATCTAAATCCCATGGAACTAATCCTAGTCCTATTACAAAAATTACATATTTATGAAAGATAAAATCTAAATACACCTGCAAAATAGATGTTAGCTAAACAAAGATACAAGTGAAGCAATTATATTTCACATATTTAGACATAACACCCTGCACTTGGGTAGCCAAGCCCACCTACCCTAATTAGATTATGCTTAGGGGCATAAGCAGCACCTACAGGCAGGAACATTTATATTTATTTATTATTACAATGACCCTTTTAGCACAATCCCCTGTATAAGACATCATTAGGCTATTAACGACCTAACATCTAGTCTACACACAAATAATCCTAACATTGAGTCTAAAACATTACATTATGAAATAAAATATATCACCATAACATACACCGGCCTAACTTACTACTAGAATTGGTGACTTAGCATTCTAATATGTGTGCTAAGGATTAGTGTGGTATATCTTGGTTAAGCTGTGGAAATATGATTGTTTAAATTTTTAAAATTATTTAAATTAATTATTAAGGATGATTTCACTTTATGTCTTTTAGTAGCTTGATTGGATTTTTAACTTACATATCTTTATTTCTTTCAATACTTACTTAGCATCCAACTATTATAAAGAGAAGAAAGAGGCTTAGCCCCTTCATCCCTAATTGAGGTTATTTCTAAAGGCGAATTATTATAGATTTGGTTTTCTTAGTGAACCTCTTATGAATTTTTATTGGGCCTAAGTTTAGATTAGTTTTAAGGAATCTTATTCAAACATGAAAGGCATCTTAAGATTAATGAAATTTAGTCACCATCATATGAATACTATTCCATTACTTCTTTTCACTATCAATAATATTCACATTCTTTCATTTTAAATTTTCTTGATATTTGATTTAATACATACATATACATGCAATATACCCATATTTTTCACACTTAATGAATGTTAATGCATGAATTTGATAGAAAAGAGAAACTTGATCTCATGGCTAAGCATATACAAATATGTATTAGAAATTTGAAAAAGTACGTGTCGTTGTTTTACCAGGGAAGTAAGATTATCTAAGACCTCTTTGGGGCTACTTAAAGCTTCATGTTCTCAGGATGTTCAGACTATATACTTGATAATTCAAATGCACATAAATATATACATGAGCGTAGAAACAAAATCATGCAAAGGTTATATAAAAATCAGATCAACCATTGATGAACTCAAGGAAATCAACTTAGAAACAAAAAAAGATCCATGCCTGACGTACATCAATTCCTTATTGATTGAAGAAGAAACCAATGACTTAGTTAGGCCATTAGTTGAGTTTAAGGACTACTTTGCATGGAGTTATGAAGAAATGCCCAGTTTAAATCCTGACATAGCAGTCCACAAACTAGCAATAGAACCTAATGGGAACCCTATCAAGCAAGCTCCTAGACGCAAACAATTAGAAATTGAACAACAGATCACTTTTAAAATCAAGAAAATGATCAATGCCAGCTTTATCAGGAAAGAAAAATATTCTACCTGGTTAGGCAGTGTCATTTTAATTAAGAAAAAGAATGGTCAAATTCTCATATGTGTCGATTTTAGGAATCTAAACAAGGCATGTGCTAAAGATGAATTTCCACTTCCTATATCAGAATTGATGGTGGACATTGCCTCATCTCATGCAATATTCTCTTTTATGGATGGGTCATCTGGCTACAACCGAATCAAGATGGCCCCCGAGGATGAAAGAAACACTACTTTTCAAACCCCAATCAGAATTTATTGTTATATGGTTATGCCTTTTGGCCTTAAAAATGCCAATGCTACATACCAGCGGGCCATGACTCAAATTTTTAACGAACTCATTCATCATTAAGTTGAATATTATGTTGATGATCTAGTAGTAAAAAGTAAAGAAAAGGAAGATCATCTCTTTGACTTGAGGGTAGTTTTTGAACGGTTAAGATAATTTAACCTCAAAATGAATCCTCTGAAGTGTGCATTCGGAGTAGCTTTAGGGAAATTCCTTGGGTTTCTTGTCCGATATCGGGGAATAGAGATCGACCTAGAGAAGATCAAGGCTATCTTAGAATAGTCACCCCCTAAAAGTCTAACTCAACTCAAATTATTTCAAGGGCGGTTGGCATATCTAAGAAGCTTCATATCAAACTTATCAAAAAGATGCCAGCCATTCTCAGCACTTGTCAAAAAGGATGCCAAGTTCAAGTGGGATGATAAGTGCTAGCATGCCTTTGAAGACATCAAGCACTACCTAATGACGCTGCCAATTCTAGTAGCCTTTATCCCGAGCATGCCATTGATCCTCTACACCACTGCATTAGATGACTCTCTTGGCACTTTATTGGCTCAAACCAATGATGAAGGAAAAGAAAATTCTCTTTACTACCTCAATCATCATCTAATTCCTGCTGAGGCAAATTACCCACCTATTGAGAAGCACTACCTAGCTTTAATCTTTGCATCCCAAAAGCGGCATTACATGCTTTCCTATAAGGTGAATCTAATCTCTAGAATCAATCCACTATAATATCTCATGACACGACCAACATTATCTGGACGGTTGGTACAATGGTCCATAATTTTATCACAGTTTGACATCACATTCGTACTCCTCCATGCTGTGAAAGGATAGGCACTAGCGGATTTCTTAGCAGCACATCCACTTCCTGTTGATTCTCCGCTTAATGATGACCTCCTTGATGAACAAATCATAAACTTAAGAGACACTAGCATTCGCTATTGAGAGATGTATTTTGATGGTGCAGCTTCCTCTCAAAAAGGAGAAGAACCACGATCTACTCTTCCAGGGATGGCAAGGGTAGGAATAGTTCTCTTAACTCCGGATCGCGATATGATGAGATTCTCATATCATCTGTCCAGTTCATGCACCAACAATGAAGCCGAATATGAGGCTCTGATTGTCGGTCTAGAGTTAGTCATTACACTATGCGTCCAGAGCATCAACATCTTCAGTGATTCTCAGCTCTTCATCAACCAAATTGCTGGATCCTATAAATTTTTAAAGCCTAAACTCCATCATTACTACAAGTACACCATAGAGTTATTGGCTCAAATCCTAGAGGTCACTATCTATAAGATTCCTCGAGGAGATAATGTTGTAGTAGACGCATTGGCCAAGCTTGCCAAGGAGTTAAAATGCCTAGAAGATGAGTCCATTCCAATAAGGTCCAAAATAGACAAGTCTTATCCCTTATTGACGTTGAACTCATCGAGAGACTCTCTCTTGAAGGGGAGGTTGTTGATGCCAAAAAGGACGATGAGTCAAATTGGAGGCAACCATTCATGGATTACGTAAACACAAGAAAACTACCTCAAGAGAAGTTATTAGCCCACACAAGAAATAAAGAGCTCTCTCCTATGCTCTCGTGGGTGACACCTTGTACCAACGGTCTTTCGATCATATGTGGTTAAGCTGTTTAGCCAAACACGAAGCCCATAAAATCATAACTGAGGTACATTTAGGTTTATGCAAAGCTCACCAGTCTGGTCTGAAGATGAAAGCCAAGATCAAAAGACTAGGATACTACTGGCCTTCGATGATTATAGACTGCATGAATGTAGTTAGGTGATGGCACTAATGTTAGGTGCACGGTGTGGTCCTACATCAGCCACCCAACATTCTACATCCTACTTTGGCCTCATGGACATTTGAGTGTTGGGGCACTCACATAGTGGGTCTGATCGATATTCCTTCTTGAAGGTCATTCTATACACATTACTTTTTCCAAGTGAGGCAATCCCATCACAAAAGATGTGTAATTTTTCGTGAATCATATCATTATAAGTTGGGTGACTCAATGAATTATATCTGATAATGGTACTGCATTCAAAAGCACCAAAATCAACAACTTTACTCGAAGACACAACATAGATTGGAGATATTCCACCATCTATTATCTAAGGGCAAACGATTTAGTAGAAGCATTCAACAAAACTATCATCCAAATATTGAAGAAGAGACTCGACGACAACAAGAGACAGTGGCATGAGCAGTTGGTTGAAGCCTTGTGGGCCTATCGCACCATATACAGAACTCCAACTCAATCTACCCCATTCTCCTTAGTGTATGGGTCTAAAGGCATTCTACCATTAGAAGTCTAACTCCCATCACTAAGGATAGTGGTGGGTAGCAAGATTATTACAGAATAGAATGCCAAACTGCGGTTAGAAGAGCTTGAAGGTTTAGAGGAGAGTGCCTCAGGGCTTGCCAACACCTTGAGTTGTACAAACTAAAATGATTCAAGCTCACAACAAGTTGGTCCGTCCTAAAGCTTTTCACATAAGAGAGCTTGTTTTAGGTCTAAGGAAACCAATTATTGCCCGTCAAAATATTGGAGACAAGTTTGAACCCACTTGGGAAGGCCCCTTTCCCATAGAAAAGGCCTACCAAGGAGGATCTTATCAACTCATAAACTGTAAGGGAGAGTGCCCTATGCTTTCAATTAATAGGATCTACCTAAAGAAATATTATCCATAAATCTTGTTTGAAAATAATCATCAATAAAACTTCTTTTCATATCAAATCTCTTATGCATTAGAAACATATTTTGCTTATGAATCTGCCAAGATGTGTTTAGGATAGGTGTAAGAGAACCCAAGCGGCATCATATCGCTTCACAACACAAAAAAAAACCACAAATGATTCTCTAGTGCTACTAGGTTAAGTGTAAGAGAACCCAAGGGGCATCCCATCTCGACTAGTACAACTAAGTTTGGTGTAAGAGAACCCAATGGGCATCCTTTCTTAGTGGAGTAACATTCTTACATGCTTAGGATAGGTATAAGAGAACCCAAGTGGAATCTTATCCCTTCTTTCACATCACAAACAAACACATATATTTTATCTTGAGCTACTTTTATGTGGGAGCAAGCCTCTCATGACACTCACTCATTAGCTGCTCCAAGTCGGCCTGATATACTACCTTGCTAGTGTATCACCCAGTGATCACTTGTCTGGAGGATGTAAGTCCCAATACTTTCTTTCTGACTTGACCACTACAAACCAATGAGCATCTTGTTTGTTTGGTAGGCCTTATTGCGCAGTCAGTAAGCTACCCCATGTTGACTTCATTTAAGAGGATGTAAAGCCTACATACTTTCCTCTTGAACTAGACATCATGCACTAACTAGGTCGAGTATATTTTGAGATTTAAGATAAGTACCTCGGTGTCTCCTTTCCTCCAGACTACTTCAAGCTTAGGTTTAGTCCTTACAGGACTCCAAGTAGTTGACCTGAAGCCTCTATCGGTGAAGATGTATGATGATCAGTTTCACTTTAGAGAGATGTAAGTCCACTCACTTTCTCTCTAAAGTGATTATGGCAATTCGACGGGCACCTTAGATTTGTTGGTTATCGCTATGCTAATGGTGACCAATCTGGTGGATACATCACTCTTTGGAGATGTGAGTCCTCGTGCCTTCTCCTTAAGTTGGCTACCGAATACCTACAGACTTTCTTTTACAGGATTCTGGATAACGCCCTTAGTAGTACCTCCTCTATGGACACTCTATTTGGATCATGTCCTTAGCGACCACATTTAGACACTACCCTACTTTGGATTGGGCAGCCCCTTTCCAAGTACCCCCTGGTTGGAGAATTTATTGGCCAGATGCACATTCTCCTTTGGTCCTAAGTCCGAGATAGGACTAGGCTGATATAAGCTCCTTCTTAGCGTGGTCCCTCGCAAACCAATAGGGTCCATGCCAATATAAAATCAATAAAATATATCTTTGCTTATGGATTAGGAATTCAAGCCCCTAGTGGCCCCTTTCTCAAGCAGTCATCCTATATTTAGGGCGGTAAAATTCCCTATAATTGCGACTACTTTGGGTTGAGAAAAGTCCCTGTGTTGGCACTTTCTCAAGAATCACCCCAGTCAAACTTGTCATTAAGACACCGCCTTCTTTGCTTTGAAAGATATAAGTTTATTACATTATTCTTGACCACGGTAAATGGCCAGAGAGGTCGATCAATTATTACAAAGTGATGGTCACCTCGATAGTTCTTTATTTATGAAGACACTTCTAGTGATTAGGTGAATACTTAACCTAACCATAGAGACTTAGAAGAGTTAGCCATAAGAATAGCCAGGGACTTAGGAAGACTTGCTTACCCTATAGCGAAAACCCAATCCTTGTTTCCTTCTTTCAAACCAAATCTCAAATTCAAATTCAAATTCCAAAATCAAATCCAACCATCCAATGATTGAAATCCATCACTAAATTCAAACTCTGAATCCATCCCTAGGCCTTTGATTTTATCTTATGGACTTAGCCTTAACCAATTCCAAATCAACCCCAATCCAATTGATTTTCTCAAATTAAATTCTAAATCATGAATCAATTCCAAACTCCAAATGATTAAAACCCATGATTAAGTCCAAATTCCAAAAATCTTTTCCTAAGCCATATGAACCACCTTCATATACTTAGTCAAAACTCCTTCAAACCAACTCAAGCTTGGTTGATTTCTTTATAAATAAATCATTCCTTTATTTATATTCATAAATATAGATGAAATCTAAATTTAAACCATTCAAAACAAATCAAAACAAATCAAACCAAATCAAAACCCAAGTTAGCCCTTTTGACCTACATCCCTAAGCTTAATCAAATCTCCTTTTAAATCACTCCAAACTCAAGTGATTTTCATGACCATTTATATCTTCATTTATATTCACAAATATAAATGAAATATAAATCCAAATGACCAAAACCAAACTCAAATTAAACCAAATCCCCAATTTTAGCCCTTTTAGCTAAACTTTTGAACTTAGCTAAATGACATCTAAATCAACTCAAAACTCATGAATTTCTTCATAATTTAATCATTCCTTCAATCATTGATCCAAATATAAACATAAACCACCATAATCAAATCAAATTAAAGCCCAAGTTAACCCTTTTGACTTGAAATTATCATATGAACTAAAACCCATTTGGCCACAAACTAATTACAATTGGATTTATATTTCAATCCTAAGCTTATATGTGAGTTCAGCTAAACTTGAATCAAATCTTGATCAAGCCAATTGACTCATTTAGGCTCACGACCTAAAGTGACCTAAAAGACCCATTTTGAACCAAGTTCTAATCCAACCCAAATTGGATTGAACTAAGCCTATATAAACCTCAATCATGATCAACAATCATCATGGGGTGATCGATCACCTTGAATTGGGTCAAACCAAGTCAAACCTAGCCTTTGACCAGGTCAACACTTAGCCCAAATGAAACCCAAACTAGCCAAAATCTATCATATGATAAATTGATTGAAACCATTGACTCAAACCCATTCATAATCAATGATTGAACATGACCAAGCCATCAATCGAGCCAAACCAAGCCTAATTGGCCACTTGACTTAAGTTGACCCAAATTGACCTAAAAAGCCAAAATGGGTCAAATCATGATTTAACCTAAATTGATTGCAACCAATGGCTCAAGTTCATTCCAAATCACTTATTGAACTTGACCAAAGCCATGATTGAGCCCAAGTTGACCAATTGGTCAACTTGACCCAACCTAGCCCAAATTGATCTAAAAGGTCAAATTGACCAAAATTTAAATTAATTATAAATTAAATCAAATCAAAGTCTACAATAATTTTTAATCAACCAAACCAAAACCTAACCCAACCTAATTTGGTCAAATTAGCCAAATTCGTCAACTTGACCAATTTGATCATTTTGAATCCAAATGTGTCAAATTCAAACCTAGGTGGAACCAATCCAAATTAATTGAACCAAAATATCCCAAATCATCATATGAACCTAACACAAGTCTTGGTTTGACCCAATTTGACCAATTGGTCAACCCAACCCAACCTAACCCAAGTGAACCCATTTTGACCAAATGAAGTCAAATCCCTCCAAACCAACTTATGGGACCCTATGACTTAGTCAAACCTAACCCAAGCACACCCTACTTCATTCCGAAATTAACCCAAAAGCCAAGTGGACCCCACCAAGGGGATTAGCCATCAAACCATGGGATTTAAACCTAGATCCAAGTCAAGTCAACTCATCCCCATGGCGTTTCACTCAAAAGAACCTTCCCATGACTCACCTAGCCAACCTAACCCACCCTAGGTTGGCAGAGAACCTTAAGGAGGTGAGTTGACTCACCTCCAACCCAAACTGAGCACCCATTGAATCAAGACCATAGCATCCTTGCACATTGGGTCCATGGCAACTCCCCATGACTTCCCCCATCCCTAGTGTGCGGCTTGACCTTGATGGAGACAACTCCACCGGTCGGACGGTGGCGAGCCAATGCAAAATGTGCGCATGAGCTGTCCGTCAATGATAGAAAATTAAGGGGTATACCCCCTCAATTCAAACACCAAAATGCACATACTTGCATCATGAGCTCTCCTAAGTGAATTCCTAAGCCCCTCAGCACGTTTGCAAGGATCCTTAAGCCATTTTCATTCGGTATTTCCCATTCCTGAGCAAGGATAAAATAGGGTATCCCAATCCTGAGTAATACTCCCTCTTCACTCAATCAAACTCACACACATCACCACACCATGAGCACAATCGAATCAATTCCCAAGCTTCCAAGCCGCGGGAGGAGTGAGTTTGATCACAACTAAATGCCAAAGGAGGGGAGCTAGGTCCACAGAGCATTCCACACCAAATCAAGCCTGAACTTCTTCAACAGGACCTCACCTCAACTAGGCGAAGCTACCTCCTGCATTGCACCGCTGAACATTAGCTCTGGTGAGGTAATTCCTCAAAACCGTAACTATAGCGAAAAGTGGGTTGGTCCTTTTCATAGAAAATTCGAACCCCATGCAAAATTGACCATTGGATGTGTGTATCTCCCTTCTTCAAAGGTGTGGGAAGAATTTTGAGATAATCCAAGCTCGGGTGAGCTCGAATCGAGCAAGGGAAGATCATCCGTCCTTCGTCACTCACGAATGGGATAGATCATGAGCCATTCATCTCGCGTGATTAAGATGAATGATGATCAAATCGATTCCCCTTCCCTAAACCATGGATCAATGCGTGGTGACCTGGGATGACGGCCCATAAAATCCGCCGCTAAGTCGATGCGGATGTGACTACTAAATAACCAATCCCGTCAGGCCACACACAAGGCCAGCTGGCGGGGATTAATGCTTTAGGGCTAATTAATTAGTTTTAATCTAAACTTTCTAAAATCATAACTAATTATAGAAAAATACAAACTGGCTCATTTTGAAGATATTTTTAGGAGAATCTAGGAAAATTATAATTAATTGATTTTGAATAGTGATTTTAGATTAATTAAGGTTTTATCAAAAATATAATTAATTTAATTACACCTTAATTAAGCACTCAATTAATCCCAAATTTTCTATGAATGTTTAGGGAGATGACCTATGCCTCTCCTATTTTTCTAGGATTTTATTAATGGCTTAATTAGGAAAATTATTTGATTAAGCCCTAATTACTCTCTTAATCTAATTAATCATAATTAAGGAATGAACAATAACTTGATTAATCATTTAAGCATAATTACCTCTTTTGAATAGTAAGATCACCTAGGGAATGTGATTGGAGATACTTTTCCTAATTCATTTTCTAAGTTCTCTTTATCTTTCAAAATCAAATTAATTAATTGGTTAATTGAATGATTAATTGATTAATTAAGTGATTAATTTTTAAAATAAATAAATGAAAATCTAATTGGATATTTAAATGATTTAAGGATTAGGATTGAGGCTTTACCTTTGATCCTTTCCTCTAAGTTAATTTTATCATTCAAATTAAAATATAACCAAAAATATTTAATCAATCCATTAAAAACTAAATGAAATTAAAATTAAAAATTAATTCATCCACACCTAAACAACCATTAATTGATCTTGGGTATATCCTTGGGTGTTCAATAACCCAAGGTGAGAGATAATGAAATTATGGTTGGCTTACATGTGTAAAAAAATCATAAAAGTAATTAAGTGAGATCCCTTAAGCTTAATTAACTATTAATCATAAGATAATTGCATTAGGCCCCTTTAGCATTGCAAATTTACTTTTCATGTGGTTGCATATCACATTGGCTTATTATTAATTAGTTAATTATCTTAAGGTGATATAGGTAAAGGTTAATTAATTCATTTAATTCATACCTTAACCTAATTAAAACATAAAATCAACTAAAATATTCTTCATTAAACTAAATTAATTCACACATGGGGAAATGGATTAGGATTAGCAAACCTCTCTCATATATCCTAAATCAAATCAAACTTAAAGTTTAAAATGCCTTTAAAAGAATTTTGGTTCTTTTAAAATAGATTTATTTAATATGATTGTCCTTAAGAATTAATTAGGAGTGAATGAAATCATTTGTTTACATTCCTTTATTTCTTTCCAACCATGCTAAATATTATTTGTCATATGAAATCATGCATTCATTTCTTTTAAAATTAACTAAATAAAATGTTTTCTTTTATGTCAAATTGCATGTGTTGACTTAAATTAAATATGTGTGGTTATTATCACTATTAAATAAAAAAACTATTTTCAAAATCTATAAATCAATTATTATAAATGAAATGATGTTAATTATAAATACCTATAAGCTTGCATGTGATAATAGTATGAGATGTGTAATCCTATTTTAACATGGATCCACCTAGGATTTGCAAGTGTATAGTTCATCTAAAAAGAACACAACACTTGCCTAAATCTATTCTTATGCATCTCCATGTTAAGACTTAGGAAGAATTTCATATCACATATATAAATAACATAACCAAACCAAACATAACTTCTTGCACAATTCCCTATTCATGTGGTTATTTTTATACATTCATATATATTTGAGAAAAGTGGTATATTAGTCTGGACATCCCGGGGTTGTGAGGCTTTAAGTAGCCTTAAGTAGGTCTTGTACCTTACGCCCCTGGTGTAGAAAATAATGGCGTCGTACTCACTTAAAACTCTTATACATATGTATGATGTGGCCAATGAATAAAGAATCATAAATCAAATAAATCAAGTACAACCTTTTGCATGGATCTTCCTATCCATGTAGTTATACATTTACATGTATATAAAAAAAGTGGTATATTAGTCCGGACATCCTGTGCGAGGATTTAAGTAGGTCTTGTATCTTATGCCCCTAGAAAATAATGGACTCATCACTTAAAACTTTTATACATGTGAATGTGTGTTGAGCTAATGGATGAAAAATCCCTCTTTTTTATATAATAAAGACATGTGCTTATAATTTAATCAACAAATGAAATATTTAAATAAAATATATTTCTTTGCATTCATCATCAAAGTATGCAAATATTTACATTGCATGCATAGGTATGCTTAAGATTATTCATATGCATGATATACATGATGAAAAGAAATAAATGAATGTGTGTTATGTGATAATAATCCATTCTAATTAGTCTTAATATGGCTTTCTTATTGAATAGGGTTATTTAGGGTGAACCTAAACTTAGGGTTAATTAAAACACATAATAAATCATTCATTAATGAGAACTAAACTAATTAACTTACCTTAGAAATGACTTAAAGTTGGGATAAAAGAGAGTTTCCCTCTCTTTCTTCTCTTTATAATATTTAGTTGCTAAGTGTAGATTATATGAAATAAAAAAGCACTAAGTAAAATCTTCAAATCAATTAAACCACTTAAAGAAAAATCAAGCCTTTATAAATTAAATCCCCCACACTTAGCAAATCAAAACTCTAAAGCCTAGTTAGGACATACCATACAAGCTTTAACACATGCATATTAGATTAAGCCATCATTTGTAGCTTTATGTTAGGGTGGTGCATGGTTTAATGAATGTTTGGTTTTGTGGTATATTATTTTAGACTAGATATTGGGGTGTATATATATAGTCTGAATGTTAGGCCAACATTAGCCTAATCATGTTTTATGTAGGGGGTTGTGCTTAAGGGGTTGTTGTAATAAAATTATAAATGCTTTTTGGTGTGCAAGTTACTTAGCCCCTATGCATAACCTAAGTTAGAATAGGTGGATTTGGTTATCCATGTGTGGGCGTTAAGTCCAAATTATTCATATAACTGCTTGGGTTGTATGGTGTGTTTAGCTGACACTTATTTTACAAGTATAGCTAGATTTACATTCCTTCTCTTTTAATGTAATTTTTGTATTAGACTTAGGATAAGTGTCATGGGGGATTAGAATGAATATTGGTTATAAGACTAAGTCTTATACACCATGTGATGCCTTTGAAGCAAACAACATTCTAACCAAACCAAAAGAAAGAAAGAAATGGAGCAAAGCAAAGTGAAGAAATGAAAGATGAAGAGTGAAGAATTGAGGATGAAGAATGAAGATCCACCTAACACTTATTATTTTATAATTATAATTATTCTTTCATTATATCGAGATTTATAAGGGTAGAACTCGGCTACCCACATTTCTTTTCGGGTTACAGGAATCCATCACATGACCTCTTATTCTTTCGATGGTTTTATAAAAGTGTTTGATGTTTTATTTAGTTTTAGAAATAACATGCATTTTCATAGTTTCTTTATAATCGGTGATTGTTATGTGGCCTGAATGCAATTAGGCTCTTAGGATGAAAAATAAATTTTTATCCCACTAATAACTCATAATTAAAATTTTAAAATTACTCATGACCTCACATAAAAGCCTAGGAATTAGATCAAGATAATGAAATATTTAGCAACCCTTTAGCTGAATGATTGTATGTATAATATCATACATGTGACATTCTTCCACTCTTATTAAGAGAGGGCTTCCATCTGTGTTAGAGAATAAAGGCTTAACCTGTAAGAGCCTTTAATGGAAAGACACCTCTTTCTCTTTTGATTTGACCCATAATCAATTTCTCATGCAATTAGACATACAAAATCCTATGTCTGTGGTAAACTATCGTTGCACACCGAAAGGTAACCTTAGGTCGAATAGTCTTACCCTTGGGTGGTAGACTACCTCTTGATTGGTAAATCTAAGATAGGTCTATACATATCCCCTTCTTAGTGCGATCTATCACAAAATAACAGGTCCATACCATAAATCAATAAATCAAATTAAATCAAATCAAAATAAAACAAATTAAACTAAATCAAATTCAACTCCAAACTTACTTCCCCAGTGGAGTTAACTCAATAAATTAAATCAAATCAACCAAATTAATCTCCTAGTGGAGACAAACCAACTAAATCAAACAAACCTAATCTTGATACTCGACGGATTCAAGCTTATATCCCTAGTGGATATGCCTCCAATGCCAACCAAATCAAATCAAATCAAATCTAAATCTTAATCAACCAAACTTCAATCCCTAGCAGATTTCCTCTTTTATGCCTTTGGCATAGATTAACCTATAGTCAAATCCAATTCATGTGTGATTCCCTAGCAGATCCATCTTCATGTCCTTAACATGAAATTAATCAATTCAAACCACATCTTCTTGACTCTCTTATGCCCTTAGCATGAGATGAGTTGCATTGTACTACTTGTGATTCTATCTACTTCCGGTTTAGGTATATATAGTCTTGTGATGCATATAAACTAATTTTATTGTTTAGGAGTACTAATTAAATTTTTCTATCAAAAAAATCAGATAGTTGAAACTAATTATTATCTATAACTTATACAAATATCTTAAAAAATTTTGGGACATATGTGACCCCTTATGCTTCTTCCCAAGCTTTGATTGGTTATAAAACATGAACATAATATAAATGCTAGATAGTGAAAATACATGTTAATATTAGGAATCTTGGATTACAGAGGATGAGAAGAGAGCATGCATCACTGGTGACAACAACTTCATGGTTGAGGATAGCAGCAGTGAGGACAACACCGACAACATCATAGATTGGGTTGCCAGCCAATTTTTAGAGGCCAATCTTATCACTGACTTTGGTAGTGTCGATGATGGGAGTCATGTGGAGCACAATGCAATGCTTTGTTGGAAGACGAAGGGTTGTATAGTGTGTTTAGCTAATACTTGTTTTGCAAGTGTAGCTAGATTTACTTTCCTTATCTTTTAATGTAATTTTTCATTAAAATTAGGATAAGTGTTATGGGGATTATGATGAATATTGGTTATAAGTCTTATACACCATGTGTTGCCTTTGGAGCAAACAACAGCCCAACCAAATCAAAAGAAAGAAAGAAATGGAGCAAAACAAAGCGAAGAAATGAAAGATGAAGAGTGAAGACTGGAGGATGATAAATGAAGATCCACATAACACTTATCATTTCATAATTATAATTATTCTTTCATTATATCGGGATGTATATAGAGTTACATTTCTTTTTGTATTAAACCGACCGCACCTCTCTTATTCTTTTGCGATGGCTTTATAAAAGTGTTTGATATTTTGTTTAGATTGTGCTTTAGAAATGACATGTCTTTTCATAGTTTCTTTATAATTGGTGATTGTTGTATGGCCTAGATGCGATTAGGCTCTTAGGAGGAAAAATAAATTTTTATCCCACTAACAACTCATAACTAAATTTTAAAATAACTCATGATCTCACATAAAAGCTTAGGAATTAGATCAAGATAATAAAATATTTAGCAACCCTTTAGCTGAATGATTGTATGTATAATATTATGCATGTCATATTCTTCCACTCTTGTTAAGAGAAGGCTTTCATCTGTGCCAGAGAATAAAGGCTTAACCTATAAGAACCTTTAATGGAAAGACACCTCTTTCTCTTTTGATTTAGCCCATAATCAATTTCTCATATAATTAGACATACAAAATCCTATACTGCAACGGTTGTAAAGGGGACACGAGGTGAGGTGAGAGGCTGAAAGAGTGTAATGGTTGGGCATGGGGTGTACAACCTTTCTTAGGTGGACCAATGAGTTTTCATTAGTGAACTCACTCTCTCATGGCCAAAGGCTGAACCCAACATCCTCAAGTTAGCTTGAGTCAATGGTCTTTTTGTCCAAGAAGAGCCAAAAGTGGCTGTCATGGGATGGGGAAATGGAGAACCCATCCAAATGGAGGTTTTTTCTCAATTGGAGGGCTTGGTTCAATGGCTTTGACCTAAACTAGGTTCACCATGGGTTTGATCCACTTGGGCAGGCCCATGGTGACCTAAGAATGAGTCATGCCAAGTTTGATTGGACTTGGATTTATTGGGTTTAGCACAATTTGACCTATATGCATCAAATGGGTTCAATTGAGTTAAGTTGACTAATTTGACCAAATTGGGTCAAACCAATGGTTTGGGTGAGTTCAATTGGTCACTTAGAATGCAATGGTGCAATTGGTTTGATTCAATTTGGGTTGGATTTGAATTTAGCTCATATGGCTTAATTTGGGTCAAATGGGTCATGCTAACCAATTTGACCAAATTGATCAGATTGGCTTGGGTTTGAGTTAGGTTTATGTTCAGTTAATCATTTGAAAATTATTGTAGGTGTTGGTTTAAATTTATTTGAATTAGGGAATGATTTGATTCAATTGAACATTTTAGGTTAATTTGGGCTAAGTAGGTTAATTGGGTTGGCTTAGTCAAATTAGCTTCAATTCATGATTGTAGGGTGTTCAAATAATCAATTTATGATTGATTAGAGGCATTGGTTGCAATCATTTTAGATTGAGATAAGATTTGTCCCAATTTTACCCTTTAAGTCAATTGGGTCAACTTGGGTTAAGTGGTCAAATTGGTTTGATTTGACCCAATTTATTACAATTGGGTAATCAAAGATGATCCATCAATCATTATGGAAGGGATTGAATGAGTTAATTTAATCCAATTTAGATTGGATTGAAGTTTGAATCAAATTGATCATTTAGGTCACATTGGGTCAAGTGAACCAATTGAGTTGATTGGGTTGAATTAGTGTCAATTAGGTGAACTAATTGGGTTTAATTGAGTTGAGTTGGTGTCAATTAGGTGTAGAGAGGGCTTCAATGATGGATTTAGATTTGATTAGTGGCCTTGATTGTAATTTATTTGGGCTTGATTAGGTTTTGGCTCATTTGGACTTTTTGGGTCAAATGGGCTAACTTGGGTTGATCAATTTCACTTGATTCAATTGGTTTGATTGAAAGTGTTTGAGGAGTTTAAAATGATCTATTGAATGATCAGGGTGATTGAGAAAATTAAATTGGATTTAGTTTGCTTGAATGGGTTTGGGTTGGGTTCAATGGATCATGGTGGAGTTAACTTAAGTTAAGGCCTAAGTCAATTTGGCTTGGAACTTAGATTAAAAACAAATTCAAGTGAGGTTAATTGAATAGGTTTGAGGTTGGTTGTGTTTCATTTACATGAGTTTAGGTTTGGATGAGTGAAAAGACATGGGTCTTGGTTTAGGCCATAGGATGCTATTTGTCCTTAGGTGCATCATGGACTTAGGGTATGCCTCATAAGTCTCTGAGCTTGGGTTTAGTATTCCCTTAGTTACTATAACTGTCTTATTACTAAGAAAAATCTAGGTTCTAGAAGGTTCTTATGTCTAAGAAGAGAAAGGTTAATCCTCACTCCAAAAGTGATGTCAACAAATAATGATTAGAACTCAAACCTAAAACCAACCAATCAAAAAAAATAGTTAAATCACTTTAAATACAAATGGCATTGACTGAGGTTCAATATATAAATCCAATTTAATTGGATTTGAGTTTGACCCATATTTCAACTTGGTTTGACTTGGCCAACCCACCACCAATTCAAAAGGAAGTTATAATGGTGCCAAAAGTCGAGGAAGGTCATACTAGGTGAGCCATGACAAGTAAGTGAGGAATCCATGCAAAGAAGTCAAATCCCATTTCTTTCATATATACCTCATCTTCTCCTCATCCTAGCTGATTTGGAGGCCAATCTAATTAGTTGACCACCCTTTAGGGCTAGCCTCCAAGGGTGGCCATCACCATAGTAAAGGAAACTTGGTTTCCTCCATGGATTCCGTGAGTTTGCTCATATCCAAGATAATAAAGGAGAGAAGGAGGCTTCCTCCCTCAAGAAATTCATCCAAACACACTCCCAAAGGCATAAGAGATCATATCAACCCCTTGCTCAAAGCTTACGCCAGTGGCTAAATTTTGGCCATCCCAAATCTCATAGAGATGGCTCTCGACCAAGCATGGAGAAAGGTGAAGGAGGCTTCCTTTAGCCAATTTGATTATCCCAACATTCAAGAGGTGAAAAGAAGGAAAAATGAAACTTTCCCCAGACTTCCCACCGTCGGCAAGCTAGAATTCTGCCAAAGTCAGGGGCTAATCCTTCAGCTAAAATTGAGAGAGGAATGCTCCCTCAACCAAATTAAATGTCCCTACATGTTCTCAGGATAGAGGCGAACTCGAACGAACCTTTCAGGTTCATCCACCGTAGTGAAAATCATCAAACTGAGGGAGGAGCTTTGTCTCACGGTTATGGGGCAAGTCAAGTTGACTTCACCAAAAGGTTCATGTCAACCCAAGGAAGGTTTTGAATCGGTAAAATCATCAGACATGGCCGACAAGGTACTCCCTAAACCGACTCCCTACTCTTGGGTGGTTTGGTCCTTTGTTAAGCAAATTTATGTTGTGTAGGGATCAAGCCATGTGGATCGAGCAAGTGAGATCATGACCATCCCATCAAAGATCAGATGACCTTGTTCAATCATGCATCTGTGGGATCCACGTAGCTAAATTTTGACGTGGGATCCACGTGGATCCCACACAACTAAATGGCACCATGCCATGTCGCAATCAACGCCGCTTGTAAAAATAGGAAATTCTTGATTTTTCCTAATTAAAATTATTAAAAATACTAAAACATTTAAAAAAATTATAAAAATAAAATACATCCAAAAAATACAAATAAGAGCTCTATGGATTCATCCTAGTGAGAGAATCCATTAAATTCAAAATCCACAATTTTTATTAGGTAATTTTGGATTAATCTAGGTTAAATGAAAAGAATCAAATTTAAATTAATCATATATTAGTAATCCAATAATATGAAACTTTGTGAAACTGAAATTGAGGTTAAAACACATCTTAGAAAAAATTATCATGATTTATTGCAAAGTAAATCAAAAGATATTGAATTTTAATCTCAAACCCTAACTTTTATGAAATAAATAAATATTAAATTAAGAAAATCATGAAAAAAAGATTAAGTCACCTTAAATCATCATAATAAACTTTAACAAACCTAAAAATACTACTAAAACACACTGAAACCTAATAAATCATAAAATAATCTAATTTGGTATTTAATTGAATTAATCAATGCAATCAATCAACCTAAACTTAGGAAAATCATAACAAATCAACCAAAATTCCAAAATTCTAAATTAACCCTCTATGGATGCATCTTCGAGAGAGAAATCTAAGAAAAATAAAATCTCTAAATAGTTTGTTCTAAATTAATCTTAATTTAAGTTTTAATGAAATAATTAAAATATTAATAAATCCTAAATCATGCTTCTGATTAAAACACAACTTTAGAAAACTTAAAATGTCAAAGAACCCCACTTGTCATAAAAATTTCAAAACTAATTAGCCTCTGATTAGAAGTTATTGAATTTACAATCTCTAGGTTGATTTACATGAAATAATAAATAAAAAAATTGTAACAAATTATAAAAATTCATAAATTAATTTGAAACATCTTCATCAATATCAAAACACTAAGAACAATTTCCTAGCATTATAAGTCAAAGAATTTGATTAAATACAAGCTTAGGGTTTAATAAAACCATTAAAATTGCAAAATCTAATTAAACTTCAAAGTTAATAAATTATTAAATTAATGATACATCAATTAATGGAAGCTTAACACATAATCAATTCAAATTAAGATTAGATTAAAATATTAACCTCAATATATTATGTCAACATAATTCAAATTAAATAAATACAAATTAAATGGACATAAACATTAATAAAGTAGATAATAAAATAAATTTAAATCAAATAAGCCAAATCAAATTGAAAATGAATCAAACTGAAAACATTTAATTAAATCCAAAGAAGTGAAAAAGAAGAATAAAATTTTAATTCCAAAATGAGATTAAATTATTTATCTAAATTAAACTCAAATCAAATCATTTAAATTAATCCAAGGAGGTTAATTAAGATACTTAGAATGAACATTTGGATTGAACCTTCATCTTAGGATGAAGACTTCATTCTATTAGGATTTAAGTTGTTGAATAAAATCGGTTTCAAAAGTAGAATCTATTTTGCTTTTCATTCTTGAAAACTTAGAATTCATTTTAATATTAAAATAAATTTTAAAATGAAAATAAGAATCATAAATAATTAAATCATTTAAATTGAAACCATCCTAAGGTAAATCAAATAAACCTAAAAACTTAAATTGAAACTTGAATATAAAAAGGTCTAGTAAAGTATTGTCACACAAACCCATTTCTTTCACACACTAGATTATTAGTCGTGAACCCTAGACTTTGGTTAGGTCAATATGTGATGTTTAGTGATGTGATGTGATATTTTTTATTTTGTGGTGTACTGTTTGAGACTGGATGTCTAGGATTATTTTTCTATTAAACTAGATGGTATGATGTTCTTTTATAACTCATATTATCTTTTATAGGGGGCTGTGCTAAAGGGTCTACTGGAATAAATTATAAAATTATCATTTACTTGCAGGTGCTGAATAAATCCTTTAATATATCCCAATACGACAGGTGGGCTTGGCAAGCAACTAATGCTAAGCCCATATGTTTATAAATATAACTTATGGTGTGTTGTTTATATTTTTCTGATGTTTGTTTTGTAGGGCTTAAGATTTATTTTTGAAATTTAAAATATAACATGAACTTAGAATTAGGTTAGGATCTATGGGATGCATAGTAGGAGCAGACCCTACCAACAAACTAGTATAGGTCCCTTATGAAGCTAAATAGAGGTCCCTGAAGAAAGAGATGATCCTAGAGGAAGACCTGTATATCTTGACTTGTAGGTCTAGGCCAAGCTGTATAATGGCAAAGCTCGGTTGCCTATTTTTCTCTTTATTCCATGGTGTATAGCCATACGGCTACATTGGCTTGTTCTTCTAATTTAAATTTGTCTTGATTTATTTTGAGTGCATAATAGAATCAACCTGCTTTTCTAAGTTTCTTCCTATATTTTTTGTGGTGGATGCATGGACATTAGGCTCATAGAAAACTACATTTTCTACTCAACTTAAATTTAAATAACTTAAACAAAAATAAAGAAACATGAAACTTCACATTAGTTAAAACCCTAAGAATAACTTAAAAGCAACTAGAAATAATTAGCTTTTGCGAATCATGCTAGCATATTGTTTTAACTCTATGAATTGCTTCACCTATTGCACATAAAGGGCATCTGATCTTTCAAGATGACCACCTTCCTGGAGAAGTCTGTCTTCTCTTCTTGGTTTGGCCCATGACCACTTCTAATTGTATGTCATTTAGGCATAAAATGCAAACCCTAAAGCCTTAAATGAATTACTATAAATCAAAAATATTTAAAAGCTAAAATTATTACATTAGTTAAGATCATTTCATACCTAAATATAATCTTAGAGATTAGGGAGTGAGTCTAGGTTCTTAGATTCTTTCTTAAAGTATAATTGCTCAATGATCTTTCATATATGAGACTTGACATCATGGATTTAAAATTATCTTAGGTGGTGTTAGCTGGTAGCCCTTCTAGATGGGTTATAAGTCCAGAAGAGTCAGAGATAGGTTTATTCCCTCAAATGAGAGGAATGGTTGATAATTCTCAAAAGTTGAACTAGGTTGAGCCTCTAATTTATATCAGAAGCATATATAAACTTAAGTTTTGAAGCATCCTCATCGGAGTAAGTCTTCATCCCTTAGCACTTCTATAGTTTTATGCTGTTATAATATAAGCTCTAGATTTCTAATAAAAATTTAACTCAAAATTTAATTTGAATTCCAAAATAGTAAGATAGTTTAAATGTACACTTGGTATTCAAGTAGCTATAGGCATTTCCTATTTAATATTGATTGACTTCCAAAAGAACTCTTTCCACTTTGGATCGCTCCCTTTTGAAATTCCAAATTATCAATTACCTTTGAAAACCAGCTTAGAAATTTATAGAAATAATAGCCTATTTCTTTAATCAAGAGTATTCTTAGGAAGAGATCATTTGTTCCTAAGATGTAATTAACTATAGGGGCTTGGCCTTATAGCAAACCATGAACCCTGTTTAAAATAAATCTTCTACTTCCTTATATAGTTCAGGAAAAAACTATCTAGAATATTAATGGCTTATTGGTTTTAAGAGTCTTTCATTAAATGATTAAATTCATTATAGGATAACATGTTTATCTTTCGAGATAATATAGTTATTTCTTAATAACGAGTTTGATCATCCAAATAAGAAATTCCTAAATTCTATGTGGTGTTATAAATTCCATAATGCACATACCAAAAGTTGACTTAATACACATAAAAGAAGGGCAAACAGAAAATGACATGAAGCTACCCAAATTTCTACCACACATCTAATAATCATGATCAATTCTTTGAAATACATTGCTCTAATACCACTTTACATAACTGTCACAACTCAACCCAATGTAAATCATCATATCAAGATGGGTCACATCGTGTCAAGAGGTAACGATTAGTTAAACACCCAAGATCTATTTGTAAGAAATTTTACTTTTCTTCAATTATACAAAATAAAGCCACTATTATCATCAAAAGATCAAAAAAATAAAAATGTTATCACTTCAGATCATATTACAATTGTACATAAAATAATAATCATGGTATGATATTTTCCATCAACAAAATATGCATACTATTATGACTACCAAAAGAATATATCTAAAGTATAAACATACTTAAAGTCATGCTCTCAATAGTAACCAAAAGCATCTACTCAACATGAGCCTTACCCTATCCTGAAATAACACATGCAATATGACAAGGGTGAGCAACTATAGCTTAGTAGGCTACTCAAAATCTACTATAATTTTTAATATATAAAACAAAATAATTGATAATGCTAAAAAAAAACATTTTATAAATTTAATAACAAAGTAATATTTCAACAAGTCACATGTTGTATCTATCAAGTACAATATTAGTATAAAAATTAATATTTATTTTAAGAATACATCAAACAATGTGAACAACACGATATCAGAAATAAAATAAGATAACATGAAATAATATATATTTTTCTTTATTTAGACTATTTTATAATTTTCTCTTTGCCCCTTATACCTCCACTTTCACTTATACCTCCACTTATTCATATTTTCCCTTCCATTTATACCTCCACTTGTTCACATCTATTCAGGCATATAAAATACACTTATGGATAATTTTATAGGTGCACAAGTCCTTATAATTCCACTTGAATGCACATAATACTCAATCATCTAACCAACTGCACTACCCCACCTTTTCCCCTTTTTTGCACATTTACTTTGATACTTAAGCATTAAATATTATTATTTTCAGCATATATAAATATTATTAAACATATTGCAAAATATATAAATATTGATGAGTACAACTAGTGTAAAATTTTAGATAAATTTGTGTGCATATACCAACAATTATAATTTATAAAATCATTAATATGTAATATCTAGAATAATATTTTGAAGCTTTTCTTGCATTACAATAATTTTTGTCAAGCTCAATATACTTACAAAAATACATAAAATGATATACAACACAAAATACCAAGTAAAAATTTTATTTTTTATGTCGATATGTCCAGCACTGTTCATTCTATAACATATCAAAAGTTATATGATAAAAAATTATAAATCTTCTTAGATTTGAGTTTGTACCAAATCCAACCAAATAAAATACAAAAAATACACACATAAGCGATGAAATTGAAATCTGAAGTAACAAAATAATAGTCTACCTAGAGCTGGACAAATTTCCCAATTGGCCCGATGGACTAAATTGGCTATATATCCAATGGATCACACTTTCTTTCTCTTCCCTCTCTCTTTCTCCCTTTCTCTCTCTAAACTATTTACGATTTTAGGAAAACTAAAAAACGTGAGGATGAGAAGTTGATTAGAATTTTTATAAATAAAATTAGTATTATTATTTTATATTAAAATGATATAGTAGTAATTATTCAAATTATTTTATTTTAATTAAAATCTTATATAAATTCTTCTATACATTAAAATCCACAACTCTAAAAATTATAAAAAAATTAATAAATTAAACATCATGTCTATAACATAGGTGAAAATGGTTTGTGAAATAGACACAAGATGGTTCTAGAGAATCCACTTTTATAAGGAGGTAGAAATTTCTTAAGAAGATAATTCTAATAAGAAATCTTTTATTTTGGTACTTATGATGCTCATAAAAATATGCTTAAAATAAAGTCAAGAGTGCTCTATAATGTGGTAAAGATGGTTTGTGAATTGCGCATAAAATGCATCTTGAAAAATTAAAAAATTTTTCTACATACGAAAAAATCTATGAATAAATCAAACATAAAACTAATCTTCAAAAGTCAAAATAAAATTAGTGGACACAGAATAAACATACAAGTCATACAATGTCCAATTATTGTAGAATCAGTTGTTATAGAGACCTTCCTCAACTCTTTCAAGCCTTTGATAAGTTCACATCAAGTCTTACTTTCATTGTTCATGCATATAAAAGGACTTGAGTGAGAGTGATTAATTCATTTTGATCTTTTAAATCATTGGGTTCATTTGTTTGTTTTGAATGAAAAAATTTATATGCTTCATTGTTAAAGTTTTTCTCTAAGCTCTTTTCATTCTTATCCAAATAATTTGATAGGTTCTTTCTTTATTTGATTGGATTGAAATCATATTCATAAGGCTTTTATAAAGAGTGTTTCTTGGTTTTCATATTTTAAAAAATCATTATACTTTCATTTTATGCAAGCTTTGATAAAGTTATTTGAAATCTTGTATTTGGCTAAAGTTATTTCTTGCATTATTGTCTCCACTTGAATAATACATTAAAATTTTCATATTATCTTGCTTGATTCAAAGTCTTTATTGTATATGTTCATTAGATTACTTCATTGTGTTAGTATTCTTAAAGTCAAAATAATTTAACCATCTTTGCAGTAAATTATTTTCAGGTTCATGCATTCAAATTATAATTTCACCTTATGAAAATATTTTTTGAAGAATCATTTATTTCAAGTACTTCACATAAAGATCATATTATTGCATATTTTTAAAATAAAAAAGAACCATAAACACATTGAGCTCTCTTTCTTATTTATCTTAATATTATTTTGTTTGGGCTTGTGAGCAAAATTATTTTAAAATTAGAGAGATAAATTTTATTCTTGTATTTTTTTTCTTTTTCTTGTATTACTTTATATGGGGTTGACCTTGCTTGTGTATGAAAATACATTATTGGGGTTGTACTTATCCGGTGTAAGAAAGTACGTGTTTGGTTTATACTTGCTAGGTGTAGGAAAGTACATGTTAGGATTGTACTTGCCCGGAGTAACAGAGTACGAAAGATTGATTGTAATCTCATTTGATTAGTGAATTCCTAGCCAATGAGACTAGGTGTAGTCGTAGGCCATTTTTTTGGGTTTCGACTGAATCACGTAAATAATTTTTGTGTCTCCTATTTTTACCTTTCTGCATTTATGTTTCGACATTTGGTTTGGTTGTTACTTTGTTCTTTCATTATAAAAAACCTTATATATTTTATAACTAATTTTTCTACAAAGTTTTGAAAACTAAGTTTTAATTTGAATTTTTTTCAAAATACCCAATTCAACCCCTTTTGGGTGACATAGCCTCTTAATAAGAACAAGATAATGTGCAAAAATTTAGAAGTGAAAAAGACCTAAGAGAGGTAAAGATTGATGAAGATAAACTTGAAGTTGAATTTGGAGTTTAGAATATGTTATAGATGAAAAGATAAAAGAAAATAAAATTAATGAGAAAAATGAAGCTAATTGCAGGCCTTTAGGAAAACGAGAGAAAGATCACCTTAACCTTTCCCTCAAAGACTTCAAAAATATATAGACAATAAATCCCCCAAGTTTAAAGAAGAAAGTGTAATTGAGGTTTTGGAGATATTAGTAATTGAAAATTTATTAGAACAAGTCGTAATTAAGGATGATCTATTTCTTAGATCAACTCCTAAGAAAATTTTTAAAAAAAATGAGTTTTTAGATGTGTTTGTTAGTACTCTTGTATCTTACTGGCACAAGGTTTAGAGTTACAATCATTCACTAGTAAATTAAAATATGTCTACTTAAGTTAATCATCATCCTTACTAACCATAATTCTTAAGAATTTGGATGATGTTAAAGAAAAAGTGTGGATGAAAATCTTGAGGATCATTAATAAAAAAGCATTTGATTGGACTATTGCTGACATAAAATACCTATTAGATTTGATCATTTAAATATTTAATTCTTAAAAACTAGAAAGCTACAATGGGCTAAGGATGTTAAACTAAGTGTTTGTTAGGAGGCAACTCAATGTATATACATACATATATACATACATACATACATACATACATATATATATATATATATATATATATATATATATATATATATATATATATATATATATATATATATATATATATATATATATATAAAAGTTATCTATTAGTAGTGTGTTTAATTTTTATAGGAAATCATTGTGAGTTGAATATCCATTAGAAGGAGATTGCATTGCTAAGAGGCTTAAAAATTGGATCAAGGACAAAGCTCTTTCCCTTCTTTTGAGTTTCCATATTAGTCTCATATAGTCAGACCTACCAATATTCTCTTCTCATAAGACTAGGTTTTAGTCTTGCTTAGTTTGGCCAAGAGCTATAGGTGGAGGATAGCAATGAATGTGAGGTTTGAGAAGGGTGGTTGCTAGTCATAGAGAAAGCTAATGATGTGAAAATATAGTGAGGTAAATTAAGAGTAACAGATTAAGAGAATAAAAGTAAATATAAAATTGAACAAATAATAACTACCTAATATCGCTAAAGAAATGGTAAAGTTGAACCATTAAGTACTATGCTAGAGAAAATGGCAATACTTCACTCAAAATAATTCATTCAATGACTAAAGTTGTAGGTATTTCAACCCATATTTATATGCATTACAAGACTTTAGAGCTAAAACTAATAAAGAAAAAAATGGAGGGAAAAATAACTAAAAAATAGGATTGGTGGTCATTTATGAAGGAGGTGTTTAAACCACTTATTTTTAATGCCTCCATCATATCATGACCAGCCAGCCATACAAGCTTTTAAATGATAAAGAAATATATATAAATAATAAAATACAATTGAAAATATTTGAGATTATGGGTCTTTTATTGAGTTTTGCTTGGGCTCTTGTAGTTAGCCTTACTCTTTGATGTTTTTCCTTTGACTTTAGTCTTAGCTCTAATAATTGAACCTTTTTTTTAATTTTCTTCCTAAAGTACTACATCAATAATAATTATAAATTTTAGTAATTCTTTGCTAATTTGTATTATAGATAAGCAATAGTGAATCAAAATTAAAGATCAAGTGGTTCCAAGCTTATTGGAACACTTGCTTTTGGAAAATTGTTATATGCTTTAATAGTTTCATCACTTTTTTTTTTTTTTGTAAAGTTATTAAAAAAAGTTTTGTATATTTCTCTAATCATTATTTATTAATAGAGCACTAGATCTTCATCAAATATCTTTCTAAAAATTTTCTTATTACTTCAACTATGGATGACTTATGAGAACAATTTTATAAGAAATGAGCCAAATTATTAGTCAACTATAAGGAAAACTCATATTGTTTGGAGAACCTATCAATGAATATAAATTTTCTCATAAAAAGTTAAAAGTATATATAATCTTAATGAGTTATATGAATCACATAAAATTGGCTCTTCATCATTTAGACACTTTAATCATAAAGACTCTTGCAGAGGAGTTTACCCTAAACCCAGACAACTTGATGCCATTGAAACTCCCTTTGTCATCTTCAAAATTATCTTATGATCTTCTACTATCTCTCTTAAAGGTCCTAATATTACTATTCATATTACAATAATTATTGATATTTGCAAAGATTTATATATAGATCAATTTGGAGACAACATTACCATTATACAAATTAAACCTTTCCTACCAATTATATGTCCCACAAAATTTTAACAAATAGTTATTCTAAGTTAGGAGTGGTGGGAGGGGTGGTGGATTGATGTAATATATGAATAATATATTAATGGAATAAATGAAAGAAAAGAGGACATTAGTTTGTTTAAATAGATGTCCTTCCTCACAAGTAGGGGTGAGAAATTAGCTCGAAGATCGTGACTCGCTCGAAAGTCGACTCGAATCCGGGCTCGAATCGAGATCGGCTCGAAGCAAGCAGCGATTTTCGAGGAATTTGGCTCGAATATTTTGAGCGACTTGACAGGTGGCTTCCTTCGCCGCTCATGGCGGATCGAACGCGGCGAGCGACGGCAGAACCGTCGATTAATTGACGGGCGATCTAAAATCCCTATTCTAATTTACGTCGACTCGACCCCCCGAGGCCCGACCTCTTCTCACTTCTCGCCTTCTCGCCGTTCTCGGTTCTCTTCTCCTTCTCCTCCCGTTCTCACTTGTCCGTCCTTCTAAACATTGCGGCGTGTGCTTGCGTCGCTTTCGGGATATATCGATAGTCGATCGGTTTGGTTTGCTTGATTTGATCGTGGTGGTCAGTATCACTTATGTGCTTGGTTTGCTTCCTTCCTCCTACTTTCGATTTTCTTTCATTTCGATTTAAGTATTTCATGGAATCATTATGTTGAGTTATTTCAATTGTTTCTGTTATTCCATTATTTGAGGTTCTATTGGATTTGGGGATGTTTCGTTTGGTTCTTTAAGCATTCATGCCAATCATGTATCTATGTTTTTTGATTGGGGACTGGGGTACAATTTGGGTTTGTAACGATTTTATGTAAGCATCATAGCTTATACTGGGGTTGTTTTAGTTCTCGCCGGGTCTGGTTTGTAAGCTTGTAACGATTGTTATGCGTTGCCTCGCGCTGTTGCTCATGGTTTGAATGTTGTGGTTGCATTTGTATTTGTTTCATGTATTTGTTTTCCTTCTTGTGCATCTTTGCCTGTTGAATGTCGTTCGGCCCCTCATACGGAACTTGGCTAGTTGGCTTCTTGCCTCATGCCTATTGGAGGTTATTTGTTTATGAAGGTTGTTTACTTGTTTACGTGTTTTATGCATCCATGGGACATGTTATGATGTTCACATGCCTTTCCTTTAGTGACTTGGTTGTTCGTTGATTGTTGCCTTGTTGGTAAATGTTGTCATGTTGATAGATGTAGATTTCTTGGTTGTAAATATATGGGGATCTTTTATGTATAATAATCTTTAAGCATTTCTTGGTTGTTTTAAGTGATTCTATGCATTGCTTTTGTTTCATTTCTTATAGACACAATGGCAAGTCCTCTCAAAGTAAATCTATTAGTTTTTCAAGTGTCGCAAACTTATTGATAATACAACAACTCAAAATGAGTGTGGGTGAAACTTGGCGTTAAGATCAAGGGTAAGAGACAACGATCTGAAGTTTGGCAACACTTCAGTGAAATTACTGTAACTGAGAAGGGAAAAATGGTGCAGAAGTTTAAATGTAATTATTGTGTTAAATCATATGTGAAACAAAAAGCTGGAACCACATCTCGGTTAAGTAGACACTTCAAATCAAATCACTATAAGGTTGATAACAAGGAAAGAAGCAAAAACTATTTGATCCAGATAGGGATTTAGAGGAAAGCGGTTCAATATCTAGTTTATGTGTTTTGTCACTATGATCATTCTAGAATAAAATAATATTGTGGCTAAGATGATTATTGTTCATGAATATCCATTTATGATAGTTGAACATCTATGGTTCAATATTATGAAATCGATGAATCCAAATTATCATAAAATTTCAAGATTTGGCATCAAAGAGTGTATGAAAGTTTATGAAGTGAAAAGATAAGTTGAAAAAAGTTTGAAAGTTGTTGAGAGTTTGATTCTTAGTATGGACTTCAAATCAAACAATTGGTTATATGTGTCTTACGTGCATTACATTAGTTACGATTGGAAATTACAATCTAGGATAATTAGTTTCATTGATTTGGATCCTCCTCATGGTGGTGATTTTAGGCAATTTCGAAAGTTTGTTGCAATGGGGTCTCTGAACAAAGTTAGTACCATAACTTTGGAATGCATCATCTAATGATGTAGCGGAAATCGAAAGCTTTATTCATTAGAAGATCCGGTTTTCTATTGATGGGTGATTTCTTCCATGTTCGATGTCGCTCATATTTTAAACTTAATGGTGCGGTGATGAAAGAAATCGGTTCAATGAAAAGGGTAAGAGAGTCTATTTTATTTATAAAAGATCTCCGTGTACATAAATTTGGAGAGATAGCAAGACAGTTGGCTTATCCACATCAAAGGCACATTGATGTGCCAACTTGGAACTCCACATACAAGATGTTAGAGTGCTTTTATTATAAGAATGTGTTTCGAATATGCTTTTCGTGATCCGAATTATATATGGTTGCCCTCGCAAGAAGATTGGGTTAATTTTGAGAAAGTAAGAGAGTCGCTTTTTTTCATCGCATTCAAATTTTTTGGGTTCATCCTATCTACGAATAGATTGCTTCCCAATCTAGTTCTAATCAAGAGAATATTGGATCGAGAATGCTCATCTAGTACTATTTTTATTTCAAACATGGCTAGCATGAAGGCTAAATTTGATAAGTCTTGACGAGTGTTCATTATTATTTTATTGCTTGCATTTTAGATCCAAGAATGAAACTTTTTTGCTATCAATTACTACTACCCCAAATTTATGATGTTCACATTGTGAATGAGAAGGAACATAAAAACAAAAACTTTTTTGAGCTATACTCTTATTATTACTTGATATGGCTACGCAAAGAAACTCGCATCCACCTCTCTGAAAGAAACACATTTGAAGGTGGTAATGCTTCACATGATGATTTGGCGGGTTTGTATGACTTCATAGATTCTCGGCCTCTTAGTACCAGTCGATGGAGATATACCTTGATGAAGCATGTGTGAAATGCCCAGATTGAAATTTGACATTTTGGAGTGGTGGAAAATGTCTCATGAAATATAAAACTCTCTCAAAGATGGCCAAAGATATTTTACCATCCGGTCTACGATCGACTTTTTTTAGTCGGTGGTCGTGTACTTAGCGATTATAGAAGTTCAATTTCACCAAGAACATTAGATGCTTTAGTGTGTGAAACTGGATTCATGCATCATCAAAAGATCCATTGGTAATATTATCTTACTTTTTTATTTTATAGTACAATTCTCTCTCTCTTCTATTCATATATGAGTTTCTTTTTTAATCTATTGCAATTTCAGTTTTAGTGGAAGAGAACTTGGTTATAAATGTACACAGCTTATCCACTAATCATATATGAAAATCAGTGATATCATTTCGCTTATGCTCTCTTTATTTTTGGAGACTTTTCTACTACTATTTGATCATTTTTTTGTGATTAGTTTGTATATATTTTTGGAGACTATTTTCTTTCAAAGAAGCAATGTAGGTATGTATCACATTATATTGTTTCTTTGTGCTTTAATATTTTTGATGTGGCGGATGGCGATATGATGCCCAATGATAAAATTGAACGAGATTGATTAATGGAGGCTTTTGATTATTTTTATACTAATAGTGAAATGATTTGGTCGATGATCTAACTTTGAGGCCATTTCATCGTTTGGGGTGACATAATAGTATATTACTTGATAGTTGATATTGTATGTAAGTTTCACCTAGATTTGAAATTTTGTGTTTACATTCTTACTATATTTTATCTTGATGCATGCAATAATATAAAAATTTTGGGTTTAATTTTATTTTGACTTTACAAACCTATTTGCTTCATCTTGTCATCTTCCATGGACCATAGTTACAAATTTACAATCTTACTATATTTTATGTACTAATGCATTCTACATTCTTACATGATTTGCATTCTACATTTTGCTTGCTTAGTTAGTCACCCTAAAATAAAGAACTCGCTTTTTGAGGGCACAAGTCATAGAGGTTACCATTTATAAGATTTCTTGAGGAGAGTATTGTAGCAAATGATTTAGCCAATTTTCATTCAAGATTATGTTGAGCTTCCCATGCGGTATACTATCTTGTGATCATATATTCATATGTGGTTGTCTAATTGTCTTATTTTTGGTGGCCTTATAGTGATCTTGGCTTGGAGATTTCTACATTCTTACATGGTTGTGTGTCATTGTGTGTTGTCTTTGCATTTTCCCTTGTATGTATTGTCTGGCGATCCGCTGATCTAGCCTCTTTCACTCTTTGGGAATTTGGAGAGTTTTTTTTGCCTCAGGCTCTTGAGTCTTGTTCGGTTGTTCGGTTGTTTTTTGGTTGCCTTTTTTCTTAGTTGCTTTGCTTATTATTGTGTAACCTGTTGGATTTATCGTGTAATTGTAACTGTGTTGGATTTTTTTTTGTGTTGGACCGTTGGTTATTTTGGTGTTGGTTGATTGGTTGGTTGGCTATTTATTTGGATCACTTGGATGTAGGGGTGTGTTAAGGGTGGTACGTGTGTAACTGTGGAGCTCTTAGCTTTGGCTTGATGGCTTCTTCTGTTGCTACTCTCTCTCACTCATCTGTTGATTCTTTGTTGGGTGTTGGTATGCTTTGTTGGCTGGGTGCGTTTTGTTATTTTGTTGCCTTGTTGCTACTTACCTCAGCTCTAACCTTATATTCTTTGTGTTGGATTTATTGCTGTGTTGGACTTGGACTGTTGGTTATTTTGGTTGGTTGATTGGTTCACTTGGTTGGCTATTTGAATTTGGATCACTTGGATTTGGATGGGTGGATGTGTATGTGTGTTTGGCCATTTGGGTAGCTTTTGGTTATTTTGTTCTTTGTTGTTGGTGGCGCGCTGGTGGCCTTGAGTGCGTTTTGTTATTTTGTTGCCTTGTTGCTACTTGCCTCCCAGCTCAACTTAATTCTTTGTGTTGGATTTATTGGACTTGGACACATTGGTTATTTTTGTGTTGGTTGATTGGTTCACTTGGTTGGCTATTTCGGAATTTGGATCACTTGGATTTGGATGGGTGGATGTGTAACATGTGTTGGCTGGCCGGCTGGGTGGCTTTTGTTATTGTTCTTTGTTGGTGTTTGGCTGGAGTCGTTTTGTTATTTTGTTGCCTTGTTGCCTTGGTGGTGGTGTGTGCCGTGGAGGATATGAGATCTAGTGGGCTTATCATGAAGTATTTTGCTAATTTTTTGATGATGATGAAGAGAATATATTTGTAATTTGGGTAAATTCATTTGTTTTTTGCTTCATTATTTGTGGCTACCAAGCCTCTCATGGATAGAGCCTAGAAACTTTATTGACTCCATATTAATGCATCATATTTTGATTTGTGAGATTTTGTCACTTTTGCAAGGGATTTATTTTTCTATCTTTAAGGCTCTAATGGATGGCTTTGGCAAAGTTGGAGCATTATTGAGTAAAATATAAAATTACAAATTTTACTATTAAAATGCGAAGATGGATATTACTTTCCTCTCCACAACAAATTTATATAAGTTTGAAACAGATTTTACGGCTTAAAATGCAATATTATTTTGTCATTTGTTGTCAATATCCTTCGGTTGCTTTACACAGAATTTCAATATGTTTACGTTGTACGAGCAGGATGGAAAACTTAATTACATGTAGTTATGTGAAACAAGAGTTTTAATTTGTAAAAGATAAATTCATGTAAATGCCTTTATGCTTTGATTGGACACACTCTAAGAATTATAGAATCAAGTTCAATGCAGTAATTTTCTTTTGTTGTATGTTGTTATATGTCTTAATAAATTATAAAATGGCTAAGTAATTTTAGTTTATATTGTTGTGGTAATAAATTATAGAATCAAGTTTGATAACTCCATTGCATTTGTGAGCTCAATTGTTTATAGTTAATGCTTTTACAAAAGAAAATAGTGAAGAATATAGTGAATGAAATGCTTAGTTGTTGATTTTATAATTAACTTGCTATTATTATTTGTGATTTGTCAAGAAAAGATTTGTAAAATTTAAAATTAACTTGCTATTAATAAGAAAAGTTTTATTTATTCTTTTGTTTTGGCTATTTTAATAATAATGTATATTGTCTAGTGATTGGTGAAATTATCAAAGTAATTAAGTTTATTATTATATTGTTATTTTATTTTCTTTTTAGCAAATTATTTGTTAAAATGTTAATGGTTTACCGAATAATATTTGTTTGTTCTTGTCTTCTTGATCAAATTAATTTGAATATAGGTGTATATCAATTTTTTCCTTTTATAAATCTAAAAAGAATGAAAAAAAAAAATCTTAAGTAAAAAATGAATGGATTTTTTTTTGAGCCAAAAGCAGCTCGTTTGTATTTGGGGCCGATTGGATTGAGCACGGCGTTGAGCTGATCCACATCTGATCGATCAAATTCGATTGATTTCGAACGCTGAAACTCGGAGAATTTCATTTTGATTCGATTCGACTAAATCGCTCGACACCCCCTAGTGTAGTATTAACAAAATATCTTTTATTAGCTATTTATAACATAAGTGATAATATAATTAACATTTTAAAGTTTTTTTAGCTAATTATCTATGCAATAAAAATTGTAAAAGGAGCTAGCATGATTAGGAAGGGCGAGCGTGACCGAAAACTTCCATTCAATTTCTTTTAGTTGTCATGAAAAAAAGTAATTGATATATATTGAGTGATAAATGTGCGATTTAGTGAGATTAGTCGTATAATCTTTGTCCAAAGTTGTTGAGCGGATATTTTTTTTTTTGTATATCTGTCTACTCATTTTGCGTGTGAAACGAGCATGTATTATCTAATGACAGCCCCTGGTATCGATCCGCCTTTTTTTTTTATCTGTTAAGATAATACATTAATTCTAAAGAGAAATCAAATGTGAATTGAAGAGTACTCAATCGCATTCAGCCTCACTAACTTTAGTGAGGAAAGGGCGGTGGGTTTGAGCGGATATTCATTAAAAAAAAAAAAAGCGCAGTACTCATCACGAGGATTGGCTGCCTTGATGCAAGCGTTGCGCGTACACTCCACCAACTGTGGTACCAGCTCGAATGGCACGTTGCCGCATTATTCCCATCCAATCGAACACGTGGATGCCTAAGCGATCTACACGACTCCTCTTCCTTCATCCCCAAGTCACCTGCTCGTAAAAGCGACTCTCACCTGCTACCCAACAAAATCTTTAAATCAACTCATTCAATCCCAAGCAGTAAGCTACTCACCCACTAATCGACCGCGGGACCCGGCCTGAATTGAGAGATAATCTGTCGTAGTGGGTGTGATTTCAGCGTCATCAATAATTTCGCTTCTTGATCCTATAATATTTCAGATTTACATCATGAACTTTACTAATTTGCAAATAAATTATTCCAGAAACGCGTAAACATGTGCCCGCTTTCTACGATTCGTCGTCCCCTATAGCTCGATCCACGCCGCTGGTTTGATCCATTTCATCGAGCACTTGGTGGGCGATTTCCTTGGGCGAATTCATTCATCTAGATTTTGGGAGAAATATGGAGAACGGAAGAGTGGAGTCTTCGTTCTGGAGCTTCAGCGACCAGCTTCGGCTACACACGGCCGGGGTCGGTAGCCTCTCTCTTGGCGACAGCATATGGTCGGATCCCTTCCAATCCGCTACTAGGCGCCGGCTGGAGGATCGACGGAACATGGAATCCTCCGGTGACGCGGCGACTATGGAGATCGGGGCCTCAAACGTGTGGAAGACGGGGCTGGAGTTACCCCAAAAGCTTGCTTTTACTAACAGTAACTTTAATCGATACAACAACAACCCTAATTTTTTTGGTGGGAGTGTGAAGAATTCCAAGGATTTTGACAACAACAACAACAACGGCGTCAATAATTTTAACGGTGAGATGAAGAATTATTTCAGCAAGGCGATTGCTAGGCCAGCGGTTAATAACAATAATAGCAGTAATATTCTAGGAGGCGCCAAAAAGGGGATTTTCAGTAACAACGAGAGTAGTGGTAAAAGTGGGAAGAATAAGAAGAACAGCAATAACAATAACAAGGATAGTAACAATAACAGTGGGAATTCTGTGGATAAGAGGTTCAAGACTTTGCCGCCTTCGGAGGCTCTCCCTCGGAGCCAAACGGTAGGAGGCTACATCTTTGTCTGCAATAACGAGACCATGGAGGAGAATCTTAAAAGGCAACTATTTGGTAAGTTTTTGCAACTATTCCTGTTTTTCTTTAGAATTTAGGGGGATTTACATACATACCACACAATTCTATGAATTTACGTATTTACTTTTTTTAATTTTCTTAAATAACCTAAATCTTTATACATCAAA
This sequence comes from Cymbidium sinense, assembly GCA_021442155.1. Lineage (NCBI taxonomy): Eukaryota > Viridiplantae > Streptophyta > Magnoliopsida > Asparagales > Orchidaceae > Cymbidium > Cymbidium sinense. The sequence continues at coordinate 75,504,711 of CM038224.1, read as the reverse complement.
AATACCACCCTTGTTACTTTTTTTCGTGAAATCGCATAGGAAGGTGCTAGTTTTGTAAATATTTAAGTTTGAATGTGAAATATGTAAATGCAGAAGAATTGAGTGGTATGTATGTAAATTTCCCTAGAATTTAAATAAGCTTTGTTTTGGATTACTCGTAATTTGCCTATGAAGTTGATCAGCCTATTCTGAAATTGTAAGCAAATAAGGACATCTTTTAGCCTTCTGCATCATTAGAAGGCTTTATCAAATGGATCTATTTATCACCTGTTATGTGATCGACTGGAATTTACTCTTGCCCCTGAAGAAGATGTCAAAACTCAAATCACTTACAAAAACATGGATTTGTTTAGTTTAGGATGAGCAGTCAGTTTACTTGTTAATCTCCTTACTGTCAGTTTACTTATTCATCTCCTTACTGTTTGGTTACTTCATTTTTAATCAGCATAATTTCTTTTTAAATCTCGTCAGTAAGGTGATTTTTATGAAATGATTCATACAAAAAAGCTTATTGATGCTCATACGTTGATTCTGCAACACTGATCTATAGACCAAATTCTATCTTTCAGGCCTTCCTCCACGGTACAGGGACTCGGTCAGAGTGATAACCCCAGGGTTGCCTGTTTTCTTGTACAACTATTCAACACATCAACTTCATGGAATTTTTGAGGTATTGCACTTAAAATCTCTGCATATATATAAATTTTTATAATACTTTGCATAGTTGATGATAATGTGCTAGTCTGTTTCGATAGGCTTCTAGTTTTGGAGGAACAAACATCGATCCTACTGCTTGGGAGGATAAAAAACATCCTGGAGAATCTCGTTATCCTGCTCAGGTATAGTATATTAAAGTGATCTATTAGCACAACTAGAAAGCAGATTTGCATATTATGATTTCTAATTAGTTTGTTTAGAACAGTAACCAATGATAACCTGGCTAAGACTTGGAAAAAACGGATTTTTGTAATTTGAACTTAACACCACTTGCATGAAGGAAAGATGGAAGGTTTTATAAAACTGATAGAACTGATAATCTTTGTTGTTCAGGCAGCAATTCTCAGTTGTGGTTAAAAGTTTTGACTTGTTACCCACCGTCTCTTAGCTCTGGGTGGGCGGCACGAACCCCTGACCGAATCTCTCCGGAGGCCTATACTTAGGAATTAATACGAACGTGGGTGATGAGATATTACAATTAACGACATCCCCACCCACAAGATGGGTGGGGTGTTGGGTGGATACCCATTCCAAAAAAAAAAAGTTTTGACTTGTTTATGAACCGTGCGGGTCATTTTGTTATAAAAAAAATGATAAAATAATGAAATTTTTTTCTTGTTCAAGATAGCAAATGAATACGGGATCAGATAGTCTTCTTAAATGATTCAGCTTATTTTCTTGTTTCAAAGACTGTTCCTATGATTATCACTTCAAAAGCATATACATCTATGTGTATAGCCTTTTCAGTTGGTCTAACAGCAATCCCTTAAATTCACTCAATGTTCATCTCCTTTTGCTTTAATCTATGATACATATTTTCAATTTATTTACTTGAAGTTACTTCACTGTTGAACATAAAGCTTTCTCTAAACTTTTGTTTTCTTGGGTATTTTGCTTTATTAATACAGGTGAGGGTCATAACTAGGAAAAACTTTGAACCTTTAGAAGAAGATTCTTTCAGGCCCATCCTCCACCATTATGATGGCCCCAAGTTCAGACTTGAGCTAAGCGTCCCTGAGGTAGAATGTTTAATGAAGCTTTTGTAAACCGGTGAGACAATTATGAAACATTGAGAAAGATGATCTAACATTATAATTCTTTCGCCATGCAGGCACTGGCCCTTCTTGATGTATTTGCTGAGAATACTGTTTGAGAAGAGGTGATTGGACTAGAAAGTTAAAGACAAAGCCCTATATATATATATATATATATATATTCATGTATATTTATGAGGTTTTGATGATGAAAAAGAACCTGAGAAAGCATAATAATGTATGGCAGTGTAAATGTGAAAGATTCTGTATACAGGTAGCCCTGTAGCTGTGGTTTTAAGTGTGGTAAAGTTGCTTTAAATTAAAGATAATAACGGTAAATCAATAAAGAGCAGACATTGCTTTATTTGTGCATCTTTTTATAGTTATATATATGATAGACTGTTGGAAATTTGTGGTGGTTTAGTTCTATGTGATACCCCCTGCTTTTGAGTTGAGCTTGTGCTCTGTTGCTGGTGGATTTTAAATTCTTTTCACTTTTTTTATCTAGAAGATTTATGTACATATCACAATTTTTATGCATTTTCATAATTTTAAAAGTTATATATTTATTTATCTAATATTTTTTTTATGCTTAAAAAGATATTTTTTATTTTAAGAAGTAAATGATTATGATATATGTGTTTGTGTATATGATGTACAAGCAACACTATAATAATGTCATTTAATCACATAGCCTTCTAATTTTCAAAAGCATGTAATTAAATTAAAGTATTACTTTGATTTAAGATAAAATTTTAGAAGATGATGGTGAGACTTATAATTCTATATGGTGTAGAATGTTGTCAAGCAAAGCTTAAAATTAAGTGTTTTAAGTACTTATAATTCTATGGAGGTCATATTTGATTATGAAGTATAAAAATAAGTTTTTTTATTAGAATAAAATAAGAATACGATATTTAATAAGATATAATGAAAAAATGATTCATGTAATTGATCAAAATAATTATAGAGCAATTTGAGTAATTCTTCTTAAAATGATATAATTGATATGCATAAAATACTTATGGTATTTATCTTGAAAATCATCATAAAATCATTTAATTTAGCTATGATATGCACAAAATTTTAAAAGCCAAAAGGCTATATAGAACTAATCAATGAAGTTGCAAAATAAGGTATGATGATCTTGTAATAGTTAAGCTATGATATATTAAGGTTGAAGAGGCTTGCTATATTTTAATATTTATCCATTAATTAGGGTATCACTTGATCTCCTCTATTAGCATCACTTAACACAATGATGTTGCCAAATTTTTTGAAATATAAATGACCACTTCCATCTCTACATCACTCGCGATCAACAAAGTCGACATGAAAATGATTAAGATGGGTGACTTCTAAGCAGTAGCCTAAATTATTTGCTGTGTAATTTATGCACGGATCAAAGGACTTTATGGCAATCAATGTCAATGAAGCTTTAATGTAAGTTCTAATGACCTTTCTATTATCACTATAAATAAAGGAGGAGGATGTGTGAAGGCTATTGATGCTATCACGGCTCATAACCATTATTGTTCTCCATTTATTGCATTCTCTATAAAGATATGACCTCCATGACAACCATTATTACTACATTCATCGATGTAACTTCCATTGCAACCTTCGTAAAAGCCATCATCTTGCATCTTAACCTTCACCCTCAACAATTATAAAAGGAACAAGAGAACTTAGAGAAAGGGAAGGGGAAAAAGAATGTGTAAGTTCAAGGATGTTTTACATTTCACTTAAAAATATTTATATATAGGTTGTATATTGAGGGAGGGTGGAATGCTTTTCACATGTCTCCTTAAAAGTATCCATGTGTAAAAAAAATTAAATTTTAGATTGATTAGTATACTAATACTAGCTAATTAATTAGAAATGTGGTTCAATAGGGCCTTGTCCATTGCAAAATTAGAATCATAACTTTTAGAATACCAACCAATTTTGACTTCTTCGACTAATCAATTAGAAGAAGACTTGTTAGAACACAAAAGGGCAATCAATTCAATTCAAATATTATAGCAAACAAATCATCTAGATGTTACAAATATTATAAAAAAAGTTATCAATTACAAATATTTTTTTTTTCAAAAAAAAAAAGCCTTTGATAACTACCACACTCTAACGGCTCTGATTCTCAAAATAGCTTTTTCACCACAAAATTTTTTGAAAAGTAGCCAAAAAACTGGTAGCTAAATAAAGCTGTTTTGCTTTTTAGTTGCTTTCTGAAAAAATAAAATATCAGAAAACTGTTTCAAATATACCCTTAATATATGTAACATTTTTTCTTATTATAAAAGAGTACAAGTTGCCCCCTTTTGTATTTAATTATGTAACCTAAAGTGCCGAATATTTAAAATTTATGTGATGTATCTTTTTCGTCTATTCTCTTTGATCATTTCTCTCTCATCAAATGGACACTATTCTCCATCAACAATTAAACAAGCTCAAAGACTCAACAATCGTTTATTCTTTATTAAGTAAGAATTAGGTTGGACGTCAGCTTATCCACCTATTCCCTTTATTCAACAACACTTTCTATCATTCAAACCAACTAAATTAAGGATAATCCTTAGCATTGTTAGAGATTTACTATGATCTAAGGCAATCCTTGTTTAAAATTTTCCCAAACTACATCTTATGTTGAGCCAAGTATGACTAGGACAAATTTGATTTTAAGACAAACATGACTTGTTAACTTCAATCTAAATTTAACTTCAGAAAAAAAATTAAGCATATATGTATCAAGAGAGAGAGAGAGAGAGAAAGAGAGAGAGAGAGAGAGACTCTACTCAATTTAAATTTTATACAAATCAAATTTGGATTGTGCATGATCAATCTAAACCAAAATAAATAAATAAAAATTCGATTTTCAGACACTTTCAAACTCCAAGCCAATTTCAGTCATAACCATTCCTTTATTGCATAACCTTAAGTGAAGGCCATTTCAATCCCAAAAAAAAAAAACGCGCTTAAACAATTCCTCTTCCTCTATTTTTCTCAAAAAAAAAAAAAGAAAAAGCATAAAAATACCATCCCTTAATATCATAAACAGAATTATTAGCACTAACAACTCAATAACCTTCAGTAATCGCATATGCATCTAAGGACCTAACAGGGGATTTGCTCAATGAAACACCTAATGATCTTGATAGGCATCTTGATGAGACCGAGAGCCAAATTCGCCAGCCCAGCGCAGCACGCACAGCATGGGCACAAGCAACTCAGCACAGTCCTGCAACAGTATCCCCATGGTTAAAAAGAGCAGCAGTGGAAGGTTATTGATGAAAAGTCAGAAGAAGAGGGGGATGGGGGTGATTACCCGATGATCCAAACGACGGCGCCTACCAGCGAGAGGACCAAAGCGAGGACAGCGAAAGGTAATGCGAGCAAGAAACCCACAGGCCTGCACTTGGAGTCGTCTTCCCCGCCATCTCTCTCTCTCGCGCGCGCGCGAGCCGGCAGCCTAAAGCTAAAAATGGGACTTTGGATGTATCTTCTCCTTTTTTTTATAATATGATGTTTGTGTTGAAAACAAAATTTGACTTTTATTTATTATCAATAATTTTTAAATATTTGTTTATTTAAATTTATGAATAAAATAATTAATATGTACATGTAAATAATTTTAAAGCTTCTTTTAAGAAATTTACATTGTTAATTGTAAATCAGAAGAAAAAAAATATTTTTGTTAATAAAATTATTAAATTTTCATCTTTTATTGCAAGTTTTAAAATTATTATTATTGATAAAAATCTATATTGTAGAATGCTGATAGATTAGTCTTAAATTTTCATCTGAAAATGCTTAAATTATTTTAAACTAATTAGGTATTCTTGCTTCTATTCATATTTATATCATAATCATACACTTTTATTAAGAAAAAATCCTATTAAAAATTTCAATGAAAAGTGGCATTAAAATGAATTTTTTTTCCAAAGAATATAAAATTTTCTTTTTTATATCATTTCTATGAAGGAATTTCTTAAGAAAAGTGTTCTTTATATTGCATTTTCAAATCAGGCAGAAGAATTTTTGTTTGGTTTTAATCAAGGCTGCGCTGGGCTGGAAGGCTGGACGCTATCGGCCAAGTCAAATTCTCCATGCGCACACGTGGAATTAGTCATGATCGAAAGAGGAGACTTTGGCAGTATGATCTCTATCTTGTATTTTCAGCTCAGCTTTGTTTTGATCGAAGAGGAAGGAGACGGTAAGGATCGTGGGTCCCGTCAATTGTGGGCTTCGGTTTCGCCTCTAACATGATGACGTACGTTCGAATATTGGGTGTATATATTATTTAAAGTCTCAAAAAAAAATACGTGAAACTAAATAAATAAATATGAGTAGTACGACAAAAAATTTAAAGTAACGTCAGAAAAAATTTGAGTTCAAGTTGAGAGCTTTGACTTTCAACCAAGAGATCTTGAGTTCAAGTTGAGAGCTTTGACTTTCAATCAAGAGATCTTGAGTTCAAATTCTTGTACATGCATTGTGTGTTTGAATTTGTGATTAAATTCGCTAATATGTCCCAAAAAGAGAAAAAATTGATCTTATTTTTGATGTATTGCTTAATATAGCCTAATTAATCCCAAATTTAAGTTTTGTCCTATGATCAGTTCTTGATTTTATATGTATTATAATAAAGAAAATTGATTAAATATGTATGTTATTTATTTATTTATTTTTTTTTAAAGGATATATGTCTAACAAATTTATTTGTGACTAAAATGCCCTTTTTTATGAAGTGCTATTTATTTCAAATTCGAAGAAAATAAAATTAGTTCAAATTGATTTGTAATCAAACCTTAGTTATAAGTATTATAAGCATTTCTTTTAATATGATATTAAAATAAAATAACATAATATGAATTAACAATTCACTTTTTAGTAGAATATATATATATATATATATTTCACTTTTTATATCTCTATTTTCATTTATTTATCTACTTATTCATGTTATTTATTCACCTTCTACACTCTACTTTCTCTCATATTATTTATTTCTCTACTTATTCTAGATATTGCATTTACAAATCAGACAGAAGAATTTTTTGTTATATATATATATATATATATATATATATATATATATATATATATATATATATATATATATATATATATATATATATATATATATATATAATATAAACTCAATAAAATAAAATATATACGTATATATAAGAATTCACATAAGAGTAATAAAATTGAAATCTGAATTAAGATAGTAGTAGCTTATCTCAAGCTAAACAAATTTTCTAACTAGCTCCATATGTGAAAGGTTAAATTTTTAAATTAGACCTAATTATAATCTTAATTAGCAAATTAGACAATCAAAAAAAAAAGATTCGTTAACGACGACCGACGTAACGCCAGATCCACGCAAGCACTACTCGTCTGTTCAACGTATGACTTGCTCATCCTTAATTTAAAAAAAAAAAAAATTAAAAATGATTGCTCATATCACTCACCGTCAAAAATCGAAGTTTTAAGATCGAATGTATTCTAAACTTCCCACAACTTGTTGATCAAAATTACACGTCTGATACGCAGCTTTTGAGATTATGTAAAAAGCTGCCGACCTAAAAATTTTGAGACCATCATTTTTTTATCCATTGGACTCATCCGTAATCGAAAGCGAACTTAGTATCCTTGGAATCGTAACAAAATTTCTCACAACTTTTATGTTGATAAAAAATTGTGATTATGGCCCGATATGCAACAATTTTTATGAATAATATTATTTTAATTGAGATTTTACTACTAATGATAGAAGAAGATAATTTTAGTTAGTATCCATGGAGAATATTATTATGAGAAAAAAATATTAAAATGATTCCACAAGGACATCGCATATATTATATCATTATTACATCATATAAATCATATCAATTTAATTTTAATATTCATTATATCATCTAGTTCAATATATATTGAATTTTTAAAATTTGAACATTGTTTTTAGTTTAATGTTCAATCTAATTTTCAAAATCATTGTGTCAACATAAAATTTTCATGAATTAAAAAAAAATCTAAAATTTAATATCACCATTGATTAAACACATGCTAGCCCCTAGGGGCAGAACCAACCTCAATTTTGAGGGTGGATAAATTTGTTATACAAATAAATTAATTTAAATAAAATAAAAAAAATAAAAAGCAAAGGCACACCATCCATCAAATTTTTTTTAAAAAAATACATACCAACAACATTTTTTCAAAATAAAAGCTCACAATTAATCATTTTTTAAAATAAAATATTTTTCATCATCATATCTTAACTTATTTTCTCTTAAATTACTATGAATCTCCAATTTGTGGTAGATTTTTAAAGAAGAAAAATAATTTTATAAGAAATAAAAATATAAGTTAATAAAAACTTACGAGAATTATCACTCTATGGATTAACTTTTTTACTTCCATAACAAGAATCATCATCTCTATCAAATTAAATTTTAATAATATGGCTGACATTCAATAATTTTGATCAATATGAAAGGGAAATTTCATTATGATTCCAATGATAAATCGCTTCGATTCCAACATGAGTATGATAAAAAAAAGCTTGCTCAAAGATTTTAGTCCGCAATTTTTCAAAAAAAAGCTAGCCCACATTTATCATCAACATGAAAGTTGTGAAAAATTTTGATTAACGATAAGTTTCAATGCTTACTCGATGTGAGATGAGCAAAATAATCTTCTGCTTTTTTTTTTAAAAATAATTAAGGATTGCCAGTTAGCACACGTTTACGCCTATTTATTAATTTTTTTTTGTGCCTAATTTTTTAATTAAGATTATAATTAGGCCTAATTTAAAATTTCAACGTAGTTGAAATTGGCTTTAAATTTTTGTTTTCAAAATTTTCTTCTATGCCTCTCTTTCTATTCCTCTCTCTCTCAAGAGTTCAGAGGTAGGAAAAAAAGGGAAATGTTAAATAAAGTAATATATATATATATATATATATATATAGATATAGATATATATATATATATAGATATATATATATAGATATATATATATATATATATATATATATATATATATATATTATTCAAAAGTAATAATACAATATTAAAATGATAATTAAAAAGTATTATTTTTAAATATAAATCCAAAAAAAAATTTCTTTTAAAATCTATATAACTTCAAAGTTATGAAAAAACCAATGAATATTGCATGTTCAAAATCTAATGAAAATAATTTGTAAATCATACACCACGTTATTGTAGATAACGCTCTTTTATGAAGACACATTGATGTCTTAAAAAAATATAAGTATAATAAGAAATCTTTTATTTTTATAACTATAATGTTCATAAAAATAGATAAAAATATAATTAACATAGAGTTGAAAAACTTCTATATTAATTTAAAGATTTACATAAATAAGATATAAAATATATTAAAAAAATTACTTGAATATGTGAGTTTAATTTCAATATCTTGTAATTCTTTCCAAAGTAATATCTCAAAAATTGGTGAATAAATCACATATAAACATAACTCTAAAAATTCAAAAAAATTAATAAATATAAAATAAATATACAAGTTTTATTAGATCCAAATTAGGTCACATCCTGAACATTCACTACTAATGAACAATTAAATAGATTTTGATAAAACTGCTCATCTTAGTCTTTTTTTCCTCATGGTCTCTTTATGTGGTGGTCGCTAAAAAAAAATATCATTTTAGGAAGCTTTCCGTCTTCTTTATTGGGATGCATAGGAGTATCTTTTTTATGAAGCAGATTGATATATATTTAAATTAGATTTCTCCTAACATTATGTTAGGATTTATTTAGATCTAGATTCTACTTCCTATAAATATAAGCCATCATAATTAATTATCCATCTAATGCAGTAAGAGAGTACTTTGGATTAAGGTTAGAAATAAATATATCTCTTTGATATAAATCGGTGTCTAGTTGTGTGTATAGTATGATATAGATGCCTAAAAATAGGAGAATAGTCTAGATCAAAATCACATGGTTTCATCATCTCGGGCCTATATTATTCTAGTCTATCAACATTAGAGGGCTAGTCGTAATGTCCGGAGAGTCTGATTAGCAGTCATGTGTTGGCTCGTCTCTGATATCCCGAGTAGACCAGGTTTAGTGTAGAGGTGATCGCATGACGAACATATGTATTGGATTTACATCCCTTTGGAAGGCTATGTTTATATAGGGATTCACATGGTGAAATTATAGAGTGTTCGCATGGTGAACGGATAAAAGATTGAGCTTTACATCACTTTGGAGTGTCATGATTATATAAAGGTGTTCACATGGTGAACGAATTATATGGTATTTGCATGGTGAACGGATAAGAGACCAGGCTTACATCCCTTTAGAATGCCATGATTATATAATGGTGTTTACATGATGAATGAATTATATGGTGTTGCATAGTGAATAGATAAGAGATTGAGATTACATCCTTTTGGAATGTCATATTTATATAATTATTCACTTGGTGAATAAATTATAAGTTGTTCACATGAAGAACATAATAGGTTGTTTTGGGGAATGACGCCGGAAGTATGAATATAACTATAAAGGGAGGCCATGGCAATCAGATTATGGCCTTGTGCATTATTAGGATGGTACCTCGGCGCTAGGAAGTCAGCGCCATGGTGCTATAGGTGACATAAAGGATGCTTGAAGGTAGTTGGAAGATTGATTAGCACCTTGGCTCTTTCTATATATATCGTTTGCTCCCATCATAAGTCCGTTCAAATGGGCTGACAAGTTAGTAGGCACATTTAACAAATATGACAAACTCTTTGACCAACACTGCATCAAAGCGTCAGCTACATCAATATTTGGCGTGCTTTTTAGTTGTGGTCGATTACAAAATTAATAGTAATAAATGATAATAAGTTATCTTTTTGGTCGTCGCAGTTATCATTTTGACTAGCTTGTCGGTGCCTCGGCGTTGCATATGAGCGCTACGACATTGATTCCTTGTTTCAAAATCTGAGAGGTTGATGCCACAACATTAGGTCTAGCATATAAATAAAACCCTTGGGCAGCAAATTCTTTTATTATGTTGTCTCCTTGCTATAGAAATTCTTCAGGTTTTCTTTCCTTTAACTTTTTCTTACACTAAGAAGATAATCATGCAGCTTAAAAGATTTGCTAACAAAAGGAGGGACTTCAAGCGACGCTAACAGGTTTGTTAGCGGGAAGCAGAGGAGAGGTATCAATATGCCATCATCCATAATTACCTCATTCTGGAGAGAAGTTTCCATAATCTAGGTGGGAGCGTGGAGAGATCATTGTTGATCAAGGCCGGGAGAAATTGGCCTATGAAAGTAGCCCTCAAGTGTGCGGAGTTCTTCTCCAATCTTGAACTATTATAGTACTGTGAAAATTGATAAGTTTTTGTGCGGTGAAAATTGACAAGTTTTTATAGTAATGTCATTAATGTGTATTATAGTTTATAAAATATAGTGTATGATCAATATCTTTCTAATTATAATAATCATTCTAATTTTGATGAAGTCTTTAGTTTTCTCGTAGCATAAATACCAATATTCAATAGAAAAATGGGAGGAAAGAATTATCAATTTTTCTACCATTGGCCTAACGGTAAAATCTTAGGCTTAGTACTATTTTATTTCTACCAAGCTGATGGTTAATGGTAATATCAATGAAGCGACTAAGGATTGGGTCATTTTGAATTTTACTATTCAAAAGGATTTTATAATTGATAAAGGAAAGATTATATATAATTTTAATTGTAATATACTTAGAGGCAGTACTACTATAAGATATGGTCATCATTCTCTTATTTATAATTTGTACTACGACGGGTGCGTTGAGAGAGCCTAAAAAAGTTCTTATTCAGAAGGATCCTCTAACGATGAGAATAATTTGAGGATTAGTTTGAGGTTTGAGGTGGGGAAAAGCTCACATGCTCCACGTGCCCCACAACCTCGATCTCAATCTTCCAAAACCTTAAACAAGCCACTTCAAGAAATTTGAGAAGAAGTCTCAGATTTAAAGAAGAAGATTGGGAGAGCAGCCATATCCAAGAGGCTTTAAAAAAGAAATTTGATCGGTAACAAAAATAGTTTTCTTACATGGCTCAGTTTAATTCAGGAATAGTTAATATGTTTGAAAATTGTCGCTTTGTAGTTTTCTTACATGGCTCAGTTTAATTTAGGAATAGTTAATATGTTTGAAAATTGTGACTTTGTGGGTTCGGATTAAGCCTCTATTTCTATGATGCCTCAATATTCATCTTTCATGAGTACCCAGCGAGTGTCAAAAGAAGAAAAAAAGGAGAAAGATGATGATGAATATGACTACTAGTTTTGCCACTTTTTTTTTTCTTTATTATTATTTTTGTATTTTTTTCTCTTTCTTTTATTGTAAAACTTTATGTAATAAATATTCAAGTATTAATAAATACAATTTTATTTTAATACTTTTGTGTATTTTTGTGTATATTTCTTTCTATTTGTGATTTGAAAACTAAAAAATTTAAAATAATAAAATTTTCTAACTTAAAAGTGAACATAGTAGCTTATGGCTGAAAATGAACTAGGCATTAGCTGCAGGACATAAGCTTAAAACTCAAGAGTTTAGTGATGCAACGCTCAATTTGTGACGTTGTGGCTCTCTTAAGATAGAAATTCCTTCTCATACTACCTGAGAGATCAGTGCTGCAGCACTCGACATGCAACACTATAGCACTGTGGTGCTCTTAAGATAGTCATTTATTGTCATCTTACTCAATTGATCAGTATTGCGACGCTTAGTAGACAAGACTTGGACTTAGAATTTATCAAAATCAATATTCCAAGTGTTTCAAAATCATGAAATTAATCTAGTGTTGCGACGCTTAAGGTACAACATCGCGGTGCTATGATAAGACTTCCCCGCACACCCGAGAGCTCAACGCCTTGGCAGTGGACCCACAATGCCTAGGTGTTGTCTCATCAGTGCCTAAAATTTAACAGGTTTAGAGAAATTTAAAATCTCGGCATATAATGTCATAGCAGTGCTAATTTTTTTTTAAATTTTTTAGTGTATTAGCATCTTTCTCTCTTATTCTACATCCAAGATCAATGAAAAGAGAATTTCATTTCACACCGGAACTAAGTTAGATGGTGGAAGATGTAGCACATAGGTGCTAAAAAAAAGCACTTTAGCGCCACTTTAAAGATATGAAACCCGAAAGATTAACGTTGGGTCGTTGAATTACAGCACCACGGCATTGCAAGAATTGTACCTAAACCCAAGAGCTTAGTGTCACAGTGCCAATATCTAGCTTCTCAATGCTATGAGAAGAAGCACCAAGAATTTCATTCTCGAGACTACAACGTCGTAGCACTTCAAAGTGGGAACTTCGTTTCTAAACTAAAATTTACATAATTTTATAGTTTTCTGTGCAAATTCGACGGCATAATGCCTTAGCAGTGCTAAATTGTTATTATTCAGTGTAAAAGTACTCTTTTCCCTTATTCTGGATCCAACATAGATAGAGGGAGGGCTCTTCTTCTCACTGGAACCAAATTCAACGGTAGAGACGTCTAGATTTCAAGATTTTGAATTTTTTAGGTTTGGGGGCTTTATTTTTTACAATGGATCTAAGATCGATGAAGATGAGCCTCTTTATTTCTCACCAGATCCAAGATCAATGGTGAAAATCTTGTTAAACTTAATTTTCAAAAAGTAAATTGTGTAAAGAAAGCATTTTCAGACATTTCTTAACTGGAGTCGATAAGAGTAAACCTCGACCTTGTTTCTTGCATGAGGAGATTGCTTCATAGTTGTGGGAAGCACACTATTGAGAGCATAGACAATCGATAGCAAGAACAATGAAGGGGATTAGAGTGAGAGTGAGGGAGGAAGGAAGAAGAATGAAGAAGGGAGAGAGGGGTTGTTCTCCCTATTTTATTATAGATTTTTCACTATGGGGGCAAGTTTTCCACTCTATAACCTCTCCCCCTAGGCAGTTAGTGCTGCTAGGGAGGGAATGATGGCTTTTTCTTGATTTTAAAACTAAAGGTCATCGTGACAACACTGCAGCCCTTTATCATTTAAGTAGGCAACCATCAAGGGTAGTTTCAGGTTATTTCTTTTCATTCATTTGTTTGTTGGGGACAGTGCCTAAGAGCTATGATGATAGCGATGTGGCTCCCTAAGTCATGATTTTTTTTTCATTTTTTTCTTTTTCATTCATTTTTTGGATACTTACCTTTGTCATAATGATTTATTTGTTCCTCAAATATTTTACATCATAATCTAAATACCCTTGAGTTTCTCTCTATAAGTCGCTAGATCATCTCTCAATCTTATTCTCAAGAATTCCAAGCCCATCATTAAAAATCCACTTTTTTAATATAAATGCACTTAATTCATTATTAATCTAGACTAATAACTTATTTTTCAACTCTCTTAATGATTTTAACAAATTTATTGCTTTTTTATCAAATCAACTCACACCCTTTATACAGTTGTATTTCAAAACATAAAGTCACACTCCTAAAACTTAATTATTTGATGTTTCAAATTATAATATTTTCTTTATCTATCTTTTGCTACATTTTACTTATTTTTTATCAATATAATCTTTTTATTGGCATTATTTACTAATTTATGGCTCATCAATTTCATCTCACCTACATTTATCTATGGCAAAATTACAATTTCTACCATATAATACCTCATATAGTATCATATCAATACTTGATTAGAAGCTACAATTGTTTGCAAACTCAATCATATGTATATGGTCCTCTTAGCTCCTTATTAAGTAAAGCATATATGATCTAAATAAATCCAAAAGCACTTGAATGGTCCTCTTAGATCATATATTTAGAGATTAAAAGCTATATTACAATTTAACATAACCTTAGACTTGTTTAAGTATCTCTCCATAATATAAAAGTGAATATGTTATCACAATAAATAATAATAATCTTCAGTATCTCATATCATCTAGTATTCTAACACACATACAACTATGCCAACTTTCTAATTAAATATGTCTATTTCATATGAATAAAATGTGTAGACTTTATTACATAAAAATTAAAGATCATATAATAACCTGACCTTATTTAAGACTTAAAAATACTACAATAACATCCATCATGACCTCCTCCCACTTTTACTCAAAAATAATTAATCGATGTAATAAACTACTAGATTAATGAAGCTCTACTTTCACCATCTAAAATGTCTCCCATATCTCAAAATAAATTCTAATATTTTATGCTTCAATCTAGACTATCAAATATTAGCTTTAGATTATAATATATTTTGCAAGCTTCAATAAATGTTAAAGTTGTATAACTTCTTAATATTGTAATGAAGGTGCCCTTTATTGATGTGGCCTTTCATATGTGATGACACACCATGTCATCAATAAAAGGTGATTATGTCAGATGAGTTTTTGTTAACATTTGTTGAATGGATATTGAGTTCCCTGGTGAGTTCGCTTAGCTAATTATGGTGAACTCATTTAGTGAGATGGCATCTTCTTCATTTAAAGTTGCTCCTTGTTAAGCTTAATCCTTTAGTTGTTGGGTAAGTTGTAATTTAGTTCAAGCTGAGCTATATGGTGGGATATGTGATATTTGTATAATCTGAGTAAATAGGATTTATCCCTTAGTCATTAAGCAAGTAATGACTAGATTTGAACTGAGCTTTGTGATAGGTTGAGTGACTTGTGTATACTCTAAGTATATAGAGCGTATCTATTATGTGAATTAAACTTAATCTCATGTTGTATCACCATCTTGCTCCTTTGAATCAATCATAGAAAATATGCTTACATCTATTACTAAGCTATTAGAGTTATAAACAAATCTCTAAATATTTTAAAGTACTACTCCTAAGTGATCTCGATATTCATCCTACCTCAAATTTTTTCCTCTAATGGCCTAATTAGTAATGTTCAAAGTCACCATCAAATAAGAACACAACTAGCGAAGCCTTATAATTCTCTATGCCTTATATGTTATTAAAAAACATCTATAATCTCAATAATAATCTCAACAATAATCTCAACTATTTAAGGCTCCACTACCTCTTAAAAGGAAGTAGCTTCCATCTTAGGAGCACTATTAGTGTCTATTTTCTCTCTTTAGCACTCGGTGTAGACATCCTAGTTAAATTGTTACCCATCAATTATACTATCAAAATGGCAAACTATGTCTAATATAATATGGTTTCATGGCTCATATTGTGTTATATATTACCACAACCATACTAAAACTTTATCCATTTATTACAACTTGATCCTACGAATAATGGTTTCTCTATAGTCACACCTAACATACATATGCAATAACTCAATATAATTCACCAAAAAAAAAGATTAAAATAAAATAATCTTAAGTTACTCAAATCTTTATCACTTATTTATTGATTATTTCAATGACTCTAGTTATAAATCAATTCATTTGAATTTATTGCTTTAATATTACAAAAGTAACTATGACAACCCAACATGATATAAACTGTTATACTAAGATACATCATTTCATGTCTATGCCATAAAAGTTAATTTAATTTTTAATATTTTTTTGAAAGGAAATTTTTAATATATAGAAACATTTAAAGCAATTTCTAACCATAAAATAAATAGTAAATAAAAACATCAATACATTTTAGTCATATCAATAAATTAGATAATAAAAAGGTGTGTTTGTGTGTGTGTGTGTGTGTGTGTGTGTGTGTGTGTATCCTCTAAAGAAAATATTAAAATCATTATAATTTTCAAAGAATTAGATATATAATAATAAACATACTTAAGAAAATAGCCTCAATAGGAATTAGTAACCTCTACTCAACCAGAGTTGTACCATTCTATGAAATGGCACTTAAAAAGCAACACTGAGGCTACCCAAAACATATTATAGCATTCAATACATTAAAAAAATATCTATGCCAATATAATATTACATGAACAATAAAATAACTTTATACCTTTGGATTATTAATCCCTTGATTCAAATGTCTTCTTGAATTTTAATGATTATAAATGTACACCAAAGAATCAAGAGAAATGACCTTTTATATATGTATGTACTTGATACATGTAAACAATTAGTGATTATAAATGTACACCAAGAAATGCCCCATAAGTTATGAAAATTGTTAGTGTCTTTTATGTGTAAGAGTCAAATTATAACAAACTATATAAGGCAAGTAAGCAAGAGGGAACTAAAATCATTATTAGAACTAAGTTTGATCTCTAATGAATATGAGTAAATGACTTTTTTGTTGGCCAAAATATTTTATTGACACCTAAGTAACAAAAAATAAATTTTTTGATAAAATGTCTTAAATTTATTGACAATAAAATTAAATAAAAATTTAGGTTTTATAAATCTCCATAAAGTATTATGAGTCACATCAAAATCTTCATAGCCCACAAAGTTTTGCATCTACTTACTAAGATTTAGAGATTATTCCTGAAAAAAATATTTTTAAGTGTTTCTGATACTCTTCATGGACCTCTACAAAAGATTGGTGGGCACTATAATGTTTAATATACCGTTATAAAAATCAATTTCTAAAAATAAGTAATGACGATTAATTATTCGAGACTTATTCAAACTCATTAATTATGCAAATTTCAAATGGCTAGAGTGAAACAAATAAGAAAACATTCTTTTAACATAATTTAAAGGCTATATTAAAATTATAAGGCTATTAGCTTATAAATTCTTTAAATCTTTGGACTTTCATAAGATAAGTCTTGAATTAAAAACTTATGAGACCTAATAAAACTTCATAAAACAAGTATGAAACTCAAGAAAACATGCTATAATCTTTCTTCCACCTCCAAAACTTGAGATATGTTGAGACCTAATGAAGAGAAGGATCATGCTTTTGCTTTCTTCATAATAAGGCTTTAATATGTGATTTAATACTCTCAATTTCTTCATACCTTAGAGATCTTATGTGTAAGAACTTGTATTCTTAATTATTTCGAGTTTTTATTTTTACAACATTTATTAAGTATTTTAGAGGAGGGAATTTTCTGGTGGTACCCTTATTGTGAAGATGAAGATATGGGGGTTCTTCTAATATAATGATGATGTAAAGGTTTCCTCACCTAAAAATTTAATTATTATTATTTATTTTAATGCATATTAGGTATAAATCCTAGGTGTAGTGAACACCTAGGCATGGAACTAAGCATTAAGTTGAATCCCATAAAAATCATTTCATGTTTATTTACTTGTTTCCTACTTTCATTGTTTAGCTTTACTTTGTTATTTGATTATTGATTAGTAAACTGTGATTTGTAAAAGCAATCGTTTGGAGTTTACACATTATTACTTTGACATGTTTAATTTAGCATTGATAAAATTAATGAAGGATATTTCACAGTATGACTATCCCTTTTAAAGGAATTCCTTTTAAATTTTGAAAATTTGAAAGACAATGTATTCATAATTATGCGATATGATAAATTAGGATCTTGTCTGAAAAGTTTATAAAATTTTTATTAGTTTCAGTAGGGATGGAAAAGACATTCCAAGAAGAATGGAATTCTCTAGAGCTAGATTTGAGTTTTTTCAATGGGAAAGGTATAAATGCATTATATTATGCTTTATAGTATGATAATGACCTTAAAAATTTATAACCAAAGACTTGAAAAATAAAATTTTGGCAAACTAATCATTATATATGATGGAAAATATAAGATAAATGAAACTAAAATTAACTTTTTTTTTAATTTAAGAATATAAGCTTTTAAGGATGAAGCCTAAAAGAGCATTATGAAGATATCCAACAAAATTTACCAAAATCCTTAATGGATTTTTTGCAATTAACAAATACCACTTTAGCAAGAAATTCACCATAAATGTGTGAAGGAAAACATTAAAGGTCACCTAGGCATGATTCAAATAATAAAAAAGACACCAAATAAAATCATTTGACCACGATGAAGCTAAAGTTTATTAATGGTCATGGATGAACATTCAAATGAGGTAAATGATTTATCTTATGATTATTTACAAAATGCATTGGATTAAATGAATGATTTTATAGTCACTTTAAAAAAGAAATATCATAAATTAAAAAGAAGCATGCAAAACTAAATTAACATTATATTAAGCTTCAAAATTAATTGCAATGTGTTATAAATGAAAATGGTTGTGCATCAATTAAAGTATATTCATATGATACTTTGATTACATAAAATTTTATTTTAAATACTAAAGTTGATTATTCAAAGAATGCAAATTTTTTTTAGTATTAATAGACCCCATGTTGTATTTGACTCTAGAAAAATCGCTTACCACATATCTTATGCACATATGTAGTGAGTTGCACATGTGGTAGTTTTAGACATACACCTAAAAATTGCAGATGACTTCATAGAATGTTTGGATATGCATAAGTAAATTATCTAGCTACATTTGCATGTTACTTATACTTTGAAAACCATCACAACATAATGTTTTTTAAATTTTTATATTGCATTTTTCCTATTATTCACTTTCTTATTGTAATATAGTTGTTTGAGTTATAGATGAATTTACACTAAGTTTATAAATTAAAATATTTTTAGAACTTAATAGAAATTAATAATTAACATTATAATTGATTGAAATAATATTAAATTAAAATTATGGCTCTCTCTAGCCATATATTTTAAATTATGTTTGCTCTCTTAAATTTCTTAGAGGAGGTATGAGTTGAAGTTAGCCAATGATTAAAATCCCCTAGCACTAATGTACCTTCATAATTGGTTAAGTTTATCATGCATTAGAGGTACTGAGTTAAGGATAAAATACTTACATTATGATAGAGATCTAAGTAGGCACTATTTTAATTATGCCTATAGAGTCTTAGTACGCTAGGGAGTGGCAGTCTGACCCATATACGATGGTAATTCCAAAATTGAGTAGTTCTAATTATGTATAAATGGGATATCTGATTTTTTTTTTCACATGCATTTTTATATCTATGTAGTAATTGCAAGTTTTGCATCTTTTCCCACTATATGTCTAGTAAATCTTCAGTTTCCTTTTTTTATTTAGATGTCATGAGGATAAATCTAAAAGAAATAATTCATGATTTTTAATGAAGCGTCTTCTAGATGGATCGTAGACTACCTTTCTAATCTAAATGACCTTTAGGTTGTAATTGTGAGATGATGAATCCATGAAATCGAGATTAAGGTTTTTAATACCCTTTCCTTCACTTCTTTCACTACCATTCATTGTCTTGAGCCCAATGTCGCACTCCTTATTGAGTTTATAATTGTCAATGATTATTGTTATGTAGGCTTTATTTATTTGTCTTCTTGATTGGTTATGATGATTTACCCTTCCCTTTGCTGATTAACACCCATTATATTGATCATTTTATCATGACTATAATTATTGAGTCATGAGACCTCCTTCGAAAAATCAAGAAATGAAATCAAAATAAAGGCATTTTCACTTATTACGAGTTTCACTTTGAGGTGTCCTCGAGTGTAATTAACCACAAGGAGCCTAGTCACTTTGGCAAATCAAGGAACTCACATTCTTGATTCCTTTTATTAGCTTGATGATATGCATATATATAAATATTTACAATGAGTTTATATAAAAGAAGAAAACATTATTAAGATCTTCTTCTCATATACTATTATGAAATATTTTAGAAGACCATATCATCATGGTAATACATTTTCCCCATGCTAATGTATTACCCATAATATTATTTCAAATCTATTTTATAACAATATTTTTGGTTTAATATGTAAATTAAAATACATAAAATATTGCAACATTTTTGATATATATATATATATATATATATATATATATATATATATAATATATATATATATATATATATATATATATATATATATAAATATATATATAAAATATATATATATATATATATATATATATATATATATATATATATATATATATATAATAATCATTTCTACAATATATCAAAAGTTATGTAATGTAACTTTTAAAATTTTTATGGATTTGAATTTGTATAAAATCTACCCAAATAAACTATTACAATTCACATAAGAGCCATAAAATTAAAATGTAAAGTAGCTTAGCAATAATTTATCTCAAGCTTGATAATGAACCCAAGTGGATTGATAAATGAAATTGGTCTAAAAACATAATTTCCAAATATTTTATCTCTCTCTCTCTCTCTCTCTCTCTCTCTCTCTCTCTCTCTCTTCTTCCTCTCTTTCTATCCCACTCTCTCCAAAAGCTCATGGGTTTGGGAATGAGAAATGCTAAAGGAAAAAATATGGAAGAGATTATTATTATTATTATTATTATTATTATTATTATTATTTAGAAATTTAATAATATAATATTAAATTGTATTTAAAATTTTTTATTTTTATATTTAATTCTATGTGAATCGTCTTATATTTAAAATCTAAAACTTCAAAAATTATGAAAAAATAATGAGTAAATGCCACATCATATCTAGAATACTTTAGTGAAAATGATTTATAAAATATACACTAGATGATTCTATAAAACTTAATTTTATAAAGACATACTAATTCCTTAAGAAAGACAAGCACAATAAGAAATCTCTTATTTTCATACATATAATGCTCACACAAATAAGTGAAAATACACTTACAATAAGGGTCAAGTGGTTTTAAATTAAATATAAATGTCTAATAAATTTAATTGAATATGGTAAGGTTGAAGTCAACTAATCATAATTATTTCTAAATTAAAATCACTAAAAATCTATAAATAGGTTAAGCTTAAAATGAGCTTTAAAATTTAGCACAAAATCATTAAATACAAGATAAATAGTTAAGCCTTACCAAATTCAAATTAGGTCATTATACAAGTGGTCTTTGTAAAATAGGATTTAATTAGTTTCTCTATTGTTAATCCATTTTATGGACTTGCCACTCATGATCACTTACTAATGAGTAAATTATGAATGGAAATAGCTAGGAGACACTTATTTGGGAGTTCTATTTTGATATTTCCTTCTCATTAAATGCACTTGGTGTTATTTTTATGTATGCTTAAGATCATACCCTTTGCTTTTTTTTTAAATAGAAAATCATAGCCATAAACTAATAATGAAGCTATGTAAAAAGTTTTGATTCTAAACCTAGAGTTGGCCATTCAAATGGGTATTCAACATATTAAGATCCTAGAGATTTTTATTTAATTATTAACCAAAAAGTGAGAATCATATAAGTCCTCAAACTTATGCATGTGTCATATTATCACTGCATCATGGAACTTCCTTATTGCATCCTTGATGTGAATTTTATTCAAGTTTTCCTACATAATACTAATAATAAAATGAATGCATCTGCTAAGCTTGCTAAAGAATTAATTATTTCATTATAATGAAGAGTTGAGTTAGAGATCTCTTTTTGTTGATACCTTAAACATAACATACTTCTTAGTAACTATTCCATTGCAACCTAAATTAAAAAGAGAATCTTGTTTTTTTAAACTTATGCAAATGACACCTTATATAGACCCTCATTTAAGAAAATGTACAAGGAAGCCCACAAATATTATGAATAGAGTACATGATGGACTTAGTAATGCTCACTAATCCAAACCTAAATTAAACTTAGAAATAAGCACCTCAATACTTATTAACTAATTATAGTTTGTGATTATGTCGATCATGCACAAAAGAGGCCTTAATGTTAAGTCCACATCAAAGTTATCCATCAACTTTGGAATCCACTTCAGCCAACTATCTTATTGGCCATTAAAGCGTTGCGGCCCTAATGTTATTTTTGTGTATTGATCCTCCTTTTTCCAAATAGATATATATTTATTATCGATATAACTAATTACTTTTCTAAGTGGGTGAAAAAAAAGAAGTGTAGTCAGAGAATGTGTATTTCATTCGTGATCATGTGGTATATTATTTTAGTGCTCCACACCAAATAATTTTTGATAATGATGCATTCTTTAAAAACATCAAAATAGCTATGTTTACCCATCATCTTCCACTAAGTGACATAGCTTGTAAAAATCGTTCGAGAGTTTCTTGAATCACTCTCATCAATTGATCATTCATTTATTTAAGTTATTTACTAGCCATGAAACATTGTTGTTCAATCTGTGGGGAACTTTGTTTCATTGTAGTGGTCTATGGCTTAACTTCTTGTCCTCAATATAGTCCATATTGAACTCACTATTTAAGATGTTAGGTCTAAATTTATTCATAATGATACTAGAATCTAATTAACAAATATGGATTAAGCTAAAAGAGAAATGAAATAAATCTAGAAAGGAAGCTTAAAAAAACTAATTAGAATTTTTTTATCTAAAATTACAAAATTGATGTGATATCATATGCCAAGCTAAGTACAACCATAATGAAAAGTGTCCTCAAGTTAACTTCAAGCTTTGCAAATTGATTAAAAGCTGGTGATGTATCGAGCATGGTTCAATCCTACATTTACAACTTAATTAACTTCATCTAGGTGATAATGGATGCACAAATATAAGTATTTAATTATTAATTAAATTTAGATCAAGCTGAATTGTCAATTTTAAAACTCATATTTAAAAAAAAAAATGAGTATCAAGCATATAATTTTTAAAAAATCATTTTTAGCTATACTTCTTTCTCTTAATGATAATATAATTTAATTAAAACTACATGAGCTGAATTTTATTTTATTTTTAAAAAATACACATTTTAAAAAATAATAATAAACAAATGAGTTTCCATATTGAGAACTAAAATACTTTCAATTTAACTAATTAGAATATTATCTTTAGTTAATGTAGTAACAAACTAAAAAAAAAAAAAATAAAACTCAGTATAGTTCTTACAAATAAAGAATTGACTTTACTTTTAAAGGGAAATTTACATTCATAATATTTAAAACTTCTTTATATATATATATATTTAGGTATTTGGATAAAAACTCTATAAATGCATGATTTTATTTATTTTTATTTTGTAAGATCAAAGAAATATAAAGTTGGCCAAATTTTAAGAGTGAGTGGGGTTGAATTTGCAATTATCAAGGAGCAAGTTCAAGATACAATTTGTAAATGGAGTGAAAGGGAGTTTTCTTGATGACTTGGCATCCACTAGCACCGAAGGTGTTTTCTAGGGGATAATTTTTTTAGGATGAAATAGTTAGATAATTAATTATATTTTAATGGATGATTTTAAAAAAAATAAATAATAGAATTTATACATATTTTGTATAAAAAAAATTTGAATTTTTTTTTGAAATAATTCTTAATTTCTAAATTATTTATACATACCCAATTATTTATTATTTAGCATTCTTTCAAAAAATATGAAGTTAATGAAAAATATTATTAAATTTATTTTAAAATTTTAGGCCAAAATTACAATCATAATAAAAAAATTCTAATTATTATTCAATTTCAAAAAAATCTTACTAAAATTATTTAAATGGAAGATATTAATTTATGACATTAAATTACATAATTATCGAAAAAATTTGTGTTAATAATAATGTTAGGTATTTATTAACCTTGACCTTTTTTCTCATTATGTTATTTGCGCAACTTTACTTTAGAAAATGTACTTTATGTTGCATACTTAGTTGTTGAAAATATATTTAATTTTATTGTATTATATTTATATTTGAAACACAATAACTAAGGCTAAATAATTTTATCATTATAATTTTTAATATAAATAAGCCAAAATATTTCATTTAACATAACTGATTTTGAGTTCAAGACAAAAATATTTTCTTATTTAACATTATATACTAATGACTTCTACAATGATGCGGAATAGCATCTAACTCTAGTGTGTATCTATTAGGTGCTTGTACTAGCTGATTTTGAGTTGATGATCCTCATTTGCTATATCTTCTTCTAGCTCTTATGATGTCATGTTAAATGATTGAGAAGGTTGAGACATCATATATGCTTGTTCATAGGACATTGATGATGACATCATATGTGGGACTGAAAAATATGACATTGATGGCGCCCCAATTGGAGACATCATGGGTGCTTCATAAGGCATAGGCATGTAAGACATCTACATATGTGATTGTCCACCCATTAGGATACTCCATCCTAAACCAAGTGATGGGGAATAATGGCTTGATGGGCCATCTCCAAGTGTTCATGTCTAAGAAATAGTTGATTGCCCTAAATCAACAAATATAATTGTAGGTGCAGTGATAGGTATTGATGTTGCATGTATTGAACTATGAGGCACATTAAAAGTAGATCTCATGTGATTTTGATGCTCAGAAGACTCCTCAATCATATCCTTCTATAAAACACTAACTCTCTATCTTGATCTCTCTACTCAGGATGGTTAAGTGCATCCAAATCAATATGTATCGATAGATTTACTCGATTCGTAAGTTCAGATATCTCGTCAAAGCCACTTGCATTGAGCTAGATTATTTTTCTAACATGTACTAAATGGTTGTGCTATTATATTAATATTTAAATAATAATCAACCTACATTCAAAGATTTTTTTTGTTATTAATATAATCAAATTTATTGAATAAATTAAAATTACAAAAAGAATGTATGTACCATGACTCTTTCACTAGGAGAGTGAGGATAGTATGTGTTTGGAGGATTTGTTGGAGCCTTCAAAAGGAATAGGGATGCCTAAGACTTGTACCAACATAAGTATCTACGAAGTTCTACTCGACTGTCACCCTGTGGTGGGTAATAGAAGTTATATAATATCTTCTATTATTCCACTGGGTTATGTAACCGACATGATATTGCATCCAATCTGAGTCCACCGTTCCACGACAATCTACTCGCTCAAAAGAGCTTGGAATTGTTTGTATATCTATCTACTGAATATCCCCAAATTGATGTAAAACTCTATCTAGGAGGTGTTATTCAACATTTTTTTAACTAATAAGTGGAACACTCGTCCATATCTTGAATCCATTCAAACAGATTTGTGGCAACCAAATCATTAATTCTAAAGAGTACGACTCCAATATCACCTATAATTATTATCATATTATGCAACATCAATAACAATCTAATTAAATTAATGATCAAATGTACATGTCTCTATTGTAGCACATAAATTTTATTTCTATAAACAACTATATTTCTAACAAGCACCTCCCTAACTCTTCTCTCATTCCATTTATAATGATGAAGATTATGTTAAATAAGGATGTTGATAGTTATGAAAGATTATAATTACATACAAGTATTATCAAAGAAATTGGACCTATAGCAAGCGGCTTGCCTGAAATGTCCCTGGAAAAAAGGACATGAAATGTTGGCCTACTAACATGTAATCTCTCCCAATACCATACTTGAAGAAGATGTAGACAACTCGCTATTGTCACACAAACAAGTTTTGTTGATAAATTAAGCTCCTTGTATAAGTGTGTCAGAATAGACCAGTCAATCAAATACTATGTGAATCTATCGAACTCCTCAAGTAATGGTAAGTATTGAAGATGCATATGAGAACCAGAAGTATCAAGCAGTAAAAAACAACCAATCATGTACAAAATGTAAGCCTGTACATGTCTAATAAAAATTTCATCTGGCATCATTATAAGAATCACACTAGAATGTCCATCATAACCATCTTAAGAGCATAACTGAATTAGCCTGTGAATGACCCATGGAAAAAATAGAAACAATATTTTCTTCATCTAAATATTGGTATAAGACTTCTTCTTCTCTAATAACTCATCACAACATTCAAGTCAAGTTTCTCGTCTGGCCAAGGTCAACTACGATAGGCGACTAGTGCTAGCTCATCTATCTTAACTCCAAGGATGATTGTACGTATAGACATTTCTCTTACAAGTAAATGAAATGTGTTTATTTGGGGACCATCGCTCCACTAATGATGTAATGAGATGATGGTCAAATTTAATAAATTGTAAGTGTCTAATATTTTTTAGACTTGCTAGCTCCAATGCTTGTATGAGTCACGGACAATTCATAGGCCACACTCAGGCCATCCTAAGATGGCTATCTACTAATATAGTACTCTACTAAGAAGATGGATAAAATAAGATAATACTTCATTTAATATATTAAAATATAACACCTAGATTAATAAATATGAAATACCTCATCAAGATGTGATGCTCTATGTGATCCATGTAATGCTGCAATACTAGGTGGTAAAGACTCAGGAATAGGGTGTGAGGTACCTTCATCTGCTATTCCATCCCGTCGCCTACTCTTATGTTGGTCACCTCTAGCACTACCCTCAACCATACCCCCAAACACTTATAGCATTGTTTGAACAATAAAGATTCTCAATTCCTAAAATAATTTAGTTCACTTAAAAATTATTTAACATTATCCAATATTTCAAATGATCTACATTATTAATTCAAACAAAATAGAAAGAGATGCATTATATAAATAGTATATAAAGCTGAAGGAACTTCTAGGTGATGAGGGGGGAACAATGTCCACTTAAGTTCCAAGCTCTCCCAGGCGTTTAGGCCCATTTGACAAAGTTCGGTTTAATTTCAATATACTAAATATAATGCACGAGATCTATGCAACTATTTCATGATAGGTGAAAATATACTAAAATAATTTAATAGATATGGATTCAAATAATTACTTCAACAATATCAATAGTACAATCAAGTTAACAAAGCTACTCATAAAGTTAAGTCATAGAAGCTCTCAAAATCAAAATTTTAAATAACATTTAAGAAATATAGACATTACAATTTTCTTAAAACATTGTATGGTTATGTCTCCAACAATGATGACATGTCTTAGTTATAGCCACAAACATCTATGCATGCAAAATCATATTTTTATGTAAGAAAAATATCATTTAGACTAGCTAGAACTTGCAATGATTAATATTATAAGATGTACCTTCTATTGCGTGGATTATGTTGGCATGCCACACTATTATGCCTAGCAATTTTACATATTTCACTAGCCTGTAACTTCTGTTTCTACTCTCATCTATAGTATTTCTATATCAACTCATGCGTGGTCAGCCTACACACCGTCTACAAGCTGGTGCAAGGAGTGGTATAATACCACGTGCAACATTATATGTTAGCCAAGTTTGCTTCTCTGGAATGACATGAAAGAAAGCTTCATACATCAGTTTGTAGTTTTCCAATGTATATAATCTCGATATAAAATATGAATAATCTAGACATTTGATGCTTAGTATAGCGATTGCATAGGTATATGACATATAATATAAATGTGGCCACATGTACATAAGTAGATTTCTGATGAACATATATCAACTCTGAAAGCTTTGATTACATATTAAAAATCCGATATTCATGTGCATTAATGCAAATAAGCTCAGAATGTCTTCACGCACCTCTCTTGATTTTGTTTATTATTGATTTAATATGGGGTGTAAAAGATGATTCATTGCTTGCTAACCATTGATATGCATCATTCGAACGTCTATTGAACAAAGCTATTAAATTATAATATGTTGCTAAGATCAATCCTTGAATTGATAATCCTCGTGCACATTTGAAACACTCAGATGCATTTGTTGCTAGAGATCCATTCCTAAACCAGCCGTCGTGACATAATGCCCACTTTTAAAGTCATGTTCAATTGGCAGCATCAGCTTTAATTTAATGTCATTTATTTGTCTATTAAATATCGCAAAATCATATGTACTTTCAGCCCAATACATTTTATCACACAAGCATTTGACGTCTACTATTCCCATCCAGAATGGAGAAGATCATACCTATGACAAGGTCATCTAGAATGGACTCGCATATATTAATAGATGTATCGACTAGTAAGCCATCGTAAAGCATCAAATGCATTCCATTCCTCCTCGTCTTATCTACTTCGATGAACTCATTATTTGATATCATTGATGTGTGAATCTCATTGTTCACTATTGCATGTTGCTATAGAAACTCATGACCAAGTATTTCGACATCATTGTTAAAAGAGGAGAGATGCTCATTTGTATCTCTCTCAGAATCAGTTCCATTGCCTCATAATCACATCCTCTATTTTTTAAATGTGTGTCTGTTGGCGCTCCTTCATCTTCTACTTTAGTTGCTTGCCTAATATATGGATAAAAAAATGATGTTGGAGAATATACTGTGAAGTGGTTGGTGCTTCAATGTAGTTGGGTTGAAAGCCTTGGAAGCTATATGGGCTGGAGTAGATCTATTCCAAGTGTACCCTAATTTAATATTACCTGCTAGATGAGTATTTAAATTACTATTTAGACTAACAAATTTGAATGTATGTTATCTAAGGATTTCAACACCACTGATGACATCATTTATTGGTTCATTCAATTGAATTGGTACAAAATTATTATGAGTGTGATGCTCTTCAACTTCAATATAAATAACTATAGCCTATTTTTTGCTTCCTCCAATAAAAAGGCATAACTTTCATCGTCATTGATACTTGTTGCAATATAATCACCGCTTACAAGAAAATGATAAAGAATATTAACTGTATAATTTATGGTGTTACGACATAGAGACCGTTGTATTCTTAACTTAAAGTTTTGATATAGTCACTAGTTCTACTATTTAAAGTGGATAATTTTGCCTACCAATATAGGTTGGTGTGAAATCATCCTCAATTCTTAACTCTCCATCAAAGCAGAGAATGAGAAGAATTAATTACCATTTAGACCTAACTATTAGTCAAAGTAAAGATCCATATGAGAATAATTAGTTCAATTCTACTATTCATATTATTCTTACTTAGTTGTTATTATCATTATTATCACAAATACATAAGTGAAAATTTTAGTAGTCGTTGAGAGTGGTATTATATATTGACCAACTATACATTGCAATTATTTAAAGTTATTATCATTATGGCTATTAGTATGATTAGTAAATTTTTATTACTATAATTATTATCATTATTAATTTTATTACCAATATTATTAAGAATTTTACCATTATTATTATAATCTTCATTATCAATATTGTTGCTTTAATTAAAATTAATGTTATAATTATAACTTTTTACTATTATTACAAATAATACTATTATAATCAATAATAATAATAATAATAATAATAATAATAATAATAATAATAATAATATTATTATTATTATTATAATATTATTATTATTATTGTTAATACTGTCACTATTAGTTTTAGTAGTAATAATAAACTTATTATGATTAATATTATATTATAACTTTTCTTATTATTGCCAATATTAATTGTACCACTAATACTATTACGATGATTAGTAGTTATACTATTATTATTATTATAAATTCTACTATTATTTTTGTTATTAGGGTTATAATTATCATTGTAATGTCTACTATTAGTCTTCTTAATATCATTACATATTAATTTTATTAGTAATAAATTACTTAATATTGTTATCAACTATGTTATTATTATCTATATCATTTTTATTAATAATATTATTATTACATATTAATTTTACTTCCAACATTATTAAGATTGTAACCATTGTTATTATAGTCCTTATTATTGTTATTATTGCAACCATTATTATTAATGTTATAATTATAAATTTTATTACAATTTTATTGCTAGTATTACTAGAATCATTACTACTATTATTATTATAATTAATATTATTAATACCATTATTATTATAATTCTTATTATCATTATTATTACAACCATTATTATTATTTTTATAATTATAAATTTTATTACTAGTAATTCTAGAATCATTACTACTATTATTATTACAATTAATACCATTACTACAATTGTTATTATTATAGCATCATCATCATTATTATTATTATTATTTGTAGATTATTATTATTATTATTATTATTTAATATTATTATAATAATATATTAGTATTGCTTATTTATTTTTATTATTATCATCATCATTGTTGTTATTATTATTATTATTATTATTATTATTATTATTTATTATTATTATTATCATCATCATCATCATCATCATCATCATCATCATCATATTAATATTATTAAATAATATTGTTATTATGTTATTATTATTATTATTGTTGTTGTTGTTATTATCATCATCATCATCATTATTATTATTATTATTATTATTATTATTATTATTATTATTACCATTATTGTTATTACACTAAGTGATGTTAATAATGTATGTTTTTAGTTATAGTAATTAAAGTTATTATTATATATATTGAATTAATTATTATTAGTACTGATAATTGTTATTCACCACTAATTATAATCATTAATAACATGCAATAATAATTATTATTATCATTAATCTATGTTATAATTAATAACATACTTTAATAATAGTATAACTACTAATGTTTTTAGCATAATCATCATTATTACTATCATTATTATTATTCTTGTTATAATTATTATTAAGATGATAACTTCTACTAATAATAAATATAGATTAACTATTATTAACATCCTTATTAATATTACTATTATAATTGTTACCAATCTTATGATTGTCATTATTATTATTATTATTATTATTATTATTACAATTATTGTTATTACACTAAATAATATTAATAATGTATGTTTTTAGTTTTATTAATTAAATTTATTATTATAATTATAGCAGTAATTATTATTAGTACTAATAATTATTATTCACCACTAATTATAATCATTAATAACACACAATAATAATAATAATAATTATTATTATTAATCTAATGTATAATTAATAACATACTTTAATAATAATATAACTACTAATGCTTTTAACATAATCATTATTATTATTATTATCATTATTATTATTATTAAAATGATAACTTCTACTAATAATATATTTAGATTAATTATTATTAACATCCTTATTAATATTACTATTATAATTGTTATCGATCTTATGATTGTCATTATTAATACAATTATTAGTGTTATCACTACTACTATTATTATTATTATAATTATTATCATTATTGTTTTTATACTAAGTAAGATTAATACTATATTTTTTAATTTTTTTAATTAAAGTTATTATTATAATTATAGTGTTAATTATTATTAGTACTAATAATTATTATTCACCACTAATTATAATCATTAATAACATGCAATAATTTTATTATTATTATTATTATTATTATTCTATGTTATAATTAATAACATACTTTAATAATAGTATAACTACTAATGTTTTTAACATAATCATCATTATTACTATCATTATTATTGTTCTCATTAGTATTATTATTAAAAAGATAACTTCTACTAATAATATATTTAGATTAATTATTATTAACATCCTTATTAATATTATCATTATAATTGTTATCAGTCTTATGATTGTCATTACTATTATTATTGTTAATGTTATTACAATCATTATTATTATTATTATTATTATTATTATTATTATTATTATTATTATTATTATTATTCTATGTTATAATTAAGAACATACTTTAATAATAGTATAACTACTAATGTTTTTAAGATAATCATCATTATTACTATCATTATTGTTCTCATTAGTTATTATTAAAAAGATAACTTCTACTAATAATATATTTAGATTAATTATTATTAACATCCTTATTAATATTATCATTATAATTGTTATCAATCTTATGATTGTCTTTACTTTTATTATTGTTAATGTTATTACTATTATTATTATTATTATTATTATCATTAATTATGTTATAATTAATAACATACTTTAATAATAGTATAACTACTAATGTGTTTAAGATAATCATCATTATTACTATCATTATTATTATTCTTATTATAATTATTATTAAAATGATAACTTCTACTAATAATATATTTAGATTAATTATTATTAACATCCTTATTAATATTACTATTATAATTATTATCAATCTTATGATTATCATCATCATTCTTATTATTAGTGTTATTACTATTATTATTATCATCATTTATTGTTATGATTATTCTTACTATTACACGTATTATTATCACTACTATTATTATTTTTATTATTATTATAATCACTATAATTTTCCTTACTAGTAAGTCATTACTTATGTTATTTATTATTTCTATTTGTATATATTTTGTACTATTTTATCTAAGTTTAAGAACCTAATATTCATAGTTATTTAAAAAATTTAATTAATATTAATAAATTGTAATATATATTTTAAGTACTAAATTTGATATCACTATGCCTAAAATCAATATTCTTCTCCCTTCCTGTAAGCACCTCTCTACGTGTGACTATAATTCAATACATAACTATTATATATTGAGTGATAATTTTTATATATTAATATATATTAATATATATATATATATATATATATATATATATATATTATTATTATATAGATAATATATATTAATACATAATAATACATCATATATTAATTAATATTTCTTTATTATCATATAAATAATACATATTAATATTAATAATTGAGAATTAATATACAATGAGTGCTCCTATGCAAGCCCGGACGGATGCCAAGCGACTCCTCACGGAATAATTTCTCCGATAGTTTTTATTTGATTTGGTTACACGGCGGAGAGCAGCACCGTGCTGGTCAAGAACTCGGACGCAGTGCTGGAAACGAGGAGAAGAGAAGAATGATGGGTTCTGCAGTCGCAGTGTCCGTTGTCATTTTCGCCAATCTTCTCATTTTTGTCACCGGTATCGAATCTCCTCAATACTCTGTCGTCCACTCTGAATCCGATTTTGAGATTAGGGTTTACCGAGAGTCTTCCTGGATGTCTGCTCCCTCTGACAAGATTTCCTTTGAGAAAGCTACCAAGCTCGGGTTCCACCGGTAAAGCCCTCATTCCACATCTGGAAGAATTGTTCTGTCCATCGAAGATCCTGTTCTAATCAATCTTAATCGCAGGCAAGTCATGTCAGTTAATGTAGTTTGGTAATAATAGATCTGAGGGGTGGATTCACTTAGTTTCCAATTCATATCTTTCAATCATTAGAACCCAAAGAACATTCTAACAGTTCATGCCTAAGCTATATAAAACTTATATACCTTGGGATCTTCTGCATAACCTAAGTTGAGGTCCATTTGGACATTTGAGCATTAAGAAAGATGTTTGTAGAAAATTTTGACCCATTGACTATCATGTCATGCTAAGGAGTAAGGACGCAATTGATTGCATTTATTTTTGAAGCATTTTAGGAATCCTAATATACCTTTTTATTTAATTATTTTTTAGAGCACCATGTTAAGCTTCATGAGAATATGGAATTATTGATGATAAATTATGAGATGGGAGGCTGGGTTGCTTCACCAAATTGTAACAATAATTTGATGATAATTGAGTGTCTTAAAATGAAGAGCCTAGAAAATCAAACGAGTTATGCCCACCCAAACCAACCAATCTAGCTTGTATTAGACCGAAGTTGTTCAAACCTAATCATTCCAAGTTAGTTTTATTTTGGTTTATAGTGTTATGTGCCTACACATAATAAAAGGAGAATTCATGACTTTATGAAATAGTGGAAAGTAGAGATTGTCATGTCTTAATGGTGGAGACTAATACACTAACCCCTTGCCTTTCGTGTGTAGAAGCAAAATACATTAGCATTTCTAGAAAGAGTTGGTGGCCTTGACTGCCAGTGTTATTTGAGGATATTACTGAGTTGTTTATGCCATTTACTTGAGTTGTAAGAGAGCAAAACATAATGTTGGTGCCCCTCTTATGCCTCGTAATCCCAATAATGTCTTTGGATGAATGAATGACTTGTGCATGCTATTAGACTTGTGTTGATTAATTGATCATTTTTTAAGAATCTATCATTTCTTCCTAATTTTTTTAACCTTTTCAATGTTTTTATAAATACAACCTTGGATTAATGATTTGTTGTTTCATCTAAGATGCCAATTTGTTATCATCTTAGTCTTGATATGATGTGATTTTGGATTGATTTGAAGCCTGGTAGTGATCAAGTTCATGTAGATCATTGATTAGGCTTCATAGGGATCATTAATCAAGCATTAAATGTTGGTTATTAATCTGTGGTATATTTGATGGTTAGCATAATCCTTTAACATTATAGGGATTCAATAGTAGAAATGATAAGGGGGAACATGTACTCTTCTTGACTAGTCCTTCCAACCCTTCTTAGTTGTCAACTCGGCGAACTCATCCTTGATCGCTCTTTTGTCTAGCATTTAT
Organism: Cymbidium sinense; assembly: GCA_021442155.1. Lineage (NCBI taxonomy): Eukaryota > Viridiplantae > Streptophyta > Magnoliopsida > Asparagales > Orchidaceae > Cymbidium > Cymbidium sinense. The sequence continues at coordinate 75,469,907 of CM038224.1, read as the reverse complement.
GGGATCTACTCCTTCAACAAAAAAAAATAAAAAATAACAACAATAAATGTACGTAACCATCTTGTTCATTGAATTTTTGTGACTTGAACTAGTTTTACAATCATGGAATGGTTTCCTTTGGTCTTGAATTTGTTGCTTTAAGTTTGTATTTTTTATTATCTTTTAGATTTCTCTCTTTCTATACTCTCCTAGGCCTATGTATTGTTGGCAATATTATTTTTTAGTGTGTATTCATGGGAGTAGTTTGAATTTGGATTCTTAATTGATGGATTGAGTAAAGTTTATATTATTTAAAAGATTCCTTTGTGAATTTCTTTGTCATGTCAAAAGCTCCTCTTCATGTGGGAGCTCTTTTCTCATTTATAGTTTGGTGTAATTATAGAAAGAACTCATCATATCTAAAAAAAAATGACATCATTATTATATTTATCGAATAATTTTCCAGTTTAATCATTAATATGAACCCAAAACTAATACTTTACACCCAAGTTTGTACCAGAGTTTGCATCAAAACTTATGCATGTAGCAAAATCAAATCACTTGGCATGTAGTTCATTGGTATTGCCTTAGATTCTAAAGGCTTTCGTTTAATTTGTTTTAAAATTGAATATAAGAGTGTAATTTTAGTTGCAGATGATCTAGTTGTGGGGTTGTGACATTGGGTGATCAAGTAATTAAAAGAGTGGGCATTTTAGATATATTGGGTCAATTGTTCAAAATGATGGTGAAATAGATGAGGATGTTATTAGTAGAATTTAAGTTGAATGGTTGAAGTGGAGGAATGCATTTGAATTGTTGTGTGATAGAAAAGTGTTGCTTAGACTTAAGGCAAAATTTTATAAGGTGGTGGTAAGACCTGTAATGATTTATGATACAGAATGTTGGTCAATAAAAGAGAAGAATAAAATTAAGTTAAATGTTGTAGAGATTAGGATGCTCAAGTGGATGAGTGGCTTTACATTTAGAGAGACAAAATGTGAAATGAATATATACGTGAAAAGATTGGAGTGGCTCTAGTGGTAGATAAGATTCAAAAGAGTCGTCTTAGATGGCTTGTTCACATAAAACAACACCCATCTGATGACCTAGTTAGAAGAGTAGATGTATTAGATTTGACCTATGTTAACAAAGGTAGAGGTAGACCTAAGAAAACTTGGTTATGAAGTATAAAAAATGTTATTATTTTATAAGAATTACATGAGAATTTGACACTTAATAGGACATAATGAAGAAGGACATGTAGCTGACTCTTCATAGTTGGATAAAGGCTTGTTGTTGTTGCATCATTTTGGTTAATTTAGGTGGTTATTTTATCAACTAGATGTTAAAAAAAATAAAATTTTTTTTTTGAATTGTGATTTAAAAATGAAGTTTATTTGATCAATTTTCTTGTATTTGAGAATAAGAGTAATATGAATCTGGATTATAAGCTCAAGAAATTTCTATATGGCTTAGAATAATCACCAAGAACTTGGTTTAACATATTCAACATTGTGTTTAATAGTCATAATATTGTCAAGGATAGTTTGACCACATTTTATTTACCAAAAAATTATTTGAAGGTAAAATTTCTATATTGATCATATTTGTTAATGATATCATCTAAGAAAAAGATAAATAAATTGAAATGTGTTCTAGTTGAATAATTTGAAATCAAGGACTTTGGTTTATTAAAATATTTTGTAGGCATGAAACTAACAGGATTTAGCGAAGGGATATTCATCTCGCAACAAAAATACACCTTGGATTTACTAGAAGAAATTGATATGTTTGAACTTTCAAACACACCAATGGATCCATCAAACAAACTTGGTACTAAGGGAGATTTTACCTTAGTTGACAAAGGAATGTAGCAACAACTAGTAGGGAAACTCATCTATCTCACACTACATTTTATATCTATTTTTCTATTAGTGTTGTTGGTTTATAAATAATTCCACATTAGTGCATCTTGATGCACTTCACAAGATACTATGGTATCTCAAAAGGGCACTTGAAAAGTGGTTATTCTTCAAGAAAGGGGACTAAAACATGTATTAAAATTTTTATTGATATTGATTGGATTTGATCTATAATAGATTGTAAATCTACATGGGTATATTACTCATTCATATGGAGAAGTTTAGTTATGTAGAGTAAAACTAGTATGTGGTAACTTAGAACATTGCTGAAACAAAATTCGGAGCAATGACTTATGGTATTAATAAAGGTATGTTGCCTAAACATCTTCTTTAAGATTCAAAATTTTTCTTACAAAACCTATGACAGTTAAGCTATTATTAGCATTGCTAAGCATTTTGTCTACCATAATTAGACAAAGCATGTTGAAATTGATTGACACTTAATAAAGAAAAAGATTGGTCACAGCATCACCTGAATGAATTACACTTTAACAAAGTTTTAGATTGTAGATATTCTTATTAAAATTCTCAATCAATCACAATATGGCCACCTTACTTTGAAGGTGGGAATGATCAACATATATTTTCAGTGTGGGGGGACTGTGGAAATCCAGCATCTAAGGCAGCCCACCTTGTGTCAACTGTTGCTCCATCTAACTGCACTTAATCCAGCATTCCTACCTCTGGCATATCATGCCAAAAACAGCAATGTGAATACTTGTTACAAGCTGCTGCTCCAGTAATTTGTTCCTCATATAGCTGTGGGATTTTTACAAGCTTGCCAACATATTGTTGTTAACCTGCGTGATTTGGTGCTCCAGCCCAATGATCTGTGCACCATGGCATTCCAAATACATCCATCCAACCTCTATGAAGAAAGGAATTAATTATAACTTTAATGCTATGATTTATTGTCAATTTAATAGAGAAAAATCTCTTTCTATTTTTTTTTCCAACATGGCTGATCATGGGTTTAGTAGTATATGCAACTGTATATGATGGGTGGCTTGTATCTCTTATAAATCATATACCTCTTCTATTTTATGAATTGAAAAAAAAGAATTCTTCTCTCATATTATTCAACAAGATCACAGGATGTGAATAAAGAAACTCTGAAATATAAATAATATCTACCAGCACTCCATGACTAACTCCTTGATGAATTCACTCCTTTATGACAAGGATCTCTGTTTGTTACATGTTACATAATTCAATGAACTCAAAATTTGCTTTGAATTGCATAGGCATCAATTTGGAATTGCTCACCCATGAGAGCTACACTCCTTATACTTTTTGTGTTGTCATTATCAATTGAGCGCCATCAACAGGTTCAATCTCACTTCAATTGTTACTTTGGGATTAGTTTACCATCCAAGCTGGCTCAGCAATTGTCCTCTGCTACCAAGGAAATCCTAATGAAAATTTCTATATTTTTGTACCTCTAATTATAATTTTTTTTATGTTACATACTTTAAATGCAACAAAATAAGCCAATTTGTTATTGTCTGTACAAGATTTTGATTTTTCTAATTCTAGTTAGCTTGATGGTTAAAGGGAAGATCAAGTGGACTATTATCCTTGTGAGGATGCTAATGATGTTGAGGAGGCATTATATCTCTCTCTTAGATATCTTGCATTATCTTCTAATCACCCCTTCGAGGGAATCAAACATGCCAAAAAACTTATGCATGGATCTTGTTTTTCAAATCTTCTACATTGTTAGCTGAGCCTTGATGAATATGTTGAGCTCAAGAGACAGGTCATTGTGCTATTGCAAAAGGATTTCATATGGGAGAATGTCTCCTTGTGTACTTATTTTGGTGCTTAAACTAAAGGATGGTTCATGACATGTGTTGATAGATATGCAATTAATTAAATGCTATTAAGTATACTTTTTGTATACATAGGCTTGATAATATGATGGATATGATGAATAGATTAATAATCTTTTCAAAGATCGATCTTAGGATTGGATATCACAAAATCGAGATGCTAGAAGGCGATGAATGAAAGAGAGCCTTCAATTCAAAGGATAGTCTTTCCAAATGTTTAGTTGTCTTTTTGCTTAAAAACACCTTGGGTATATTTGTATGTCATGAAATACATACTGAGACTTTTTATCAATCATTTCCTTTTCTTCTATTTTAATGTTATTCTAATCTTTAATCAAACTTGCTCTCATCATGTCAACCATTATTTGTAAATTTCGGGGCATTGTGTTATGAAAAACTCTATATACACATAAAAAGTGTTCATTCACGAAGATTTCAATTATTTTATTTAGCTTTGTAGTTTTAAGTGAAGGTGTCTCATATTATCTTGAGAAGATTAAAGTTGCCAAATAATGGATAGTGCCAACTTTTATCCATGACGTGCATAACTTTCATGGATTAGTTTTTTTTTATTGGAGGTTTATTTGAGCTTTAGAACAATCATAGCTTATATCACTCAATGCCTCAAAAGAAAAATTAAATTGACTATAATTTTTAGCTAGAGCCTTTCCTGAAATTAAAGATCTTTTGATTAGCGAATGTGTTATAGTTTCCTGACTTCATCAAGATTTTAAAGATATTTTGTGATGTTTATTTAGTTGGAATTAGAAAAGTCCTTGAGCTTGCTTCAGCGAGAAGCTAAATGATGTAATCACTCTGATATGGGCATCATTTTTTCTTTATTTGGAGACTTTGTGTTATATAGATCACAAGGCTCTCAAATATTTAAATGCTCAAAAGAAATTAAGTTCTAAGCGAGTACATTTTCTTCAAGGGGGTGTACAATTGAATAAAATAGTTAGCTTTTAGTTGCATCTTTTATCATTTATATTTTGTTAATACAAAGGTTGTTGGATTTGACAAAATGATCTATAACTATTGTTGCTTGTTGAGACAATGGTTAGATACTATGAGTCTGTGACAAAAGAGAAACCTGTGCTTAACATAGACAACAAGGTGCGAGATGGTTATCTATTCTATTTGCATCGTTGATTCTTCACTCCATAATTTTTTTGTTAAGAAATTACATGCATCTGTGGCTTGATACTTTGGACGTGAAAAAATTTAGCGATGATTGAATGTTGATTTTATTGTTCTAATGAATTCTCGGCATCATTTGCACAAAGAATGCATGATGTTTACTAAGAAATTCATTAAAGCTTACCATTAATTATGAAAAGTATAAATCTAGTGTTGATTCATATAAGAGATTTGTTGAGTTTAATGAGAAATTTGATGTTCATGAGATGGTTGGCCTGAGAGAATTCCTAACTCTCAAAAAGTTAATTGTTAAAAGGCTAGAACACACATGATTGTTGGAAACATAAATGTAATGCCAATGGGATTGATCTTTAATCGAATGTTGGAATATATTAGTATTCAATGTTGCATACTTGACTTTGTGGAATGGAAATACTTCAAATGATATTATTGATATTTTCTTATACTTAGATTTCATGGACATGTCTTCATCATTAGGAGCTTTGCCAACTCATAGTTCTTGGTCTTAACACCTTGATTAGATTTTGGATTACCAGTTCGTTTGTATTACAAAGGTGGAGTCCGATAGTACCTTGTTTGCTAGAGAGTTTGTCATCTTTAAAACCATTCCTATATCCCTTTTTTATGCTACAATTGTTAGCTTCACTCTTCATCGTATTTCTTATCCACCTTTGTTTATGAAGGTATTTGAGATGTATGCCTTGAGACATACCTCACAAAAAAATGTCTTGAGGCTTAAGTGTTTTTATTACCAATGAGGCTTATGCTTTTTTTGTCTAAGACATATGCCTTGAAGTTTTGTCTTAAGGCATTTGAGGTAGTGTCTCAATAAAGTTGTGCAAAAAAAGTATATTATATTATATTATCATATTGATATCTCCTATATTATATTGTACTTATATTGAATATATCTAATATAGCAGCCTTGAAAAATTCAAAAGACTATGGTGAGACCTACATTACTTTATGGCTAAAAATGTTGGTCAGTAAAAGAGAAGCATAAAATTAAGTGGTGTAGTGATGAGGATGCTCGGGTGGATAAGCGATTATATATTTAGAGACAAAATGAGAAACGAATATATATGTGATAAGGTTGGAGTAGTTCTAGTGGCAGATAAGATTAGAGAGAATCACTTTAAATGATTTGATCACATAAAACACTAGCCTTCTGATGATCCAATTAGGATAGTAGTTTATTAAATTCAGCTTGTGTTAAGAAATGTAGAGGTAGACTTAATTTTAGACTTGGCTATGAAGTATAAAAAATGATCTTAATTTATTAGGATTAAATGAAAATATGATACTTAATATGACACATTGGAGAAAAAAGATTCATGTAGCCAATCACACGTAATAGGATAAAGGCTTATTATTATTATTGTTATGGATTATTTAGCTTTGATATTAATTTCTTATTTTATTTTACTTATATTAAATTCAATGTTAATTAATATAGAGAATAAGAAGAAAATTATAGTAATTAAAGAATATTTGAAAAATATCGATGAGATAGAATTAATGGATGATAAAATTATTACATATGATGACTTTTTTAAAAATGATAGTCAGAATAAGGCCACTATAGATCCTTATACTTATGAGTTTAAATTTTAATTGAGTGTTTACTTTGAATGTCATATCAAATATTCTTTTTATATTAATATTTAAGATTGAAATTTTTTATTTATATTTTTATGATGATAAAGTTAGTAAATATAGATGGTTTATCATATTTATAATTTTTTCAATTTTCTCTTTGGAGGCTTACACCTTGATCTACTTTGAGGTCCATGACTCACCTCATTAAGGCAAAATGCCTCAATTCTTGATTTCATTTTTTTTAAATCTTTCTGTCGACCTCTTCATTTTCCTTGAAAAATCTAATATTAAATAATTTTAAGGAGCTTTTACTCCGTCTCTACATTTTTGAGCCTCATTTCTCCATTCCCAACATTCTTTTTAAGATCTTTAGTACTTATTCATTCTCTGCATATCATGGGTTATAATGACAATTGTGCATGAAGTATATAGTTTCTATTTCAATAAATTTGACTTAATCTAATTCCTCTAAAAGTCACCAACATATTAGCAAGAGATCAGGTTTTGGTGAAAAATTTGTGATGTCCTAACAAGATGTTTATTTTCTTCCATCGGTGATGAGCCGTTGCCTTTGTTAGTTTAGTCATTTAATTTATTATTTTGATGGTTATGGAAATTAATGTCAGCATTTATGTTTTGTCATGTTTAAGGCATTTACTTTATTTGTCATTTAACACTGTGTTGGGGCACATGAGAGTGTTTTTAGAACACTTATGAATTTTAAAAGGCTCAGATTAGATGAAAATTAACTTTTGTTCTGTACAAGAGTTCACTTCTTTCAAATGTTTACAACAATTTTGAGGCATTTGCATTGAACAATGATTGCTCCATAATTTGTGCAAATTTGATATATGTGAAGCTTATTTGAAATTAAAACACCACCTTCTATCTACTAGCATAAATGTGGTGTAGATCTAGTGGCTAAGGTGTTTTAGATTAATGTTGCAATTCAAGCTATTGCACTTCTTCTACATTTACTTTTGAGTTGGTTAAAGTTCAAACATTCAATGAAACTTCTTCTTTCATTCTTTGTTAGTCATTCAAGCTTGCTATAAACCTCTAATGAAGCTCTTTGATTTTTCTCAATACGTTTGAAATGAATTGTAATGTGATCTAGAGTTCATTAGAGGACTTAATTATACTCAATGATGAGTTATTTAAATGTAATGTAAACTTCCACATAAGTTCTATTTAAACTATATCCATGCTTGAAGACTATATTTCAATCACATTGCAAGTTCTTGATAATCCAAACATTTGTTTAATTGAATCCGCTTTTGGATCATTTGAAACGAAGGATTGCAAAGTCATATTTGTGCGTGTTGATAAAATTCAAGCTCATTATAAATTTCATTGACTCATGTTTGACTTCAACATTCATTTGAAAATATAGCCTTCAAATTTACATTCAGTTCAATTTTCACCTTGTAATTTCAAATTAGATTCAACAATAATTGAATTTTGACAATCTAAATAATGTTTCTTTGTTCATTTTGAATTTTCTTGCAAGTATATAATTTAAACAAAATTTTGGTAATATTCTAGCGTCATCTTCATAGTGGCTGCATCAGGACTGTTGAGCCTTCTCACCACATTTATAGGAAGCATGCGTGATCGGTGTCTTGTGCATGAAGTATATAGTTTCTATTTTAATGAATTTGACTTAATCTAATTCCTCTAAAAGTTACCAACATATTAGCAAGAGATCAGGTTTTGGTGAAAAATTTGTGATGGTTTTACAAGACGTTTATTTTCTTCCATCAGTGATGAGCCGTTGCCTTTGTTAGTTTAGTCATTTAATTTATTATTTTGATGGTTATGGAAATTAATGTCAGCATTTATGTTATGCCATGTTTAAGGCATTTACTTTATTTGTCATTTAACATTATGTCGGGGTATATGCAGGTGTTTTTAGAACATTTATATGAATTTTAAAATGCTCAGATTAGATGAAAATTATCTTATGTTCTGTACAAAAGTTCACTTCTTTCAAATGTTTGCAACAATTTTGAGGCATTTGCATTGAATGATGATTGCTCCATAATTTGTGCAAATTTGATATATGTGAAGCTTATTAGAAATTAAAACACCCCCTTTTGTCTACTAGCATAAATGTGGTGTAGATCCAGTGGCTAAGGTGTTTTAGATTAATGTTGCAATTCAAGCCATTGCACTTCTTCTGCATTTACTTTTGAGTTGGTTAAAGTTCAAACATTGAAACTTCTTTTTTCATTCTTTGTTAATCATTCAAGCTTGCTATAAACCTCTAATGAAGCTCTTTGATTTTCCTCAATATGTTTGAAATGAATTGTAATGTGATCTAGAGTTCATTAGAGGACTTGATTATACTCAATGATGAGTTATTTAAATGTAATGTAAACTTCCACATAAGTTCTATTTAAACTATATCCATGCTTGAAGACTATATTTCAATCACATTGCAAGTTCTTGATAATCTGAACATTTGTTTAATTGAATCCGCTTTTGGATCATTTGAAAAGAAGGATTGCAAAGTCATATTCATGTGTGTTGATAAAATTCAAGCTCATTATAAATTTCATTAACTCATGTTTGACTACAACATTCATTTGAAAATATAGCCTTCAAATTTACATTTAGTTCAATTGTCACCTTGTAGTTTCAAATTAGGTTCAACAATAATTGAATTTTGACAATCTAAATAATGTTGCTTTGTCTCATTTTGAATTTTCTTGCAAGTATATAATTTAAACAAAAATTTTGGTAATATTCTAAATATCTCATAGCATGATCGGATAGAGCCTTCTCACCACATTTATATAGGAAGCATGGATCGGTGTCTTAATGCTGATTGAGGGCTTTTCACGGTGCTTATAAGAAGTTTATGCATAGGTTTTAAATGTAGATAGCTTAATTTTCATTATCAATTTCAGTTTTAAATTTGAAATTTATTTTAAGCAATTTTATTCAAGTTCTTTTGTTATTATGGTGGTATAATATAATTTTTGTAAAATTTTGGCAACATCTCAATGTCCTCTCAACATTGTGGGCAGCTTTGGGTGTGCTAAAGACCTATTCGTCACATCTTGATGAAGATAATGGTGTAAATTGGCTAGTCTTCAATCGATGCCATGAAAGCATGTGAGCTCTTCATTGATGCGATGAGCGTAGCGTGCACTTCAATCACTTGTGTAAGCGACAACATATTTTCTCGTGAGGTCAAGCCCTGGCACACGTGAGTACTTAAATCTACAAATTTTCTTGTCACGTTGGAACAATATGTGCAGGTACTTAAATTCACAAATTTTCCGCCAAGTTGAAACAACATGCGTAGGTACTTAAAGTTATAAATTTTTCTACCACGAATATATAGAGTGTAATTTTAGTTGTAGAAGTGCTAGTGGTAGTGTTGTGACATTACATGAACAAGTCATTAATAAGAGTGATTTATCTGATCAGGCTCTATTGTTCAAAATGATGGTGAAATAGATGGAGATGTTATTAGTAGAATTCAAGTTGGATGGTTGAATTGGAGGAATGCCTATTGTGTGATAGAAAAGTTTCACTTAAACTTAAGGAAAAATTTTATAAGGTGAAGACCTACAATGACTTAGGAATATTTGCCAATAAAAGAGAAGCATAAGACTAAGTTAAGAGAATGAGGATGCTGTGTGGATGAGTGGCTTTACTCTTAGAGATAAAATGCTAAATGAGTATGTTGGGAAAAAGTTGAGTAGCTTAAATGACGATAAGATTAGAGAGAGTCACCTTAGATGGTTTATATAAAGATCTCAGTCCATGACCTTAGGAGAGTAGATTTATTGATTTGTTTTAAGAAGAAAGAGACCTAAAAAACTTAGTTAAGATGTAAAAAATGACCTTAGTATACTTGAATTAAATAAGAATTTGACACATAATAGAACACAATGGAGACGAAGGATTCATGTAGCCGACCCCACTTAGTGGGATAAAGGCTTGTTATTGTTGTTGTTGTTATTGTATTGAAACAATGTGCACAGGTAGTTAAAATTTTTGGAGATTTTATTGTATATATACCTTCGACATGCTATTCGAGGTGGCAACGATACTAATAGTGTGAAATTCAAGATGACACGAGGTGGGGGAGGGGAGGAGCTTTTCCTCTCTCTATCTTTCTGCCTCTTAATTTGTTTGGCTTCTTAATGTCTAAAGACAGAAAGTGAGGTGAGAGTCAAAAATTTAGAGAGGGAGAAAATGATGAATCTCTCTTTGTTTGGAGAGAGACAGACGAAAGGAGGCTACTAAGAGTAGAGGGGTGAAGTCAGACGAGACTGCTGTTTAGAGCAGGTAAAGGGGAGGATCGGAAGGGATGCTCTGTTAAGTAGGAATAGGAAAACGAGAAGGACAAGTCGGGCTTTGGAGCACTAAACGAGTAGGAGAGTAGGCGGCTTGAAGAACAATGGGGAGTTGGGATTTCATGTGGCAGTAAGGATGTGCGGTGGCTACATGTGAGAGGGATATCAGGGCGATGCACAGTAGGGGAGGGTCGCTACATGTAAGGATGTGCGGTAGCTACATGAAGTAGTTTCTATTTCAACGAATTTGATTTAATCTAATTCCTCTAAAAGTTACCAACACATTAGCAAGATATTTGTTTTGGTGAAAATTTTGTGATGTCCTAACAAGACGTTTATTTTCTTCCATCAGTGATGAGCCGTTGCTTTGTCAGTTTAGTCATTTAATTTATTATTTGAATGGTTATGGAAATTAATGTCAGCATTTATGTTATGTCATGTTTAAGGCATTTACTTGTCATTTATCAATTATTAAGGGAAAACAAATCACTTATCGTTTTGGGCATATTTGCTATCATCTTAGACTTATGGGAATTATAATTCCCTTCGAATTATAGCTACTATTTATATATCATAGGACAATGGCTATAAATAATGATGATTTGTTATTGGAATTAAGATATAGCTTGTTCCATTGTATATATATATATATATATTCCTTTTGATTGTTCATTGCTCTCTCTCTCAAGCCATTTGAGTTGCTTGACTAAGTCCATGTTAAAACTAACCTGTGACAAATGTTGGCCTGCTTGTCTACGGTCCTATGAACCATTCATTAAAAATGCTCAGTAATTATTGCGGTGATATAATTCTTTCTCGTCAGATCAATCTTTTTTTCTGTGCTTAGGGCATCTTAAGCTTTATTAAATTGTTTTATTCATGAACAGTTTACACGCATTAGCTAAATCCTTTATACAATCAATGTTTCAGATTATTTCAGTACATTCAAGGAGCTAATCTGAACTCCTCGAGGATCAGAATGACTTCCCCTGTCTTGACCAGTATAGTTCCGGACGCAGGTCCCCTTCATTCCTCGGCCTACTTTGTAAGGTTCTATCTTCCTGTGAAATTTCAAGCTTCCCCACCCGTTCCTCTTCCAGAATTAAACCTCCACTCCGTCCATTGGCCAACTCACTGTGTTGCAATAAGGCAGTTTTCTGGGTTTGCCCGTGATAGCAATATTGTCAAGGAAGCTGAAAACCTAGCCATTAGTTTGAGGAGATCTTCCTGGGCCAACTCCACTGTTTTTCTTGACAAAAATGCTTATTCCATTGCCCAATATAATTCCCCATTTCGTTTCATTGGTAGGATTAATGAAGTGTGGGCTGAGATTGATGGTTCCAACATACCAGGCTGCGAATCAGGTAGTGTTGCTACTTATTGAATGCTTGAAAGCATACTTAAGTTGACAAGCTTTTTACTTGTGGAAATGCTTAGCTGCCTGTTAACTTTTTAGAGCTCCAAGAAAGAAATGAATAACATGTCATCTTGTCTATTTGAAAAACTGTTGTGTCAGAATGTATATAGTATGTAAATGTTATGAGCATAACTGCAGATGGAAACAACGGATGGTGATCCTCACAGATCATATGGTCGTAATGATGATGGCATCATTGCAGACTGATGTAAGATCTTAGTACTTTAAGTAGTGAAAGAACATCTTTTTTTATGGTCGCCTGAATTCCGTAATGGTTGTGAATTTTGCTCTTCCTTGAGAGGGTGCAGTTTCAATGTCATATGATTATAAATTTTTGCTCAATATTCAAAAAAAATTATGTTTTTAAATGGAATGTTGCCACCCAATTCGATTTACTTGGGGAATTAGAGCTTTCTTGAAATCACTCCAAATCCTTATATATATATATTGTCATGTCCTTTTGTTGAGGGGACACTCTGTTCTTATGTAGCTGGACAAAAGCACCAACTTTAATTTAATTAAAAAACACTGAGAAGGGCAAGACTTGAAGCAAGTTGCCTGCTTGAAATAAGATAGTCAACCAGATCAAGTCACTCTTGAATTTTATGTTTCTTGTAGTATCATCCAAAGTAGTCTAATAAGAATCATTCATAATTTATCGCTCAAATTGTTCTGCATGTGTTATTGAAGAGTTGTACTTGGTTAGCCAAAACTGTACTCATTTTGGATGTACTTGATAGAAAGTTGACTTTATATTTACTAGCATCATGTGGTCTTTAATTGGAGCACTCTTTCAAAAAGAGCCACCTTCATGACATTCACACAATTAGTTATAATAAATCCCTAACTCCCTTCCCTTTTCAGCAGGTTCCCATCTGATAGGATTAACCTCAATCTTAATCTATAACTTGGGAGCCTCTCTCTCTCTCTCTCTCTCTCTCTCTCTCTCTCTCTCTCTATCTCTCTATACGACTTCATTATTTTATGTTACATGGTTTGACTTCATTACAATGTCTCTAAACAAGCTATTCATAATTATTTGTCATGTTGATTAAGTTGATTTCATTACATAACTATTACAATGTTTCTAAATTTTGCTGTGACATTCTTTAAGGTTTGTTGATCATCTATTGATAGCTCAAATAATGAATAAGATTGCTAGCGCCAATGTTGTTTAGGAGAAGATGCCTCGGAGGATATGGCAAGATGACTTTGTTATATCAAACTAGCTCCAACAAATAAAAGATTGACGTACAAAGAAAATATAAGCTCCCTTCAACTTCTGCCAATCAACTCATCCTCTAAATCATCTTGCTCGAGAAGTCTTAATAAACATAAAACATTAGTTGAAGTTGAATCAACCTTAAAAGTCGTAGGAAGACTTTGTTATGGCTAGTACCTCTTGTCAAAAGTATTCCTTAGGTTTCATTTGGTTTATTTCAAAACAAAAATTGGAACAATAACTAATAACAAATATCATAGTATTTGGAAAATACATTTTGTTGAAGGCTTATATCACCTTGCATCCCTTTGAAATATCTAGAAATACCTCACTTTCTCTTGTTATTTGCTATAGATCACATACTTCTTTAAGAGGCTTAAAGGCCATTATGTTCTTGAGTGAAGTAGAAGCTTTGACTTTCCCTTTTGATTTTGTATTAGTGGGTAAGTTATATTCAAGTGCCTATCCATGGATGTAATACATGTTAATTTTACTCAGTTAAGTCTATTAGGTGCTTATACTATTGACCTTCTTGAATTAGAGACATTGGATCTTGTAGAAGTTCTAATTATTTCTTACAAGTTTGAAAAGAAAAAAAAAATCATCTTTCTTTCTCTAAGATTACTAGATCATAAAATCCTTTAGTTTTCTTAGAAGATTGAAGCTCTCATTAGGAATGGTAGGGGGTGGTTCAAAATAATGTAGCAATAGAATTAAGAGCATTCATATAGTACATAAAATTAAGTTTCTTGTCTTGTTAGAGCTTATTGCCGAGTCCTAAGTCCTGGATGAGAAAAGTGGAGGGTTACATTAGGTTTTCAAAAGTCAACGTAAAACTTATCAAAAAATCATGCCATGAATCCTTTAATATATTGTGTCAATGCTAGGGCATTCCTTAGAAGCAAAATACAGTGACAAGTACGCAAGGGCCTTTACATCAGCACATAAGTGCAATATTAAATAAGCAAGAGTAGTTCCTACATTATGGACAAATACTAGCAAAGAAGCTAGTCTATGAAACTAAAATTAAGATAATAACTTAGAATATAAGTACTATTATAGGCAAATTAATATAATTGATAGATATTATGATTTATAGAAAGATACATATCTTATGTATTCGATAAATTAAATGAGTTTGGGAGAAGATCAAGAAGATTGATAGTTTAAGTTTTCAATTTTGATATTAAGGTAAGAGTTGTACTAGAAATGATATATGTGATTATAGATAAGATATTAAAGGATAGTGTTATGAAAATTAATAAAATTGGAGATAGAATTATAAATTTGAAGATTGTTATTGATGCTAAGAATATTAATGTTATAAATATATTTGGCCCTCAAATAGATTTGGATGTATGCTTAAAAGAGAAATTTTAGAATGACTTGGAAGAATTAATTTAAATAATATCTCTTAAAGGAAGAGTATTTATTAAGGAGATTTAAATAGACATGTTGATAGAATGGTAGAAAATTTTAAAAATATTTATGGTGATTATAGATATAGAATGACTAATGAAGAAGGTATGATCATTTTAGATTTTACCTTAGCTTATGATTGTATAGTTATTGATATTTTATTTAAGAAAAATAATATATTATCACTTATAATAATGGGCCTAATAAAATATCTTAGCTTATAATTTTGCATTTCATAATATTTTATTTAAGAAAAGAGAAAAATATATTATCACTTATAAGAATGGACCAAGCATATTTATTATTTTTTTATAAAAAATAGATCTTTTAGATTGTAAATATGAAAGTCACATTAGATGAAAGTTTAAGTACATAGTATCAACCACTGGTTTTGGATTTTAAGATGAATGATTGGAAGATAAAAAATAAGTCAAAATATTATCATAAGATTAGATAGAATCTATAAAAAGATAATAAAAATATTTTTTTAAAATAAGTTACAATTTCTTAAGATTTTGGGATATTTATGAAATAGCTAATATTATGTGAAAAAGATTAGCAAGTGATATTAAGCAAGCAACAAAAATGGTATTTGAAAAATCAAAATAAAAACTTTTATTAATAAAAATAATTGATGGTTGAGTTAAAATATGTAAAAAAGAAAAAAAATAAAAAAAATTATTTTAAAAACTAGTTTAGAAGTAAAAACTCAGAGAATTATGAAATATATAAAGTGATACGTAGTGATTCTAAGAAAGTAATATATGATGCAAAGAATTCAACATTTAATGATTTAGATTATATATTAGATTATAAAAGGGGAGAAAAATGTATGTATAAGTTAGCCAAGTAAAGAGATATGAGAGTAAATATTTAATTCCAGTGAAGTATATTAAGGATGACGATTAAAAAATATTTCTTTAAAAAGAGAATATTCAACATAAGTGGATGATAATTTCTAACAAACTTTTCAATGAAGGTTATGAGAATATGATTGATTTTAGTGACTTTAGTATCCTAAATTAAAAATATATATATTTTTATCATTATATTTGTGAAATCGAAGTTAGAGAGGCTTTAAAAAAAAATGAAATGTGCAAAAGTACCATTACTTGATGATATTCAAACAAAAATGTAAAAATTCTTAGGACATCAAGAAATTTATTGGCTTTCTAATCTTTTTAATATTCTTTTAAAGACTTAAAAGGTGTTAGATAAGAGGATAAAGAGTTTTTTGGTACCTATTTTTAAGAATAAAAGTAGTGTGCAAATTATAGAGGAATGAAGTTACTGTGTTATATATTAAAATTATGGAAGAGAGTAATTGAGCATAGTTTATGACGTGATATAAAAATTTCTTGAAGTCAATTTAATTTCATGCCAAATAAAGCCTACTATGGATGTTATACCTTTGATGAGAGGTTTGATGGAGAACTATAGAGAGAGTAAGGAGGAACTACATATGATATTTGTTGATTTAGAGAAAGCATATAATAAATTGCAAGAGAAGTGATTTGGAGAGTTCCAGCAAAAAAAGGGGTTAATATTGGGTATAGTCATTAAGGATATGCATACCAGAGTTGTTACTTATGTGAGGATTGATCAAGTATTTTTCTATTTTAATTGGATTACATCAAAGATCAGCTTTAAGCCCATATCATTTTATTTTAGTTATTGATGTTCTTATTATACATTTATAGGATGTACCTTGGCTTTTTTGTGATGATATTCTTCTTGTGCATAGGACTAGAGAGGGAGTTCAAGAGAAACTTGAATTATGGAGGTCAACCTTGAGTCTAAGGGCTTTTATTTTAGTAGATCTAAAATTGAATACTTGGAGTGTAATTTTAATTGTAAAATATTTAGGAGTGGGGTTGTGATGATGGGTGATCAAGTCATTAAAAGGATTGAACATTTTAGATATCTTTTGTCTATTGTTCAAAGTGAGTGAAATAGAAGGGGATGTTGTTAGTAGAATTTAAGTTGGATGGTTGAAATAGAGGGATGCATCAAGCCTATTGTGTAATAGAAAAGTATTGATTTAAGAGAAAAATTTATAAGATGATGGTGAGATCTACAATGCTTTATGGCATAGAATGTTGACCAGTAAAAGAGAAGCATAAAATTAAGTTAATTGTTATAAAGATGAGGATACCCAAGTGGATGAGTGGCTTTACACTTAAGACAAAGTGTAAAGTGAATATATAGGTGAAAAGGTTGGAGTAATACAAGTGGTAGATAAGACTAGAGAGAGTCAACTTAGATGATTTTGTTATATAAAATATCGATCATCTAATGATCCAGTTAAGAGAACAGATGTATTAGATTCAAACTATGTTAAGACAGATAGAGATAGATCTAAAAAGACTTGGTTAGAAATTATATAAAATGATCTCATTTTATTAAACTTACATAAAAATATGACATTTAATAGGACACAACATAGTGAGATAAAGGCTTGTTATTGTTATTGTTATCATCATCATCTTGTTAGAGCATATGGTTGATTCTATCAAATAATCTTATATTACTAAAGTTCTTTATTTTTTTGTCTAAAGCTTATTCTAAGTTTAACAATAAAATTTGATATATCTAAAAAGAAGAGCTTCAAGTTTTAATGATTGATGATTATAATCAAATTACTCACATGAATGCTAACTCTAAGCTTCTTGCTAGCTACTTTTTGATACATAATAGTTCCATAAGATCTAGCAAATTATCTATATGGGATAACATTTTTATCCTTTTCTTAGAATGACATTGGTCATTAGATGTTGGCTTTGAATTTTAATGCATTGCAATCTTTGGAGAGAAAGATAGGGATTGCTTTTAGCTTTGATACTAGGAAGGATTTTACAAATACTAACCTTGATCGTGGCTTGGTGGATGCTAGTTTTTTAGAGAACTTATTCACTCAGTCTACTAATAAGTTGTGGTGATGTATTGTTAGAGTTTTATACAACCAATGGTTACCAGTTCCACTACATTAAGTAGAACATTTGAGTAAAAATATTCTCTGGTCTCACTCTTTCATTTTGAAGAATTTTGAAATGGCTTTTTTGAGATTATTTTAATCCATCATCATTCTTTTATTGACTAGGTTGCTACCAATTGGTCTAATCCTTTTTAAAACATTATCATGGTTAAATTTTATTATATCACCTCCATTATTTATTAGATCTAAGTAGAGTGATTTTGGGCTTACAAGCATCAATCTTCTTTGCTAAAATTATGTTTATTTCACAAATTTTAATTGGTAGACCATCTTTGTTATTACTTAAGATTATTTTTTTATTAATCTATTTGGCTTTATCAAATGAAGAATCACACTGATAATATTCTTCTTGCTCAATGAATTATCTATGATCTTGTTAAGGCTCATGGTAATAATTTAGTGATCGAGCTAGATTTGGGAAAAGCATGTGATAGGTCCCAATTATATTATTCTTCACCATTATTGTTTTGAAGAATATTGGATCTATTTGATCAAAAGTTCTGTTAAAAACTATTGGTTCTCGATCTTATTTAATGACTTTGTCATTTTTGTTTTGCCTGAGAAATTGGTAAGGTTAAGAAGCTTTGTAGTTTCTTTGAGGAATATGTAAAAGAAAGAAAGCTTTAGATTGATTGGATATGTGATGATTTATCATAGGGAAAAAGATTCCTTCGTGCAAAATTAAATCAATCGCTAACAAGTGCCAAAATATTTGAGCTTTAAAGGCAACTAATTCATACACTCAAGTACGTGTCGAACTCTCGTTATCGTGATGAGAGGAACCCTCCACCAACGAAACGAATAGGCTTGCTGCGAGCACTGCGATAGATTTGTGTCCTTAACAATTTTCAGAATAAACTACATTGTTGAGTGGCCAAGGTGCTGACTCTAGGACTGTTAAAAAAAAACTTATTTCTATTTGAATCGTTCTTTGAAAAAATAAGCTGAATACAAATAACTCTTCATTCATCTATGTTCAACTCATTTTAACTTAAAATAAATATATATATAATGATTTTGTAGAGTAGAGTTAAAAATTTTAAAATGACAGATTCAAATCCTCTTCCAAATATTTTATAGCTCATTTTGATTGATTTAATTCGATAAATTTAGATGAATACAAGTTAAATCGAATAAATCGAATGACATCAAGTTGAGCACAAACGAATCTTTTATGAGCCTAATTCGACACAAGTCAATTTCAAATATGAGTTGATATAAATGTGTTGAACTCGAACAGAGTTTTAGCTAGCTAAACTCGGTTCATTTATACCCCTAATTCTTGTGGTAGATAGTAGATTGACTCTTGTCATATTTATCTTTATTTTTATATATTTTCTTTATTGTAGAATTGAAAGATTACTTGAGAATTTCTTTTGAGGGAACTCTATTAATCAAGGAAAATTCATTGTTCCTCCTGGGTTGATTGTTACTTTCATTTTGATGAAGGTGTTGTGGGTTGTAGAAGATTAAAATATTAGATAATGGTTTCTCTATACAATATTTTATAATAAAAACTATGAAATCAGAGAAAGACAAATCTGAAATTAAATAAATAATATTTCATTACTACAATTAAATAACTTAATATAATTAATCCATTTTTTTTTTTTTTGAAAGATTCCAAAGGTTGATTTAACCTTGAAAAAATTTTCAAAAAATTTAGAATTAATTTGACATAAAATTAAAAATAAAATAAAATAAAAAATAATTAGAAAATAGTAATGAATTTATAAAATTACAAAAAATTTCAAATAAATCTCAAATTTAATGGAGAGTTTTTATGATTATCTAAAGTCAGAAGAAATTTTCTTATAAAATTTGGGATTTATTTGCTATTTTTAAATCTAAAAGTAATTGTTAGAAAATTCATAAAAATATAGATTAATTTAAAAATAACTTCAAAATTTTAAGAAACTATTCCTTTAATATTTTGTTGACCTCAATTTTAGTGAGGTTGACATCCTTCCTCTTAGTCTTAGTCTTAGGATTCAATCTAAGTACTAAGGTTTTCCTCATCTAGAATTAAGTCATTTCTAATGATTAGGAACATTAACTCAAACCTAGAAGACTCATAAGGTTCAATCTTTAGCCTAGACCTCGACTTGAACCAAACAAGATCTACTTATCTCAATTTCAAATCAAACTCCTATATATAGAACCAACTGATTATAGACCAATCCAAAACCTTAAAGCTACCTAAATCATTCCCAATTGGTATTCAATTCGGTCAACTAAATCAAGTTGACTCAATTTGAACTATTTGACCCTAAAAGGAATAATCCAAAATTAACCTCAAAACCAATTGAAATTGAACCTACAAAAACTCCTTGGAACTTCAATTGAACTCGATTTAAGCTTGATTATGACTCAATTTGGTCATTTGACTCACATAACCTAAGTTGACTCCTATAGGGCCAAAGTCAAATCCAATTTGATCCAAATCAAATTGGACTTAATTCAAAGCCTTGCAATCACTCTAATGATATAATTGAACATTCTCATAATCAATTGCAACCTAATTTGGTCAAATTGACATCCTTCATTTATTATTTGCCTCTACACCATCATCATATTAGAGATCTATTGTGGGGTACCAAATCTCTCTATGAAATTCACCTATTGTTGTTAATTAATTTTTTTTTAATTGGCTCCCTGAGTAAGGATGCTATCTTTCTCATTTTTGATTTGATTTATCGAGGATACTTTCTAACATTAAGTTGTTGACAAATGATATTAATACCAATACCTAACATATTTATCCTTCTCCATAGTAGTCCAGGCGAACATGTCTATATCTTTTATCAAACCCTACATTAAGGCTTCTTTTATACTTGCTATTGTAGGATGACGTACTTCTTAAT
This sequence comes from Cymbidium sinense, assembly GCA_021442155.1. Taxonomy (NCBI): domain Eukaryota; kingdom Viridiplantae; phylum Streptophyta; class Magnoliopsida; order Asparagales; family Orchidaceae; genus Cymbidium; species Cymbidium sinense. Next base: position 75,449,184 of record CM038224.1, on the reverse strand, counting down.
ATTCACTCAAGATCCCCAATTGCTTGTATATTCTCAATTTTCTCCATAGTTTCCAGTCCACCATAAGCAACTTCTAATTATAACAGTTCTTCAACTCTATATGAGCCACCAAATGCTCACAAATAATAAAATTTGGATTGATTTAAATCACTACTTATAGTGATTTTTCTCTTCCAACTGAGAACTTCACTACTGCATGGTATGTAGACATCACCACTTTGAATGTATTCAGTAGTGATCAACTAAAGATTGTGTTGTAAGTGGCTGAGCATCCATAATGTAAAAGTTTGTCATATATGTAAACTACTTCTCCCATTTTCCCCAAGTGATAAGGAGAGTAATATATTTTCTCTAAAAAGTTTATAAAATGAATTGTTATAGGTGCAAGTTTTGAAGTCTCTAAATTCAACTTATCAAACACAAACTTAAAGATGATGGTGATTAAGCTTCTGTGTCAATCAATATTGCCAATCTAATAGTTGGTGATCAATGTCATGATGATTATCGCATCATTCTAAGGGTTACTAACTCCATGTTAGTCTTTCTTTACAATGCTAATAGGGGTGATCTCCATGTTTGGTGGTTGACTATGGATGTCGAGTTCACTACTCATGTTCTGAATAGCTTCAAACTTGCTTGCTATGGTGACTATCTTCTATGATGATGGGTACTAATACTATATGAACCACGTGAGTTGATGTAGGCCGATTGTTGTGCTCTGCCACTACCTCATTTCTTGGTCTTCTCATGACTCATTTAACTTCTCTACTTTGATGAGATCCTCGACCAAACTTTTTTAAGTCCTGATACTCCTCAGGATTATGATCGTGATCTCGGTGAGAAGCACAATATCTTGATGGATCTCGGGATGCCTCATTAGAGCTCATCACTTGAAGTATTATTTATTTTAGATGGCTTCAACTAACTCATCCATCGATACCCATAGGGGTGTAATTACTAGAGGGTATATGGTTAATATGTATGGTAGGGGTGAATATGCTATGAATTAGGATGAGCAAAGGTATTAGCCTATACTCGTATCTGTACACTGACACTCTCTAAGGCTGAACTCACGACATTCTTTCTCCTCTCTTGTCTTTCTATCTAGACCCTCTCCATTGACTATTGTTGAAATTACGGCTTCTTGGTCAAGCTATCTTTGTAAATTCACCTTAGAGTATTAAACAACATCATTGACTCCTTAATGTTTTATATGAAAATTGCCAAGCTCTAATAGTTTTAATGTCCTTAGCTATTAATGACCAATGGCATATCTAAATGGACTTCATTAAGGCATTGGGTGAGTACAACTTGTGCTATTACTAGCTCTAAGTCTTTTATCTCTAACATTTTTCTTTTGGAAGTGAGTTATAAACATCCATAAAAATTCTATAGGCTCTTGCCTTTTTGTAATAAAGCTTGTAAACTCTTTAATGGCTTCTAGGCACTGATGATTTAAGTAGTAAACACCATTTTGAACTCAACAAAGGGAAGACGTGAGAACCACCTTAGACCCGACTCTTTGAAAGTAGTAAAGAAGAGTCGACACTTTAAAACATCACCAAGTTTAGTAAGGTGGTAAACTAAAAATATGCTACATGGTTAGTAAGATCAGTCTGACCCTTGTAAATCTCTGAATGTGACACCTTAAACTTTGGAATTGGATGACCTTCAATGATCTCTCTAGAGAACACATTTGCTAGGATGTCATTCTCTAATCTTCCTTTCATAAAACCTTCATCACTCAAGTGATAGGACTTGTCCTCAATGCTCATCTATGATATCGAGTACAACGAGTAGCTAAATCTAAAGACTCTTCAATTTCTTTTACTCCCGATGCTTCACATTACATCCTCTCCATGTCACTTTGTACCCAGCGAGTGATTTGATCCTCAATATTATTAAAATCTTATTGAGTGGCAAATTATTGCATATTTAGCTTTATAGTCACCAAGTTATCTAGTGTTGGCTATCCTACTTCTTTAATTGCTTGATTCTTATTCTTAGCATCGATCCATGTTCACCACACCTAAATGGATGTTGAATTCAAATCTATCTTTATAGATGATGTTAGCCTTACTAGAGACTCATCGAGTAAGACTAGGCGAGATAAGACAAGCAATATAACAAGTAATATAAGAGATAGCATAAATAAATGCCCAAATGAAACAATAAAAAAGAGAATACCTTTACTAAGAATGCTAATATAAAAAATAATGCTAAAAAAGCTCTAAATAAGGGTTCCCTTTTAAGATCTCATTCCATTCTTCTCATAGAAATTGAGTAAAGATTACAGGTATGAAAATAATAGGTTAATTAAAAATATGAAAATTACAATTAATATGACAACAATATAAATCATATTCAAATATTCTTAGCATAGCTATTATGAGATATTGCACTTGCCTTATGTCTAAAGTTTGGGTGAGTAAGCAATGTCGAGTGGAGAGTCCTTTGAAAGTAGTCACCTATGCTTAGCAAAAGAGGATGTAGTAGTTACTCATAAGAGGCAAGTCCTTACATAATGATCACTACACTTCTTTGAATGAACTTAGGCTATGCAATGGTGATGAGGTGGCAAGTGTTCTAAATGTCAACATGGTCACCTTTGATGTGATATTTATGATCTTACTTGCATATATGTCATACTTTCTACTTTTGCTAACCCCATAAACCCTTAAATAGATTCTAAGTTTTGATGATCACAAATATTTCGATTGAATAGTTATAATCAATTGTTTATGCAAGATATGATAAGCTTTCAATGCATGTACTATAAATAAGCTGCTCATTGAAGATTGACTAGGAGAGCATGAATAATTATTATTTAAAATTAAGAGCTAGATTAAGGAAGAGAAAATAAAAACTACATATAAGAAATGGTTAATGCTAGAAGACCCAAGTCAAGCCGAAAGTTATATTTTTTTGATGTGTTTGTATTTTGTTTTATCTTCATATAATTGGCATGTGAATGATGAAAAAAATTAAACAGACACACACACACACACTTGAGAGAATATAAATAAAAAGAAGTCATTAAAAATTAAATTTATTTTGGTAAATCATATTATATGATTTATATCACTTTAGACGATTATCCATTTTTGTTAAATAATTTCAATTGACAAAATTAAGTCAGTTAAGTCTAAAATTGCCAAAGTTGAATTAATCATACTATATAGTATCAAATCGTACTATATGATTGTTTAATTCTATTAATTATTTTAACCATTATGATTAATATAGTTAATTATAATTTTGCCTAATTTGATTGTATTGTATGATGTATATCATACAACACAAATGTATTTGGTGATTACCCGATTTGAACTCAGAATTTGTGGGACTTGATGAAATAATTTTTCTTTATTGAGTTCATATTTTACAATGTGATCATATAGGATGAACAAATAGAGAGCTAAATTTTTAGTTTGTATTGGTCATACAATATAACCCTTTATCATAATATGAATCAGATAGCTTTTGGGATGACCATATCATCCATTATCCTTAAACCCTAGAAAATTGAATTGATCATATAGTACAATGTCAAATCATATAGTATAATTAGAATGCTTTATTAAAAAATAATGTTTCTAACTTTTTTTCAGCATCCTCTTTGTAAATACCCCCTTTTAAAAGCCTAACCTATGAACTTGAATGTGCGAAGCTTAAGATAGGCATAGAGAAGAATATTCTCTTAAGGAAAAGTTTGATAATCCTCTCCTCCTCTTTTTCCTTGAGAGATATTTTATTGATAAGGTTGCACTTTGTTTTGGTTATTTTTTCATCCACCTTGCCATTGAGAGTTGATCTTTAACTTAAGAGATTGTTCTTATGGAGAGCTCGTGTGTGATTTCATTTTGTTGAGATAAGTTTCTTTATATCTTGAAGAGGAAGTGACATCCTTCTTACCACGAAAGAGAAGAGAAACAGAAGGGTTTCTCCATTACCTATTAAAGAGAGAGGCATCTCCACCTTAGCTTCTTGTGCCAAAAGAGAGAGCGAAATTTTTGGAGGAGATTTCAAGTGTGTATGTAGGTCTGTTGGGTCGAACCACTATAAATTATTATGCTTCCTCTTTCTTTCTTTTTCTATTACTTTTTGTTGCCCTTTTCTTCTTTTGTGTTATTTATTAAATTTGATTTTACAATTTATCTCTCATTGAATTTTAAAATATTGATTTGATTTTTTTAAGAAACATTTTATAACACATCCCTCCCCTCTTGGATGTGTCATTCTTATAAGTGGTATTAGAGCGCGGCTTGCTTTTTTAATGGTCTAATAACCATAAGTAGATCCAACTATGATACATCTAGGGAACAAAATTTTTGGTTGTGAAATATGATAAAGGTTGGTATTCATCCCCACGTGAAGTTGTGACTAGCAAACATGTTGAAGCTCTTTTATTTGTGGTCAATAAAAGATAAGGAACTAATATAATTAAATTCTAAATATTTAAATCACTTTTCTGTGCTTTAAAGTCTAAAGACTATATGTGTTTTTTCTTGCAAAAGTACTAAAATAAATTTGAGAAAAATTGTGTGTTATCTATGAAGGAATAAATGAAGTTAAACAATCTCATATCAATATACTTTTATATAATTATGAACTTTTTTGTATATCCATGATTCTATTTTTGACAAGTACACACATTTTACAAAAAATAAAAAAATAAAAATCCATCACTTCACTATATGGATTAGGAATCTAGTTTACAAATGCTAAAATAACAAAATTCTATGTTGCTTGCTAGAATCTTGGGAAGCTAAGGTTACGATATTTCTGAATCCAAAGATTTATATGCTTATTCAATTGATCAATTGCTTGGTTCTCTTATTGCTTATGAACAAAAAATACTACAAAGAAATACTAACATAAGTGACAAAAAGAAAAATATAATTGCTCTTAAAGTAAATACTTCTAATTATATCGAAGAGGAAAGTAATACTAATGATGATGATGTGGCACTCATAACTTAGAAATTCAAAAAGTTCCTAAAAGATAAAAGAAAAGATAGATTGTAAGAAAGGCAAAGGTAAAATCAAGGTTATTGATATTATTTGCTATGAATGTAAGAACAAAGTCACTTCAATTGAGATTGTCCTTCACTCAAGAATAATAATCAAAAGAAAAAAATGAGAAAAAAAGGTGATGTAAAGAAAGGCAAAAGAAGGACAACATGCTTTCTAGTTCAATTCAAATCCATGCTCCTCTCATGAAGAAGCTATAGAAGTCACAAACTTTTATTTAATGGTGAAAATAGATAAATATTCTCAACTACCATAAACTCTTAAACTTTTGTGATGAATTATATGTTATATTTAAATCTTTGAAAATAAAATATTTAACTTTAAAGAAAATTTTTCTTCTTTGGAAAAAAAGTTATATCCCATTTCAACATGGATATGAAAAATTGAAAAATGATTACAAAAGTTAAAAATTCAAAAAGCAAAAAAAAAAAAAAAACATGACTTATTTGAAAAAGTTAACTTTCTTGAATATGCTAATGAATTTTTTTCAAAAAAGATAGAAAATGTGAAAAAAAATATAGCCACAGAAAAAAGAAAGTTAAAGTAAACCAGATCATGTATTCATTCCCTAAGTTTGAAGCTTTTCTTATGATATGTTTGGACACATATCTATCTATCTATCTATCTATCTATCTATATATATATATATATATATATATATATATATATATATATATATATATATATATATATATATATATATATATATATATATATATATATATATATCATTCACATACAAACCTAACATATGCATGGATTCCGAAAACTTTTAACATTTCTCGGTGCTCTCCTATTTTTAGATGTCTAGAACCTAAGTCTAGGTTCCCAAAAAAGAAACCTAAAAATGTTTTGTAGATATGCATTTACTTTGGGATCGATGAAGGCATGTAGTATTTAGATAGGAGGTGTTTGAGATACACGACGGAGAAAAATACATTTCAATAGATCTCAAGAGCAAAGGGAAGGGCACCCTTAGAAAAACACTGCATGTATAGTGCTCGAGTTAGGTATCATTAACATAAAAAAAATATTTATTGAAAAGTTCATTATTGTTGATATCCTAAAATAAAATTTACTTAATGTTAGTCAGTTATGTGATAAGGGTTTTAATATAAAGTTTATAATTGAAAAAAGTTTGCTTGATTTAAATAGTAAAATTATTTTAGAAGGGGTTGGAACTAGAAAGACCCTTAGAAGTTAGCCATATAGCAATCATATCTATGATTAAACCCACTAATATAGAAGAAGTGAGATATGATGAATTTTGTGTAGGAAGAATTGAATCAAATATAACCTCATTTTTCTCAAAGCACTCCACACTATAGTGATAGAACTAATCTTAGCTTCATTTGTTTCAGCTTTTTTTCCCTCATGACGTTTTAAAACGGAGTTTATAAATTTAAAACCGTTTGAATTTTCTGCACTTTTTCGAATTTTCTTTTATAAAAGTCATGTTTTATATAAAGAATTGCTTTTAAAACTACTTCAAAAACAAACTTTTAAAAGCACCAAATTACTCCTTAATAAGGATAGAAGAAGAGGAGATTGTTAGAGAGGGGAGCCATCAACATAATACCACTAACCTTAGGATGCTTGGACTTGTATGTCACATGACTTGAGCTCAAAGTTGATGGGTATATCGAAGAGAAAGAAGCATGTTGGGAGGAGTATTAGTGGCAGTACGCAAAGGATAGAGTTTGGTTTCAAGCTTAGTTTGATTCACTCACACCATCTTTCGACCACCACTATTGAATGAGGGACTATTAGAGTTTTAAGATTTTCTCTTATCTCTTCGCATTTATTATAGTTTATTTTTTATTCTTCATCTAATGTAGTATGTTTTCTTTTTTTTTAGCTATTATGCTTTGTATCTAACATTATATTAGTGATATTTTTTTTGTATCAGTTGACATATGTGTTTTGCATGAATTTTCTCATTAGTGCTCTTGTCTGTCATATTTTGTGAATTATAAGTTAATGCAATGTTTTCTTTAAATTTTCTTATATTACTTACTTATGATTGAATATTATTTATAATATAAAACATGTATAGCATAAGTATAAATTTCAAAGATTAATAACATCCTAAAAGATGCAGCCTCTTAGAAAAACTCTCGATTTAAATAGTCGGTCGACATCTTTATGAATTTCTAAGATTATGATCAAAGGATTGCTTAATTTAGAAATCAAACGGGGAAGATCAAATAAGAGCAATTCTTATAAAAATCAAAAGGAGAATTGTTGACCTCATTTTTAGATCGAGCTCTCAACACCTCCATATTAGGTTTAAGATTCTTCTTAGACTTTAAGAGTTCTTTAGCTTTAAGACACATCTAGTGATTAGGTGGACACTCTACCTAGCCCTAAAAGACTTAGAAGAGTTAGCCATATAAATAGATCATGCCTTAGGGGTGTTAGGAAAATCTCCTACCTTTTAGCTTAAATCATTCCTCACTTTCCTTCTTTCAAGTCAAACTCCAAATCAATTATATTTGATTTTCTCAAACTCAAATCATTTCCATGATTGAAAGCCATGATCAAAATCCATCAAAAATTCCTAAGTCAAAATTTCTTAAGTCCTTAACCCTTTCTTCAGGACTTAACTAAAATTGTGATTCAAACATATTCAAATATTTGAGATTTTCTCAAAATCAATTTATATCCTCATTTATATTCTCATATATAAATGAAATATAAATATAAATCAATAAATTAAAGGCAAAATTAAATTCCAAATTTAAAATGCTTGAAATTCCTTAAATCCCTTAATTTTTCATTAATGGATTTAACCTAAACTTTGATCAAACATTTTCAAATTCATGGGATTTTCTCAAAATATATTTGTATTCTCATTTATGTTCTTATATATAAATGAAATATAAATATAAATCAATCAAATCCAAATTAAAAATTCCCTTAAATCCCTTAAATTCCCTTTAATAGATTTAACCCAAATCATGATTAAACTCTTTCAAACCCTTGAAATTTTCTCATGATCAATTTATATTCTCATTTATATTCACATATATAAATGAAATATAAATTCGAACAATCAAAACCAACTCCAAAAATCAAACTCAAATCAAATCAAAATAAAGTCTAAGCAATTCAAGCCAAAATCTTGAACTTAGCCAAAATCAATTCAAATCAAGCCAAATTCTTGATTTTCTCTCATGGTTCAATCAATCCTACAATCATAAGCTCATATATAAATCCAAACCTCAATCAAACATTCAAAACTAAAATAAAAAAAATCAAACCCAAGACCCCTTCATATTCTTCCTTTGAATATGAAATATTCAAATGGATCAAAATCCATTTGACTTCAAATCACTTCTAAATGGATTTGTATTTCAATCATAAGTCCATATACAAGATCAATCAACTTCAAATCAAGCTTTGACCAAGTTATTTGACCCACTTAGGCTCACTTGACCCAAAGTGACCTAAAGTACTTATGAGCCAACTTTGATCCTAACCAAATTGGATTGAACCAAACTCACATTTGCCTCTCATCATGATCAACAATCATCATGGGATGATCAATCAATCAATTTGGATCAAACCAAGTCAAACCTAAGGGTTGACCAAGTCAACACTTAGCCCAAAATGAAACCCAACATAGCCAAAATCCACCATAGGACAAATTGATTGAAACCATTGATCTAAGTTCACTCATGACCTATGTTTGAACTTGACCAAGCCAACATTTGAGCCTAACCTAGCCCAATTGGCCCACTTGACCCAAGTTGACCCATTTTGACCTAAAGGGCCAAAATGTGTCAAACTTTGATCTAAGCCAAATTGATTGAAACCAATGGGTCAAGTCCATCCTAAATCACTTGTAGAACTTGTCCAAAGCCTCAATTGGCCAACTAGACCCAACCTAGCCCAATTGACCTTAGACCCAACATGACCTAAAGGGGTCATGTTGAGCCAAATTGAATTTAACCCAAATTGATTGGAAACAAAGATACCAATCCATATGAATCCAAACCTAAAACCCTTGACCCAACCCAAATAGGTCAAATGGGTCAAATAGGTCAACTTGACCCATTTGACCTAAATGAGTCATAAAAAAACCTAACCTATCAAATTGAACCAAACCAAAGGCACCAAAATATTTCAAATGGTCATATGACTTGACCCAACCCTTGGTTTGACCCAATTTGACCTATTGGTCAACTTGACCCAAGTTGACCCATTTTGACCTAAATGGGTCAACATGAGCCAAACCCTATCAAATGGATTCCACATTGAAACTTGGCCCAACCTATTTTCTCAACATACCAAACATACCCAAATTAAAAAAATAGCAAAATGACCATTAGACCCCTCCATAGAACAAATTTTGGCCTAGCCCATGGGTATTTTGGTCATACACTCATCACAATCACTTGAGGCTTTCCTAAAATCTCAAGGGGACCTAGTGATGAGTGGTGCACCCAACCCAATGGGTTTGGGTCAACCCATTTGGCCCATGGACCAAACCCGACCACCTATGGCCAAATTGAAATTTCAAACTCCCCCCAAAGCTCAATTGGATGCACATGGGAGTTCCACCCTCCTGCCAAACCACCATGTGCATTACTCTAACATAAAACAACCCATCTATGAGTCAATTGGATCAAAATGGCAAGCATCTCACGTCGATTGTCATGGGGAGATATACTACCTAATCCACAAATTTTCATTGCCACTTGATCAATTGGAACCTAGAACTCTCACCTCAGAGCTCCCCAAGGTCCATAGAGATGATTAAGATTTCCCATTCTTCGATTTTGCACAGTGCAAAATAGTGGAGGTCCATTGAAGAGCAAACTTCTTTTACACTCAATCTCATCCAAATTCCTCTTACACTTATCATCAAGATCAATAAGCTGCCTGCTTCCAATTGAGTTCCCACAGCAAGGAAGAACTCAATTTGATCAAAGCCGCAAAGGGAGATCAAGAGGAGTTGGTCCACCCATTCATCTACTCAATCTCAAGACCTAGAACTTGTGGCTTCTTCTCTCCACTACCAAGCTACCTCATCTCGAGCGGATTACCTCCGGTGAGGTTAGTAATTTTTCAACCACTTAGGCTAAGAGGTGTTGGTCCTTTGTAAAAGAAATTTCCATTTCATGTGAAATCCACCGTTGGATTGGCCGCTTTGGTCATTTAGATGGTGGGTTGAGTGAATGAATCTAGAAGGATCGCTCGATCTCCTTGGATTGTGAACGGTTCACATTCATCCTCAAGGAAGAACTCAGCCCATCTCAGCCATCCATCTGAGCATTTTTAGATGGACGACTGAGATTATTATGCAAGTTTTAGAAATTAATCCTCGATCTAAAACTACGGAGTTTCACCATCCCATCTTTGACCTAGATAAAAGACGCACCGCCGCCACCGTTTGACAACTTAAGTAATGATGACGCGTAAAGCACGCCGACCGCTATCACGCGCCATGAGTGTATTAGCCATGGATTAATTAGGGATTATTTATAATTCTTAATTAATTTAGATCATTTCAAAAAATCATAACTCCTTTAAGAAAAATAAAAAAAATATAAGAAAAATGCTATGGATAGATAATTCGATCTAGATTTTTTTAAAAAATGTTTTCAATGAATTTTGATTTCCCTTTTTCTCGGAATTTTGGATTTCTTTGGGAATGTTAATTAGCAAGTTATTCCTCAATTAAGTCACCAATTAATCTCAAACTTCTAGGGTTCATTTTAGGAGATGATCTCTGCCTCCCCTAATTTTCTTGAGATTTATTGAGGCCTCATTCCTTAATTACCCCTTCATGTAATTAAGGGTAATTAGGGTGTAATTAGTGGGTTTTCCCTATGATTAAGTTGGATTAAGGTTAGATCTAGTGAGTAGGGGTTTTATGGAATAATTTTGTGGTACTTTTTCTAAGTTATTCTCTAAACCCCCTTTCCTTTCCTTAATCCCTTCTTAATTAAAGGTTAATTCATTAATTATCACTTTAAACGATTTTCAAAAATTCTAAAAATCTCCATAACTTAATTAATCTACCTTGGGTAGATGGTTAGGTGTTTAATAGCCTAAGCCTAATTAAGGAAATGAAAACCCCTTTCATAAGTGTGAAAGGGTGTTTTAAAAGTACTTAAGCTAAACCCATTTTCTTAATTAACTTTTAATTGTGATCAAAATTGTATTAAGCCTTTTCATTACTAGGTGCATTGCAAATTTACATATATTGTGGGTTTTATGTCATCTCATTGGCTCATAAATACTTAGTTAATTTTTCTAAAGTGTGGTAGGTAAGGGTTAATTAAGTCACTTAATGCATACTATAACCTAATCAATGCTTAAAAATTAATTTAACTATCTAAAAATTAAACTAAAATACAAAACACATGTGGGAATGGGTTAGGAACAACAAACTCATTTCATCTTTTCAAAATTAAATCAAACTTCAAATAAACAAAAATCTTTTTGAAATTACTTTGATTTGTTCTAAATTTTTTTATTCTTTAAGAATGTCTTTAGGATTTAAGTAAAGTGAGTTTATTTGCATGATTACATTGCTTTGGATCTTTCCCAATATGTTAAATTGTATTGTGACTTATGCATCCATGATTTCATGTTTTCAAAGTTTTAAAATGAAATTGTTTATTTTAAGTCAAATGTGTATTAAAATATGAGTGGCTATTATCACTACTAAATCTAAAGTATTTTTAAAATCTATAAATGAAACATCAAATCTAAAAGTGTGATATTCATGTATTAATTATTAGCTTGCATGTGATGAGTTATAAAGCCATGTTTAGTATAGCCTTTCCTTCCTTTCTTATGTTAGCATAATTTTGAATGGTTGGTAAGATGTATGGTTCATTTGAAAAGAACCCAACTCTTACTTAATTTTATACCTTATTCATTCCTATGCCATCATCTAAGAAGGATTGCCTACATTTGCATGAATAAATTACATAAATAAAAATGAAACCATTAAACAACTTTTGCATATTCTTTTTCCGTTTCATTTTCTTTATATATATATGTTAGTACTTAAGTAAAGTGGTATATTAGTCTGGATAACCCCGAGATTGCGAGGCTTTAAGTAACCCTAATTAGGTCTTGTACCTTACACCTCTGGTTAACAATGGTGTTGTACTCACTTATGCCTTTCTTACTTTCATGCATGTATGTGAAATTTTAGATAAGGAAAACCTTTTCTACTTAAGAAAAATTATGCATCTAAATCTTCTAAATTTTCTTAAATGGATTACTTAGCATGCATCATAAATAGTGTTAACTAATTTCATTTGCATGTATAGGTATGCTTAGGGTCCATCTATATGCATGTTATATATGTTGGGAAAGAATTGAAGTAATATATGTTATGTGAATTATGATTCATTTTTCTTAATCTTAAAATGCCTTTCTTTTTGGATAGGTTTGTTTAGAGTTGATCTAAACTTATGATTAATTAAACGATGTAATTAAAATATTCATCTAAATGAAATTAAAATGTGAACTTACCTTAGAAATTACTTAAGGATTAAGGAATGAAAGAGAAGTTCCCTTCTCTTTCCCTCTCTTCATAACTTAGTAATTAATTATAGGTTTCACTCAAACTCAATTAAAATATGAATTAAAAATAACCCAAAACACTTGAACAACTTAAACAAAACCCTACTCTAAGTTGAGCATGTCTTTCACACTTAAAGAATTTAAACCCAAAGTCCTAAGCTAAGCATGCCACACAAACTTTCAAAGCACACATATTAGCTTAAGTCACCACTTCTAGCTTTAGGTTAGGTCAGTGCATGGTTTGATGTTATGTTTTGTTTTATGATAAATGTTTTAGACTGGATGTTAGGGTGTATGCTCGTAGAATGAATGGTAGGATGTGCTTGGTTTAACTATTCTTTTCTGCAGGGCAATGTGCTAAAGAGGCGCTATCATAAATAAAAATATATATGCTTCTTGCTTGTAGGTGCTTATACCCCTTAGCATAATCCATAGGCCAGGTGGACTTAGTCACCAATGTGTGAGGTGATAAGTCCAATATACATGCTTGGAATTTGTGTGGCGTGATTTGACTAACCTTTTTTTATAGGTGTTAGTTAGATTTATGCTTTTCCTTTTCATATAAAAATTTTTATATTTAGGATTTTGGAATGATTTGTTATGGGGAATTAGGATAAGCATTGGCCATAAGATTCTATCTTATGCACCATGTGAACCTTGAGCACCTACCATTCAATCCAAAGGAAGATCAAAGAAGAAAAGAAGAAAAGAAAGGAAAGAAAGAAGAATAAAGTTTGAAGACCCCCATAACAATGAATTCCTTTGCTTAATTATAATTTAATTCATTCGTAATCCGGGTTGTATAAGAGTAGTGCTCGACTATTCACATTTGATATTTTTGGGTTTGTGCAGTGGTGCCCAACCACAAGCAACCATTTATTCTTTATTCGATTAGCTTTATAAATTATTTGATGATTTGTTTAGTTTTTGCATTTAAGTGGCAAGCTTTTCTTAATTTCTTCCTTCCTTTATGTATGGCCTGGATGTGGATTAGGCTCTTGAAAAAAAAAATCTTTTACCCAACTTAACAATTCAACTAACTAAATCATATAACCTAAAGCTTAGGATTAAAATCAAGATAAAATTAATTAAAACCTCTTAGGATGAGCATTTCTTTATAATATCATACAAATACATCTTATTTCACTCTTGATTAGAGCTTTTCTTGCCGACCTTTGAGAGCCGTGGTGGAAACTCACCTCTAAACTTCTTTTGACCAATAATCTATTTTCCCGCATTAGTCATAAAATCCTATTAGTGAGTTAAAATTGATTGTCCAAAAATGAAATAAAATGAAATTTGAAATGCATTAGATTTAGGTCATTTGAAGCATGTCCCTTTACATGATCTAGTCTCTTTAGGGAGTGAGTTTAAGGACTTAGTCTCTTTTTAAATAAAAATAGCCCAGCTATCTTGCATAAGCATCAAAGACTTGCCTACATGTATTTAAAATCGTAGGAGGAGTTAGTTGATGGCCACCTCCAGGCGGTTGTAATTCCAAGCTATTGGGTGGTTTGTCCTCTCTTGTGGAGACAAATCAACTACCCACTTTTCGCCTTAGATTTAGGTTGTGCTTGGCCTATTCACTAGATTTAGGAGATTGCTTCTCCCATTTGTGGGCCATAATTCCTCACTTCCTAGGTATTTCCTTGATCTTGTATTAAGGAATCATAAGTCCTAAAAGTCTAATGAAAAATGCAACTCAAACAAATTAAATCAATTTCTAAAATATAAAGCCCAATTTTAGGATAGTTTGAGATGCTCGCTAGGTTTCCTAGCATTGTGAGCATCTCCTACATATTCCCATTTTAGTTTTGATAATAACTCCTTTTTTTGATCAATCTTATTTGATCATCAAAAATAAACCAATTGATTGATAGTCCTTCCTATTGAAATCTTCAAAAACAGCGATCATTTATCTTAATTTAGAGTTTTCTTAAAGGATCCTATCCTTTAGGATGTAACTATGGGGCTTGTGCCCCAGAGGAAACTTAACGAACGATTTAAAATAAATCCCTTTACTTTTCAATGTAAAGTAGGGAAGAATCTCTAGTATATATGCGCTCATCATCCTTGGGGTCCTTATGGTGATTGGTTCCATTAAAGGGTAGTGAATTTGTCTTCGAGATAATTCATTATTTTCATTGATCACTGAATAACATCTCTGGATCTACGTCTTACTAAGACATTTTTTAAGGTCTCTTCTTTCTTTTCTCCACAGATTTGAAAGGTAACTCCCTAATAGCGATTTATTCACCACAAGAATTAATAAAAGTGTTTTGATACTAGAAATCCCAACAATTACTTTAGTCTATCCTACTATTAGATTTTACATATTTGAAATTAAGATTTACATAATTTTTGAGTTGATGATTCATTAGAATTGCTAAGATTTATGTCTCAATAACATAATATCGTGGGAGTGCCTAAGAGATAAGTACTTATACTTATAGCAAAATAATAATGAATAACTTCTGATCCAAGAGCAAAAAGTGCTTCATCATATGCTAGAAGCCCAATTAATTCTACTTGGGAGGGTGGGAAATAATGAACCATTCTTACCCAAGAATGTGAACACATCTCAATTCTTCTGGACTTATAACGCTTGAAAGGCTACAAGAAACACCACCTTTACTTTAAAATGATGTGGGTAAGTCTCTAATAAATATATGATAGTTAGACTATTACTTATTAAGAAAGAATCTAAGAATCTACACCCACTCTTAGATTTTATGATCAAGATTGGTATGAAAATGCTCCTAACTAATTCAATAAAATTTCAACTACTAAGTATTTTTAGACACAAGATTTATTTAAAAACTTGGGTATGTAATTATGCCTATAATGTTATGCCATTAAAAAAGTTATGGGCTAAATTAGAAGAGAAGGAAGATTTCCTTGGAAGGTGGCTATCCATAATAGTTGGACTCTACCCCTTTTTTATGCAATGGGAGAAGAGCTCAATTCAAGAGAGAATTAAGAAATATTCAATCATGATTTACAAATTCTAGGAGTTTTTAGTTACTTTTAATATGTATTCTTAAGGATTTAAGTGAGTGAGGTTATGAGTTGTGTTAATTTGATTTATTATGTAAAAAAATTAATTTATTGAGTTGATAAATTAATATTTGATAAAAAAATTAATTTTATCCTAAGAGCTTATTACATAAATTAGACTTTCATAACATCAGAATAAAATCACAAAATGAAACTTATAAAAGGCACACCTAAAAAATACACATAAAATATATCAAATTTATTAAAGAGAAAAGCCTGTACGACTCTTTTTTGCTTTACAACTTAGAAGAAAAAGAAAATGGGTAGCCAAGATCTATCCTTATATAGCCTAACCTAGAACTAATTACTTACTTATGGGGTCCTCATCTTCATCTCTATGGTGGGCACTCCAAGCTTCATAGGGGCTCCCAAGTCTATGCCTTTTAGCCTCTTCACATTCTAAACCATATAGCTCAAACTAGTTCTAGATCAAATTATATTTGAAAATTTTAAAATGAAATCCTAACTAAACCTACAAAATTACAAAATAAAGATTAGTAGAAACAACAAATATGAGCACAACTAATTTAAATTACAAAGATTTGGGCTAAGCCCTAACGGGTACCAAGCCTACTTGTCTTAATGAGTTATGCTCAAGGAGATAAATAGTGCTTGTAAGAAAAATTATTAAGCTTGATGTTTATTATAGCGACCCTTTTTTTGTTGAGCATACCTACATAAAATATTATTAGTCTAATAAATATTATTCAAACATCAAGTCTATGAACATACAATCCTAACATCCAATCTAAATATATAATTACAAAAATAAGAAAAAAATCAATATCACATTAAAGCATTGACCTAACTTAAATCTAAGGTTGATGACCTAACATTCTAAAGTGTGTATGAAGGTTAATATGGTGCGAAAAGACTAGGCTTTATGATTTGAGAATTAGATTTAATTTATTGCCAATGTGTGGCTTAAATTTAAGTGATTGATGACTTAAGTGTAGATTTCACATCATAGTTATAATGGGGTTTAAGTTAAATTTATTATTTTAAAAAGTATGGGGATTGGTGAACCTTAAAGTAAGACTCATTTTCCCTCATACCTTGATCCTAACAAGGCCTAAAAAGGAAAAAAAGAGAGGTTTCCTAAGCTTAAGCCAAATAACAACCCCATGTAACATTCTTTAGGATTGAAGAGATATGCTAAGAGAGCCTTCATGACAATTAAATCAATTTTATGATCTATATCAATTAAAAATATATTTTACTTTGATTATTCATGCATGTGAATGCTTTGTGATTTAGATATAATGCATGTTTTCATGAAAAAGTTGAAGTTTTTTAGGTGAATATATATATATATATATATATATATATATATATATATATATATATATATGAGATGAACATGAATGTATATATGTATATTTATTTTATATTTTGCAATCTATAGGTACAAGTCATTATTAAACATGAAATGTGAGATAAATACCTTCTTCAAACTAGGAGCCCTGCGATCTCGGGTGTCCATATTATATGCCATATGATTGCATCAAGCATATGATTTCAAATAATAAATATGATGATTTTATGTATGGAGATTAGATTTAGATGATTTCATATAATATATAGGTATATGTTATTGTTAAACTAGAAATGTTAGATAAAGATCTCATTCAGACAAGTAACCCTGGGGTATCGAGTGTTCATACTACATACTATATAGTTACATGAACTAATATAAATCATACATGGACATGAAAATAGATTTTTATAATCATGATAATAATTTTGAATTCAGATGCAATGCTTATATCTTACATTTTATTTATAAATTAGCATGATAAATGTATTTGACCATATATGATATTATTTTCAAAATTATGCATGCTTGATGATCTAATTAAATGCTCACATTAATATGGACATTCAAATATCAAGACATTTCCAATTCAACTCATCAATCCCATGATTTGCACATGTGATTATAATTCTATTTGAGCTTAATGTGTTTATTTAAAAAATTTTAATTAGGCTTCACTAGGGTGATTAATTAAGTTAACAGGGATGGGACATATCCAATAATTTCCAAATGATTTTCTTTGTTCTAAATGTTTTAAAGTCTAAAGATTCCATTTTGTGATTTTTTTTCTGATTTATTAATTAAATAATCCAATTATTAGCTTAATTAACCTTAACATTTTAATAAACCATAAATTATAAGCCTAAAAATTCTAAGAATAAGGATATGTAATAACACATGAAGTAAATCCTAAAAATTTCAAATCATTTGAGCTTATATTTTATGATTAATTATAATAATTAAGATTTTAAAAATTGGCAGTTACCCTCAAAATATCCCAAACAAATTATGTATTTTGATTTCATTGATTAACTCTCTAATAATTGAGCACAAAGAGGGGATATTTATAATATTTTGGTCAAGTGACTAATTTTTTATGAATTCTTAAGATTCAAGGTGAATTAATTCATTTAATCAAATTCTAATTATTCATTAAACCCTTGGTTGAGTGATTTTGTGATCTAACCATGTTTAGTGAATTTAATTAATTTTCTTGAGACCTTTGATGTTAATGTACAAGTTTTAAGTCAACTTGGTATACTTTGGCACTTTTTATATATTTATATTAATCTAAAGCATTGATTAGTTTAAAATTTTTATGGTGGATGGGCTTTAGCATTAGATTGTTACCTTAAAATTTTCAACTTGATAAAGTATATAATTTAAAAGTAATTAAAATATTAATGTTTTTAATAAAGCTCAAATTAATCTCAAAATACTTGGCAAATTTTGAGGCTTTTTATACGATTAAGTTTCTCTCCGAAATGTGAATCTAGGATAGATCAATTGCATTTTTTTTGTGGCTTAATAATTGATTTTATAAGTATTTTTGGAGTTTAGGTTAATTAAGGTAATTAAGTAATGCTTAATTAAACCATAATTTAGTGATTCTTGTGATTAAGTGTGATTCAAAGGGTCCAATAAAAATTTTTAAGCTCTTTGGTATTTAATAAAGTGAATTGAACCATTTGTAGGACTTTATACAATTTATATAATTTTTAATTAATTATTTACTTAAAAATAGCCATTAAATTTTGATAATGAAGATCTTTTAATCCACAAACCCATTTAGCTTGAAATATTTATGGTAGAAAGAGAATAATATCAATTTCAATCCTAAAATTTAAGATTAATTAGATTAGTATTTTAGAAGTAATTAAAAAAATAATTTTTTGTAACCTAAATTACTCTTAAAATACTCAATAAAAAAGCAAAATCCATAATAGATTTGTTTGTAAATTTTAATTAAGTATTTATTCTCTATTATTTTTTTGAATTTTAAGGCATTTTTTTATAATTTTTAAACTAAGGACAATTAGATTTCCCACTTAAACCATTCACATTGATGGGCACGTGCTTTACGTGTTCTGGCACGTGATTACCCTTTGTCGATTTACATGATGGTGGCGGGATGTGGGATTAATCTTGGTCATTCGATCTTTGTCGTATGATCAAATATTGAACATCTCAAATTAATCATGCCTCCTTAAAGGGGTTAAATAAAATAAATTGTCCTACTAGATCAGGATTTTTCAATCATGAGGAATAGATGATGGAGAGGCCTTATCCTATTTCATCGGTGAAAGCCATGAGCCATCCCCTTTTTGGGTCCAAAATTTGGCAATCTAGGACCTGATTTCACGTGATTTGATTACAAAATGATCGAGGAGAAAAAGCAAGGATCTATACGGTTGGATCCTAATGAGGCACATATTCACTTCAAAATGGACCAATACCTAGGTGGTTTTCTATGGTTTTAGGTGGTTATCTCATCAGAGCAAATGTTCGCTGACTTTGACAACCCAAACACATTCTTTGGAGGTCGATGATGCTATGGGATGAGTTTGGTCAGTTGTCTCCCCATGGATTGCTCTAGAGACCAAGCTCTAATGCAGGTTCACTAGACTTTGGTATTTATTTATGGTTTGGAGGTTGAGAGAGGAGGGACTTATTTCATTTTTGTTGCTCGAGCTCTGAGGAAGGTGATGAAAGTGCAAATGAAGAGAGAAGAGATTGTTTTTTTTTCTTTGGCATTTGTCTGACCCTGCCTCCATTAATGGAGGCATGGATGGCCAGCCATGGGGAAGTGGGAGTAAGCCTTAGTCAAGATCGATGGTTTAGCCCTTATTGAGCATGCTAAGGGTTAGTCAAGTAGAGAGATGGATTGGGTGTGGGTAGATTTAGATTTTTTAATTTAATCTTGATTTTTATTCCCTTTTATTAGCTCTATTGTTGACTTTTGGCTCCACTTCTCATTGGTTGAGGTCTCAACTCTCGTAGGATGTGATTTGTTAGGGTTTAGAAGGGTCTTACTTGGGGTAAGTGGGTTTGAATCCATGTTGGATCAATTTGGTTCAAATGGTTGATTTGGCCAATTTGAGCTTGGGTTGGACTTTAGTCATGTTCAATAAGTTATTTGAGTGATTTGGGTTAATTAATCATGTGAGTGATTTGGGTTAGTTTTGGATTTACCCTAATATGACTTATTTGGGTTAACTTAGGTTAGGTTGACCTAGTAATCAAATTAGACTTATGGAGGAGTTGGGTTAAGTTCAATTAAGTGTTTAAAGTAATTTGAAGTAATCATTTTTGTTCAAGTTCAATTTATTTTGATTTTGGCTCAATATGACCCATTTAGATCTATTTGGGCCAACTTAGTCAGCAGGTTAACTTGGGTCTCAATATGGCATGAGTTTTGTTTAATTGTGTATGTATGATGATCCCATGACTTTGGGTTGGTCTAATTTGGATTGGATTGGATTTAATCTTAATTTTGGCCTTATAGGATTCAATTGGTCAATTTGAGCTAGGTGGACTAATTGATCAAATTGACCCCTAATTAGGCATCAAACATATTTGGTTGATGTTCTAAGGCTTTGGTAAAGGTCAATTTGATGTGATTTTGGCTTAATTTAAAATTGACTCATTAAGGCTCAAATGGGCTAAGCTTGTTATTTGACCAAATTGGGCTTCAATTAGACTCCAATTGGATATTGTTAATGCCTTGAAGATGTTTGAATTGACTGGTTGTAATTAATTTAGGTTAATTTTAAGTTTAGCCCAAATTGGCCTAATTAGGTCTCTTTAGGTTGACTTGATTTCATTTGAGTTAGGTGATTCAATCAGCCAACCTAGACCTCGATTAGATTTAAATTTGTGCTTGTTTGAATTGGTATATTGGTTGGAGCTTTTAGGGAAGTTTAATTTGGCTTGGTTTTGATAAAATTTAGTTTGGGCTTGGTGGGGCCCACATGAACCCTCTTAGGTCAATTAGTTTAATTAGTCAAGTTAAGGTCAATTAGATTTAGATTTGTTAAGCTTGAATGACAATTTTAAGCTTTCAGGTTGACTTAATTTTAAATTGATTTTAGTTCAATGGGGTCTCAAATGAGTTAATTTGGGCTAAGTGACTATAACCCTCATTAAAGATCAATTGAATTTAGATATTGGTTCAAATGCATTTTATCTTCAGTTTGGTTGAATTTCATTGAATTTGGAGGTATTTGAATCCATTTTACTTATTTGGATTAAGTTAGGTCTTTGTAGGGCCCACAAGCCTAATATAGATCAACCCTAGGATTTAGATTTCCTTTAGTACAGGTTTAATGTCTAATCTCATTTAGTTTGAATTGGTAACATGTTTGTTTTAAATCTAAATTTAGGTGCCATAATATCTAAGTGAGAAGTCCTTAGTTTAGGATTGAGAATCCTAAGTAAAAAGATAACGAGGAATGTTTACCTCATTAAAAATGAGGTCAACACATATGATCATTAATTGAACATTCTAAGAGGCTATTTGGGATCAATTTTATTTTCTATTTTTTATTTTTATTTTTATGTTATTTTAAAAAATATGTCTGTTTTGCGCAATTTTTTATGTGTTTTTATTTTTTATTTTTAAAAACAAATAATATTATTTTTAAAAGCACTCAAATATTTTTTTTTGAGATATTTTGACTGTTTTAAAATTAATAAGTACAATCAAATAAGTTTTATTTTTAAGTAAAATATAAACAAAATAAAAAATAAAAAATAAAAAATAAAAGTGATCCCAAATGGCCACTAAATATACTTATTTTATAAGTATATCAAGAATATTTTAAAAAATCTACTTGACTTAATTCACAAAAGATGTCTTTACACTCTAATGCTTGCATGATTTATTTTTACATACACTTATCCATCTTTTCACTTTAAGCCTTTTGATATGTCAAAAGGAGAAGAAAACTAATAATTTTGATTTGTTTGAGACTTCTTTTATTTGTTTGAAACTTCTTTTGCATATTGTATATTTTTGTATCTTTACATAAGCATCACTTCATTTATTGCATATTTTTGTGAGGCTTACAATAAAGTGGAGTTATCTCAATTTTATTTTATTTATTAAACTCCCAAATTCATCCAAAAATATTTGAAATCATAAAAAGGGAGCTTGTTAATCCTATGAGCCTTCACATGGATTCTAAGTTTCGATGATCACAAATATTTTTAGTTGAGTATTTATTTATTTTTTCTAAAGAGAACATAAATAAAGCTGTTCAAATTAAGAGCTAGATTAAGAAAGAGCCTATTGAGACTACATATGAGAAACAATTGATGCCATAACACCTAAGTCAAGCCCAAAGTTGCATCTTTTTTTTTTGGTAAATATATTTTATTTTGTCTTCATATAATTGATATGTGAATGATGAAAAATAATCAAGCACACACACATGAGAGAATATAAAATATTTTTTAAATTAAACTTTTTAAAGAAATTATACTAGATGATTATATATTTTTGTTAAATAATTTCAGCCACTAATTAAGTCAATTAACCTCAAAATTGTCAAAATTGAACTAATCGTACTATACAGTATTAGATCGTACCGTACGATTGTTCATTTTTATTAATTATTTCTAGCCACAAAGATTAAGTTGGTTAATTATAATTTTACATAATTTGATCATATAATATGATGCTTATCGTATAATATAAATTTATTTGGAAATTATCTGATTTGAATCTAGAATTTGTGTGATTAGATGAAATAATTTTTTATTATTGAGTTCATACTATATAATTTGATTATACATGGTGGATAAATATAGAGCCGAATTTTTAGTTTATATTGATCGTATAATATTATCCTTTATTATATAGTACGAATCATAATGGCTATTGGGATGATCATATTATTTTGTGTCCTTAAACTCTGGAAAATTAAATTGATCGTATAGTATGATGTCAGATCGTATATTATGAATTGAACATTTTATCAGAAATAATTTTTCTAATTTTGTATTCATCATCCTCCCTATAAATACCCCCTTTGGGGAGCCTAACTTATGAATTTGAATATGAGAGAGCTTAAGGAGGCTTAGGAAGTGTGTTCTATTAAAGAAAAGTGGAGAAAATTTTCTTCTTCTTTTTTCCCTTAAGGGAACTTTTGTTGGCAATGTTGCACTTTATTTTTGTCGTTCTCACCGATCTAGCAATTAGGAGTTAAATTTTAATTTGAGATATTATTCTTATAGAGTGCTTATATGATATTTTTTTTGTTGAAAATTTTTTTTTACCTTGAAGGAGAATGCTATCATTCTTGCTATGAAAGAGGAGCTGAGCGGTGTAGGGTTTCTCCATTACTTTTTAAGGAGAGAGGCAATTCTTACCTTTAAGGAGAGAGGCAATTTTGCCTTAGCTTCTTATGCCAAAGGAGCCACAATGAAGCTCTTGGAGGAGATTTAGAGAGTGGATGTAGGTCTATTGAATCGAACTACTATAAATTGTTATTCCCCTCTTTCTTTTCTTTATGTTATTGATACTCTTTTCTTTTGTATTATTTTGTGATATTTGATATTAACTTTTCTCTCTCGCTAAAATTTCATAATTTGAATTGATTTTTATTTTTAAGAAAATTTTTAAAATCATATCAATTCATTTTCCTCTTGAGTGTAAATTTTCTTTCTTTATTGTGAGTGACTTTATAGATCTTAGGTGTACTCATCTAATTAAAAAAGAAGAAGATAAATTCATATATTTATAATAATTTATCTAAATAATTATGCTTATTTTTAATATATTGTATTTATATTTCTATATTTTTTACGTTTTATTTTTTTTTAGCAAAATTAATAGTCTAGAAAAAAAAAATAATCCAAAGAGATGAAGGGTAGTTCCCAAGTAAATAGGGCATTGGAGAAAAATCCTAAATATCTATCTTGATAAAAACATGCTTTCAATTTTTCATTCTGGAACTTTCCAAAGTTCCCATTGTATCTCATCCGAAATTCCTACTGTTTAATTTTCTTCCTCTTATCATCCTCGCGGTCCTCTCAGGAATGCGAACATCAGCACATGCGGAGAAAGTATAAGCAGAAAGCGTGCATCTCATAGACAACATCCACGAAAGAGGAATTCGAGTTGAGCGAAAGCATAATATCAGTTTAGTGGAGAGTAAGAAGAGTTGATCGAGAATGGGAGTGGATTACTACAAGATCCTACAAGTTGAAAAGAACGCCAAGGATGACGATCTTAAGAAGGCCTACCGGAAGTTGGCCATGAAGTGGCACCCGGATAAGAATCCTAACAACAAGAAGGATGCCGAGGCTAAGTTCAAGCAGATCTCCGAGGCTTACGAGGTACTTCTTATTCTCTCCCGAACATTCGCCGCATGCTTCGGTTCTCCATAGATCGAATACTTATTCGGTCGTTGTATTGGTCCTCAGGTTCTTAGTGATCCGCAGAAACGAGCGGTCTACGACCAGTATGGAGAGGAAGGATTAAAGGGAGAAGTACCGCCACCGGATACATCTACCTTCTTCAGTGGCGGGGATGGACCCGCTTCATTCAGGTTCAATCCGAGGAGCGCCGATGACATATTTGCTGAATTCTTTGGGTTTTCGAGCCCGTTTGGGGAATGGGCCGCGGCGCAGGAGGCGCTGGGATGAGGGGCGGATCCAGATTTCCCGGTGGGATGTTTGGGGATGACTTTTTTGGATCGGCATTTGGTGGAGATAGGTCCATGAACCCGCAACGGCCTCAGAAGGCGGCGCCCATTGAGAACCGGTTGCCCTGCAGCCTGGAGGATTTGTATAAAGGAACCACGAAAAAGATGAAGATTTCCAGGGAGATTTCTGATATAAGTGGGTATGAACAGAAATATACTTTATTTTACCATTATTTGGTTAATCATCTGATTCGTAGCTGTTTGCTACCTTTTCTATATCTGGAAAATATATTTCTTTGGAATTCGATTGTGTTCCATCTATTTGGTTTCTCCATGATAGATACAGGGTTTTCAAAGCTCATCGTTTGTTTTATTTCAGAGTGAAAGCACGATGAGAAGTTGCACTTTTGTTAAGAAAGCGCATATTGTTTGTATACAGATTTATGTCGACATATTATAAAACAAGATAAGAGTATAAAAAATCAAAGCATATACCAAACTTTATTGACGATAAACATTGATGGTGAGCATAGATAGCACTTGTTTTCTTTGCTAGGGTTTAGCTTATTTTTTCCGTTTGTCTGGTCATATTTAGAGCTTGACTGAAAGCAACCAGCTGCAGCAAGTTATGTGTGTGGGTACTCAAGTAGTTACAAGCAACTGATGTAGGAAATTATATGACAGGTTTTTTTTGGCATCAAACTGAGAAATGATTATGGTTATATTTTTATTGTCAGCTAATAATTGATTTACAGATCACACTTTTCACTACTTCTAGTATCTAAAATAGAGAATTTGAAAATTTTGAACCTTCCTGGTCAAACGTGATAATGTTAATGTTAGGGGGAAAAATGATGGTTAGGAATTATTAATGTGCAAATTAACACAAACCTTATAACATTATGATATAAGTCAATAGTTAATGGCTTTGGTCATTTAACTCCACTTCTGGCTTCATAAGCAATTCATTAAAAAAACATTAGCTTAATGGTCTAAAAAATTAGATTAAACCAGAAAAAATAAAACACCTAGCTGGGATCAAGAAAAAATGCTTTTTTTCTAATCAAAGTACAAAAACCATTAACATTAGCATTAAATGAAGTAAATCAAAATTTTAATTATTGATTTGCATCAATTCCCAAGTTTTTTTTGAAACTTTCTTTTATTACATTTTGATGCACTTTTTCTTTCCCCTTTACATTTATTCACCTTTTCTATGCACTTGATTCATACATCTTTGCTTTCCTTTTCTATTAAATTCTCATAATGCATGACTTTTCTTTTAAATTTGGGATAGTGAAAATTTATTCCATGTCTGAAAGATTAATTCTAATAGTTATAAATTGTTAAAAAAACAATACTTATCAAAATTAAAAGCTATCCTTTTTATTATAACATATTAAGAGAGTATGTTCAATTACAATTTTTGTTATTGTTATATTTTGGTTCACATAATGTCTCTTCTTATTTAGGTGATTTTTTTATCAATCATATTTGTCAATAGGGAATAGCACATCATAGTGCAAAGATCGTATAGAGCCATAATACCACCCATAATGCAACGTTTGCTATTTTAAAAATAACACAAAATATTAACATTTTTATTAATTTATTAATGATTTAGTTCTACAAAAGATAAAATATCTTAATAAAAAAAGTTCACTATCAATGTTATATAAATAGAAAATAATGTTACTTTAATATACATAAAAGTTAATGAAAGATTGTTTTCATGTCAAATCGTTTCAAGAAGTTGGACCAAAATTTTACTTTCGTCTACTTCTTTTAGCTAATGAACCTGAAAAATAACCTATAATAAAATGATAGTGCTTGCAAAAAAAGAAAAAAAAAAGAGGGAAGAGCAAGAAGATCGAATCCTATGCTTGGCCACACCCCACTTTTGGCCATGTCCCACGACCACGAGTTGCCCAGGTTTGACCCACAACCTCATTGTCAAAACTGCATGGGAGAGGTAGAAAGGAGTGGTGTGAGCAGCTAGGACTTTTGTTCTATAAAAAAAGGGAGTTGAGTTTGATTGAGGCTTCATGCTTGAGAGATCGAGAGCAACAAGGAGAGTTTGAGAGCTGTGAGAGATAAATAAATTGCGAGAGAGAGTGAGTCAAAGATTGAGTGAGGAGAGAAGCTTGAGACCTCTCTCGCTTACGTGTGTGATCCTACTATCTCGAGAAGAAAAACAAAAAATAAAAAAAAAGGGAGAGTCTTTTTGAGGAATTTTTAAATTTCTTCTTAGGTATAATTGGATCAATTATCATTAATTTTGAAATCCTTTAAAAAAAATTATTTGCAAGTCTTAAAATTTGAAGACTTGTGCACATTGAGCTTAGGTTTGGCCAAAATAATTATTTAAGGCTTCTGCCGTCAATCTTGGGTTTGGCAAGAGTCGAAATTCTCCCTCCAACGATCTTTGGTCTGAAATGAGAGGGAAGAGCACATTAATTGTGCTTGAAATCATAAAACGCAGCACTTCTTTGTAGTTATATTGTCAAAATTTCACAAAAAATGTATATTCATTTCTCTTAATAAAATCAAACAATAAAAAATAGAGAATATTTAAAATAATAATAATTTAAATTTTTTAAAGAAGAGGAGGAAGGACTTCCTTGTGCCTCAAAATTAATCACATAATTAGCCCCCCACCCCAACACACACACACACACACACACACACATAATTAACTCGGTTAATCAGGTTCACATTCAAGGGCACAAGTCTAGAAGTCTAGCATCCATTGTAAATATGTGTTAGTGAATTTTGAGTTGCCTGATTTCCATGGGGAGCTTATAATACCTATAGCCACACACAAAATCCAACCCTAAGGAAAAAATACCTACATATATGCATTTTATTAAATCACAAGTATTTATTAGTCGGTTGATCAGGCACAATGTGTCAATTACCCGAGTGTGATCCAAGAGTTCTTTATAAAAATCAAAGCAGCTCGACAATGTACGGGTTGTCTCATCTATAGGATAAGATTTTAAGACCCATTATACGGCTTTCTAATAGATATAAGTCCTATCAAATGCAATTCTAATGGATGTAAGTCCTGTCTATGTCCGCAAAGTAGACCCCACTCTTAACTAAAGCTTTCCAATGGTTGTAAGTCTTGTCAATAGGGCATACCCATGGTTGTAAGCTCCACCTAAATTAAAAAAATTCTCGGGCCACTTTGCCTAATGGTCAAGGCCATAAGACTTACTAACTGGGCAAGCGTACAGAGTAGGTTTAATCCAAAAAATCCAACATACACTCATATAATCACCTCAATCTACTTAGGATTATTGGGATGAGACAACTCATGGTTGCTAACCAGCTCCTTGGACATTGCGGCTAATAGTTTCTAATGTTGATAGACTGGGTATATTGATAGTCTCAGAATGACAAAATCATGGGATCTTGATTGACTACTTCCACCTATCCTAGATAGTCATCCACATAATGTCACTGAACGCTAGTTCACACCTTAGATTAACATTTATATCCAACTTTAATCAAGAGTGCTCTCCTGCTACGGTAAGCGGGGTAATTAACTATGGATATTTGTGCTCATAAGTAGGATTTTAAATCTAATTAAACTCTAACATAAATGTTAGGGAAAATCTAGTTAAAAAAATTTTATCTGTCTCATGAAGAATGAACTCTTAAAATTTTAGATGGTGGAGATCAGTTGTTATTCCTGAGCGATCAAGTAGTTTTGTAAATTGAACAATATAAATAATAATAATGAATAAATATAAAGTAGTAATATAGTAACAAATTATTTCTATTAATCAACTAAATTATTTCAAACAAAACTTAGTATTAGAAAAACATCCTTGAAGTACATTAAATGAAGAAAATGTAGGAAGAAAAAGTAATAATGATTATTACATGGAAAGAAAAGAGAGATCATAAAATTGAAAGGTCAAGAATAAGATCCTTATGGGCGCATATGATACTCTTAACATGCCTAAAGTGTTTAAATAGAAAAATATTGATAAATAATTCTGAAATAAATGTACATTTAAAATATAAATTTTAAAAATAAATTAATAAATTTTATGCCTTGTGTACTATCCAATAGTTCTATATCATGACTAGCACACATATTCTGTCTTGCTTTATAAAGATCATAAGAAGTTTTCAAACTGTACTATGGGTTACCTATCGGCATGTATGTGACCCAACAACAATAACAACGACAACAAGCCTTAGCCTTTATCCCATTACATGGGGTTAGCTACATGAATCCTTTTTCTCCAAATTGTGCTATTAAGTGTTATATTCTCATCTCATCTTAATAAGTTAAGGTCATTGTTTATACTTCCTAATTAAGTTTTGTTTAGGTCTACATCTACCTTTCTTAACATTGATTGAATCTAATATATCTACTCTCCTAGTGGTTAAAACAAGTGCTTTTATGAAAATCCATTTAAAATCTTTCTAATCTTATCTGTCACTAGAGTTACTTTAACCTTATTGCGTATATATTCGTTTTTCATTTACTTTCTAAGTGTAAAGCCACTCATCCATTTGAGCATCCTCATTTCTGCAACACTTAATTTATGCTTCTCTTTTGCTGGCTAACATTTTATGCCATAAAGTATTGTAGGTCTTTCCACAATCTTATAAAATTTTCTCAAGTCTTAGTGGTACTATCTTATCACACAACAATCTTGATGCATTTCTCCCCTTCAACCATTCAACTTGAATTCTACTAATAACATCCCTATCTATGTCACCATCACTTTGAACAATTGACTGGAGATATTTTAAATGTTTACTCTTTTAATGACTTGATTACCCATTGTGACTACGTTTCTACTAGGTATTTTACAACTAAAATTACACTCTACGTATTTGATTTTAGATCTACTCAAATGAAAGCTTTTAGACTCTATGGTTGACCTCCATAATTCAAGTTTTTCTTGAACTAAAGCAAAAAGATATGAGCTTAAAGCCGATCCTTGATGTAATTCAACTGAAAATAGGAAAATATTTGATCAATCCAACTTGTGATTGAACACTAGTGATAGCTCCAGTATATATATCCTTAATGACTTGAATATAAGCAATATTAACTCCTTTATTTCCTAGAACTCGCCAAAGAACTTCTCGTGGAACTTTATTATCTGCTTTCTCTAAATCAACAAATATCATATGTAGATCCTCCTTCCTCTTTTCATACTTCTTCATCAAACCTCTTAACAAATGTAGACCTATCCAGCATAAATCTAAATTTAATTTGAGAAACTTTTGCATCACATCTTAATCTATGCCGAATTACTCTCTCCCATAATTTTAATGTAAATTACATTAATTCTTTATAATTTTCTGTGCATCACCTTATTCTTAAAATAGGAGCAACAAATGCTTTCTTTATCTACATCTTTTTAGTCTTTAAAATGATATTAAAAAGATTCATAAGCTATGAAATTTTGTAATCTCCTAAGCATTTTCACACTTCAATTGGAATATCATTAGGTGCAACTACTTTTCCACACTTCATTTTCTTTAAGGTCTCTCTAACCTTAGTTTTACTAAATAAGATGATAAAAATCAAAGTCTTTATTTTTATTTAGGGTACTAAGATCGTTAAAGTCAATTATAGTTGCACAACCTTCATTAAAAGGTCAATCAAAATATCTCATTTACCTATGTTGAATATCCTCTTCTAAGAAAAACTGTTTACGATATGTACAAGACTCATGTAATACAAATCAATCTTTCTTTTCTTGCATTAAAAAGGGTATTACTAGTTCATAGAGCTCCATCCATTGTGGTTCTGGTGAGCAGTTGATGTATTTAATCATACCTTGTGTTGTTTAATCAAGTGACCTCTAGATCCTTATGGAGGCAGCGTAATTGCATAACCATTTAGACAAATTGAACTTAGATTTGGAGTAGTATTTTAGTTTTTTAGCGTTAGATGAATTCTTCCATCTTTAGTAAGTATATTTTCGTGTTGAGATGAATTATGCCTGTTGTAGAAAATATCTTTATTTATCAAGCATTGAGAATAGCTTAAAACAGTGTTTTTTAAAATAATTACATTTTGTTTGCATTGGCAAGCTTCATGCCTAAATCACGGAAGGGAGAATTCATCTGTTAGTTGATTATATATTGATATGTAAAGAATTATCGACTAGAATTATTGACTAGGGTTAACTTTGTAAGCTTGTTATAGGTTGTTAATGCCAGAAGTAGATGTAATAATTGTTTAAACTCCATATTTGATCATTTGGGGAATTATTTTGAACAGCCTTACTCTAGTGAATTGTTTAACGTGAATCAGTTATGAATTATGAAAATATTGTTGGGATTTTAACTATACGGGTATTTAGATGAATAAGGTGTTAGATTGGGAATTATGTTTTACTTTTGAAAGAATTCTACTAGTTTCTCTTAAGTCCAATGTTAATTGATATAAGAAGTAAGAAGGTGTAGTGATTGAAGACTATTTATGTTTTGATAGAATTAGTGGATTATATATATGATGACTTTTTTTGAAAATTATAAAAGTGAGGATGAAGCTACTGTGGCTCTTATTTGTTATGATGTATTTAAATTTTAAATGAGTGTTTATTATGTGTCTCATTACAAACTTTTATTTTATATTAATATTTAATATTGAAAATTGTGGTTAAATCTTTATGATAATAAACTAAAAAATATGTTGAATTGTAAATTATTTTTAATTTTATGAGTTTTTTTTTTCTTTTACGAGATTTATGCTTTTGCCTCACTAAGACAAAACTCTTTAGCTCTTTGTAAATCTTGGTTTCAACAACCTGTCCATTTTTGTTGTTATTCTTATTTCAAAAAAATTGTTGAGTTTGTTAGAAGTTGTGATGTGGTGATTAGAGCGTAGTTAAATGAAGATCTTTCATTAATGGGCTAGCCTCATCAGTTCTCATTCAATTCAAGGCATTATTTAAAATTCCGTAATAAAAAACTCATCTCAAAATCTGCCTCAACTCTTTGTAAGGCGGCTTATGCTTTATTGGAGCTATTTGAGGCACACCTTACCTTAGTTTTTGTAAGATGAGTTCTTTTAGATTTATTTTTTTAAAGATGTGTTTTAATTACTTGTTTTAACATGTATGCAACTAATCTCAGGATAGACATTATCTAAGCACCTCTCTTTTGTGCCTTCTTTGCTTCTCATGCATGGCGTTGACCACCACCACTTCCTCTTTTCTTTATGATGTTCTTATTTTGATGATGGATGATAAGAGGAGAGAAATTTCTTGTGTTTAAATTATTTTGAATTGTTATATTATTAATTTTTTTTACTTTGATATCTTATTTTACGTTAATGTTTGTATAACATCTCTTAATAATTTGATGTGAAATGTTAATATAATATTTTGTGCAATTTGTTACATCTTATTATGTTAGGATATTAATGTGTTACTTTTAATATGTCAATAAGTTGGGATTAATATATTGTATATTTCTTTGTACTTTGATGTGTGCATAGTACATCTTATTTTGTGCAATTTGTTGAATCTGAGGTTTACGCCTCCAAACATTTTGAGACTTACTCTTCACCTCACGGGCGAAAAATCAGTAGATCTAAAATTGAATATATGGAGTGTAATTTTAGTTGTAGAAGTTCTAGTGGTAGTGTTGTGACATTAGGTGAACAAGTCATTAATAAATGAAGGTATTTAGCTCTATTATTCAAAATGATGGTGAAATAGATGGAATGTTATTAGTAGAATTCAAGTTGGATGGTTGAAGTGGAGAAATGCTAAAGTGATAGAAAAACTTAAGGAAATTTTATAAGATTATGGTAAGACACGCAATGACTTATGGTATGTGTTACCCAATAAAAAAGAAGCATAAGACTAAGTTAAGTGTTACAAAGATGAGGATGCTCAGTGGATGAGTGGCTTTGCTCTTAGAGATAGAATGCGAAATGAGTATGTTGGAAAAAGTTGGAGTAGCTCAGTGTGAGATAAGATTAGAGAATTCTTAGATGGTTTGGCCACAGCGTTAGATGACCCGTTTAGGAGAGTAGATGTATTAGATTTCCTTATGTTAAGAAAGGTAGATGTAGACCTAAAAAGACTTGGTTAAGATGTATACAAAATGATCATAGTATACTTGAATTAAATGATAATTTGACACATAATAGGACACATTGGAGACAAAGGATTCATGTAGCCTACCCCACTTAGTGGGATAAAGACTTGTTGTTGTTGACTTGATTGTACAAATTTTAAATCTTTGATGTAAGGAATTATACATTTCAAATTCAAGGAGTTATACTTTAAGGCATAAATTAAAGATCTTAAATTGATACAACAACCACCAATGCTTCAAACTACTAACCTCTGTATACCAAGTTTAAAGTCAAATGAAAGGTGATTTAAGGAGCATCAATGCATGATCTATGCTTTATAATTAAGTCCGTTTAATTCAATATGCCAACCTCCTTAAGTTGAAACATTCTTCATTTTTTTTAGTTTTAATTGTATTTTGTTTTTTATAAATATGAGGACATGCTCACATTTAAAATAAGTGAATGGATGAATCAAATTTGAATTTTGCTTAGGCAAGTTCTTTGGGTTAAGCTTGTTGCACAATACCTTGGTTGGGTGCTTGGTGGCCAAAGCCCAACCATATTCTTTTGGTGAAGGTTGTACTAATCATTTATTAATGGGGAATTTATATACATGTCACATGATTTTTGTTTATTTACATATTTAACACTTCAATTTTAAATTTTATATATACAACACAATCTTTGATATCACATCAGAAATACTACATTCATTAAATATTTTTAAAATTAAATGCACTTTTTCAAGTATAGCAAAGTGTTAGATAAACAAATTTGAACATTGGGTGTTAGATTTTTAAATTCATAAAAATTGTGTGGTTTGTAGGTAAATTTTTCTTTATTTATTAATTTTTGTATTTTCTTATTTTCACATACAAATACCTCATGTTTTCATCTCCTTTTCTTCTCCTCAATACAAACAAATCATCCACAAATTCATGGGAATCTCAACAAACTTAAGTTTTTCATCTCACCCTTCAAGATAAACCATAATAATCCTTAGTCCCTTACACAAGCCTCCATGATCCATTCCTTCTATAATTACGCTCTTATTTCCTTACTCACCTCTCGCCCAAAGCCATTAGAACCCTTGCTCAGGTCGCTTGCTTCAGCTAAGTCCATCAAATGATTCCCTCGCCCATTATTAAGTCTCGATCTTCACATAAATCCACCATAACACTTAAACTATGTGTCATCTAATCTTCTTAGAGCCTCTTACATTTCATCTCACATCAACACAAGAATGAATAAGCCATCCTATCTCATATAGTCCCCATAAATAGGACCATAAATTAAAATAAGTCACTAGGGGCACACATGCATCATACAAACATCCCAAGTTTTGAATGGACTCTTAGAATTTGTTATGCTTGGAGGAGGAGAATAAAGAGTTGGCCTCTGAACTTACCGAATTTATGTTTTTCAACGAAGAGAGGTGGACAGGAAGGGAAGGAGGCAACGTAGGCTAGTTACATTGATTCCTAGAGTACAATGAGATGATAAACTCAATATTTTTAGTTGATGCCTTATTTGCGATAAAAAATTTGGTCAAACATAGTCAATTGGATCACGAATTCCTTGACTTTGATAATATTCTTGTTTTGTCAGAGTTCGAGGATAATGATGAAGAAATGCCAACTATTTTTTCTTTCTCTTTTATTTTCCTTATAAAAAGGTTTTTTCACTCTTGCGTGTAAGTCAGATCAATTGTACACTTCTCATAATTTGTAATACTTGCTATATGTAATTATTTCTCAAATGAGGAAATGAATTCTCTATTTACTAGCCTTATATTGAATGTCTCTTTGTAATTTAGTTTTGTTAGTATATGCACTCGTCTTGTTATGGAATGTGACTTGCTTGTTGATGAAAAGTTTTATTATTTCATACTTGCTTAATTGGTTGGTTGACTATGTTAGCCTATAGGTTAAGTGGAAAGTTGTAATAACTCTTTGGTGCATTGAAGGCTTTAATTTGCAGCCGCCTAATGCACACTTGGGTGCATTGAAGGCTTGATCTGTAGTTGCCTACACACATTTGGGTGCATTTAAGATTTTGATGTTACTCTCCTCACATAACCTTGGGTATGTGGAAGGTAGTTCCCTCATCTACCTCAAGCACACTTAGATGCATGGAAGGTGTTTCTCTTCTTCACTACACTTGGGTTTGCGGAAGGTGAGAACTTATCTGACTATTAAAGATTTTCGTAGTGAGTAAAGGTGTGTAAGTTTAAGTGATTGTAGTTGGTGTAGACTTTTCTTCCCTTTGGGGGCCTTAACCCTCTTGTAGTAGCATTTGGTCATTTTTATACTCGGGTCAAACTTGGTCAGCCTATCCAGTTAATGATTTTTGCCTAAAACTTCATTATCTTAATTTTGCTAATGGTCAATTTAATTGCTTACTTGACTTATTAGTCAGTTAATTCCTAGAGTATGTTTGTTTAAGGTGAGTGCATTCATATTATAAGTGAGTGACCAAACATTTTATTTTTTATGGTCAGTGTTATGAAGATAACGAATTACTATTTTTTTTTAAAATTTTTTTACAACATAGGCTTTAATTATATGAGTAAAATAATAGTTTCTTACAGAATTAGACTTTCCTTAGGGATGAAATTTCTTCAAATATGCTCCAAGTTTTGGGTACATCATCTGTTGAATAACTTTGTAACTCATAGTTGCATGATCTATTTCGCTTTTTGATGCTATGAGTGAGTTTGCAGTGTGTTCTGACAAGCTGTGGCATCAACTTTCTTTGATACTAATTCGCCGATCTTGAATTGTTTCTCCTTGATGTCATTGTTGTAATACCTTAACATAATTTTCTTGGTATCTTATCTCAAAGATGCTTATATAGGTAGCTCCTCTAGTAGGTTGAGTGTTGTCTTCATGACTTCAACATTTGATTTCTCCCTATCAGCAATTTATTCTATAAAGTTTGTAGTCACCATGACACTCTTTGATTATGCAGTTCATACTTAACGAGTAGGACTGCCTTTGCTATATGTGATAGAGCGATTAGAATTTGTTTAGTTGTTGAGGAGGGTGTTGTTCTAAGAGCATAGAGTATGGTGGGTATAGCATCGCTCACTTAGTTTTGATGTCTTCAATCTTTTTTTTGAGTAGGTTGAGAAACTGTTTGTTGGCAGCCTTGACTTGCCCATTAGCTTGTGGGTGATGCACGAAGGTAAATTTAAGGAAAATCTCTTGGGACTTGTAGAATCCTTTCAGCTTCTTATTGACATGAAGAGCTAGTTTCTCTCTCTAGAAAATTCATAAATGGGATCAACTATAATTGTGAGTTTTAAACTTGCTAGATTCATCTTGTTGAATACAAACTTGAAGATGATATTGATTGAATTGCTCGTATCAATCACTATGCTTTCAATTTGATAGTTAGAAATCAATGTAGTGATGACTATCTCTCCATTATAAGGATTGCCCACTGCAAGATGGTGTTTTTCTGCAAAGTTAACAGGGATAATTTTCATTTTTGGTGCTGAGCCCTGACTGTCAGGTTCACCTCTCAGATTTTGAATTGCTTCAAACTTGCTCGTCGTGATGATTTCTTGCCTCCACCAAAGATAGCAGACACCACTCCTTCAATATGAATTGTGCGAGTTGGTGTAGGCTCATTGCTACATTCCAACACTATTTTTTCGGGTCTTATAAAATCTTTTAATTTCCTCGCTGTGATGAGCTCCTTAACCAAGCTTTTTAAATGTTGACACTTCATTGTGTCGTGACTGTAATCTTGATGATAAGCACAATACCTCAATAGATCCCACAACGCTCCATTAGTCCTTATCGGAGTTAGTCGCTTGAAGTATTTTTTATTTTGAAAATTAACTCAGCCATTGATACTCTCAAGGGTGTAACTGTTGGTGGATGATGTAGTTGGTACTTGGCTTGGTAAGGGTGAGTATGTTGTGCAGTGCAACAAGTATGCGACACTTGCCTATGCTCGAGTCTGCGCATTAACGCTCTCTAGGGTTGAATGCGTTGCATTCCTTCTCTTCGGTCTTTGTATCTAGAGTCTTTACTTTGATTGCGGCTCAAGTGGTGACTTTTTGGCCAAGTTACCCTTATGATTCGCTTTGGTGGAGTGAGCGACTTTGTTGTACTCCTCGGATTCATGTGACTATTGGTGAGTTCCAATAGCGCTAATTTTTTTAGTCAAAGATAAAGATAATATCTAAATGGACATTCTCTAAGGTCTTGGATGAGTGCGACTTGTCTTCTTTGGCTCCATGTCTTTTACTTCCCATCTCCCTTTGGAAGCAGTTGATGAACTTTTCTTAGGGATTCTTGAGTCTCTTGCCTCATCTGCAATAAAACTTCTGAATTCTTCAATGACTTCTAAACACTGGCGAATTGGATAGTGAACACTATCTTTGCTGGTCCCAAGTTCGGATGTAAAAAGTGGAGGGTTGCGATATGACAACCACAGTAAAACTTTGTAAATAATCATGACATGAATCCATTAATATATTATATTAATTAATCGCCCCACGGAAGTGATATGTATGGCCACGAATATGAAAAGTGTCTGAAAAGCGCATCGGTGCAGTGCGGTGTTAAATAAGCAAGGGTTCCCATATTATATGTGATGCAGCAAAAAAGTTAGTCCATGAAACTAGAATTAGGTTAGGAACTTGAATATAGATACTCTTACAGTGTAAATTAATGGATATTACATATTCATGGAAGATATATTTTATGTATTCAAGAAACTAAATGGGTTGAGGAGAAGGCCAATGAGATTGATAATTTAAGTTTTAAACTTTTGTATTCAGGTAGATATCGAATTAGAAATGATGTAGGTGTGATTATAGATAAAAGTTTGAAGGATAATGCTATAAATATTAATAGATATGAAGATAGAATTATAGCTTTAAAGAATATTGTTGATACTAAGATTATCAATATTATAAGTATTTATGTTCCTCAAGTAGGTTTGGATGTAGTCTTAAAAGAAAAAATTTGGAATGATTTAGAGAGATTAATACAAAAGATACCTTTTGAAGAAAAAATATTTATTGGAGGAGATTTAAATGGACATGTTGGTAGAGTGGTAGAAGATTTTAAAATATTCATGATGATTATGGATTTTGAGTTACCAATGAAGAAATTAAGACTATATTAGATTCTTTTGCTATAATTTTGTATTTTTAATCTTTATTTAAGAAGAGATGAAGCGTATTATTACTTATAAAATGGATATAATAAAAAAAGATTGATTATTTTTTATAAGAAAAATAGATCGTTTAGATTGAAAGATTATAAGGCCATTCTGTGAAAGTTTAAGTCAACTGATTCTTAGTTTTAGATTTTAAGATTAAAGATTGGAAGATGAAAATAAATCAAATTATTATCCGATTAGATAGCGATACTAAAGAATACTAATAAAAATATTTTTAAAGCCAAATTAGAATTTGGGATGTTAGGAAGTTAATGTTATAAAAAAGAAGTAAAATTAAGCAGAAAAAAAATGTTCTGGAGAATCAAAGTAAAAGTTTCTTTAATAAAATAGTTGGTGGCATGAATGTGCAAGATAAGAAATAATAAAAGCGTTGTTATAAAACTTGATTTAGATGTAAAACTCGAGAAAATTGAGAAAGATAAAATTGTTCAGTAGAGATTCTAAGAAAGAATATATGATGTAAAAAATTTAAATTTTATGATCATATAATAGATTAGATCTGAAAGGAGGTGAAAGATGTATGTATAAGGTAGCCAACCAAAGAGATAGGAGAAGTAAGGATCTAGTTCAAGTGAGGTGTATTAAGGATGAAAATTATAAATTGCTTTTCTGAGAAGGATATTGAAAAATAGGTGGATGAGGTATTTTAATAAACTTTTCATTGAAGGATCTGAAAATACGATTGACCCTAAACAAAAATAGAGAATTTTATTTTTATCATCATATTAGTAAATTTTGAAGTTAGAGAAGCTTTAAAGAAAATGAAATGTGGAAAGCGAGGACTGATGATATTCCAATAAGTTTGGAAATGTTTAGGAGATCAAGAATTTCTTGGCTTACAAATTTTTTAATGTTATTTTAAAGACTAAAAAGATGTCAGATGAGTGGAGAAAGAGTTTGTTGGTTCTTATATTTAAGAATAAAGGTGATACACAAGAGTGTGCAAATTATAAAGGAATTACGTTAATGTGTCATACATTAAAATTATGGGAGAGAGTAATTGAGCATAGGTTATGATATGATACAAAAGTTTCTCACAAAAAGTTTGGTTTCATGCCAGGTAGATCTACTATGGATGCTATACATTTGTTAAGAGGTTTAATGGAGAAGTATAGAGAATGTAAGGAAGATCTACATATGATATTTATTGATTTAGAGAAAGCTTATGATAGAGTTTCAAGAGATATTTTTTGGAGAGTTCTAGAAAAGAAAAGAGTTCATATTGGTTATATTCAAGTCATTAAGGATATGTATACTAGAGCTGTTACTTGTGTCCAAACATAAGGAGGATTGACAAAATATTTTCTATTGCAGTTGGAATACATCAAGGATCAGCTTTAAGCCATTATCTTTTTGCTTTACTTATGGATGTTCTTACTAGACATTTACAAGAAGATGTACTTTGGTGTATGCTTTTTGTTGATGACATTCTTCTTGTTGATAAGACTATAGAGGGAGTCCAAGAGAAACTTGAATTATGAAGGTCAACCTTAGAGTCTAAAGGTTTTCGTTTAAGTAGATCTAATATTGAATATATGGAGTGTAATTTAGTTGTAGAAGATCTAATGGAAGTGTTGTGACATTAGGTGAACAAGTCATTGAGCGATTTAGATATTTAGACTCTATTGTTCAAAATGATGGTGAAATAGATGGAGATGTTATTAATAGAATTCAAGTTGGATGGTTGAAGTGGAGGAATACATTTGGCTATGTGTGATAGAAAAGCATTAAACTTAAGGAAAAATTTTATAAAATGGTGGTAAGACCCTGATAATTTATGGTGCGAATGTTGGCCAATAAAGAGAAGCATAAACTAAGTGTAGAGATAAAAAAAAAAAAAGTGTGAGATGAGGATGCTCAGTGGATGAGTTCTTTACTCTTAGAGATAAAATGCAGTAGTATGTTTGGGAAAATGTTGGAGTAAGTGGTAGATAAGATTAGAGAGTCGCCTTAGATGGTTTTGGCCACATAAAGCGTCCCTTATGAGTTAGGAGAGTAGATCGTTAGATTTGCCTTATGTTAATAAGGGTAGAGGTAGACCTAAAAGACTTGGTTAAGATGTATAAAATGAGCTTAGTATACTTGAATTAAATGAGAATTTGACACCTGATAGACAAGGATTCATGTAAGCATAGTGGGATAAAATTGTTGTTGTTGTTGTAAATGTAATAATCGAAAAAAATAAAATAAAAAATAAAATACAACCACAGTTAGCTAAAATGTCCATGGGGAGTTCGGTTCGCAACCGAAATAGAACTCTAAAACACTCGAGAGAGGAGAGGAAGGAAGAGAAGGGAAGACTCATAGTGTGTGAACCTTTCACGTGTCGTCGGTCGAGGAAGAAGAAGAGAGAGGCGTGCCCCCAGAAGATGGGCCTACTGCCGACATTAAGGCAGAAACTTCGTTGCAAACGACAGAGAGGAAAAACCTAAGTCTTGACGGACCTGTCGCGGGAGGAAAAGAGACAAACAGCGTGCTCGTGGAAGAAGCCAGAGGGTTAACAAGAAAGAATAGAAAGAAATATATATAAGGTAAGTAATTAAGTAATTTATATAGTTATTTATTAGATTAGAAATTTTGATTTTTGTTGTTAACAAATTTAATTGAGAATATTTCCTTTTGGATTTTATAAAATGAGGAAATGCCTATATATATATATATGGGTTTTATGTTTTCTTATTTAAATTTTGGATTTAAGTAGGTTATTATTAAATCAATAAGGAATTTGTTAGGAGCTTTCAAACAATGATATGACATTGTTTTATCTCTAATTTGACGAAAATATATCTATATATATGTTTAAATTTTAGAATTTATACAACCCTAATTCTATTATATTACCTAACTTAAATAGCCATGATTTTATTATAGGATATTAGTGAAAATAATAGATTTTCAAGAAAAAATGAAATTTTAAATGAATTCGTAAATGAAAGAATTTAAGCCTTAATTGTTTAAGGATTTGCGAAAATTTGAGGTTAATGACTTTATAAAAAATAATAATCATGAGAATTTCATTGATTACATATTATGATTTTTTTTAATTTAAATCATTTAGAGAAAGATAGAAATTCTTAAATTAAATTATATTAAGAAAAATAATAGGATTAATAGGATTTAGAATTATATGACAAATTGACATATATTATATTAAATGAATTAAAGGTTAATTTAACGATTTAGAAAAAAATGAAATGAATATTGATGAATATGGCCAATTAATAAAAGATATATGTAAGTATCGTATGAATAAAATAAAATAAATTCTTTAATATTGATTCAAATCAATATTTTATTATAGAATTAATGAAGGAAGAATTAAAGGAAAGGAGATTGAGAAGCGTAAGTTAAAGGTGGTAATTATGTTCTTATTTATGGTAAAATATCTTTAATTTCGTGATGAAATAAATGTTTATCCGGTTATGAATTTTTTACTTGCAGTTGTGATTATTTTTTTCTTATAAAATGTGATGCAGTTCCGTTTCTTGTATTTGGATAATAATCAGAATCTTAGATCATATCTGACTTTTCATTTTATAAAGTTAACCGATTCTTATTAGTTATGAATTAATATCGTATTTATATAATTGTATCTTATAAATGTGTATGTTGAAAATGAATTTACCCTTATGGATCGGGGACTGATATACTGCTCGAAAATGACGAAAAATGGCCAATGAAATTGGTAAATGGTAATAGCTACTTGTTCTTTGGATGAGTATTGATAAATATTTTATATTGGTAAAGGTTTAGTGGTGACCCCTAAGAAGGGTGATAAATATAAAAGTAAAAGTTTACACGAAATGTTTATGTATACCTATCGTCCATATGTTTGATTGTTTGAGTAAATTTTTTTTATATACGTGATATATAGCGTATCTTAGTTTACTTTCTTACTATAATGTAACGTAATTATTCACATTAAATTTTATTTAATTGTTAGTTATTTAATTTTTTTCAGGTAATCATCCTAACTAAATAACTGATAGAAGGGAGTGTTATGTTTATCGCCATAGAAATACTACAAGAGCTAAGTAATTATGACAGATATGTTGAATTATGTTTAAATTGTATGTTATATGAATTTTGTTAGTATATATATAAAGGATAAATTGTTAAATTATTTACTTGATCAGGAATAGCTTGTATGACAGATTTTATTTAAGAAAGCATGTAAATTTTTATTTTATCCGACTGATCGTTCTGCTCGCAGATTCCAAAGCTCTGTGGCCTAAACTGTATAGAGAGCAAGATTTTTATAATTAGTGATATCAATATGATCATAA
Source organism: Cymbidium sinense (assembly GCA_021442155.1). Classification (NCBI taxonomy): domain Eukaryota; kingdom Viridiplantae; phylum Streptophyta; class Magnoliopsida; order Asparagales; family Orchidaceae; genus Cymbidium; species Cymbidium sinense. The sequence goes on along the minus strand of CM038224.1, from coordinate 75,407,020 downwards.
TCAAAGATTGAGAAGTTTAAATTTTATGAAGAGATTTGCATATAATTATATTGATTGATGCGTAACGATTATAATTAATTTGTACTTCTCAGGCCTATGAAATCAATTCAAGAAGATGTTATGGGTGAAAATAGAGAGACAAACATTGAAAGCATAATTGGTGCAACCACCTTCACTAAATGATAGATGCATTTACACAATGATGGAAGCAATGACTCAAAATGATAAGAATCAACATACACAAGCTGGAAGGTGGTTCCTATCTGACAAATACAAATTATTTCAGATATGAGACCACTTTTCTCGCGGACAGGACCTATGAATAAAATTGGTCACGCAGAGAAAATTTTAGAAAGCATGTCATGCCTTTTGAAGAGCTGGCTTCTTTTGTTTTGAGGACTAAGTCGAGAGATGGTGGTGAGGACAATTAAAAGAGAAGTTTGAAGGAGGTCGCAATCTTATTTCATGAGGACTTTGTGAAGACTTTAGAGATTGATTTATACCTCTCGCCAGAGAGATAAATGTGACAAATTCATCAGATTGATATAGGGAGATCGCTCTATCATGCAGTATGAAGCTGAATTTATAATGTTTTCAAGATATGCACATCAATTGATACCAAATGTAGAAGAAAAATGCCATAGTTTCTCTGACCGGAGGATGTATGCGGATTCCTCCTTATCATGACTATGTCAGACCGGTGGAGCTGGCTGATAAAATTGGATGTTACTTAGAGGAGGAGAGATGTTCGTGAGGAGGAATGATGATAAAGCCAAAATCCGCAGAATGTTCAAACCGAAAAAATCAAACCTAGCAGTTCTAAGTCATATACAAATGCCAAGAAGAATATTCCTACATGTCCAAAAAAGAGCACATAAAGGAGATTGTCTCGTGCACAAACACTTGTTATATCATTAGTGACATACGACAAAATCTTACCCTATCTTGAGTCGAAATCTTCAATGGATACTAGACAAGTGTTCAACCTCCCTCGAGATGGGACAAAAGATGACTAAATCGACCGACGCTCCATCTCAAACTCGAACTAATACACACAACCTGAGTTTATGACTCACGAAAGCAAGAAGACTCACCACGTATGTTATTACATGTATGCTTTATTTAAATTAAGTATTGTTATAATTTTTATCAGTGTTATATTTGCTTTATATGTCTACTCATTTATGAATATCATTTTATGAAAGTAAATCGCTTAGAGTTTTATTGATCTGAGCATTACATTCATTTATATCTGAACGTGAAAATTTTGGATTGCAAGTTATGAAAATGTCGTAGTGACTTTCAAAGAATGCCAAATGGTCTCAATGAACGCTAAATATTTACAAATCTAAATATCTGAAAGAAGCTGGATGCAGATTTACAAGACCGCCATATGTGAATTGATGTGATTTTAGAATGACGGTTATCTAAACATTACGCTACTATAGATTGTCAGAAAAGATACCAAATTCAATCCCCGAAGAAGAATTCAAATTTGTGGGACATGGAGTATGCATGACTGCTGCTTAAAAGTTCAAAAGATGTTAAGAAAAACGTGAAGCTTTCTTGCTCAAGTTATCGATGTTACTAAAGAGAAAGAAGTTAGAGGATATACCAAGAACGAAAGTATCCGTAAGTCTTTCCGGATGATTTACTGATTTACCTCCGCCAGAGATGATTTCTCATTGATTTAATTTAACGCAAAATCTAAAGAAGTACCATATGAACGACGATCAAAGAATTACAAGACAAATAATCAACTACAGAATTGTTAGAATGGGATTTATCCCAAGATATCTCCTCGGGGAGCTCTTTGATATCAGAAGAAGAAAGATGGCATGATGATTATGTAGAGCTTAACAAATTCACATCAAGAATAAATATCCCTTGTCAAGAATTAATAATCTTTTGATCAACTAAGGAGTTTCGATTTTCAAAAAATCGATTTAAGATCGACATCATCAGAATCAAAGAAGAAGATATACCAAAGACTGATTCAAGGTATGCACTACGACTCAAGTGACGCTTTAACAACGCTCCAACAGATGATCTCATTTAATAATCTTTAATTCCTTTTATTCATTCACATCAGATTCATAATGATATTCTAATTTATTTCAGATAAAAACCATAAAACTATCTTCACATTATTTTGCAAGCTCAGGAAATAATTATATGCAAAATTTTAAAATGTGAATTTTGGTTAAATAACATCATATTCTCGTAATACGATTAGCGGTTTGGACGGTCGCAGTTGTGATCAATAACGACTGCACCACCATCGCTACGTAAGTCAAGTTGGACGTGATATTACCGAGATTCGTCAAGGTTTTCACAGATTGTCACGCCACTATCGGCTAACTCGAAAGTTAGTGTTTGAATTGGCCGACAGAGACTTTTTAAAAAGAAATTGTTTAACGACCGCACCAAGATTAACTATTTCATTGTGACAAAGGATTTCAAATTTATACATCATTAAGGCTGGATGCGCATTTACGCAGAATAAGAAATGCTTACGCAAGACAATCAAAAAATCAGTACTAATTATCCAACCCATGATCTAAAGAATGGTATTTTCATTAAAAAATTTGGCATTATCTATATAGAAGTAGGAAGTTTTCACCGATCATCAAATAAAGCTCAAATATATCTTTACACGTAAGAAACTAAATTTAAGAAAAGGAGATGGAACTCATTAAAGATTATGATTTGATATTCAATATCATCCAGAAAGACAAATGTTGATGTTTTAAGTAAAAAATATCTAATATTATTGATCTCACAGAGGAGTTGATTAAAGATTTAAAAATTGAAATTTCAATTATTAAATCTACGTGACGATCACGTTTTTATCATAAATCAAACGACTTACGTTTGAAAGACAGCACGGATGCTTTACCTCAAGATAACGACTTTCTAAAATTTTAGGTTTGGTAAAAGTAGTTATACGTAAGATTTCAAAATCAAAGAGGATTATCAAGATCACAGTCAGATTTCAAATGTTAGAGATTGAGATAAGACATCTTACAATGAAGACATCATTCTAATTATACAATTCATCCCAGAAGAAGAAACGTATCAAGATCTTAAGGAAATATTTCGGTGTGGAATAGCAAAATAAAATTATCTATGTTGTCAATCATGTCGATTGCTAGAACATCCTGCTGACTTTTACAACCCTACACCCGAAAATGGATGATATCATGAATTTTGTGGTTTTACCTAGATGCCGTAATAACAGCTATACTATTCGCATTATCGATAGGCGACTAAATCGACATTTTATACTTATTAAACAACTGACGTCAAAGTTGAAAGCGTATGTCAATGAAATCGCAAGCTATACTGCCAAAAATCTATATCGTCCGATCGATGACGATTTACATCTGGAGAGAAAAATTCGCAAGTTTTTGACGAAGTTTACTTTCGCATATTATATCCTCAAACCGTACCGAAAGAACAATTCAAACACTTGTGTTGACCTCCACATATCAGTCACAAATCAAACGATGCATAAAAGTTAATACCAATCATTAAGGGAAGTAACATCGTATGAATAGGGTTTAAAACCCCCTAATCGCGATCAAAATTAATCAAATTCGCCTCGATTTGAAAATTCGACTTCGTAATGCGTCGAAAATATTAAAATTAATTAAATGAAAAATATCAAATCAATTAACAATCGATCAAATAATTAAAATCAATTTTTAATGAAATTACGCGCATATCGAAGCTTCTTAACGACGTCCGAATGACCTCCGCCGGAACAATCGCGCTAACGCCGATCAAATTGAAGCGCGACGCATAATTTAAACTCACTACGACGCCGCCGATAGCCTAAACGACCTCCATCGCGAAATCGATCGCGACTTGGCCCAGAAAATATCTAAAATCGACACCCATATTACTGGTTTATCGCAATAAATTCAAAAATTTCTAAACTACATTAATTTACAATAGTTGCTTAATCTCTAATCTTCTAATCCTTATCCACCGCTGGCCACGCTTGTCATTTTGATTATCTAAAAGCAATTAAAGTTAGTTCTAACCTAAAAGCCGAAAGGAACTCTCGTTGATGCCATTCACGCTATTTGACTCTCCTTCACGCTAGTCCTTCATCGCTTCTAAGTTTCTGATGCGATTCCTTCGCCACACACTCTCATTCCTCACGACTCGCAGATCAACTCTCTGTTCTCCCCTTTCTCTTTCTTCTCTCTCGATTCTTCCCTTCGTTGTTCCGATCAGAAACTTGAAATCGAGGTTCTCTTTTTACTGCTCGTCCTTTCTGGAGCTCCAGAGTGGGGATCAACGGTTCCAAAACAACTGTTTTCTCCCTTTCCTTTGTTGTTGAAAGCTGTGTTTCTATCCAACCTTAAGTTATATTTCTCTTGCTATTTGGGTTTCTTTTCTTTTGGAGGAAATGAAGATTTGCAAATCCCTCTTCCCTTTGTGAACTGATTGTACTTCTTTTCTAGATTTGCAATAACGTGAAATTAAGACGTTGGATTTATGCTATAAGCTTTCACTTTGCTGTTTTCTCCTTCTAAGCTGAGCCGAGGAGCTCAGTCTTTTTGCATCGGTTCCTCCTTTCCTCTCATCCGTTTGTTCCTCTCTGCTGGACGCACGAGCTGAGGCTTTCTCCTCCTCCTAATAAGAATTCTAAACTTGGCTCAGGCTTATCTCATCGGGTTTTATGAGGAGCGGGAGTTTGTCGAATGAATTCGAGTTCCTATTAGATATTTAAGAGAAGATAGGCCGCTTGGTTTAGTAGGAGGACTGTATGGTTTTAGAGATTATATTTCAAAAAAAAAATTATGAGAAGGATAATTGTTTCATTTCAGCAAGCTATGATGTAATAAACTATTTTAAACCAACTATACAATATGTGCTTCTCATATACAGCAAGTCCCAATCTCTTTTCTGATTTGAGGTTGTCATGTTGTTGTTTAAATGAGTTAAATATTGCAAGCTTTAGGGTTACCTTGCTTCGCTTTGCCTCTTTCCACTGTTTGATTACTTGCAATCATAAAAATGGCTATTTTGTTTAGGCAAGATTTCAGATTTTCTGGACTTTTTAAACTTAGTGTGATTGTTTAGTTTATGTGGATTAAACTTCATATAATCATCATGTTAAAAGAAGTAAGAAGATGAGGGGATGGTTGATTGACTTAAGTACATTGTTTGTTTTTCTTTTGTGATCACTAAGTCAATAAGCCTTTGAAGTACCTAAAAATATGGCAAGTTTAAAGCTTTCATTTTGCTATTTAGTTTCATTAAAGTTGCATCTGCTTGTTCATAATTTACTTACAAGTAATCAAGTCTCTATCTTGTATTAAAATGATTCTATGTTTGCTGTCCATGAGTATTTGGAGGCTGAAATCATGCAAGATATACTGTTTTATACCTTTTTTCTTGCTCTTGAATTATGAAAGCATGTTGTGATAATGAAATTCTAATCTCATTAGCTTACATGATGTCATCTTTGAAAGCTTACTTTGGTCATTGATATGTAATGCTTATTTCTTTCTCTTGATTTGGGGAAGAATGAAAAGAGAGCAAGGATATTTGTATTATTCATGGGTTTAATCTATGTTAATGTTGGCTTTGAAATGATAAAGTGGTGTTGATGAGATCTTTCTCATTTCTATTTCTCTACCATTTGCAATGTCTAGAATGTATTAGCTAAATCATGTTATCATGCAAGCAAATATTTTTGGATTGAAAATTGATTTATATCCATTAAATGAAGTTAGTTGTTTCATCCTATGATTTACAAATCAAACATTACTTTCAAACAACTATCTAATGATTTATATTTTTCTATTATATCTTTTATCTTGCATGCATATGAAAATGTTGAGAATTGGAGATAGGATATGTAAAGTCTTTATGATTATCAGCATAGAAAGATGAAATATATGCATATCTCTAATTTCTAATCGTGGGCTTTGAGAAAGGCATTTTCTCTTTATATTCAAAATGAGAAGAATTGCTCACATGCGATTAAATAGAATGGAAAAGTGCTCACATATGATTAAAAGCTTATGTTACAGCTTCCTATTTGAATATTCTAAATGTAATATTGTGAAATAATGAAATGATGCTACAAAGAAGCGTATCGATATTTTAATTTCACATTACAATGCAACAAATTTATTAAATTGCTTTGCGCTGCACCGCTGTTTCTCCAACGGCTTGAAGACGTTCACGCTTAAACGCGAAAAAATCTATTTTTGATATAAGTCACGCTCACGTTGAAATCGTTTTGAAAAATACCCACGCTTTCTCCAACGCGAAAACCTCGTTATGCACTGCTCACATCGTTCCAACGCGAAAACTCATGATAAGACTGCTCGTTGTCCAACGGGAAATACCCGAGAAAAACTGCTCACGTTGTTTAACGTGTGAAATCTGTTATGATATAAGTATTTCTTCACGCGTTAACGCGAGAACGCTATGTCAGAACGACGCCCTTTCATGTAAATAACTTCGCCGGCGGTCTCACGACCCTACCACGACGCCTTTCTGGCGTGGGAAGACCTCTCCGGCTCCTTATGCACGCACGGAGGGGCCAAAAATTTTATAAAATGTGTAAAAATTCCTGCTTGAAAATAAGATGTGTGTTTATTCACGCTTTTTATTCATCATACCATACGACAAATACAATGCTTATCCATAGTTTTTAATTTATCGAATTTTCAAGATATTACTTACTTATTTAAAGCAAATTCATTTTCTTTTACATTATATGCTATACGAATGTGAGAAATAAAATGTGACACTCATTTCAGATGATTTAAACTTTACTTTATGGCAAGTATGTCTTTATATTATATGAATGAGAAAAAAAAATAAGTCATCTTAAGAGACATATAAGTAAAACTCTTAGATCCACATTTTGTTATGTGACATTAAAAGAGATGACAGATAAAACAGATGCCATACGTATTTAAAAACAAAAAGCACGCTAAAATGCTTAAGTGAAATAATTCAAATGAGCATATTCAAGTATCTCATTCTATTCAATCAACGCCTTTAATACGCAAGTTAAATGAAATCATGACTTTTTAAGAATGTTCTTTTGCTTAACCATTTGATACGAATACTGAAAGAATCAAATTCACTCTACAAAATAGATGACGCTTGATTTGTTAAATACATGCTCACTCTGGGATAAGTGGTTGAAAGAACCAAAGATATATATCATCTGTAATGCATAATCACTTATGATTCACATTCTTACGTAACATACTCACTGATACATACGAAAGATAGAAGTCAACGATATCTTATAGATAAATCTATACTTAACTACGACAAATAAGAGAACTCGCCTTATATCTTATGTAAGACTCAACTGATCTATGATAAACACTCAAATAAATTTATATTCGATGTTAGATCAAATATCTAAAGACATGTAATTCAAATGCATAAAAAAAAAAAAGAAGAATGTTATGCTTCCTTTGGTTTTGAGGACGTGTTAACAAACTAAAAAATCAAAATTTGACATATAAACTTCAACATTACATCTTAAATATCTATGCAATTTTCAAAGAGATATCATGTATGAAGTGATTATTAAGTTAAATTTAAAAGAAATGATGCTTCCTGCCGGCTTACCGGCCCGTGCTTAACAAAACCAAAAAATCCCATATATAAAACTCACGCTGTATTTTGCATAATCATAAATTCAACTACTTCAACTTTGACATTCACACGTCCATACAATTTTTAAAAAATGACACCGTATGTATGTTGAAGATATTGAATATCTGAAAGACATGTAATCTAAATGCAAAGATAAAAAGAATGATACTATGTTTCGGTCTTCTGACCGGCCCCAACAAACTTCAAAATCAAAACTTAACATAAAACTTCAACCATATCTTGTCACAATTTTCAAAGAAGATATTCATACGACGTCGTTGACACTAAGTCAAATATAAAGAATGATGAATGCTTCCGCTTGTGACCAATCTTAACAAAACCTAAAATTTTTTTGATATTATAAGAATTTCAAACTAATAATATGGTAGTTTAATTTTGTCCTATAATTATAAAATATGAATCAATCGACATACTGAAGCTCAAACCCTCAAGAAGAAAAGCCTCAAACCCAATCTTTGCTCCTGGAAGAGCTGACGGATTATACTTCGAGACAAAATTAATCATCCTTTGTAGAAAATCGCATGCAGTAAAGGATATTAATTGATATTAATCCATGAGTAGGACAATTACTATTAAAATTTCAATGATAAATGATCATATATTAAAATCTAAATCAATCATAAAATGATTAAAATTTCAAATAAAATAATAAAATATAAATGAAAATGAAATTAATTATTTAAATTAAAACTAAAAAAATCAATCTACCCCTCCAATGTTGTCTTGGTAAAATTAAAAAACTTTTACTACAAAGAAATAACGCCGATCAAATGATAATTATCTTCACACTCAAATATTCTTAATCCGTAGCGACGTGGGCGTCTTCTCGTCTTGATTGCCGAAATGACACACATAAACGACGCTAATTAATAATGCCTCGACGTGGTTCGTCGGACATGACCACTAATCATGCACTACCGGAACCCATATGTTCCCAATGGCTTTGTTTCGAAGGAATGGAATAATTGGTAGAAAGCTGCGCTTAAGGTTGACTTATATTTGTCCCTGACAAACTCCACCCCAAGTTTAATGACACGACGAACCATGTGTTACCGACAGCGATTCTTCTGTCGGGTCGACATCTCTTTTGACTGCGGGACCGCGATATAATGACGAACCATGGATCTGACGTCCACATCGTTCCCCACCAAAAGTTTTAAGTAAAATGATAAATTTCATAAATTTTGAACTCCACTCACCGAATTATATATTATATTTAACGACTATCATTGTTTCTTTAATCGAAAGTCTCTGACGTGAGAATTAACTATGTGCTTTATAGAAACCTAACCGTGATATAAAAAAGTTCACCAACGAATGAAAATCTCATAGATCTTATCTATTATTCATCCTAAATTTTCACCGATACTTAAACAACTCATTTCTTTTCCAAAGACGGCGAATATTCTGATCCCACAACTTGAAGATTTGCTTTTCAGATCCTTGATTTTGGAAAATTGGAAATTCATTTCATTTTGATTGAGTTCTACAATAAACTTTCAAGCAGTATTTAATGACTTTTACAAGATTGTATGGAAGGAAATGCACCGCCACAGATAGGTGAAAGAAGAATCATGGTGTAGTAGTAGAAGCCTAAAAGATCCGATTGAGATAGATTAAAACCTGCTCAAGAGAGAAATACTTATGATGCTAAACATCACAAGAGTTTGAAAGAGAATTTGTATTTCTTAAAGTCACCAAGGATAAAACGATTTAAAAGTTGGAAAGTCTCACGCTATATTGGCCATATGAAATCTTGGAAAGAATTGAAAAAGTGGCTTATAGATTGGTTTTAAATTATCACATGAGTGTACAAATGATTTCATATTTCTCTCTCATGGAAATATATTATCGATGGCCAACAAAATTATCATGGATCCTATCGATATTCAACCGGATCTCACATTTGTGGAGGAGCTGAAAAGAACTATAGACATGATATGAGCAATAGGAAATTCCATTTGTCCGTATTGTGAAAACATGATCGATCGAGAATGACGTGAGAGAAGAAATCAAATGAGAACTTTATCTCAATTGTTTAATTAAATGTATGTTTATTTTATTAATGTCATTTAATTTCGAGAATGAAATTTTATAAGAGGAGATTGTAATAACCAAAAAAAAAAAAAAATTGGGACGGATTGGAAAAAGTCAAAGGGGAGTTCAGCAAACCAAATAGAACTCCCAAAACCCTCGAGAGAGGGAGAGAGGAAGGAAGAGAGAAGGGAAGACTCACAGTGTGTGAACCTTTCGCGTGTCGTCGACCGAGGAAGAAGAAGAGGAGGGCGTCCGAGGAGACAAACTCTACGAATTGCCGACAGAGCTTTGTGCCTCTGAGAGAGAGGAAAGTTTCGCGAACACGGAGGAAAAGAGACCGCGCGCGGTGTGTGTGAAAAAAGCCGATGAGGCTTAGGGCAAAACTGAGAATAGAAGGAAATATATATAAGATAAGTAATTAAATAATTTATATAATTATTTATTAGATTAAAAATTCTGATTTTTGTTGTTAACGAATTTAATTGAGAATATTTCCTTTTGGATTTTATAAAATGAGGGAATGCCTATATATATATAAGGGTTTATGTTTTCTTATTTAAATTTTGGATTTAAGTAGATTATTATTAAATCAAGAAATTTGTTAGCTTCACAACAATGATATATATTGTTTTACCTCTAATTTGACAAAAAATACATCTATATATATGTTTAAATTTAATTTATACTCTAATTCTATCAGATACCTAAACTCTTAAATAAATACATGATTTTATTATGGATATTAGTGAAAATAATAGATTTTCAAGAAAAAAGAAATTTTAAATGAATTAGAAATGAAAGAATTTAAGCCTTACTGTTTAAGGATTGAAAATTTGAGGTTAATGACTTTATAAAGATAATAATCATGAGAATTTCATTGATTACATATTATGAATTTTGTTAAATTTTAATCATTAGAGAAAAAATAGAAATTTTAAATTAAATTATATTAAAAAAATAATAGGATTAATAGGATTTGGAGGTATATATAAGAAATTGTATATTATCATTATAAATGAATTAAAGGTTAATTTAACTCGATTTAAAGAATGAAACGATAATACGAAATACAATTAATAAAAGTTATATGTAAGATTATAAATAAAATAAAATAAATGCTTTTTAATATCGATCCAAATCAATATTTTATTTTATGGAATTTCAATTAAGGAAGGAAGCGAAAAGAGATTCATTGAAACAAAGTTAGGGTAATTATATTCTTACATTTATTGTAAATGTCTTTAATTTCTTGTGATGAAATGTATGTTTATGTGATTATGATTTTTTTCTGTACTGCAAATTGTGATTATTTTTTTGTTTCTTCATAAATGAGTCGTTTGTCATGTTGGATAATAACCCGAACGCTATATCATATCGATACTTCATCATTTTATAAAGTTAAGCGATTTATCGTTAGTAATTACGATAATAGTATAATTATACGCTATGAATGTGAAGTAGTTCACCTCCTTATACGACGAATGCACGCACTAAACGATTTAAAAATACCAAAAATGATAAATCAGAATGAATACTCTTTGGATGAGTATTGATAAATGTTTTATTGGTAAAGGGACGACTCATAAAGACGTGATAAATTAAAGTAATAGTCATGAAATGTTTATGATACCTACCCCTCATATGTTTGATTGTTTGAGCAAATTTTTTTACGTATACGTGATAATAAAATCGACACGCATACCTTCTTCGCTTTACTATTATAATATAAAGATAATCAATCTATCAATTTTATTCAATTGTTAATTTTTTTCGAGAACCATTCTAACTAAATAGTTGATGAGAAGTTATGTTATCGCCGTAGATAATATAGGAGATAGAATTACGCCGCTTATGTTGAATTATGTTTAAATTGTATGTCATGTTTAATATAAGATATATACGGACAAATCATAAATCATGGATCAGTCTCAGTTGTATGATTTGAGATTTTATTTAAGATTAGAAGTGTTATGTAAGGTTTTATTTTATCCGTCTGACCGTTTATTCCCGCCTTGGTATTCCAAGCTCCCGAGCCGGGTCGTGACAGTAAAGGATGTGATAACTCTCACAAGAAGATGTGAGAACCACTTTAGGGTTGATTCGTTGATGCTTTGAAAGTTGTAAGGAAGAGTTGACACTTCAAAAATCATCCAAATCTATCAACGAGTGGATATACTCAAAATATGCTACATGTTAAGCTTGATTAGTTCGATCTTTATAGACTAATGTGGGAGCTTAAACTTCAGTGGGGGACGAGTTTCAATGATCTCTCGGAGAATGCATTTGTTAGATCGATACTCCACTTTTCTTTTTGTAATCTCCTCATCACTCAAGTAATAAGGCTTGTTGTCAACATTTTGATGGCCAAGCATGACAAGTAGCTTAATATGTAGACCAAGTGAGTGATGCGATCCTCCATATCCTTCAAATCCTGTTGGGTGGAAAATTTGCTACATAATCGGCTCCATGGTGATCAAATTTTCCTGTGCGAGCTGATTGACTTTGTTGAGTGCTCGATTTTTTGTTCTTGACATTATTCATGCTCATCGCACTAAAAAGGATATTGATTCCAAATTTGTTCTGGGAGATATACTATACCTTACTTGAGATTTGTTTAGAGTAGAACAAGATAACAGGGTTGAATAAAGCAACAAATAGAGAGAAAATATGAAACTAGTATAAAGAGCTAAAACAAGTGGTTATTAAGAATAAATTTATAAACTAAGTGCCCCCATTTTTTTATAGGACTTAAGGGGGCGATTACAAATATAAAAACTGTAGAATGATTACAACTAATGTAACAACTGTATAGATTTTAGAGTCGAATCTCATAGTAAGGCATATATAAGTAAATTTGGTGTAATTGTTGTAGGATGTGTGCTTGTAGGGTATTCGTCCTAGATCTAAATGGAGTGTTGAGTAGCAAGTCCTTTGGAAGTAATTGCCTATGTAAAGAAAGTGCCTCTGTGATACTTACTCATGGGAGATGAGTTTCTTGGAGGCAATCGCTTATATGAGGTGAGTCTTCTTGTTGTGGTCGCCTATATTTCTTCAGGTGAGCTCGGACCGTGGTGGTGGTGATGGTGGTGAGTATTGCAAATGTTAGCTTGGTCTTGTTTAATGTGATCTTTACAACTTTGCTTCATGCGAGCTCTATTTGTTGGCTTATTGTCTTTGGGTGAATGTCCACGTGCTTTTTCAGTGTACAGGCACAGTCTACTAAAATAATTTGCATAGAAACATATTTTTTATGATTTAATGTGTTTGAGTGTTGTCTTAAGAAGCAAACACGAGACAAACTCTTTGGATAAGTTATATACACTATGGAGTTATTTTGATCTTCTAAGAAAACTTGAGCTTCTAGCTCAACCATGATTAGGGGTTTGTATTTGGTTAGTTTGGATGGTTTGAATGAATTTTTTTTAAAACAATTAGTTTTGTACTCCTAAAAAGTTTAACCAAATGAACCAATCAAAATATAAAATCAAACAAATTGAATAATAATTTGGTTCAATTGTTTTGGTTTGGTTTTGGATAAACTGAAGTTGGCTGTATTTAAAAATTAGTTGTAAAATTTATATTCATTATGCAGTGTTTTTATTGGATAATGAGCAAGCAATAAAAAAAACATTTAGTTATTTTCAAATAGCTGGAGGAAGAGGAATGTGTTAAATGGCACAGGCGAAGCAAAACCTAATGAAATGCGTGTGGAGAAAATTTGTTGTCTAATAGCTTGGCAAAGAAAAATGAGGCGTCTCACTGTAACTCACGTGCCTCCTTGGTATAATGTGAGGCATTTCTTAAGGTGCTCCTCACCTCAATTTTGGTGACACCTTAACACACATGCAAACATTTTTATGATAGGCATAACCCAAGCCACCGCTGTACTACTTGTAATGTTTTTACATTGATGTTGGATAATAGGAGTGGGAGAGAAAAACTTATTATCTTAAACTTATTTTAAATTGTTATGTCATTAATTCTTACTTTTATGTTTGTACTAAATGTATTGGTTTGACTCCATGGAAGCAATAAGCTCTAAAGTCCTTAGATTAGTTAGGTAATTTGGAAGATCAATAGCTACTATTGAGTATATCTCGAGTCTTTAATAGAGTTCATTTTGGGAACTATCATTAGACCAAATCATTACACTTTGTTAAACTCTAATTTGTTGGGTCCACTATTCATAATAAGAATTATTTGGTGTGGTCATAGATCGGTCCTTTTTAATAATTTTTCAACATAACCAAGAGGATACATTGTAAAGCAAGAATCATTGCTCAAATGACATGTTCCCTGTAGCTATGGTCTTAAGGCAAGCCAATCCTTCATTCTCTTTGTTAACTCAATTTAGACAGGATCTTCATGATTTTCAAAACCTCTAAATGGCTCGGCCAACAGTAAGTCTGCCCACTGGCAGTAGCCACGTTCTTGAAAAATTATCTCATGTCCAACAAGCATGACGACACATCAAACTGTCTTATTTTTGTTTGAGACATGTTCACTCCTTCCATATGATGATCTGACCAACTAGTAGGAAGCATGTGTCCAATCAGTTATTGCACTTCTGCTACCATGTTGTTATATGCTAGTTGCTCAACAATCTTTGCTTGATGGGAGGACTAACTGTTTAGTCTTTTGAGTTGAAGGAAAAATGATAATTTATCTGGATGTGGATAGTTGAAGAAGAGGCCAACATTGAGTAATTTAACTTTCCTTCAGTCATCCAATTATTATGCCTTTTTGCATTTTTTTTTTTTGTGATTTGTTTTATTTCTTAGCCTGTATACTTGATTTATCTCATCAATTATACTCATACATTCTTGATTCAATATGGAACATTAATAGCAATCAATAGAAATAATTGGAAATCTTTTTAAATATAATTTCAAATAGTTGGGATATTGTTAAGAATGAGATAATGATTTGCCACTTCTAACATTCCCATGGGCTTGGATGGAGTAAAGTTTAATATTCATTTCTTGCTACTTTTTAAATTAGCATGACTATTAGTTAATTTGATCATTTAGTTGAATATTGGCCACTAATTAACCTAAACAATAAAGAAATAATTGTTAAATATTGATTCTTAAATGTTCTTTTATTATTATGCATTCGTTTGATTGTTAATAATTTCTAATACGAGTCACAGCACACATTTAATTTGTGATGAAGTGATGCTACCTCCAAGAATTGGATAACCATTTCATTCTTATCAAAGGATGATTACCATCCTCAACCTCCTCAAAAGAAGTGATAACAAACTTGTCATATGCTTAGTTTGAAAATTTCAAAATGTAGTATCTTATGTATAGGGATACCATGGCTACTTATAGGTTATACATTAGGAAGAAACTTAAAAGCCATAGGATTCAAAGAGACATAAAAATATGTGAAGAGTCAAAAGTAAAATAAAATTATATAAATATATGAGTTTTAAATTTCTGCCTCTTCATTTCTTCATGACATCATGTCATAATCAAAGATATATTTTTAATTCTTACACTTTCTCTCTTCTCTTGATTAATTTGATGATTTACACTAAGAAGAGCTTCAATGTAACTTTCATGCACTTGTAAGTTTCATATAAGAAGGGTTCCAATTATAATTCTTATAAAATTGCAACTTTCATGTGTAGGCAAAAGTTAATGAATGACTAATGGCATGCCATCATGAAATATAATTTATGTAACTTGTATGAAAATTCTAACAAAGGGCGGTGAAGAATGCATACAACATTTCTATTAGATGCAACTTATTTTTCCAATAAACTTATAGGATAACTTAGGATTATAATTTTTTTTAAATAATCTTATTTATTTAATTTATGCAAGGCTATGCATTTATGAATAGAATCTTTGTATATAATATATTTGGAGGAGGCTGTCATTTAGACAAATTGATGCCTTCCACTTTTAATCAGATTTCTTTATTTTAACATCTCTATGTTGTATGACTTTGAATGTAGGTTAGTTATTCATCTCATTAAATTTCCAGAAATATTCTTTTATGCATATTGCTATTTAATATTGATAAAGCATAAAACATGACCTTGAAGATTAAGCATAAAACAGGAACTTGAAGACAGCTTAGCTATTATAGTTATTATAGATTCTCGAAGCATGCCCACAGTTGTATGGATACAGTAAAATCTGAATTATAATGAAGCTTTAAGTTGTAGTAGCTATCTTCAATTTCTTAACTCCAGTGAGTAGCAATGTGCATTATTCGAATAAAACTAAAAAAATTAACTGAATTGATCTTATTTTGTTGATTTGATTTGGTTGTTAAAGTATATGTTTTGTAATTGGTTATATATTGATTTTGGTTATTGTTTTAGTTTTCTGTAAAGTTGTTGAAATTAAAAATTAAATTATATTAATTTCTTCAAATATAAAATTAATAATGCTTATGAATTGTAAATAAGTAATAATAGAAAGACAAACATCTATATTATTTATTTCACATGCTAAAATTATACGTTTTAATAAATATTTATTAAAGATTTATTGCTGTTCTTCTTAATACATATTATTTAAGTCAAATGTAATTGTGTTCACTGTTGAATTTAATTATATTTCTGTTCATGTGTTATATAACTGAAATGTTCGAACTAAAGTTCGGTTCAGTTCATTGGAAAATAGTTTGACTGGTTAGGTTTTTTAAAATTTAAAGTCAAAATTAATTTGTTTTGACTAATTTGTAAATTAAGTAAATCAAATCGACCAAATGTACATTGTTACCCCTGCGGCTAGTGAACCGTGTGTTTGGGTTTGGTTATAGAACTAGTTGATGTTTTAGCAGCTGTGCATTGGAGAGTATAGGATTCAAATTGATATCAGTGAGTTATTAATTTTACTTCTATTTTTTTTTTTTACCATTTTTTTTACTACAAGTATGTGTTTGAATAGCTAATTTTATTGTCAGAGAATGGTAATATGACAATGGTTATGATGTAATTGTTTCTTGCGTGCTATTGAGATTTGCAATAATAGTATAACATTTTAAGGGAAAGTTGAAAAAAGCCAAAACATTGTCTGGGGATTTGAATAATAGGTCAAAGCAGATTAAAATATCACAAGGAAAAATAATATATCTCTCGATTTTTTTTCATGTGTATTAATATTGAATATTTAGTTTCTAAGAAAAAGTGTAAATGTTATTTTGAGAAGCTATCAAACAAATATTTTATTCTTTTAGAATAGAAAAGTTGTAGAAGTCTAGTTATATTTTAGATTTATCAAAACACATAATATTGGTTTAGATTTGATGTTTTACAAAGATCAATCCTTCGGTTTGGATGATATCGGATTTAGAGTTTTAGGAAAGATATTGAAGTATAATGCTTAAAAATATTTAGTTTGGTTGACTAGAAGGATAACAAATGTTAACCGAAGAAATATTTTGATATCAATATTTGGAAAGAAAAGAGATATTTAGAAATGTCATATAATTACGGGGAGATGAACAATTTAAGGGCTAAGAAAAATTAGGATTTCGTCATGTAATTTGTTGATCATATGTGAGGAAGACCAACTTGGCTATTTTCATATCAGGAAACCAATGTACAAGTACATAGTGCATATGAGAAGCCACATTGTTTCCTTTGGTTTTGAAAATGCATATAATTGAATAGCATGAGAATTGATATGGTGGGCATTATGGGGAAAAGGAGTTTCAAAAAAGTTGTGATATATATTATTTATAATTTAATGGTATTACTAGATGCAAATTAAACAATTGGGAGCATATTAACGGATTAGATAGAATTCTAACATTGGCTGACCTATTTTTCAAACCTCAACTCCACACAAAACTAACCCCTCCAAGCCCTATATCACTTTCCTAGGCCTCTTGGGAAAGGTTTTCAACCATTAGTGGTCGCTTCAAGTGATCTAAATGCAGGCTACAGTAGATTATGTCAAGATCAACATTAAATTTACTTCCACTTGTATTAGTCATGGAGCTTTTTATCAAAAAGAGTAAAAAAAAGTACTTTATTGTATGTTTTTTTGTAGATGACAAATCTAACAGATAAGATGATGAAAATTTTATAATATAAAGAATTTTGAGATTATTACAATAAAAATCTAGTTGATGTGATTTAGTACATGTGAAATTTATGTATACTTATTTTACTATTGATTTTAATGCAAAAGATAGGAACATATTTAAGATCTCTTAGAGTCAAAGTTAGGTACTGTTATGGTATAGAAGTGACTTTGGAGTATTACTCGACAAAATCCCACAATAACGTACAAGGTAAGCTTCATAAATCTGTAATTAATCTATGCTATATGAATTTAAGTGTCAAAAAATAAAGTTACTGAAAGTCGAGTTTGCAAAAAATTAAAATTTTATGGTGCATGATTAGTAAATCAATGATGGAGAGGGGAATGTTTATAAATGAGTGATTATTTGAGGAATACATTAAATAAACTAGTAGGAAATAGCTTTAGGTTGTTTGGGCATGGAAAATGAAAGCTAGATGATGCTCTGATACATTAAATATGACAAAGAATAAGAAGAAATATTGGTCTGAGCCAAAGTTATCAAGACTAGAAGTTATATAAATAAGAGCTGCTTAAATCGGTTAGCCACATAAGTAGTACTCTGTCTGAATGAATGGATATTAGTTAGTAGAAGCTATTGATGACGAAGACTGAGAAAAAAAAGGCCATGAAGCTCTCTTTGATAAGTTCTAGTGCAGGGGTTGTACTCAGTCTTTTTCTTGCATTTTTGAGGAGACTATTTTCATAACTTGAAACTTAGACCTCCAATACACACCAATATACACTATTGAGGCAACTTAACCACAGCTTCAGGCTACCTCTCTATGATCAGAATTGTTTATTATGAAATAGCTCAAGAAATTGGAGATTTAAGTCATATTATTTTCAAAAAGGTTTTACGTGGATGCTTCTGAAATTAGGCTATATTACATGTTTCACACCTGGACTTCTGTATCAAATTCTAATAGCATCTAAATTCTTTCTTACAGAAGAAAAACCACTTTTTAAACTCAAACTAGCCTTGATTTGGTTATAATCTTAATGGTGTAATTATTCAGTTATGGCAACAATCCAACAATACATCAATCTTAACAGAAGGCTATTAAACAC
The DNA here is from genome assembly GCA_021442155.1 of Cymbidium sinense. Taxonomy (NCBI): domain Eukaryota; kingdom Viridiplantae; phylum Streptophyta; class Magnoliopsida; order Asparagales; family Orchidaceae; genus Cymbidium; species Cymbidium sinense. Next base: position 75,388,190 of record CM038224.1, on the reverse strand, counting down.
AAATTAGAAGGTAATTCTACTCCTTGCCATTCCTTGATCCTTATAACGTCAGTGTGATTGTTAAGTTTTGGGGTATTTTGATGCAGCAATCTAATGAGTTTTTAATGGCAGCTCTACGATAGAAGAGGTTAAGGTTGAAAATAATGAATAAAATTTAATTAATTATGGCAATGTTTAAAGGAATTTAGGTGGTATTAGCTAATTGATATGCGCTATAGTGAAATTTTAGTGGCATACGTACAAATCTCTCCATTTCAAAACGTTGAAAGGTTATCTTCATTGTTCTAGTATGTGGCTTCTCGAAGGATTGTTAAAATACACCTCATGGATTTCGGATCATCAAATTGCATTCCGATGCATCAACAAAATTATTAACTTTGGCATCGAATATTTAACATGGCCGGTTTAAGCTCATGTCCTGTTCAGCTGCCTAATTAGATCAAGCATTAGGCTGAGGTGTTGCTAAGATAACCTCTATTTTAATAAAAGCTGGCATCTAATCGCATTGAGAATGACCAACGATTGCCCACATTTAATCTTATACAAAAGTTTCCATATCCAAATTAGTGTTCAAGCATAATAACCTCATAAAAATTCAATATTTTGAAAGGCCCGCTGATTTTTATTTTCATTTACTTTTACAGGAAAACAATGCCAGTGGAGGAAATCCTTACCATAGATCTGAAGCCTGGATGGAAGAAGGGGACAAAAATCACATTCCCTGAGAAAGGAAATGAAGCTCCTCATGTAATTCCTGCAGACATAGTCTTTATAATTGACGAGAAGCCTCATGATGTGTTCACAAGGGACGGTAATGATCTCATTACGACGCAGAAGATCTCGCTCGTCGAAGCCTTGACAGGATACACTGTCCATTTGACGACGTTGGATGGACGGAGCCTCACCATACCCATCAACACTGTAATCCATCCTGGCTATGAGGAGTTGGTGCCCAAAGAAGGCATGCCTATTCCCAAAGATCCAACCAATAAGGGTAATCTTAGAATCAGGTTTAACATCAAGTTTCCTTCCAGACTGACTCCAGAGCAGAAAACGGGAATCAAGAAGCTGTTGGCTCCATGATGAATCAGACAAACTGTGATGGTTGAGATTCTTCTGGTTGAAGTATTTTTTTCCCCTTAGTTCTTAATCTGTTACTTTGATTTCAGTAAGCTTTTTCTAAGTAGGCATTGATGTTTCATTAAATGCATTTAGTAAGCTATTTTAGTGTAACAGATTTTTTTTTATATGATTATTAGTTAGTGAAAAAAGCCATTGGATGACCATCTAATAGTGTGAGATTCTCAATTAAGAATTGCCAAACATTGCTTAATAAATATAATAATTAGCTTACTAGTTGAAGACAAACTAGCAGCTAGCTTCTCTTTTTGGTTCTAAATAGTGTGTTTCCAAAAGCCTTCATAAAAAATAACTAATATAGGGTATAGATTCTTATATAATGGAGATACTACTAAAAAGCTTGGTAGGTATTATTTCTTGTCATGGTTTTAATGTATCATCAATCAATACTCTTAAATGTGAATGCAAAATGAAAATTATTTGAAATTTTTTTCAATACCACCACTATGCTTTAATGTAGTGTAACACCTTTATAAGGTTCCAACTAGAATCATAATGTGGGCATGGTTTTCTTTCTTTTGATTATACTCTATTTCTACTTGAATGTGAGTTTGTATTTTTTTAAATTATTAGTGAATTTGATAATAGGACAATGGAGAAAGGGATTTAATTCCAATTTAATATAAAGATTTGTTGTTGTTGTTGTTGTTGTGGTGAATTTGCCCGTTTAGATTTGCTCCATATTAATGTATATTATGGATATTTATCTCTCTATTAGCATTGATAATTTTGCAATATTATTTCTCTCTATCGATGTAATTTTTTTTTTTTGACAATAAATTAGAGGCCCCTTGAGTCAAATTCAAAAACTTTAGTAGTTGTTTCCTAAAATTCTCATTATTTACCAATAATGACTTATATTAATGGCTTAAAAATTGTTAATATTTTTAAGCCAAGCGATAACAATATTCAAGTTAAATAGGAATTATATATTCTAATTACTATGTGTGCTCTTATATTTATCTTTGGTGTGAAATAATTAATAATTTTGCACTTGAAATGATATTTGTCATTCTTCTCTCATGCTCTAGATCAAAGATTATGTAATCCTTAAGACTAAAAAATAAAATGAAAGAAAAGAGGATTGAATTTATATGATTTTTAGCTTAAGGGGTTCTAGGAGATTAGTTAGAAATGATCTCTCTACTTAATGCTTTGGGTTCAATTCATTTGATTATATATGTATGTATGTATATTATGTTATCAATGTGACATCATCACTATTATTAGATTCTTGAACTTTCAAAGCTGCCATTTTTTTTTATTTGTTTGTGCTATGTTTTACCCTTTGCTTTATCTTTCGTTCATGAGCAATCAAAAAACCAAGAAGATTATATAAATCTTTGGGTTTAGTAGTAATGACCATAGCTTCATGAAACTTAGATAAGCATATATGAATCTAAGTATGAAATTGGCAGTTATTGTCATTTCAGTTTAAAATTAGATATGTTCTAAGCAAATATCTACCTGCTTAACTACTTCACATTTCATGCATCTCTAAAGAGTCCTTATTATGAATTCATTTGATGACTTATGGCACAACAAGATGGGATGAATTAGTGCTTCAAACAATCTTACACAAAATTTAAATGTAATAAAAATGATAATGTATGAACTCAACGAATATTATTAATAAGTGTCTTAATGAGTTTGGAGCAACCTTAAATAACATTTAAGTAAAATAGAGTTTAATATACCAAAAGATTTTACATACCCACCGCTCTATGGTGAAGCGAACTAACACTCTCTCCGCGCTGAAGACTAAGAAAGTGACATTACACACGTGATAGCGTGATTAGTCACAACGAATTAGTCATGTTGATAATATCATTTCAAAAAATAAATAAATAAATTTATATTATTTGTATTTGATATTCTTTTAAATAATATGTTCATCAATGAGATGAAGCAAATCACAACAAACAGAAGGCAAAGCGCCACCTAAACCCTAACAAATTTAAAAGATCCCACAGCCCTGAAGTGTAGTTGCGTTATATAATTTTAATTTGAGAATTAAAGAAGAGAAATATGAATACTTATTGCATAATATGCTTGCTTATGCAATAATATTATTTTAAAAAAAATAATCTTAGTACTCACTCTCTCATATATATGTCACATTTTCTCGTATAAGTATATATTTGTCAAATTTATAGTTCGAACATTATTAATGGGTCATATAGGTACAATTAATTAGACCTAAAGCATATTTAGAATTATGCGATTTTAGTCAGATGGATGCATATTGTACGTATGAACACGTTTTTTCCCTACAGATTCGTTGAAATTAATATTCATATGATATTTAAAATAATTTAAAAAATTATTTTAATTTTGAATATTTTTATCTAAAATATTTATAATATATAATATTTAAATAATATATAATCTCAGCAATAAGATGAGGCCACCAAACAGATGACAAAGTACCACCTAACACTCACCGTCTTTAGCGGTTGATAGAAGAACCTCCCAAAATCGTTTGATTCTCCATTAGACTGACGATGGAAAGTAGAGATCCGGCAATGATGGGGTGATGAATAATAAATGTTATAATTAATCCTCACTCATAAATGAGTGTTATATTAGATACTCATTCAAAAAAAATGATAAAAAAAAAATACCACCTAACCACAAGAAATTTAGGAACAATACCTACCTAACACGAAATCATAAAATAAGCCCCATTATCATAAAGTTCTTTAGGTCAGAAAAGAGCCCACGTCCCTAAGACATGGATGCATTATATTTTTTAAATTTAAGGATTAAAGATATTGAAATATATGTATTTATACTTACAGATATATATACAGAATAAGTTTAAATAAGAAATTTGACTACTTAAACTCATGATATACAAAATTGAATAAATATTTATTATTATTATTTTTAAATGTGATTCTAATTTTTTGTTTGAATCAAAGAACAAATGTGATTAGTTTCTACTTTGAATAATATTTAAACATTCTCTTTCATATTTGGTAGACTTCCTTAAAGATGTCACATATTATGTTGATAGTCCTCTCATGACTTCTCTTGCAAGATCCAAGCTCCACTTCTCGCTCTAATGCTTATGCCTTCCACCATGATGATGCACACCACACTAGTGGTTTGCAGATACATTCCTTTTGAATATCAACACATCCTCATCATTGAGGATAATATCTAATTAATCTGAGGCTCAAGATACATTCATCACCCATACGTCACTACTCAGCCCTCTAAGAGAATCGAATGAGTTCTGGCTTACCAGGCCACCCACCAATCGTGCTAAGAGATAGTGGGTTGGGGATGCATTCTTGGTGACTTTGCATGCCACATTGAAAGTCCCATGATACCTTCCCAGTGAGATATGCACCACATCATATGTCATGCAAGTATTCTCACAATTCCTCTATCAAAAAGGGTAAGTAGGTCACACCAAACGAAAGCAAATCACCACCAACTCACAACAGATTTAAGAAAAGTACCTCTACCCGACAAGAAATCATGAATAAGGCGTCACTATAAAATTTCAATTTTTGAAAAGGATCCACTACCTTAATATATAGATGCATTATATAAATTTAATTTGTGAATCAAATATAAGATATTTGAATATTTGTGACATCTATTATTGCAAGTGAATCAAGTTGTTTGACTCATCAACAAACTTATGAGTTGAGCTTATCGAATTACGAGTTCGAACGAATTATAACATATATATTATTTGAGTTCAAGTTTGATGCGATTTGGCTCATTAGCTCGTAGCAAAATAGCTGAAAATGAATCTTGTTAAAGTCTCAAAAGTTTAAAACTAATAATAAGTTGATGATATATGTAATTATAGAATATTATATATTATGTCAATAGGAAGATTTATATACATAATAAATTAAATGATTAGCATTATAAATATTTTTTATAATTTGATTTTATTTGTCAAAACAAGATATGATGATAATTATTTTTAATAATGTCATTATATTTGTTATTTTCTTAAATAATTATATGTATGTTAAAATCTATTTTTTGATTATTATTAACTGCTAAATAAATTCAAATCGTTACCAATCAAATTTAAAATATAGTAAGAATCACATAATTTTTTCAGGGGCCGTTTGGGATCATTTTTATTTTTTATTTATAGTTTTGAATTTTTAATTTTGTTTTGTTTATATATTTAGTGATAATAATTATTTTTAAAAAAAATTCAAAATATCTAAAAACTATTTTGAGTATTTTTAAAAATAAAAAGTAAAAAATATTTAAAAATATATTAAATAAACACGTTTTTAAAAATATCATAAAAATAAAAATAAAAAACACAAAACAAAATTGACCCCAAACATCTCTTAAGATTGGTCGACATATGATAAATTATATAATTCATATTCATAAATTTTGAGATATAATTATCTGATTTAACTGATAGATCACAAATCTTTTGATAGTTCAAAATGTATATAAAACACGTTATTTTAATTACAAATTTATTAAAATTAATATTATATGATTCTAATTTATAATTTTGAAGATATAGTAATTTTTTTTCTAATCAATAAATTATGGATCTTTTGATTTTTTTTTTTTTTTTGGAATATTTGAGCGAATTTAATCACAAACTCATACACATATATATAAAAATTTAAATCTAAGATTGATTAAAGAAAAGTTTAATCGTTAGTATTTGCAATTAAGTCATAAAATTGTTCTAACCGTGCATTCATTGAAATTTTTATTAATTTTACAAGTCTTATGATTTGTAAAAAAAATTCAAAAGTAGGGACCACATATGCTCTTTATTAATTATCAGTTATATTTACATTTTCAAATAATGTATAATCACAGGAATTATGTGAACCAAATCCACCAAACAAAAGGCAAAGCGCCACCAGAACCAAACAACAACCCAACAATATATATATGCATTATAGAATTTAATTTGAGATTTAAAGAAGAGAAATATGAATACTAAATAAGATATATGCCTGCCTATGCAAGCTTAGAATAATTTTAAATTTGATTTTAAAATTTTTTTTTAATGAAAATAGAAGAATGAATAGTCTCAAATATGGAGGAGATAATAGTGTAAATGAGTCTAGCTATTCGTGAGTAGAGCTTATTGAGCCACAACTCGAGATCAAATTGAGATATATATATATATATATATATTATAATATACATGCTTGAGCTTAACATGACTCTGCTCATTATATACACACACACACACACACACACACACACACACACACAATATATATATATATATATATAAAATAAATTACTTTATAGTTGTTTGATTGTGTGTAAAGTAAATACATGAAAATTATTTTTTCATTCACTTTTGTATGAAAAAGAATGAAAGAAGACAACCAATCAGTTGAATGTTTAATACGAAATATAACAAAGAATTTAGAGGCGGATCTATAATTTTTTTCTCGGAGGGGTACAACAGGATAAAAAAATAATACACACTTAAATAAAATAAAAATTAAAGTATCTCATATAACAAAATAAAAATTAAGCATCACAATAATATAAATTTTCTCCACATTGCATATCATCTATAATTTCTCCCTTAAAGTCTTCATAATTTGAAATCATCATAAATTGAATTCGTTGTTAACACGCTTAAATATATAATTTTTAATATATATAATGAGACAATCATTCATTTATGAATCTCTTATTTAGTTGTGCAAATGATTCTTTATGATCTTTATTGCAGAAAATATACGTTCAACAATTAGTGTAACGATTTACAATATTAAAACAAACTTTATAAAAAAATATATAAAAGAATAAATATCATTTTTTTTTATCTCTACTAACTTTTATACAAGTTCTTCAATCCCTTTCAATTTTAAAAATGAATCGTTGAATTTCATGTCAATAATATAATTCTCAAGTTGACTATTTAAGATAACAAGATGAATATTTAAGAAGTTTGTAAGATGGAATTTCATTAAATATATTAATTTTTGCTTAGCAAAAGTTACTAAAGACATGGATTCAAGTATACCACATAAAAATAACTCAACATTAACCTCATTAAATTTGTTATTAAACTCATGAATTGTATAACAATCATAAAATAAAATAATTAACTTGATAATAGTATAAATTTGTAATTTCTTGAAGATATCGTCTTAACCTCCCACATATAAAAATCTGCCCATATTTGGAACAACTGTATTATTTTTTTTCTCACATAATGCATGAATTTCTATAGATAAAATGCTCCATCCATCATCTCTTATATTTTATAGTCTTTGCTTCAATACTTTAAATGAAAGTCATTACATTTATAATATATTGATAATTTTTTTTATAAAACTAAGATAACTCATTTGTGATTTCTAATATAGATTTAATTAAGTATAAATTGAAAACAAACTCAAATAATTGAATTGAATCAAGCAGAGTATATACTTCATCTTTGTTCGTTATTCAAACCATCTTTTATTATTATATCAAGAATACCTATAATTAATCTAAATAAAATAAGTATATTAATCAATACATCATAATGTGATTCCTAATGTGTATCTCTAGCTTGTTGAAGAGTAATTTTTTTATTTTAAAATGTGTCATCTCATAGTTCTCCACTCTTTATTTTCTTAACAACTTTGTTTAGTTTCTTTTCAAATAGAATTTTTTTCTTTTGCAAGAATTCTGAACAAAATTTATCAAACTTGATACATTATTAAAAAATTAAAGTAATTTGAATATAATTTTAGTCATAACAATTAATGTTGATTATAATTAATGGGAAAATAGTGTATGTAATAAGTTGAACTTTTTTTTTTTCAAGATTAAAGCTTTTAGTCGATGGAACCCACTACACATGTTGCATACCCCATTATAACCTTGGCAATGTATTTATGATATTATTAATTCATATTTTGAGAAAAGTGCTTTAACAAACCATTTAAGTGTTAGAGTAGTTGTTTCACAAAAATATATAATTTTAAGAAAAACTCAATAATGCAACCTCTTTTATCAACATAATAAAGTGCAATGGTCACGTATTCTTTAATTGATGCATCACATGACTCATCTAAATGAACTGCAATCAGCCTTAAGACATAAAGCGTAAATAAGGGTTGGGGTGACCAAAACCTATTGTAGTATTACCGTTAATCATATTACAAATTAAATAATAAATTATATTTTCTATATCATAGTAAAACCCTTTGAATTGCATAATTCAAAATGAATTTATTCTTAGTTAACTCTCTAATATTACAAATGGGCATCGACTTAGCAGAAATGAAGTAATGCTAAGCTTTAGGCTGGGTGGTCATGTCGATTATAGGAAAATTAATAATTTTTTCCTCCTACTGTTTCCATTGAACAATAGCATTCTTTGCAGCGAGAAATCTAATTATCAAAGTCTAGATGACTACTGTAATAGGAAAGATATTCATCGTATATAAAATTTTACAATTTGTAATATATATTAATGATAATACTATCAAAACATACTCATTTTCCCCTCAAAAATATCTTATTATCTCGATACTCCTAAGCGTTGGTGAAGAACTCTCGCACTATAAGGACGACACAAGCATTTTTTGTCATAGGCAAAATGTTTCCAGCCTCATTCATTGATAATTCTTTCCTTGCTTCCACTCAGATTGTAGAATCCCCTCTCCAAAATGAGATATTTATGAATAAGAGTGTGTTGTTACTTTTCTTCCTCTTTGGTGCTAATAAACATTTAGAATTGCTTGTGGCCACCCTCTTCTTGTTCTTGTGTACTTGACTGCATATTGACTTTCTAAATTTGGGTGAATACTAAGGAGAATGGTGCAAGAAAATCTAAAGAACAAGGCATTGGAATGAAAAATTCGATTGCTTTGGGGTCTTATTTATAGACTAGATATAGCACTGCGACACTAGCCTCTTTGTTTTGAATTTCTAGGTATAGTTCTGAAGTGCTCTGCATGTAGCACCTAAGCGTTGGTCAACTAGTCAAGGCGATTCCTATTCTCATCAAAAGGTACATTTATGGTATTAATAACGTAACAAATCGTGTATGAAAAGGTGTGTTAGACATTGATGGAACTCTCAGGAGCTATGACAGTGTCATGGTGCTAGTTAACCTTTTGTTGTTTTGTATTAATTGTGTTTGTCTGCCTGCTAGGCTTTTTGAATGTCCTTTTTGATTGGCGCCGCAATGTTACATCAACCAGTCAACATGTTTTTCTCTTTTTTATTATTTATTATTTTTGCTACAATTGAACAATGTTGATGTGCTTCTTATGCAGTGCCCATGCACTAGACTTATATATATATATATTTATATATTATTTAATTAAATTTTTTATTTCTATTTTATATATATACTCATTTTAGGAGAAGAGGACATTTATAGGCCTGATCATATGAGATCATTATGGAAACTCAAAAGAAGAGAAAGAGCTTGACTATTAATCTAATTCTTAAGACTCAGAGCAATACAATCTCCTTCCAATAGATCTTCAACTCATAATCCTTTCCAACCAATAAATATTAAACCAAATATATATATATATATATATATATATATATATATATATATATATATATATATATATATATATATATATATATATATAATATATATATCTATATATATATATATATATATATATATATATATATATATATATATATATATATATATATTGCCTCCCAATAAGCGCTTAGTTTAACATCTTCAGCTCAATGTAGCTTTTCTAATTTTTAAGATTTAAATGAACCAATATGATAGGTATTTTATGTCAGCTAGCGTCCAATCCACTGCTTTGCTAACGATCATCAATATTTTCATCCACTCTTTTTTCTTAACATCATCAAAAATTTTAAAAATTATGATTAGTAAAGATGATGATTCACTTAAGTAGGCATGCTCTAAATTATTTGGTAATGATTTAAACTCCAAATCTAATGCCTTTAAGATACATAACTTAAGAGTACTAACAAACACTCCTAAGAATTCACCTTTTTCTTCAAACTCCCTAGGGGCAGATCTAAGAAATGGATCATCCTTATTCTCTTGCTCATTCTCAATTATGACTTATTTTAATGAATTTTCAATCACTGATATCTCCAAATCCTTAATTACTCTTTCTTCTTTAAGCTTAAGGGATTTATTGTCTAAATATTTTTCAAATCTTTGTGGGAAAAGTGGAGGTGGTCTGTCTCATTTTCTTAAATGCTTCTCTTTTAGCTTCCTTTTCTCATTAACTTTATTTTCTTTTACCTTTTCATTTATAACACCTTCTAAACTTTGAATTTCAACTTCAAATTTGTTCTCATCAATCTTTATCTCTTCTAGGTCTTCTCCACTTCTAATTTTTATCACATTATCTTGCTCTTTATCCATTTCCTTAGGATTAATTTTTGTATGACAAGATAGATTATCTTGAGATCTATTTGCAAGATTATTAGTCAATTATTCTAGTTGGATTTCTAAATTTTTAATAGAAGCAGATTGACTTTGTAATTTGATTCTCATTTGCAATAATAAGTCTTCAATTTCATTTGAGGAGGATACTCTAAAGGAACTATATGTGTATAATTTTGATCATTATTAAAATACATGTTATTCCAATTTTTCATATTCACAATTTGATTAAAGTTAAAAGATTATTGTTCCATGAGAAGTTAAGATGATTCCTCCAACTTAGATTATATGTGTTTGAAAATGGATCATTGAATCCATTGGATAAATAATTAAACATTTTGCACTTAAATCACTAATCTCTTCTTTTCTAATTTTCCTGCAAAGTTGTTCTAATGTCAATGACAATAATTCTATAATTCTATCTCTCAGCATGCAAAGTTTAGAAATCACAACTTTGATTGAAAAGCTGAAATGACAATATATTGAATAGTACAAGGATACCTCACACTTAACACTTAACATAAATATATGTAACAACAAAGTTGAATTAAAAATAATTCAATAAGACTAATATTAACTTAATACAATTTACTATTTTTACTTTCAATCCCCAGCCATGGTGCTAAAAACTTGATCAGTACTTTTTACTCTTATATGCAAATGCACATCTCGAATCAAGTAATATAGAATGAGTAGAGTATTGTTTTCACAAGGATTAGAGTAAAATTAGATATTAATTTTTATTGAGTACTAATCTTTTAGAACCTAGTTTTTATCCAACAAAATGTAAGTGCAAAATTAAAATTGTAATATTCTATTTTGGAAAATATTAAAATGATAAATTTTTATATTTCTATGAGAAATTAAAGTGTTTTACTTAATTTTAAAAAGAGTACTATGAATTTATGAAATCTTTTAGATTATGTATTATATCAAAATATATAGTATATTGATTTAAAGCTTGTAGTGTCAACTATGAGCAAAAGTGATATACTCTCTATCTTTAGGCAAGTATAACCAAATCGGTCACTTTATCTAATTTTCTGCCTAGTGCCAAGTAAATTTTGATCAGTTGTTTTACTTATATTTCTCTTTAAATGATTTCAAATCCTAAAAATAATCATATATTTAATGGTTATTTAGTGACCCCGAACTATCTAGAATATTAATGATTATTTAGTATATTTATTTACCTTTTCCCTACTTGTTCTTCTAAGATTTCATTGATATTTTAGATCACACTTATTTTTAACTTTTTAATTTGTTAGATTACAAGTACATGAAGCATTAGAAAAAGAAAAACATATTTTAGTTAAAAGCACAAATACTTTTCTTATATTAATCCACAAAATAAAGTATAATACAATACAAACATCCAAATTTCATATAAATTCAGACCTTGCACTCTTAGTTCCACATTCTAGAAAGTAAAACACAATCACAATACATGAATATGTGTAAAAATTACTATAAAATATAAGAAAAAGGAAAGAGTGCACCGATAAATTCTATCTTTTTGTTGTGTATCATTCTCTTTGATCTCTTGATTATGATCTACTTTGCACACATTCCACACACACACACACATATGCAACACATAGCACTTGGAATGTTACTCTCTAAGTGTTGCCATTGCACTCTCACACGATTACCCTCTTGACAAGAAAAATAAGAAAGAAAGAAAAAGACTAAAAAAAGATTCCTCTCTCTTGAAAATATACCCTATATAGAGCCTAGATATAGCCCTGATCTGTTGTCTAGGCATTATTGTCATAATTGCTTCAAAAATTGCTTGAAATAGTTGCTGAACCATCATAAATCTACTCTATTGGGTCATAATGTTGCAGTGCTGTTGATCCGGCGCTATGCTTGTTGCTTCTCTCTCATAGTTTTCTACATAAGCAGCACCGTGATGATGAGCTTGCTATTAAATTATTCCAAAATGAGTATGATATGATGCTGCAGCATTGATGATATAGTGCCTAGGCATTTCTATTGCTGTAAAATTACCCAAATTTAGACCAATTATAGCACCTAAGCACTGCTTCTATAGGTCCTAGGCATTGGGCTTAAATTTCATCATTTATTTTATTTTATTTTATAATTTTATATTATAACACAAAATATATTTAAAATAAACACATTTTAACATTAAAGCACATGATAAAAAAATTTAAAATTATAAGAAATTTTCATAATTTAAACACTTATGAGGTTTGAATATTCACACAAACATAAAAGATCATCTCCAATATTCACACACACACACACACACACAACACATACAAACAATTGGTATTGGAGTCCGTTACATCATGTTGATAGATAAAAATAAGGTTAAATTCATAAGTACGACATCATATGCAATTTAATTAGAGGCATATAAGCCCTTAGGACCCCTCAAACTCAAGAGACTAATAGTTTTATCTTGAATTTGTTCTTAAACTTGAGAAATATGGAGGTGGAGAGACATTTATTGAGGATGTTAACTGCTTGATCTTGGGTTACGAGATGATAAATACTAAGGGTTTATGCAACAATTTGATCTCTATCAAAGTGAAAATCTATCTCCATGTGTTCAGTGAGAGCATGTAGTATTGAGTTGTTTGCAAAGGCAATAACAAAATTATTGTCTCAATATAGTGATCAAGATGCTTTCATAGGCACAACAAAATCTTGAACATGCCAATAAAGCTAGAAGAGATTGTAGTGGCAGTAGCTAACACTTTAAATTCAGCTTCAGCGGATGAGCATGCTACAATTTTTTTACCTTTGAACCTTCCACAAGACAAGAATGCGGTTGAGAAAGCTATAGAACCATATTGTGGAGCATCTAACTATGTTATTATGTGCCTAATTAGAATCCGAGTAAGAATGCAAGGTAATGTCACCCTTGGTAATTTGAAGGCCTTATTGAATGGTCCCTCTAAAATATCAAAGCACCCTTTTGAGAAGATGGAAGTGTTGATTGAGTGGATACTGCATATATTGATACATTTGTTTAACTATATATGCAATATCAAGCTTTATGATTGTTAGGTATTGAAAATAACCAGCCAATCGACAATAGAGAGTAGGATTGGGAAAGGGTTATCGGAATTAAGGATCTAGTGTATGTCTAGAGGAGATAAGAGCAGAGATAGAGTTGCAATCCTACATTCCAGCCATCTTGAGTAATTCAATGATGTAGGCAACGTGATGAAGAAAGTAACCTTGCTTGGTGTGTTGGATTGTAATGCCCAGAAAAGTTTATATAGATCCAAGTTCTTTCAAATTAAATTTTCTATGGAGTTTTTAGATTAGCTCATGTATGAAAAGATTGCCATTATAAGTAATGAGAATATCATCAACAAATATGAGGAGAAAGATGGATATTTAAGCTATTTTATAAAGAATTAAGAGAGAGAGATCAATAGAGTTGAGTGTTAGATTTTGGTTTTTAAGGTAGTTGGAAAAGGGGGAGTACCACTACCATTTTGCTTCTTTGAGCCCATCAATAGCTTTACAAAGGAGATGCACATGAGTAGGATGTAAGGTATTAACAAACCCTTGAGTCTAGGCCATATAAATAGTATCTTCCCCGGTGCTATGAAGAAAAGCATTTGAAATGTCGAGTTGTAAAATTTTTTAGTCGTGGTAAACAACTACTATAAGACGGGTATGAATTGTAGGCATTTTGGCCACCAAACTAAATGTTTCTTCATAGTTGAGACTATACTTCTATCGAAGGCCATGGTTAATAAGAAATGCCTTGTAATGAGCTATAAAACAATTAGAATACCATTTGAGCTTGAACATCTAGTGACATCTTAAAATTGATTGGCTAGATGGTGAAGGAACAACATCCCATGTACCCTATTGCTGAAGTGCAACAAATTCTTAAGACTTGGCTTGCCTCTAATAATGCCTTTTAATGGCTTCAGTGTAACAAGTGGGTTAAACTGAAGGTTCAACTTGATGATTAGGATTGAGAAATTGTTTGGGTCATATTATCATTTTGAAGCTTGGTAACCATTATATGACATGATAGTGGGGTTGGACTAGGAGAATTGGGTGGCTCAGCACTGGAGCTGGGATTAAAAGAGGTGGATGTTGAAGTCTTAATGGCTAGTTGTTAAGGAGAAGGTGAGAAGAAAGTATAGGGGAAAGACTGTGTTGGTGATTTTGGAGGAGTAGCATAGCTAGAGGTAGGAAGTATAAGTGAAGGTGTTGTAGAGATTTGAGATGTAGGAAGGGAAGAAGGTGATTGCTGTGGAGCATTAAGAAAGATTGATTCATTGAAGACTACATGATAAGAGATGATGACTTTTGGGTGGAAGGGTCAAAACCAAGATATCCCTTATGCATAGTGGAGTAAGCAATAAAAATGCAGTGCGGATCTCTGTAAGAAAATTTATTGGAGTTGAGAAAACATTGCCAAGGAAAACATAAGGTGCCAAAGATGCGAAGATGAAAGTAGAGAGGTTGACAACGATAAATTAGTTGATAGGGAATTTACACTCCAAGAGTTTTATAGGGTAGCCAATTGATGATGCATATAGCTCTAAGGAGAGCATGAGTCCAAAGAAAATGTAGTAAACTTGCTGTGAGTAGAGGAGTTCAACCAGTGTCTAAGAGATGAGAGTATTAATTCTCAACAACATCATTTGTTCTAGGATCTATAGGCAGTTCAACTGATATACAATTTCATGTGATTGTAAATACGAATGAAAATTATTAGAGATAAATTCTCGGCTTTCATCAAAGTATAGAGTTTCTATGTTGGCATTAAAATGAATAAGAACCATCTTATGATGGATAATGAATATTTATATTATTTTTGGTTTATGTATCATAGGAAACACCCAACGAATATGTGAGAAATCATCTACAAATAAAACATAGTGTTTGTATCCATTTAGGGTATGGGTAGGCCCCCATACATCAAAATTAACTAATTTAAATAGGAATTTAGCTTTATTACATGAAGTAAAAAATGGTATTCTATGGTTTTTGGCAAGCACCACAATTATTACAAATGGAGCCAGAAGCAAGAATAAGTGATATCATGTATTAAGAAATTTATAGTAGGTTGAGCTCTAATGACTATTATGTTAGAAATTAATAATTAATTATGATTAGAAGTGTGATAAAAATAAATCAAATATTTTTTTATCAAAATTTGATGAAAATCTATTTCGAAATTTTAGATTCATTTAAAATTATATTACATGAAAATGTCTATTTAATTTTTTTATATAACATATATTTTAAAAGTAAATTTAGAAATTATCAAATAATTTTATTTTTATCATTAAGATAATTTTTCAGAACTTATCAGTATGACACCATCAATCACTTACGTAATCGTTCTTTCCTGGAATCATTTGGATCCGCGTTTCACAGGAGCGTTACTAGCTTTTTCTCCAGGTTGGGAAATTGACAGCTGTCAATTTTTATTGGATTATGTAATTAATTAAGATAAAATCTCATAGCTTTAACAATATTTATTTTAAAATTATTATTATTATTCAATTAAGGTATTATTCCATGCTAGAAAACCAGTTACGGTAGAATAAAAATTTACGCCTTAGTTTTATTATGGAATTCAACACACACAGATATTTGAAGAATTAATAAGAAAACTCTAGAATTTTTTACATGGAAAAACTCGAAAAGAGAAAACCACTAAGCCCAAAGAAAATTTTCCACTATGTATCATTTCTGAGTTCAATGATTACGTAATCAGACCAGAAATTCTAAACCCCAGCCGTGAACAATATATATAATCTGGTAGAATATAAGTAGAAGTAGAATGACTGGAACAACGAGGGTCACCAACGACTATGATGACCGGCGAGATAACAAATGGTCTGGTGACTAAGGATCTGGATGACCACCAAATGATGATCATGGTCACATCGATATGCGTCAGTAGCCAGTCAGCAAGCAATACGGTGGTCCATGCGGACTGCTACTGCTGGGGATGACCAATGATGGTGATGAGCCAGTAATGCGACGGGTGTGCGGCCGGCGGCCAAGGTTGTTTCACGCCGAAAGTGGTGACATGATTGGAGGATTTTTTTTTTTAGCTTCTCTCTCAGCCATGAAGACGATGAATTATTTATAGGCATTGTACGCGCAGTACCCAAACACTGGCTCATCATCTTTATCATTTGATACCAGTAATCAGAGCTTGGCCAGATCCCGCCATTTGGTTTCGAAATACACATATTTAGATCACAAAGTTTCAATTAACGGTTAATCTCATAATCGATCGCTTTCATATCAAGATTCTGATTAGAATTTTCTGTCATAATTATTTCTTTTTGACATTATCTTACTATCCAAAATATATATGCCAAATAATACTTTAATGAATATTTGAGATATAGAAGAGAGCGCGGAAGGAGGAAGCGCGAGAATGCGATTGGATATGGCACTTACATGCGAGGGCTGCTGTGCACACGAGCACTTAAGCAGTGCCGATGGGTCCATAACCCTCGGATACCCGCGACACATGCTCGCACCGCCTGCTGATCATAAGCGCTCTCATGAAGACTGCCTCTCAAAATGTATGGTTAATGCAAAATTTCATTGAATAATTTTCAAGTATTGATATACATTTTATGATTGATAATATCATCCAAAAATAGCAACCGATATAATCAAAATTTAATATGAATCTTATGCGAAAGCAATCTAATCTCAATCAAGATTAACCCAAATCAAGCATAATTGAAAACTTTGTAGAGCCAAATATGGAGCGTTATAGCCAAATCAGCGGCCTTGACGATCTCAACAAGCTCAAGATCTCATAATTTCGCCATTTAAGCATTCAAATACACAAAATACATCGATGATCAAAAGAATCATTATGAGCCATCTCGATGGTTTGGATTTGCATGTATTTAATACCTTCTCTAATCTATAAATACCCCTCATTCTTCAGGCGCAAAAGAAATAAATGAAAATCCTTCAAGATAATCGCTAATTACTGACGGCCGCCAACCACTGGCCGCCAACCACCGCTGCCAACCACTGCCACGGCTATTACCACCGGCTATCATCACAACCATCGCTGCCGCCATCCCCACCGACTACCGACGTTGGCCGCACCGCCAACCAGCTGGCATCGCCGCTGACCACCGCAACTACCACCACCGACCGCCAACCATCAATCATCATTATCATCAATTACCGTCGCTGGTCATCATTGTCGACCATTCGCCGCCGGCCACCGCTCGCTGAATATCGCCGACCATCTCCGGGCTATCACTGTTTTGCCGCCGAATTAATCGTCACTATTATCATCTACTACCACTAAGAATTGCAATATATAACCACGACTATATGGTTGTTACCACTCGTTTGTCGCTTTCTCATATACAATTCTATAATCCTATATTAGGAAAATTTGTACTCCGAACCAGATACATAGTGAAAAAATTTTGCTAGGCTAGGCCCCATGATTTTTTTCCTCTTTTCGAGGTATTTCCACATACAAAATTATGGAGTTTCTTATTAATTCTTCAAATATTTTTATGCGTGTTGGATTCTGCAATAAACTTAAGGCGTAAACTTTTATTCTATCATAACTGATTTACTAGCACGCAACAGGTATTATTTAAAATTTTATCTATTCTAGGAGCTGATTCGTCCCTGTTTGCATCTTACACGAGTAGCTAAAAATATATCTTGGTTAATGTAATGCCATGGGTCACATAGTTTAATATTTTTTTTGAAAGATTTACATATATATATATATATATATATATATATATATATATATATATATATATATATATATATATATATATATATATATATATATATATATATATATATCAATTATTTAAGGCACATTTTTTTGCAAGAAAAATTATTATATTTATAAATATTAAATTTTAAATATTAGATATATAAATATATAAAATATTATATGATATATATATATATATATATATATATATATATATATATATATATATATATACATATATAGTGAAAAGAGTGGGAAAAGAAAAAATTTTCACTATTTATTTGTAGTAAAATTTTTCCATGATTACGAATCAGATATGAAAGCGACAATGGAATAACAGGTCAACATTATATGCTTGGGTTGTAGCACAAACAATGGACACCCAGCTATGACCGGCTACGGTCGACGATGGACGGCCATCGATGGCGCGATGATGACGAACGAGCGCGGTCAGCGCGGTTTAATCGCTGTCGTCTGATGACCGCCGACGATAGTGATCGCGGATGAGGCGGTGGATGGCTGATTTGTGGTACGGCCGCGGGTGGCGGCAAGCGGACGAATATCGACATGCTGAAGGATTTTGTTTTGAGCTCTAATTTCTCTCACGCGACGAAGTTATTTAGACAGATAAAAATACGAAAATATTCTATCGGATGGCTCATGATGATTCCCTTTATCATTTGATGTATTTTGTGTATCGAATGCTCAAATGAGATGATTAAGATCCATTTGACTATAAACACGATATTTAGAGATTAATATCACAAATTTCGATTATGCTTGATTTGTGTTGGTTTGATCAATCATCGGACATCAAGATTTGTAATAGACAGTCTTTATTTATATTATATCTTATCATCCAAAATATATATTAAATATAGAATTGAAATTTCACGAATTCAATATACATTAGAGAATTATTGATGGAAGATCGCAAGAGGCGTAGTGCAGGATGTGCAGTTTGGGATTATGGACTCATCCCGGCACTTATGGGCCATCGATGGCCATGGCGCTTCGCGGATGCTCGCAAGCCTCGCTAAGTGCCCGATGGGTCCATAACCCCAAATCTGTCGCATACCGCATACACTGGTCTCGACCCGCTTCCGCCATCATAATCTGGTTTCATAAAGAGATATGCTCAAAATGTGCAATGGATCTACAAATTTCATCGAATTTGCTATTTTCGTGTATTTGATATATATATTTTGGATGATATAATGCCATCTAAAAATAAGGGCAACCGATATGACTAAAAATTTACTCGCCAATCTCCGAAGAATCTAATCAATCAAGATAACCCAAATTAAGTATAATCAAAACTTTCATAGCAAAATTTCAAATATGGAGAGTTTATAGTCAAATCGAAGGCCTGACGATGCAACAAGCCAAGATCTCATAATTTCACTTCATTTAAAATTCAATACAAAATACATCGATGATCAAAAGAATTATTAATCGGAGTTGATTTATGTACGAAAATGCTTTCTAATTTATAAGATTCTTCATATGAGGAGGTTTAAAGAAGAGGAGTTTAAAGTTTGAAAATCCTCCAAGCTCTAATCACTGATTGCCACCACCCATATGCCACAACGTGGCCACCGCTTATCAACCACTGCCGCCAAAGATATTACCGGCTATTATTGCCAACCATCGCCGCTATCCTCACATAATACCGTTCGCACTAAACCGCCGTCTGCTGTTGCCGCTGCCACTGCCGCCACCACCGTTTAATCCAACCATCAATCATCGTTGCTACCACCGCGTTCGTCAGCGACCACGCCGTGGCCATCGCTGCTATCACCGGTTTACCAATTGCGTTACCATCATCACGCCACTAAGAATCATATAACCTATTTGAGAGGCGTTATTACTGACTCGGTTGACTTTCATATATTCTCATATATGAAAATTTGTACTAGATACATAGAAATTTTTACGGGTTGACCATAGTTTTTTTTCCTCTTTTCGAGATTTTTTATAAATTGAAGCTATAATTCTTTCAAATATCTGCTGCCACAACAAATTTAAGGCATAAACTTTTAATCTATCGCAACTGATTTTCTAGCACGCAATATGTATTATTTAAAATTTTATCTATTCTAGGCAAAGGAGCTGATTCGTCCCTGCTTGCATATTACACGAGTAGCTAAAAATATATCTTGGTTAATTTAATGCCATGGGTCACATATTTTATTATTATATTTTTTAAAGATTTATATATATATATATATATATATATATATATATATATATATATATATATATATATATATATATATATATATATATATTGTTGGATATCAATTACTTTTTTTTGCAAGAAAAAATATTATATTTATAAATATTATATATATAAATATATAAAAATTATATATATATAAATATTTATAAATATAATATTTTTTCTTGCAAAAAAAAAAGTGCCTTAAATAATTGATATCCAGCATAAAAATTATTATTTGAATATTTTAATACATTATATCAATGGTAGGGCATTCCCAAAAGCAACGTACTGAGTGAAAAGTGTGCTTAAGTCAATTCACCGGTATTGGCAAAATTTTTAAAATAGGCATAATATTAATCATAATTAGACATTTAGTCATGAAAAGTTTTTTTTAAGAAAATAGGCATAATTGTTTTTTGTGATTCTGCAGTATATGTCAGCAGTCCGTCCAACAAACGACTTGATTTTTTTTTAATTTTGCTGGTAGGAGGCGGAGAGAGAGAGAGAGCGCGCATTTTTTTTTTCCGAGTTTTTTGGTAGCAGATATATATATATATATATATATATATATATATATATATATATATATATATATATATATATATATATATATATATATATATATATATAAATAAATTTGTAAAATAAATAAATAAATATATAAATAAATAAATAAATTTTTTATTTGTGTATTTTATAAATAATTAAATAAATAAATAAATAAGTAAATAAGTTTATATATATAATATATATCTCAAAATATATAAAGACAAATCTTTCTCGATATGATTTTGAAATAAACCGACGGTATCAATGACTTAAAATATCATCAAATCTGGACATCAATTCAATCCCAAAACATTTCAAAATATATTTATACAAATCAACCTCGAGGGATCTAACGAAGCAAGATCTCATAATTGACTTCATTTGGGCATCCAAATGCTCAAAATACATCAAATGATCGAAGGAACTATTCTAAGTCATCAAAGGAGTGACCGACTTTGCATAAAGTAAACGCCTCCTCCCATCTATAAATAGAACTCATCCCTCATGGGGAGAAAGAGGAGTAAAATAAGAAGAGAGCACCGCTTCAATCTGCAGCCACCACCACGTCGGGCCACCGCTGGCCGATCCGCCGTACCAAGCAAGGAAGAAGAAGAGAAGAATCCAAACAAGAAGAAGAGGAAAAGTAGCAAGGAGGAAGAAGAAGCTCAAGATCCTCCAAGAATCAGCCGACCTGGCCATCAACCACCATATCGCTAATTGTCTCCTCGTGATTCCACCTATTATATATATATATATATATATATATCATATGTATATATATATATTAATTGTAATAATAAGATAATAAAAATACATAAACTTTATAAATTGGTTTTTCCCTCTTTGATTTTTTATTAAAATTAAATAAATAAATAAAAATAAACTTTCACTCTAGTAAGAATATTAATAATAATAATTTTTAATACATATATATTTCACTTGACTAAAGATGAATTATTATTTATTTATTTTTATATATTTATATATTTTATATTTTTTGTTATTATTATTATTTTAGACTTATTTCTTTTATTCATTCTTTTTTAATTTATAAATCTTCATAATTTTTAATAACTTTGAAATTATAAATTAAGAAAATAATATATGAAAATTATTAAAAACTATAAAGATTTATAAATTAAAAAAGAAAGAAAAAAAAAGAAATAAATCTAAAAAATAATAATAATAAAAAATATAAAAAATATAAATATATAAAAAAATAAATAATAATTTATTTTTAGTCACGTGAAATATATATATACATTAAAAATTATTATTTATATATATATATATATATATTTATTAAAAAATATTATTCATTTATATATATATATTTATTAAAAGTATATATATATTTATTTTATTTATTAAAATTATTTATTTATTTAATTATTAATGCATATAAAACATGCAAAAAAAAAAATTATTTATTTATTTATTTATTAAAAATTTATTTATTTTTTAATATATATTATATATATACATATATATATATATATATATATATATATATATATATATATATATATATATATATATATATATATATATATATATAGTCACTCTCTCTCTCTCTGCCTGCTACCAAAAAACACGAAAAAAAATGTGCTCTCTCTCTCTCTCCCTCTGCCTGCTACCAAAAAAAACACGAAAATTAAAAATAAAAAAAATCCACCAGTGTCCGTTAGACGGACGACTGCCATTAACCCATCGCCGTCCATCTCGACAATGACTATGCCTATTTTCTTAAAAAAAAAATTTCATGCCTAAACGCCTAATTACAATTAATATTGTGCCTATTTTAAAAATTTTGCCCACCCGCATCAGGTATAGGATTAAATAAATAAAAGTTCTCATATTATGAATGGATGCATGCAAAAAATTAGTTCTTGAAATTGAATTAAGATAAGAATTTAGAATATATAAAATTTTATAGATAAATTAATGAAATTAATAGATATTATAATTGATAGGAAGATAAATATCTTATGTATTTAAAAAACTAAATAACCTAAAATATACCAAGAGATTGATTATTTGGGTTCTAAACTTTGATAATCAAATAAGATTGTATTAAAAGTGGTGCATGTGCGTTTTTAGATAAGAATTTAAAGGATAATGTTGTAAAAATTAATACAATTGGAGATATAATTATAACTTTAAAGATTATTGATGCTAAGATTATTAATGTTATAAGTATTTATGCTTCACAAGTAAGTTTGGATGTTTGTTCAAAAAAAAAAAAGTTTGAAATGACCTAAAAGAATTAGCATAAAGGATACCTCTTGATGAAAGAGTATTTATTACAGGAGATTTAAATAAACATATTGGTAGAGTGGCAAAAGATTTTAAATATATTTATGATAGTTATGAATTTAGAGTTACTAATGGAGAAAATATGATGATATTATATTTAATAATTCTAATACTTTATTTAAGAAAAGAAAGAAACATATTATAACTTATAAAAATGAGCTTAGAAAAATGCATATTGATTATTTTCTTATAAGAAAAATTGCTTGTTTAAATTGTAAAGATTGTAAGGTTAATTTTAGTAAAATTTTAAGTATTTAATATCGACTATTAGTTTTAGATTTTGAGACGAAGGGTTAGAAGTTAAAAAATAAAATAAAATATTACGGTAAGATTAGATGAGACTACTTAAATAACTTCAATAAAAATATTTTTTAAGAATAAGCTATATGATTTTAAGATTTGAGATGTGCATGAGAAAATAAATGTTATGTAGGAAAAAATAATAAGTGATACCAAGCAAGTTATAAGAAATGTGCTAGGACAAATAAAAATAAAATATAATATTAATTAAAATAGTTGATGGAGTTAAAATGTGTAAAAAAAGATATAAAATAAATATTTTTGTTACAAAAATTAGTTTAGATGCAAAGATTCAGAGGATTGAGAAAGAAGATCTGAGATGTAGGGATTAAGAAAGCGATTCATTGATGCAAAAATTGATATTTAGTGATACAATAGATTAGATACTAAAAGGGATGAAAGATATATGTATAAATTAGTCAAGCAAAATGATAGAAGAAGAAAAGATTTAGTTTAAGTAAAATACTAAAAATGAAAAGCAAAAAATGGTTTTATTAGAAGGAGATATTCAATACAGGTGGATGAGATATTTAGATAAATAATTCAATAAATGTTTTTGAGAATACTATCAATTTTAATGATCTTAATATCTTAAATAAAAATAATATTTTCATCGTCATATTTGTAAAATCAAAGTTGAAGAGGCTTTAAAGAAAATGAAATCTAAAAAAAAATAATAGAACCTATGATATTCCATTAGAAATTTGAAAATGCTTTGGAGATCAAAAAATTTCATCGCATACTAATTTTTTTTAATATCATTTTAAAGATTTAAAAGATGTCAAATGAGTGAAAAAAGAGTTGGGTGGTTTTTATTTTTAAGAATAAAGAGGATGCATAAGAGTGTGTAAATAATAGAGGAATTGAGTTAATATGTTATATATTTAAATTATGGGAGAGAGTAATTGAGTATAGGTTATAACTTGATATAAAAGTTTCTCAAAATTAGTTTGGATTCATGCGAGATACATCTACTATGGATGTTATCCATTTGTTAAGAGGTTTGATGAAGATGTATAGATTAAGGAGGATTTACATATGTATTTGTTGATTTAGAGAAAACATATGATAAAATTTCAAGAGAAGTGCTTTGGAAAGTTCTAAAAAAGAATGGAGTATGATATGACACTTAGAATACTACTAGTCGAAGCACGAATCTTGATGCTAAAAGCAAGTTGATCCGAAGTTGAAACTGGTCGAGATCAAGCACTTAAAATATCCTTGGAAACTCTGGGATGTCAGTTAAATCCCTAAACTCTCAAACATGGAGTGTTTATAGTCAAATCGGGCGTCTCGATGAGCCGGATCTAACGAGCCCAAGCTCTCATAATTCTGACTTCATTTGAGCATTCAAATACACAAAATACATCATATAATCAAGGGAATCATCATGAGCCGTTTGATGGAGAGGAGTGGTTCAGATTTTGCATGTATTTATAGAGACGCAACTCCTCCAATCTATAAATAGCTCCTCATCCCTCATATGAGGGGAGGCCAAGCAAGAGAGAGGAGAGAGCTCTAAAGCTTAAAAATCCTCTAGGCATAATCGTGCCGAGCGGTCGTCGACCACCTGTTGTTCAACCGTCACCACCTCATCATCGGTTGTCACTTTCATCCTCACCAATCGGTTTCCATCATGGACCTTCATGTTGTTTTTTTGTTCATCAGTCATTTCTTACCACTAACAATAACCTGAGCAATTACTATATGGTTGTTGTTTGATTTTGGGATTCCCATTCCCTTCTCATATACAATTGTAATCCATTGGAGAACTTGTACTCAAAATAAATATATAGTTGAAGCTTTTTTTCTTGCTAGGCCATGGTTTTCCCTCTTTTTGAGATTGTTTTCGTAAAGTGCAGTTTTCTTATTCACTCTTTAAATACTTGTGTGTGTGTGTGTGTTGGATTTCACAATAAGGCTAAGGAGTAAACTTTTACTCTACCGCTTTGGTTTTTAACGCATAGCGGTTGGAGATGTGGGAAGTTAATTCTCATTATTTCATCTTGTATGGCGACCAAGTTTTCCAACAAGATCAAAACCACCATCGAGGTGAAGCATTTCAAGCTTTTAAGGAAGCGGCGAAGAATGAAGATTCATCAAAAGTTGTTCTTTCAGATTTTATCGAAAACTGGGGGGACAACTCTTAATCTTAGAAGATCGCCCATGTTAAGCATCTAATCGATTACCATCCCAAGAAACAAGTCAAAGTTGGAGGATATTTCAACATTGAGAAGAGATATAGCTTTGTAAATTATGATTTTCCAATCATACTCATGGAAAAACAAGACCAAGGTTAAGGAGCAACTTTGGCTACAACCAGATGTTTTGATTCGACCTCTTCCAAGTTAGCGTCCATCGAGCAAAGACTCGACAAACAACAGGATAGGTCTTTGGTAGACTTCCACGGCCTCTTCCACATGGTTAACGCGTCGCCTGTAACACCCAAACAACCTCGGATAGGTCAAAATCCTCGGATTCCATTCGACCTCTTCCATACGAGTTAACGCCATCTGGGTAAAACTTCGACAAACAACCTCGGATAGGTCAAAATCCTTAGTGGATTCAATTGACCTCTTCCATACGGGTTAACGTCATGGGTAACACCCCGACAAACAACCTGATAGGTCAAAATCCTCGGATTCAATCTCTTCCACATAGGTTAACATCATCGACGACTCGACAAACAACAGCGATAGGTCAAAGGTTATTGGTGGACTTCCCATGGTCTCTTCCACACAGGTTAACGTCATCGGGTAACACTCTCATAAACAACCTCGGATGGGTCAAAATCCTCAGCGGATTCAATTCAACCTCTTCCATAAAGGTTAACGCCATCGAGTCACACTCGTGAACAACCGGATAGTGAAATACTCGCCGCATGAGTCACCGCCCGGCTATTCCGTCATTCGCTGCCAATCTTCATCGCCCGCATCTTCATTAAATCACTGGCCGCTACCATTCGCCGATTCTGACCACCCCGTCGGCCTAACCCGTCACCGGTCACTACCATTTGCCGCGGTCCGCTGCCGACCATGCGGCAATCTTCGCCGGTCACCACCATCGTTACCGGTCATCCATATTCTCGGCGATTACCACCGGACAGCACTATCATTTCCCTTTGCGAGACCTCATCGGCCTACCATTGTTGTCGGTCCGCCGTCATCATTACCGTGTGGTCTTTTACTGTCGTAGCCACCATGCGGCCGATCTTGCGGTCACCATCGTCATCGGTCATCCCGATTCGATTCTAGCTCATGATTGACCATTGCTTATTGTGCGCCACCCTTGCCTACCATTAGCCTCGCCACTACTGCCGGTCACTTATCGTAGACCGCCAGCCGACAATCTTCGGTCTTCATATTGCCGATCATCCGCCATTACAGGCCGGTCATGGACCATTGCACATTGCTTTCGCTGGCCACCCGTCCTCGATCATTGTAGGCTGGCTGCCGTATTTCGTCGCCGGTCACTGCCTAACCATCGCCGGCAATCTTTGCGGTCATCCGTACCGACCCGCGACGCGGTCGCCCACCGTACCATCGCGGTTGCCGGCTAATACCCGTCGGCCGCCATACCGTCGCCGGTCACCACCGCTATCGCGATCGCCCGCAGATACCATGCGTGATTTTACGGTCACCATCGTCGCGGTCCACATTCATGGGTCGCTGACTCAGCGGCGCCGTCAGCTGCGTGCCGATTTTGCGCCTAACCACTTTTAGGTCGTTGTGGCAAATTCTGGTCAGGTCACTTGCCAACCATCCGGATCGCGGTCACCACCATCGTTCTTTGGTTATCTCGGAATCGGATCTACCACCGCAGGCCACCATCGAGCATCGCCGTCAACCCTCATCTCCGGTTATCGTCTCATTGATCGCCTCACGGACGGTCCGGAGCGGTTGATTTCGAGGGAAAATTGTGACGACATATATCTGTGGCGGCCTCCGAACGACATCTTCTTGAAAGGAAGAGGGACACTCCAGGAGTGTGCCTACCTGGCCTTGGGGTTTTATAGACCTATAGGGACAAAATGTCAAAATTGCAACCGCCAAAACCAAAATGGCGAGGCCAAAAAATGAAAATAGATGTTTTCGCCCAGATCGGGACTATCTGCGATGATCGCATGCGTGGCTTCGCTCCCACTCGGTCGTGTTTAGCCCATTGCGTTGAGTGGCGTCATTCCGACCCTGCGGTGACCACGCCGACCCTCTCCGCCGAACCGCGCGACCCCATCGTTGGCCCGCGTGACCCGCTCTGACCCGCGTTCAGGCTAACCCGAGCTCAGCGACCGACTATCGTCCATTCCGACCGCCAGCCGTCCGCCTAAGCCTCGCGGTCACTATCGCCTAGCATGCTTACCCGGCCCGTGTAGGCGTCATGAGCACTTTCGCGAGCTTTCGTACGGATGGGTCCAGAACCTCAAAATCTCACACCCGTAGCATACTACACATCTGCGTACGCATGCCTGTAGTCATAATCTTGTGCTATGAAGATCTTTCTCTCAATGTGTGGTTAATGGACCTCAAATTTCATTGAAGAATTTACTATTTTCAAGTATTTGATATATATTTTGGATGATTGAGATAATATCATCCAAAAATAGAGAAACCGATATAACCCTTAGAATACTACTAAGAACGAATCTTGATCTTAAAAACAGTGATCCAAGTTGGCCCGGTCGAGATCAAGCACTTAAAATATCCTTTGAAACTATGGGATGTCAGTTAAATCTCTAAATAACTCTCAAACATGGAGTGTTTATAGTCAAATCGAGCGTCTTGACGATCCGGATCTAATGAGCCCAAGCTCTCATAATTTTGGCTTCATTTGAGCATTCAAATACACAAAATACATCATATGATCAAGGGAATCATCATGAGCCATCCGATGGAGAGGAGTGGTTCATTTTGCATGTATTTAGACACCACTCTCTATAAATAGCTCCTCATTCCTCATATGAGGGAGGCCAACAAGAGAGGAGATAGCTCTAAAGCTTGAAAATCCTTTAGGCATAATCGTGCGACTCACGGTTACCACCACCTGGTTACCAACCACGCCGCCGTGTGATAACCGCCACTCTCTCTCGCGTCTCCCTGATCATCGACCTTCGCCTGGTGTTCTCACGTTCACCGTCATTTGCTACCACTGAATTTACTTAGCTATATATTTGTTGTTGTCGATTTTGGGATTCCATTATCGCCTTCTCATATCAATTATGTAATCCGTTATCGGAGAACTTTCCAAAATAAATATATAGTAGAAGCTTTTTTCGGCGTGGTTTTCCCTCTTTTCGAGATTTTCCACCTAAAATTCAGTTTTTTTCACTCTTTAAATACACGTGTGTCTTTGGATTTCATAAAGGCATAAACTTTTACTCTATCGAAACTAATTTCCTAGCACGCAACAGAGTAAATATTGCTTAGACTCAAGTTATTAAAGATATATATACACACATGTGTTCAAACACAATGAGAATTGGCCAAATATTTTTCCTATATTAGTTGTATTACATCAAGGATTAATTTTAAGCCTTTATCTTTTTAGCTTTAGTTATAGATGTTCTTATAAGACATTTACAGGAGGATGTACATCATATATGTCATTTGTTGATGATATTTTTCTTATCGATAAGATTAGAGAGGGAGTTCAAGAAAAACTTGAATTTTGAAAGTCAACATTAAGAGTCTAAAGGCTTTCATTTGACTAGAATTAAACCAAATACACGGAGTACAATTTAGTAGTAGATATCTAATGGCGAGGTTGTGATAATGGGTGATCAAGTTTTTAAAACAAGTGAACGTTTTAGATATCTTGTGTCTATTGTTCAAAATGATGTTGAAATAGATGAGGATGTTATTAGTAGAATTCAAGTTGGATCTTTGAAGTGTAAGAAAAAAATACATTAAGCCTATTACGTCATAGAAAAGTACTCTTTAGACTTAAGAGAAAAGTTTATAAGAAGATAAGACTTGCAATACTTTATGGTGAAAAATGTTGGCTAGTAAAAGATAAGTATAAAATTAAATGTTGTACAGATGAGGAAGCTTAAGTGGATAAACAACTTTACACTCACGGATAAAGTAGAAATGAATATATATGTGAAAAGGGTTAGAGTAGCTCCAATGATATTAGAGAGAGTCGTCAGATGGTTTCACCATATACAATCGTTCGATAAGCCATTTATGAGAGTAGATGCTTTAGATAAAGCGTATGCTAAGAAAGGCAGGTATATATCTAAATGACTTAGTTAGGAAGTCTAAGAAGATGATCACAATTTATTAAAATTTAATGAGATGATACTTAATAGGACATAATTAGAAAAATAAATTCATGTAGCCGACCTAATCTAGTGGGATAAATGTTTGTTGTCATTATTGTATAAAAAGTATATTTTATTTTAAAAAATTAATATTAATATTATTTTTGATATAATATTAAAGATTTAAATGATATTTATATAAATATTAAAACTTACATATTACTTATATAAATATATAAAAATTATATATTATGTATTTAAATGTCTTTTTTATTGGCATACGGCGTTTTATTAAAAAAAAAAAAATCATGAAGCCGCTTTTAAAAATTCCTTTTTTTTTTCGGACGGTGCGCGAGGGACGAATAATTCTAAATATATCTTGCTTTAGATTGACCCAAAGGTCCCAACAACCACCTCCAGTGTCCCGCGGTGCAGCAGAGGTCACAATTAATGTATGAATTTGAAATATATAAATAGACAGCTTTCCCCCACCACTTCCCAAAAAAAACATTTTTTAAATTTAGAGTACCTACTTATCTTCGGCAATATAACTCTGTCGCCTTTCTCAACCTCTTTTGGCCGAAGCCAGGAAGAACTTTAGGTGAAGCAGTTTCTTTTCAATGGGTTCTGATCTCTCTGGCATCAACAAGTGCTTGTTGCAAAGCGATGCTCTTCAACAGGTTTTTTCTTTTTTTTTTTATTTATCTTCTTTCCTCCTCCGCTTATCTATTCTTCTGCCACGAAGCCATTATTATCTCTTTTCTACTGATTCATACCCATGGCATCTGAATCTTTTGATGCAGTACATTTTGGGGACAAATGTTTACCCAAGAGAGCATAAACTGCTTAAGGAATTGAGAGAAGAAACTGAGCTAAGATTCCCAGGAGGCAAGAAAGCCTGGATGCTATACTTTTTTTTTTTTTTACTTATTTTAGCAGGGATCTTTAACTAAAAAAACATTAATGATTTATATAAAATTCACGAAGGATTTTTTTTTTGTTGATCATATTCAATTTTGGAAACGGCAGGGCTTTGATGAGTGTGCCCCCTGATGAAGGGCAACTCCTTTCTATATTGCTCAAGGTGATTAACGCCAAAAAAACCATAGAAATTGGAGTTTTCACTGGTTACTCTCTCCTGACTACAGCTTTAGCCTTACCGAAAGATGGAAAGGTGATCTTCTTCTTCTTCTTCTTCTTCTTCTTCACAAGTTACTTCTTCAAATATAGACTTAAATATATTTTAAGCTAGTTCGTATAAGTGAGGAACTAACTGCACTAGATTTTTATTTTTGATTCAGATTACAGCGATCGATATCGATAGATCATACTATGAGATAGGCTTGCCTTTTATTCAGAAAGCAGGAGTTGAGAACAAGATTGAGTTCATTGAATCAGAAGCTCTTCCTGTCCTAGACAAATTGGTTGAGGAGGTAAAAAAATCTAATTTTTTTTATTAGAAACAGCTTAGGATGAGATTAACAATGGATTAAGTAAAAACTAAAATATAATTGTTGTTTGATTTGAGATTAATTAAGGATTAATCTGAAATTTCTGCCGAACTATACCTTCCTTTAATTTGTTTAGTTGGAAGGGTTATCAATATCTGCTAGACTAAAGATAAGCTCTGTTGTGAAGGTTTTTTTTTTCTGATCCAATCTTTACATGATTCCCTACTCCCTTTGATCAAATCATGTTCTTTAAAGCAATGAGTCTGTAATATAATTTGTATATTTAACTGTCATATATAAGAAATCAGGCTTGTCAATAACAACAGGAACAAGGATTCTTTATAGAATCCACTTCATATTTGCATTTTAATGATTCCAGTCCTCGTTAGATTGAAAAGGGCTTCCCTTTCTGATTGAAATAAGTGCAGGTTAAGGAAGATGATCTATATGATTTTGCATTTGTGGATGCTGACAAGACTAACTACCACAAGTATCATGAGAGGCTGCTGAAACTAGTCAAAGTTAACGGTCTGATTCTGTATGATAACACGCTCTGGTTCGGAACCGTCACCGGCCCGTCAAGCCCAAACTATCCTGATTGGATCAACTATAACCTGGAGAGCATTAGACAGCTAAACAAGCAGCTGGCCGCAGATCCGCGGGTTGAGCTCTCACAGGTCTGCATTGGTGATGGAGTCACCATTTGCAGGCGCATCTCCTGAGCTAAGTTATAGAAAACTGAAACCTTGAAGGAGGAGACCATTGTTATGATTTGGTTGTTTCTTGATGCCTGAGGCATATACATAAGTATTGGTGTATCATCTGTTCCTAGATGCACTTATGGCTTTGTTAATTTGTTGTGATCTTTTTTCTTAGTTCAAAACTGTTTTCTTGCTTCAATAACAATTCACAACATTTGTGCTGTTAAATGTTTGTGTTTCTCTACATGTTATCTTCTGCTGAATGAGTTGTTATGTCAAAAGTAGGGGTGTAAACGAGCCGAGCTTGAGCGAGCTTGGTACTTGTTCGTGTTCGGCTCGTTAAGAAATTTTTTTTGTTCATTATCGGCTCGTGTTCGTTAACAACGTTACTGTTGTTCGTTCGGCTCATTGAATTTGTTCATGCTGGTTAACGCTTCGTGTTATTTCGAATTGGCTCGTTAAGGATTATTTATTTAATTATTAATATTTTAAAATATTAAATTTAATAAAAAAATTTAATACAAAAATACAGCTTTATAGTTATTTGTTTATAAATTGTGGAGTGTGAGGACTAACAATAAAAATAATCTTTTCAAAAATAAATTTTATTATAAATAAAATTACATAAAGCAAAATTATAATTGAATATCAAAATATGATCTAATAACATATTTTATTATTAACAAAAATTACATTACTACAAATTTGATTTACTACATTTGAATATGATTGAGTACACAAAATTTAAAATTTTCAAATAAATAAACAAATGATTATTGACATAATTCAATCATACACTTATACAAAACAAATTGAAACTTCAACATCTTTCAAACTCGAAATAATCTTGATAATCTTGACTTGATTATTCACTCTCCAGAAGTCATCAACTTTGTCACATAAGATCTACTATTTGTCATTTTATACTTGAATATTTCTTGATGCACTATATAAACAAAATTAAACAAATTTATGTTATATAATTATTGAATGTGCTCAATTTGAAATTTTATATCAGATAATTAATGATCAACTAACATGGGGCATGACTACGTATTAAATTTTAAAAACACATAAATCCAAAATATAATGAAACAATAAATAAAATAAAAGCAAGCATTTTATCAAGGACCAAAATACAATGAAATAGCAAATAAAATGAAAGCTGCAGTCAAAACATAATTAAAATAAACTCAACTAAACAAAATATATAAGCAACCATTTTATCAAAGTTCTCTATATTAAAAAAGATTTAACATCATACTTTAAACAACAACTCCAAGTAATTCAAAGATAAAACTAAGAATATTATTGATAAACTAGGACCAAAATATAATACAAACAACAAATAAATGAAAACGGTAAAAATAATTGAAAATGATCAACTAAATAAGATATATAAGCAAAATTTTATCAAGTAGATCTCATATTAAAAAGATTTAACATCATACTTTTAAACATACCAAGCAATTCAAAGATAAAATCAAGAATATTATTGATAAACTCTAAAATATAATGAAACATCAAATAAAATGAAAGCTATCAAAATTAAACTACTAAATAAGATATATAAGCATTTTATTAAACAAAGTTGCATCTCATATTAAAAAGATTTAACATCACAACCCTTTAAACACCACAACTCAATAATTCAAAGATAATATCCTGGAGAGCTAGTAGCCATTCTCATAATAACTTTCGATTTCTTTCTAATGAAGCATTAACTTGCCAATTTATGAAGTGACTGAAATTTGATGACATGGTGTGTATATAATATCTATTCCATGTGGGGTTTTCCCTCAGGCCTCATGGCTAAGAAAACAGGAGAAAATAGCAAGTAGATTGATCTCAAAATAACAGCAAAGATAGTCAAATAGTATTATGCAGTAAAACGAGCTCATAACTCACTAATATTGATGGTTGCTTTAATTATAAAATGGGCTCAATTTAAAATATTTTATCTGCTAATCAATGATGCCTTCATAGCTCCATGATTGCTTAAATTCTTCAAACACCTAGAAATGATAAATCCAACTTTTTCAGCACTAATTTGCATCTCAGTTTCTCGTACTAAAAAGGTTTAACATCACAAAATATCAGCTAATCAATGAGGTCATCATAGCTTGACTTGATGACTGCTATCAAATTATTAAAAACTCCATGAATCCAAAATATTCAACATAACATCAAATGTAGTGATATTGAAGTTAAGACCAAGTGCATGTTTGATGAACTAAGCAGTCATTTTATCAAGCTAAGTTGCATCTCATTTTAAAATTAGTTTAACATCACAGGTGTTTAGGGTTTACTATTTATATGTAGCTGGTATAATATTCTGATTTTAGTTTCTGGTTTAGTATTTTTAAATGAAACAATAAGTAAAATGAAAGGTGAAGTTAAAAAATAATTGAAACAGACCCAATTAAACAAGATATATAAGCAACCATTTTATTAAGCTAAGTTGCATATTAAAAATTTAACATCACAACCCTTTAAACACCACTCTTAAGTATGTAATTATAATGGTGTAGGATTCTTATATAAATAGTATCAAATGGTCCTCATGAATGAAGAATGGAGAGAACAAGTAATATATGTCAAATAAATTTGCAAGTAAAAGAAAATAATCATTCTTTAAAACTATTTTTAAGTAATAAAGACCAAATTGCCTAATTAATTTGGAGATAATTATATACATCAAAAAACAATAAATAAAATAATAATAAAATAACAATAAAATAACAAATAATATGAAGGCCGCATCATCATTCAATATTCAAAAAATGAAAGATATACCTTAATGGATTCATAGTGGTGTAGCTCAGTTGCTATATAAATAGTACAAAATGATCATCGTGAATGAAGATTCTAGAGAGAACACTCAGAACAACAAGTAGTCATATCTCAAAATAGCTGCAAGTAATTATTAACCAAAAAAGTATTAAGCAATTATAATGAATGGGCTTAGTTTGATATTTTTTATCAGCAAATCAATGAGGCCATCATAGCTTACTGGCTACTTAAATTCTTAAAAACCCCAAAATTAAGTGTAGTATTGTTGAAGTAAAGACCAAGTGTAGTAATGATGGCCAAAAGTCACTAAGAACATAAGCAACCATTTTATCAAGCTAAGTTGCATCTTATATTAAAAATGGTTTAACGTCATAGCCCTTTAGAATCTAAAAATCATAAATCTCAGCAATTTAGGATAAAATAATGTATAATATTCATCAAGTAAAGACCAAAATACAATAAAATAGGTCAAAAAAAGCTGCATCAAAGATTCAGTTGCAGGTAATAAAACAAGTAACATAGTGTTAAACTATGTTACTAATTCAAAGTCCAAATAAATTCAATTGCATATACGTTGCTCCTCCATTCTCTTCATTTATTCAGGAAGTTTCACATGCAAATTTTCTCCATCCATGATCTCTTGTTGTAATAAATGGTTATTTATTAGACTCATATATGAAAAAGGCAAAAAGCTGAAACAATAATAAATTAATAATTAGAAGAAAAAATTTAATAAAGATGAAATTGATTCTTACTAAAGGATTCTTAATGTTGCTTTGATAACCTCTAATCCAACTAGCAGTACAAATAAGTACATTAATAATTTTTGCAAATAAAAAGCTTCTGTAATCATCCAAAACTCTGCCACTAGCACTAAAAGTAGATTCAGATGCAACGGTTGTTATGAGAATTGTCAAGACATCCATAGAAATTTTGGATAAGTTTGGATACTTAAAAGTATTCATCCTCCACCAATCAAGAACATCAAATTGTTCTGTACTGCATCGATATAACCCTTCTTCCAAATATATTTGTAAATCTATTTTTGAAGGTGACGAAACCAATGACAAAATCAAGAAACCTAACATGCAATCAAAAGGAGATGAAAATGATGACTCTCTTTGTAGTTGTGAGGACTCAAGTCGTTGCTATTCTTGAACTAAGTAGCATTGTTAGAAACATATTGATTATAAATCTCCAAAATAACTGCTTCAACTTCTTTAATTTTGAATTCTATCTGAAGGTGAGTATATCTTTGGAAATGTAAAATTTATAAACTTCATCTTTAAGCGTGGATCTAACACAGCCGCTATAGACATTAGCAAATTGCATTCTCCCTAGTACTTGTCAAATTTAATTTTCATGGCATTTGCTATTTCTTTAATATATTCAGTTGATGAATTGCATTCCTCCATAAACAACTTCTGCACATGCATAACAGTAGGTAGAAAAATATTTATTGTAGGATATGTCGAACCAAAAATCATTTTTGTGACATTATGAAAAATAGCAAGAAACTTCCTAATAACCTCATACCTTTCCCAATCAAAATTAGATGGCAACCACTTGTAATTGCTATCTCGGGCTGCATAATGGTGGAAGATACTACAAAAAACAAATGTAGATTAAAGCATAATGTATATAGAATTCCATCGTGCAGGAACATCAACAGATAAATCCTTCGAAGTGAAAATCCCTAATTGCTTCGCCACCTCAACAAACTTATGTAATATAGCAGGAGACTTTTTAAGATATTTTATTGACTTCCTGATTTGATAAATAATATCCTGAATCTCCTTTAAACCATCTTGAACCATTATGTTCAAGATATGAGCACAACATTTGACATGGAAGAAATAACCCATAAAATGTAACTTACCTCTTGACTGAAAATTAGATTTGAGAGCATTAGCGGTAATATCATTATTACTTGCATTATCCAATGTAATTGTAGAAACTTTATCCTGCAAATTCCACTCCAACAAGCATTCACATATTGCATCACAAATAAATGTGTCTGTGTGAGGCGGTTCAAGCTCAAAGAAACTGATAATATGCTTATGTAATTTCCAAGACTCATCAATATAATGAATTGTTAAACACATATATCCCACTATTTGATTAGAAGTCCAACAATCAGATGTTAATGAGACAATATATATGCTTTTAAGATATGCCTTCAGCTTTTCTTTTTCTGCTTCATAAACTTTCATGCAATCATTTTTTATAGTATTTTTAGAAACTCTTTCATAATTATGATTTAAGACCTTCAACAAAATATTGAACCAAGTATGCTTAACCATCATAAAAGGATACTCATGCATAATTATCAATTTTGCAATTATTTCTCTAACCTGAAGATGATCATAATTCTTTGGATCTGTAAAAATAGGAAGCTTAATTTCTGAACTAGCATAAGAAGGCATAAAATTTAACAATTTTTGTCTTTTATTTAGCAACTCCACAACTTGTTTATTTTTAACTTTGATCTTATCACACTCCCTAATATGTCTGAGAAGTTGTGAACTGGTGTCAGTTTTGGATTTATGAAATTTTGTAACAACATATGCATTGTAAATAGGAAGCATTGACGCCTTTCAAAGTAGAAATAATTTCTGTAAAGTACTCCCAAACTGTAGACTTTTTTTTTCTAGTCTTCTTATGAAGGATTCCTCCAACATTACTATCAAATATAATTGCTTTTGAACAACTAGGTTGTGAAGAAAGATTAGGATTTTCATTACTATTATCATCAACTATAATAATCTCATTACCAGATGATGCAGTTTGAGATAGATTAAAATTTGACATGGTAGTAGACTATATTGAAAAAAAATATGTGTCAAAACTAAAGGTACAATCCATATGCTACAAGTAAGAACATTAACATAATTTATTGTCGCATTCTATAAAGAAATAGAGCACTAGTAAATTTGACATATTAAGCATACAAAGTCAACTTAAACATGAAACATGAGGCTTTTCTTCTTGATCCCATCAAAACAAAACAAAATTAAATGAAAAGCTATTTACAAAACAACCTATTTTATTTGCTGTTTTATTATGTTTTGGTCTTTACCTTATCAAATAAGTTGGTTTATTATTTCTGGGTGTTTGAAGAATTTAAGCAGTCATCGAGCTATGAAGGCATCATTGATTAGATAAAATATTTCAAACCGAGCCCATTTTATAATTAAAACCATCATAATCGAAGTTTGTTATTTTTCTTACATAATACTATTTGACTATCTTCTTTGTTATTTTGAGATCAATCTACTTACTATTTTCTTATTTTCTTAGTAGGTCTGAGGGAAAACCCACATGGAATATATATTATATACACACCATGCCATCAAATTTCAATTTTTACTTTATAAATTGGCAGTTAATGCTTCATTAGAAAGAAATCAAATTCTCCATAATACAATTTAAAAAATCTTGGCATTATTATGAAAATGACTACTTCTACTTGTATTTATTTGAGATATATGACTCATTCTCATTCTTTATTCATGAGGGCCATTTATTATTTATTTATATAGACACCATTATGTATACATTAAGACTTAAAAGTTGTGATTTTAAAAGACGTGATGTTAAATCTTTTTTTTTAATACGAGATCTTACGATAAAATGCTTATATATCTTGTTTAGTTCTATTTCAATTATTTTTTTATTTGCGACTTTCATTTTATTTCTTTGTTTTTTTATAAATACTAAACCAAATCATAATCTATATCTGAGCTACATATAGATAGTAAACCCTAAAGGGCCTAAATCCCAAAATATGCATGATATTACAAAATCAAACTGAGAAAACACACTTCAGCATTTCATTGCATATTCCAACCAGAAACCGGACACAAGAAATCAGATATCCAAAAAATTTCTATAGCATATTAGCATTTTTGAGTCATCTAGAACCCAAGCACTTCAGCAAGACAACAACTCAAGAAGTTAGGCAAAAGATGGAGAAATTACAAAATAATAAACGATACCGAACCGTAGAAATTAGAAAAACAGGTTTCACAATCGACACCTCGGCGGTTCGGCTAATCGACTCTACCCGTGAATTAGAGCGTTGCAACTCGCAAGAATATCAAGTGCTCGTAGTAGTAGAGCCGTAGAGGAGGTTTAGAAAGGAAGGATAATAGGATAGCGATATGCAAAAAATAAGCTCAAAATCGAAGACGCAAGAAGAGAGAAAAGTCGAAGTCGAAGAGTCCGAGCGTGGCCGCCTCGTAGCTAGTAGTTAGGGTTTATGAATTAAGTTAAGATTTAATAAAAAATCTCTCCAAATCTGAAAATCTGAACCGTCATTTCAACAATAGAGAATTTTAAATTAATTTTAATTATTATAATGTATCTAAATTTATTTAATTTAAATATTATTAATTAAATTAATTATTCATGCAAATATAAATTAATTAATAAATAATTTAATGATAAAAAATATATATTATATAACTTTTATAATTATTTATAAATATTTATTTATTAAGAGCTAAATTGAGTCAAATACAAATGAAGGAAAGATTATTCGTATTCGTCTCATTTATATATCGAACATAAAATAATTATTCGTATTAGCCGGATATAAATTATTTGTGAATAATAAATTTTTTTTACGGCCCTAATTAAAAGTGATAAAAGTGTGTTCCTTATCCTGATCTTGATAAATGCGAGAAGTCGTGTCAAAAGTGTGTTCCTTATCCTTCTGACGCAAAAAAGTATCATGGTGGATATAAAATTGCAAAGTGGAAATATTCAGGGCGCTGGACATAAGAGGTGGCTTTATATTGAACTGCAATTGGTAAAATGGATTGATCACTTTATTGGTTTATATGAGAATTTGGGCTTTTTTGGTGTGTCACGCGGCTGATTTGTTTTTAGAGGAAAAACAAAAAAAAATATTATTTCTATTATTTCAAAAATTAAGCCTCCGTGTTACCGGTTGGGGATACAATACTCCTAATAATGTTTCTATTTTACCAGGCTGGATCGACGGTTTGGACTGGTTAAATCGTAAATTGGTCATAAGATTGGTCCGATCATCAAGAAAAATTTGACTCACATTGAACCGGTGAGAACTCCCGATTTGACCGTTAAAGAACCATTACGGTTTTAAAAAATTGGCCGATTCAATAATTTTTTTCTTAATCATTATTTTATATTATTTAATCAAATAATTAAAATTTTGATTAAATTTATATTAAGTTTTAATAGTAAATTTTTATTATTTAAATTTAATTATTTTTATAATCATTTTTATAAATTTTAAAAAATCTTATTTTATTAATATAAATATAACTAAATTAATTTATAATATAATTATCATGCAATCACTCAAATAATTTATAAGATTACCTTTGGAGCTTTGTTTTTATATAGAAAGAATACTTTCTACTTGAAAATTCACAAGTTTTTGATATTTCAAAAAACGTTTAAAACTCATGTTAAAAACATAAAGTGGCAGCTACAAAAAGATGTTAAAAACAGATAGAGATAAAAAAATATATCAGTAATTTAACAAAATAACACATTAAGAAAATTTTAGATTTTAAATTTTGAGTTTAATTTTTATAATGATTTTATCAAATCTATAAGAGACGCACGATAAATATCTAACATATTAAAACTATATATGACTGAACTCTAGTATATCTCAAATATCCTTCAAAATTATCAAAAGTACATCATATAGCATACATACTACTCTTCTAGATGCTTATGCACATCTTCCTCTTTTGTTGTTGTGGGCATTTGGACATAATAAGTAGGGCTGAGAAATTAGCAAGATCGGCTTCTCAGTCAACTCTTGGGCTCAATCGAAGCAAAGCAGGATTTTCGAGAATATGGAATTTATTTCGAGCGAAGTCTTCGCGGCTGTGGCCGGATCGAAGCGACGGCGGCTCCGCGCCCGGGCGAGCCCAAAAACAGATCTCCGTCCGATTAATTCGAGGCGAGATTAATTCTAACGAGCGAGCGGCTCGTTTGCATTCGCGACGAGCGGCTCGTTTGCATTTTGAGCCGGTTCGTTTGGATTTGAGGCTCAATTGATTTAGTCGGCGTTTCCGCGGTCGGATCGAGCTCGAGCTCGATTCGATCTCGGCTCGAACTCGAACTTTCGTACGACTGAGCTCGAGCGAATTCGATTTTTGAGCGATTTGAGCATTATGGCTCTAAATTGGCTCGAACACACCCCTAATAATAAGACATGCTGCTCCTACTGTATTGAACTCATAATAATTTATAATATAATTATGATTGGGCTCATTTATACCCCTGTGATAATAGAATTATCAAATGTCATATGTTAAACATACAATATTCAAGATTATGACAAACAATAAGTCACACATTTTGTCCATACTACCTAAAAATGGCATTACTTATTGAAAATAGGTTGCCATAATTCTAATCAAAATAATATTTATCTTGAACCAATGTAAGTTTCTATATTTTTAAACAACATTCAGTTAGTTTAATAAAATAACTTCCAAACATATCGCAAAATAAGTTCTTTTAGTATATTGGACCAATGATTAGAATTATCTTGAACCAGTGTAACTTTTTATTTTGTAATATCC
This sequence comes from Cymbidium sinense, assembly GCA_021442155.1. Classification (NCBI taxonomy): domain Eukaryota; kingdom Viridiplantae; phylum Streptophyta; class Magnoliopsida; order Asparagales; family Orchidaceae; genus Cymbidium; species Cymbidium sinense. The sequence continues at coordinate 75,346,750 of CM038224.1, read as the reverse complement.
TCCAATTAGTTTAACAAAATAACTTGCAAACATATGTCAAAATAAGCTTTTTTTTAATACTTTAAGTTTACGACATTTGCATTTACTTTATATATAGCAAATTATTTTGATATAAAAGTACTAAAAAAACTTATTTTGACATATGTTTGGATTTTGTTAAATTAATCAAATTATCTTTTAAAAAAAAACTTGCTCTGGTTTAGGATAACCTAAGAGCATATTTCAAATCAATTTTGTTTTGGGTTTTTTATTTTAAATTTATATAATTTAAAAAAACAAACTTTTTGTTTTTTAAATATTTTAGCTTGTTAAAATAAATTACTCTTAAGCATGTAATGCATTGCAAGTAAAACATTAAATTGTAAGCTTTCAAGTCATAGAAATTAAATGTCAACCGTTGGCTTCTATGTGTAGAGTGGAAAAGGAAGGATTCGATTGATTTGATTTGTAAACACTTTCATGATAAAGAGAGATGAAATTAATAATAAATTTTCTTTTATATATGGTTGCAAAAAAAAAAAAACAATAAGAGATTCTAATGGAGAAGACTTAAGAAAATGAGCAGATGATTTAAGCCTAATTTGGGGCGACGGTGGCGAGACAATCTATACTGCACTATAATGTTATTTGGGTGTTATATTCAGGCTGTATTTTGAGAAATTTACAGTGAAAAAAAATGTGTTTTTTAACTTAATCTAGCTACCTGCGATAGCGGTGAGAAAGCTATAATTTAACTTTTATAAAATAAAAAATTTATGCATCTACTACAACTTCTTCAAACATCAATTTCTTCTGTATTATATCTATCATATTTTTTCATACAGTTGAATAAATCTTTAATTTTATATTAGAATAATGTTAAAGAGAGATTTAATTCAATAAAGTTGATTGGGACTTGGAGTTAAAAAAAGAAATGCCGTGAGATGACATAAACCTAAGCAGAAAATACTTGCAAACAATAGCATAGCTGTCTGCTTGTCAAAACATGGCCCTTCGACTTTTATATTTAATAGTTAATAATTCATAATCAAACGTTAAAAGGAATCAGAAGTTTAAAGAACGAACCATTCAAAAAAATAACATAGCTGTCTGCTTGTCAAACATGTCGACTTATATTTATTTAAAGTTAAATAATTCATAACAAACGTTAAATCAGAAAGTTTAACACCCACACACACATTCCTGCTCATATGTAATTTTGTAAAATACATGACAAAATAAATAATAAAAATAATGTTTTTTAAAAACACCACATGAGATAGAGATTATAGGGTGTTGACCAATATGAGCTTTGAGAAACATTTTTTTCTTCAAATACATATTTATTATAAATAACTCAATAGACCTTAAAATAATTATGTGAATTCATGTTCTTACAAATAAGGAAGATAGGCATAATGCACAAGAGGTTTGAGAAACCTCTTCAAATATATATATATATATATATATAAAATAAAAATTTGAATGATATATATATATATATATATATATATATATATATATATATATATATATATATATATATATATATATATATATATATATATATATATATATATATATATATATATATATATATATATATATATATATACCATCCAAGAGTTAAATTAATGTAATTTTTCAAAGAAGTACACTTTCAAAAATGTGAAAAGAAAATTTCTTGATCAAAGTTAAGAGCATGGAATCAATGCTTAAATGAAAAACTTTTTTTTTGAGAATATAGTGCAACAATGGGCATCCAAAATTGTGACTTGTGTAGTGATGTAGAAGAGCTATTACCTAGTGTCACCCAAAAAGCTCTTAGTCAAAAAATTTTGAAGGCATGAATGACGATTGTCAAGAAATGCCCTCTGTGGTCCTCCCCACTGTGAATTGTATGGTAGCCATGTGAGTTAACTTGGGGGGAGGGGATGTGGGCTGAAGCTGTGTACATGGATGTCTGAAAGCAACATAAGTGGATGGTTCGAGATCAACATAAGTCGACAGTGGAGCTCCTACATTCTCAATTGTAGTGTCTGTTGTATATGGTATATCTAAGAAGTACACCGAATGTCGCATACTACTACATAGCTCTTCGAGGCAGATCGCTAAAAAAGGTCGGAACAAATCCTGTACCTTACAATGAACTCATATTGCAAAAGTGAATTAGATTCAAATTAAGAAGTTCTTTAAAATGTAAGCTAAGAAAGTATCAGTGCAAGAAAAAAAAACATACCATGACTTGTTCAGTGAGGGACCTTCTATAATATGTGCTTGACGGATTTGTGGGAGCTTTGAATAAGTGCAATATCACCCATGACCAATACCACTGCATGTATTGCGCTACTACCAGGGTGAACATTTGGTGGTGTTGGTCAGGCCTCAACTTTCTCTGTCTCATGCTGCTTGACGACATAGGCACTTACCTTTTCTATCTTTCATCATGTCTATTGTAGAGAAAAAAATTAACCATTTCATTTTTTGAGAGGAAAGACAACAAAGTTATAATTTTTTTAAGAAAAGATAGTAATTTACTTATTGTTTTTTTTAATATAATGGACAAGTCAATAGATTATGTCCTACGTTATAACAAAAGCTACAAATCTAATGTCTTTGTATTGCTTGCTCATCCGTTGTCGTCGTGATCTATTTCATTTATTGTCTTCTATTTCTACATCTAACATTTGAGGGTCCAACATCAATGATGACCTCCGACATAGCATGGGATAAAGCCATCTTCTAATACCTGTTCTCCATCATAGAATAACATTTGGGTTGATATTTGTTGACTCCTCAGGATTATGTTATATGAGTTAATGCTTGATTGTACTATTATAATGGTGAAATATATAGTAGTCCAATAGTAATGATTGGTAATATAATTTAATGGTGACCAACAAAGATAAAATGTTGCTAAACATTCAAACCAAAAAGTAAAAATTTGCTAAAATTCTTTTTTTTTTCTTATTCGTTTGTTTACATATAGAAACTATTTTATGAAATTATAATTTATTTTAGCTATGTACATGCCAAATTTAGATATTAAAGTATTTACAAGTTTAAAATTTATGTTATTTTTAACCACATTCAATCAAATTTTAAAGTCTTGTACATTTTCAGTTCATATAAAAAATTTTTAAGCTTGATATGACACTTAAAATACTATTAGTCGAAGCACGAATCTTGATGTTAAAAGCAAGTCGTCGAAGTTGGCGGTGAGATCAAACTCTTAAAATATCCTTGGAAACTTTGGGATATCAGTTAAATCCATAAATAGCTCTCAAATATAAAGTGTTTATAGTCAAATCGAGCGTCTCGACGAGCCGGTTCCATTAAGCCAAAGATCTTAGAATTCTGGTTTCATTTGAGCATTCAAATGCACAAAATACATCATATAATCAAGGGGATCATTTTGAGCCGTCAGATGAAGTGGAGTAGTGCGGGTTTTGCATGTATTTACGGACTCCTCCACCTATAAATAGCCTCATTCCTCATATGAGGGAGGCCAAGTGAAGGAGAAGGGAGGCAAGCAAGAGAGGAGAGCTTTAAAGATCCTCCAAAACCTGTCGTGCCGCCTCGGCACGTCGGCCCACCGGCCTCGCCATCGGCCGCCCGTGATCTTGTGGTCGACCATTGTTGCGGTCATCACCGACCACTATCGGTCATCAGCGTCAACATCGTCGTCAACATCGTCGTCAACTTCGTCGTCAACATCGTCATCAACTTCGTCGTCAACATCGTCATCAACATCGTCGTCAACATCATCACATTATTATTACTATGTTGCCCATTTCTCATGTACAATTCTCCGTGTCGGAAGATCTTGTACTTTGAACAGACATAGTGGAAGCTTTTCTTGGGGGCGTGGTTTTCCTCTTTTGAGGTTTTCCACGTTAAAATTCTGGAGTTTTATTCTTCGCACTTTAAATACATGTGTGTGTGCTGGACTCCCCAAAGAAGCTAAGGCGTAAACTTTTACTCTACCGCAACTAGTTTTCTAGCACGCAACAGTTTGACACCATCTGTGGGAAATTAATTCCCATTAATTCATCTTGTATGGCGACCAAGTTTTCCAACAAGATCAAAACCACCATCGAGGTGGAGCATTTCAAGCTTTTAAGGAGCGCAAGCGAAGAATGAAGATTCATCAAACTTAGTTCTTTCAGATTCTGTCGGAAACTGGGGGGCAACTCTTAATCTCAGAAGATCACCCATGTTAAGCATCTAATCGATTACCATCCCAAGAAACAAGTCAAAGTTGGAGGATATTTCAACATTAAGAAGAGATATAGCTTTGCAAATTATATTTTTCCACTCATACTCATGGAAAAATGAGACCAGGGTTAAAAAGTAACTTTGGCTACAATCACAAACGGATGTTTTAATTCGACCTCTTCTATACATGTTAACGTCATCGAGCAAAGACTCTGACAAACAACCTTGAATAGGTAGAAAATCCTCAGTGGATTCAATTCGACCTCTTCCATACAGGTTAACGTCATCGGGTAACACTCTGACAAACAACCTAGGATAGGTCAAAAGGTCCTTGGTGGACTTCCTACGACCTCTTCCATACAGGTTAATGTCATCGAGCAAAGACTCTGACAAACAACCTAGGATGGGTCAAAAGGTCCTTAGTGGACTTCCCACGACCTCTTCCATACAGGTTAACGTCATCGGGTAACACCCTGACAAACAACCTCGGATAAGTCAAAAATCCTCGGTGATTCAATTCGACCTCTTTCATATAGGTTAACGTCATCGAGTAAAGACTTTGACAAATAACCTCGGATAGGTCAAAAATCCTCAGCGGATTCAATTCAACCACTTCCATACAGGTTGCGTCGAGTCACACTCGACAAACAACCTCGGATAGGTCAAAGATCCTTGGCCCGGCAAAGTGGCGGTCACCGCCCTACGTGCACCGCCGGCAATCTCCGCCGGTCACCACCATCGCCGGTCATCCCCACCATTCTGGACCGATGCTCGCCACCATTCACCGATTCGACCACCCATGGCCCAACCATGCCCGGTCACCGCGCCATTGCTGGTTACTGCGCCAATCTCGTGTCATCTCGGCAACCTCCCGGTCACCACCATCGTCGTTGGTCATCCACCTGCTACGCTGATGCCATGCCATTCTCGATTGCTGCGACCACCCCGTCGGCCGCCAACCATATGGCGGTCACCGCTGACTGGCTCTGCGACCATCGTGCAATCTCGGTCACTACCATCGTCGGGTTATCCTGGACCACCCTCATGAGTCCGTCGACCAATGTCGTCCACCATCGTCCGCATCTTCCAGTCTCCGTTGATCCTCAAACGGTCGGTCCAAGGCGGTCAACGCCTCTTTTGAGAAAATGAACCTGTAGTATGAACTACGGGTCTTGATCGCCTCAAACGGTTGGTCCAAGGCGGTCAAAGCCACTTTCGAGGGAAAAGCGAAGCCAGATGAACTACGGGTCTTGATATCTCAAACACAATTCTCCGGCAAAGGCGGTCATTTATTGAAAATGGAGCCTCTCATGAACTACGGGTCTTGATCTCAAACCCTGGCCAGAGCGGTCGCCTCTTTCGAGAAAACGAGCGCCAGTATGAACTACGGGTCTTGATTCAAACCCGGTCAGACAAGCGATCGCCTCTTCGAGGGAAAGCGGAGGCTCAGGTATGAACCTTCGTCTTAAACCTTGGGTTCGACAGAGAAGGTCAACGCCTCTTTTGAGAGAACTTGCTATGAGCTACGGTGACCGCCTCCAGACCTCTCTCAAGAAGAAGGTGTCTTCTCCTAACCCAGGAGGCTTTTATAGAACCAGGAGAAAAATGGTAAAATCATCAAAAGCGGCCAAATTGTAGCGTCGTTTGGGCCCATAGCGTCACCGCCTACGTCAGCCATGCGCCATACGCCCGGATATAGCGACTCATCGACCCGATCTGGTTCAGCGACCGAGTCTTCGCGACCTATGCGACTGGCACTTCCACTGCAGCCTTGTATCGCCCATTGTAGCGTAGCCACGCGTCCGGTAGCATCACGCGCAGGCGTGCGACTCCGTTGCTTGATGGTCAGTAACCTCGAAATCTCCTCAAGCCTACATGCATTACGGCCCGCATCGACGTAGTCATAATATTGTGCTATGAAGATCTCGTTCTCAAAATCGCAGTTAATGGACCCTCAAATTTTATTGAAGAATTTGCTATTTTCAAGTATTCGACATATATTTTTGGATGATTGAGATAATATCATCCAAAAATACGAGGGCAACTGATATGACACTTAAAATACTATTAGTCGAAGCATGAATCTTGATGTTAAAAGCAAGCTGATCTGAAGTTGAAACTGGTCGAGATCAAGCTCTTAAAATATCCTTGGAAACTTTGGGATATCAGTTAAATCCCTAAATAACTCTCAAATATGAAGTGTTTATAGTCAAATCGAGCGTCTCGATGAGCCGTTTCTAGCAAGCCAAAGATCTTACAATTCCGACTTCATTTGAGCATTCAAATGCACAAAATACATCATATGATCAAGGGGATCATTTTGAGCCGTCCGATGAAGTAGTGGTGCGGGTTTTGCATGTATTTACAGGCGCCACTCTCCAATCTATAAATAGCCCTCATTCCTCATATGAGGGAGGCCAAGTGAAGGAGAAGGAGGCAAGCAAGAGAGGAGAGCTCTAGATCCTCCAATCGTGTGCCACTCGGCGGTCGACCACCACCGTAGGCCATCACGCCATCGTGATCCTCGCCATCGTCGACCATTGTTGCGGTCATCATCACCGACCACTATCGTCGGTCATTAGTGTCAACATCGTCGCCATTGCCGTCGTCAACATCGTCATTCCGTTGTCAACATCGTCGCAAATTCGCTCGCAACATCGGCGCGTTAACATCGTCCATTAGTGCAATCAACTTGTCATTCTTAGCTGCCCATTTCTCATGTACAATTCTGTAATCCGGTATCGGGAAGATCTTGTACTTTGAAACAGATACATAGTGGAAGCTTTTTACTGGGCTAGGCCCCGTGATTTTTCCCTCTTTTGAGATTTTCCACGTTAAAATTTTGGAGTTTTATTCTTCGCTCTTTAAATACGCAGTGTCTTTGGACTCCCAAAGAAGCTAGGCGTAAACTTTACTCTACCGCTTGGTTTTCTACGCAAAGCTTAGTTGTATTGTATTTTTATTTCATATGTCCAGAAATCCATGTTATTTAATCAAAACACATCTAAAAATGAAAATAATATCTAAGTAATAAAATAATATTTAACTAGTCTAATATCATATGGAATAACTTATAATTAAAAAAAGTATATTTGTAATACTATATAATGTAGTAAACTTATCATATTAATTACTTACATGTAATTTATAATAATAATAGTAATATAAATAATTTATGATCTAAATATCATTAAGATTTAATAAATATTATTTAAAATGATAATAATTAAAATATAAATCATTACAAAACTAAAAGGATACTTGAGGCATGTTTAAATACACTTATTTTTTTATTTATTATTTTTGAAAATATAATACATGACAAACCCATGATAAGAACTTCTAATTTTCCTCTCCTATTTTATGCCCCCTTTGACTTGAAAATCACTATTCCAAAAAAGCTCACCTAGATTACCTACAAAAAATGGTACTAGCTCACTTTTTTTTGTACATATCTTATCAAATCATTGCACAAGAATTCATTGAATAATTGCTAACCATAATAAACAAAATTAGGTTTTTCTCTAGTATGATAAAAACAATGAATTTAAAAGATATTGGCAAATTGATATCAAATAGCAACACAACTGTAAGAAATTTTCTAGCTTGAAAAAAAAATATAAAGAGAGAACTAGAAAGAAGTGAAATTTGAAAATGGGAAATAGTTGCTCATTTCCACCCATTTTTGGGGGCTTAAAAAGATAGGGCTACTCCTCATATAAACCCTTGCTAGCCATCCGTTAGGGTAACAACCACTAAAAATAATTCTTAGGCATTGTTGATAGTTAAATCATCGACAATATGTCTACATGACATATTGATGATGGTCGGATTGATGACAACATGCCACGTTGGCGTATTATCTACAGTTTAGTCATCGTTAATGTTTAAATCTAATTTTTTTTAAACATGCTATTTTATTAAATTAATTTTAAACTATGTCAATTTTAAAAAATTCATCTTTCTCAAAATCAAAATCACTAAAAGAAAAGAAGAAATCTTCATTGCTTAAAAAATTGTACTACTAGGCTCATAAGAAATTCATGATGGAAGGCTACAAAATAATTACAATCCTAGTCAGCAACAAAGCATTTATGAAGAAAGATGAAACATCAAAATACATTAATCACAATTTATAGTTGTATTAAAACCTTATTATATTTCATGACTACAAATATTATGTATGTAATTGTCTTACTATTAAGATTCAAACAATATTGAAACAAGATTCAAATAATAACCAAGATCAATACTACATGCACAATGGAGAGGAAAAAGATTTCTTCATTACTAACTAGGAACAAAAGACTTTGGCATAAAGGATAAAACAAGGCCTCACTCAAGAATGTTTGGCTTATCAATAGTGATTGAGTGGGATCTATGGAAGACATGAAAAACATATTGAGTTATATTCACATTTGACTCAAGAATATTCTCTTAGACATTAAGCAACAATTGTATAATCATTAGTTGAAGCATGCATAACTCAAACAATGATTATAAGCCAAGCCACTTCTAAAATATGGGAGAGCCATAAGGTGATGCTATAGAGATTTACTATAGGAATTGCAAGAAAGGAGAATTATGGCAGACATATTTGCAAATGAGCTACATCAAATAAGATTTAACAACAATATGAGATGATTGGTGTTCGTGTTATTAGAATGAGCACTATGGAGTATTAAAAAATATTGCTCATTTCTAATAAGAGTCAAGAATACTCTAAGATAATTAAGAATCAAATTATTCTAAGATATATAGAAAAAAATTAATTATATGAAAATATTTAGACAATCTAGTGTGCTGAAAATGTAAAGAAAATTTAGATACTAAGCAGCTTATAAATAAGCATATCCACTTTTTCATCTACACAATAAAATTAAGAATAACAAATAGAAGAATTCCTTTTTTATATTTTTTTTTAAAAAATCCTTCAACATTTTTTATATCCATGATTAAGAACTTCTAATTATTATAAAAATAGCTTAAAATAAGCTAGTTAAGAGGTAGACCTTGCGGTACTTAATTGTTCAAGCTAAGTCAAACTGAATAAAATCATGAAAACCATGGTCCAATCTCATATTGTCTTGATAATAAAGTAGGATCTAGCTTGTGCACATATTTGAACATTTGATCAACTTTAAATAATCAAAATACACTAAAAAATCTTAAGTCAAATTAGGTTTGGCCTAGACAAAAATAATTATGATGAATTTGATAAAAAAAATACAATTATGAATGTAAATTTTAAATGCCTTGATCAAAATTAAGTATTTGGCAGGTTGGGTCGATTAGGTTAGTGAATCCTTATGTTCTGACAAGTTTGTCATTATTTTTATGTGATTGATATTTATTTATGTAGAGCCCGCCTATCTATTTTATATTTTTATATTAAGACTATATCATATATTTTTTTTATGTATTTCTAGTAGCTTGCAAATTTTTTAATAGTATATGTTTATATGTTACCTACATTTCTACTTTTAAATAATTATAATTATCTAGAATCATGCAGTTTGAAGGGCTCTTTAGACAGATTAAATGATTACAACTTTGTTCAAAATATTAATTAACAATAAATTAAACTTAAATAATTTTTTTGAAGGAAAACTACAAGATCTTAGAATCATTTTTTAATGAACCTTACTTTGTGTCTTTTATAAAAGATGTAGTGAATTCTTTATCAGTATTAAGCATAACTAATTTGTTAATGATGAATTCAATAAATTCTTTTGTATATAATTAAAATATTTTAATTAAGCTCACATAACTTTGCATATATTAATATCTCATAAGGTATGCTTTCTCTATTCACATACACTAAATTATGATTTAATTATATTCATTTAGACGTTTATCTAAAAATGCATTTAATTAATATTAGTTTGGATCTAGATAAGATTGCAAGGCAAACCTAGTAGTTTAGCTCATATAGTTAAATTATTTTTGTTAACCCTTTCTATAAGTACCTCCTTATATTGTAAGGAGTCTAGGTTCTAAATAATGTTCAAATCAACTAAGAAACAAAATTTGTCATATTTATATCTCATTCTTAGTTAAAGAACATGAGATTCCTTTAGAGAGCATTATTTATAGTCAATGCTAGAGAAGCTCCAATTAGGATTCATAAAATTTTAATAAGGTCATTTATACTTGCTATTAAATTTCCTTCCAACACATAATAAAGTCATATATCCTTAGAAGATTTATCAACCAAGTTCTCTCTAAATTTAATCTAAAAAATTACTAAAATTATTATATAAAAAATTTTATGTGTATTTTATATGAGTCATATTAATAATAGTTAATCTTGCCTTATAAGACCTATTTTATTATATTTTCTTGTAAAATATCTTATATAAAATGAGTTTCTTTTATATTTTAAATTTCTATTCAATCAAACAATTCTCTCTTATCTTAAAGAAATTGGCCCACTTTGATTTTCTAAAATATAGCCTCTATATAATATAGAATAAAAAAAATTTAAATTTAATAATTTACTTTTGATGCGAATAATCTTTAAACATTTTTCACTCATATGGCCTTTCCTTTCATTCCATAATTTTGAATTTATCTCTATATTAATGTTGGCCATTACTATTCCTATGTACATAATATTGTGAACATTAACTATTTTATTATCTTAAGTAGTCACCAATGTACTTTTATCACTTTTAAAATTGGCATGGTATCCTTTTATAAATAATAATTTGACAATGTTAATTATTTTTAATGTTGACATCAAAATGTTAATAGAGTTAAATTAAAAATCTTTCTAAGCAATCAACACAAGAAACCTAATCATACCATTAGCCATAGTAAGCCTTAAGGGGAACCCATGTAGGAGGGTCTTTTGTTAAATCCTCCCTACAACCTAGGTCTAGCTCTAGCTGACCCTAAGATAGACTTCTTCATTGCTTATGTTCAACTTTACCCTGGTGGATATAAGTGTTGAATCTAGACAATATAATCCATTTCCATGAATTAATTGCTCTTGTAATTAACCATGAGATTATAAAGTTGTTTGTCCAATCTTAAAAATATCATCGGATACTTGACTCAGGACTAAATCCAAGGAACCCATCTACCTCCACTCTATGCTCAAACTCATTGGTAGATATACCCTCCTTTACTAACCCTATAAATTTAAAATCAATTTTAACTTTGAAACAATTCTCTTGGATTACAGAAATAGTTCATTATAAATCAAGGTTGATTATAGATCGTTAAGTCAACCTTAGGTCAAACCTAAGTCAAACTTTAACCTAGTGAGAATCAGTTTTAATACTCCTATCAAATCATCCAAAAGCTCATTTTTATTTAAATGGACACTTCATGGGTCTAAAGGTAAGTTTAATTTCATTAAATTAAATCATTTAGCCCTTTGACCTAATATAACCCTATATAATTAATAACATTGAAATATATTTAAAGGCAATATCAATTGACCCAAATTAGATCAAAACATCTTTTTTTAATCTCTCATACATTATTTATAATTTTCCCAGTCTAATTAAACATTAACTCAAGCTCAATAATCCATAAGAATAGTTATGATCCATTAAACACCTATATGCTACTTATAGCTCCAACTAGACTAACCTAACCTCCATAATAAAACAAGCCCTTGGGCACAATGATCTTAAGGACATTCTAATTAATTTCATAGTTCAAACCCCAAAAAAAAGAAGAAAAATTAACCACTTTACATGGGTTAAATAAGTCATATGAGCCATTGTGTCCTAAAAGGACTCAAATGGGGATAACCTCACTTTGAAGTTGAAATTGACCACTCAAATAGTCAAATCACCTTGTGAAATTTGGCATAGGGTTAGAAAAAATTTCTACAACAAACTTTTAGTTTATTTTAACTTAGTTTGACCAACTTATGTGGGTCAAAACAAGGGCTCAGAAGAATGAGTCTTATTAGATCATAGTCGACTGATTAAGTAAAATTTTGTGGAGAACTTTGCTCAAACATAACAATTGAGTAATTCTCTCTATTGCCACTAGCCCAAATAGGATAAACCAATTTCATATTGAATTTTGAGGCTTTGGTGAGTCACCTAAACTACCCATAACATAATTAGTTGAGGCAACAAGCCTTCCAATTGGTTCAAACCCATTCCTCTTCTTACACACATATGATCCTTTCATTATATGTTAAAGTTCTTTGGTATTTTTGCTCTAAATGAATACTAAACTTTTATTTAGCAATTGACTATGTTAATAATTATTTATCATATTGATACACGTGCATGATGTTTAACACTTTAGGTTAGATTACAACTTATTAGAGCCTAGACCACACTTAAATTATGGTTAAATATTTTTTATTATTAGATGAAAATTAACATAATAATAAAATTATTTAATCATAATTTAAACTTTATATGACTATTTGTTAATACATAAGCAGCTTAAAGGCTATCACTTTATTCTTGATAAGATACACAAGATGTGATAAGCCCTAAGATTATTGAGTTACTTGCTTGACTTAGTTTGATAAGTCAATATCATAAAATATTGTCCTTAAAAATATACTAACTCGCACACACTTACATGTTGTGATAGTTAACAACCCTATAATCGTTGGCATTGGAAAGTTGTAGCTAGGTTACTTTATTTGTATTATCCTTTTTGGTTATTCACAATGAGGTTGTGGGCATACAACTAGAATTCTTTATTTTCATTAATTGTGCAAATTATAATGTGTTGGTCTGCTTTGTCGTTGTATCACTTTTAAATTAAATATATAATTTTCTACATGTGCCAGACATATGACCAATATTTTACTTTACAAGGGGTCGTGGGTCAAAGTATTAATTCTGTAATATTTATCTTATGATATAAATGTTATATATATATATATATATATATATATATATATATATATATATAAAAGATATCATACCTTGCAGGCTGAACATATACTCCGGCTAAATGAATGAAAAGAAATAGAGGAAAGCTTAATTTATATTTTATTTATCTAATTTTATTTGAGTGTGTATTTATGGGTGGAACTCAAATGTCCTTTTGTATCTTTTTGACTAGTTATGAATAAGTGGGTTGCCCAGCCACACCTACTTATTTACCCTTATTATTTTACAACCATCACAACATAGTGAATATTTGATTGCATTGCTCACTTTATTTATTATTTCTCATTTATTTATTGTAATGTTGTTTAGGAACTGTATACTATGATAGGCTTTTATGATGAAAAAATTTATTTTCTATAAACTTTAATAAATTTTAAATATTTTTAAAAATAATTAGGATAATCTTTTAAATATTAAAATTAAGGCCGTTTTAGCCAACTTTTATTGAATTTAAATCCATTGGCTCTTTGTGTATCTCCTAGAGGGGGTATGTGACTGAGCTTTTCCAACATTAACTACTTGCACTTATCATAATATAGCCTTAACCTATGCATGTGTTTGAAATTACTTAAGGGAACATAACTTGCATATTATGCATACCTTATGTCAACCTCACTTTTGGAGTGAGTTCTTAACCTCTCTTCTTAGACTTAGGACTCTTCTAGACACTAAGAACTTCTAGTGATTAGGTGAACACTTAACCTAAGCCTAGAAACTTAGAAGTGTTAATCATAAGATTAGGCTATGCCTTAGGGATTAAGGAAATCACTATCCTATAGCCTAAACCCAATCTAGATACACTTTCTCAAATCAAACCAAGATTCAATTCTCAAACCAAATCTCAAATTCAAATTCAAATTCCAAATCTAATTTCAAATTTGACTCCAAATGATTGAAACCCAAAATCAAATTCAAATCTTAAAACTCTTTCTAAGCCATATGAACCACATTCATAAGCATAGCTAAAACCCCCTTTAGATCAAATCAAACTCAATGGATTTCTTTATAAATCAATTATTCTTTCATTTATATTCACAAATATAAATGAAATCCAAATTCAAATGACCAAAATTATATCGAAAATTAAATCCAAACTCAATCTAAGCCCTTTAAGCCAATTCTTTGGACTTAACCAAATTCTATCCAAATCAAGTCAAAATCAATGGATTTTCTCTCGAATCAATCATTCATTCGATCATTTATCCAAATATAAATAAAACCTACAATCATCAAACCAAATTCAAGTCAACCCAAGTCAAGCCTAACTTAGCCCTTTTGACTTAAAACTTTCAATTGAGCCAAAACCTATTGGACTCCAAATTGATTATCGTTGAATTTATATTTCAACTGTGGCTCATATGTATATTCAACTAAACTCAAATCAAACCAAAACCAAACCAATTGACCCACTTAGGTCCACTTGACTGAAAGCGACCTAAAGGACCCATTTGAACCAACTTCCAATCCAACCAAAATTAGATCGAACCATGCTCACCAAAACCTTACACCATGATTGTTGATCATCCTAGAATAATCAATTACAATCAATTGGGTCAAACCAAGTCAAGTTAGTCATTTGACCAAGTCAACCCTTAGCCCAAATGAACCAAAACTAGCCAAAACTCATCCTACACCAAATTGATTGAAACCAATGATTTGAATCAACCCAAAATCAATATTTAAATATTACTTGACCACCAATTAAGCCAAACCAAGCCCAATTGGACATTTGATCCAAGTTGACCCAAATTGGCCTAAAGGACCAAATTGGGCCAAATCATGATCTAACCCAAATTGATTGCAAACAATGGCTCAAGTTCATTCCAAATTGATTATTGAACTTGACCAAAGTCATAATTGAGCCTAATTTGACCAATTGGTCAACTTGACCCAACCTAGCCCAACAAATTGCCTAAAGGGTCAATTAAATCCAAATTAAATCTAAATTAATTCAAACCAAAGACCACATTCATCTTCAATTAGCCAATTGAACATGAATCAACCCATAACCCAAGCCAATTTGGCCAATTTTGGTCAAATTGGTCAACTTGACCCAATATGACCCATATGACCCAAATTGAGCCAAATCCCTTGAAACCAAGCCATGACCCATTGGGGCTGATCAAACTCAACCCAAACCCATTTGGGATCAACCCAAAATCAATCCAACCCATTTAAATCCCTGATGGATCCTACCCCACATAGGATTCAACCCAACCTCATTTAATTCTCCATCATCACATGCATTTAACTCCTCCCCAATATTTATATTAAATAGAGCTAATCATATGGCAGCAAGAGAGGACTTTGGAGTAAAAATCCAAAGTCCTCAATCAATCCATCATCCATCCCAACCACCCCAAGCAAGATGATAATACTTTGGAGCCAAAAATTCAAAAAAGGGTGGATTTTCGGCCATTATAAAAGGAGGGGAAAATGAGGCTTCATTCCTCTTCCTCCTACCACCATTCAACCCCAAGAGCTCCCCAAAGCAAAAAAAGGAACCCATCCCCCACCTCTTTGAGCCATTCTTGAGCTCAAAAATATAAATAGTTGCTTCTAGGCGAAACATCGAGAAGATGACGCTCCAAAGGGCAAAGGTTAAAATCATTCCAAAGCTTCCTCACATACCTGGGAGTTCAATTTTCACGCCACCGAAACCATCCTGTGAGGTAAATTCAAAACTATAGTCGGCCTTAGGATCTCTCATTTCGTGATAGTTTTTAAGTGATTTTTAGGAATCTACCCTAGATAATCCCGCAATTTTACTTTAAATCATCTCAATTAAAAAATGGATTTTTTCGGTGTGAATCAATGCCAAAATGAGTCCATTTGGATAAGTTTTCATTTAGAATTCCTTTTTTTTTATAAAACCTATTTTTACTGTTCACCGCCGGCATGCCGTCGATCCCTGTTCGGATCGGATCATCGGATCGACTCGATCTCGATGCATGGACGCATCATCGCTTGCTTGACAACCATCTATCGACGCTCGCTTCAGAACATCCACCGCATGATCGCGGATCGATGACCACTGACCGCGATCAATGGTCCGGACAATCGATGTCATCTGATCATTTTCCGCCGATACGATGCCCAACCGCGACACCATGGTCGTCCACCATCTGCCACGTCGCTCTTTCCGCCAACACCTACACGCAGAAAATGCCTATTTATTATTTTAAAAATTATTTAAGTGTCCTGAAACTTTGAAAATTCATAAAAAAAATAAAATACTTAGTGAAAAATTACAAATAATGGCTCGTTAGATTCATCTTTCCAAGAGGAATCCAAAGAACAAAAAATTTTCAAATTCCACTAAATGGTTTGAGCTTAATTTAAGTTTTAGTGAAAATAAATTTCATTAATTAAAATATAAATTAATTGAGTTGAAATTTTTGGATTGAAATTAAAGTTAAAACACACCTACCATAAAATCTCAATGAAAAAGACTTATGGATTGGGAGAAATTAAATTTGAAGTTCATTGTTCCATTTTAATAAAATAAATCAAATAAAAAATTCAGAAATTTATAAAAATCTTCAAAATGGCTTAAATCACTTCAGTTGACATCTAGGTCTCTTAAGAAAATAATATGATTTTCTGAATCCTAATGAACCCCAAACAAATACTTAAGATTAAAGTTTAATCAATTATGAAATTAATTAAAACATAATATAAAATAATTTAAATATAAATCAAAATCAAATGATGTAATAAATGATTTGTAATCAAACCTTAAATCAAAAAAATATCATGTATCCCTCAAATGAAATTATTAAACATAATTTAACCTAATTGAGTTAATGAAATTGATTAAATGATTATATTTTAAATTAAACTCATAATTAATAAATAAATGAAACTTTAATGTAAAATCAAACTAATCTTGTTAAACCAACATCAAGTATTGAATCTTAATTATATGAAACTACTTAACAAATTAAATAAATTAAATATTAATTAATCATTAAATAAACTAAAAATCAAATTGATTAATAAACCAATTCAACATAATCATTTGATAAATCAAATTAAATCAAATAAAGTTAAAGTAAACTTAATTAACATATGATTAAATCACATCCATTTGGAATAAGATAATTAATTAACCATTAATACAAACCTAACAACTAAATCAAACATAAATGAAATCAATGAACATAATAAATGAAGAAAATCAAACCCAATCAATTATGAATCAAGTAATTAAAATAAATAATTAAATCACTTAATCTAATCAAATGATAATAACAATAATCTTTAATCAAATCAAACTTAAGTAAAACACTTAACTAAATCAAATCACTCACATGTAAAATCATTAATTAAACAAATCTAAATTAATTCAAAATTTAATTTTCTTAATCAAACTTTAATTAAATATCACTTAATACAAACTTAATGAATTAATCCATCATCTTAATGAACCAAATTATTTAAATAAATCACATTAAAAGATTCTTAAATCAAACTCAAATTAAATCTTAATTAATCCCAATTAATTTAATCACATCTTAAAATAAACCAATTTAATTGTAATCACATTAAACTTAAGCTTAAGCAAACATAAACATAATTAAAATGCAATTAAACAATAAAAATCAAATTAAACCTAAATCATAAGTCATTAATTATATCATTAATCTAAATAAATATAAAATCAAATTAAGAATTAAATAAATCTTTATTTAATTTAATAATTAACTTAAACACACTTCTTAATTAAACTAATTACCCTTAAGCTAAACCAATTGAATAAACACCTAATTAATCCAAACTTAATGAATTAATCCATCATTTTAATGAACCAAATTAACTTTATAAATTAAATTCAATTCAATTCAAACACTTAATTAATCTACTAATTAATTTGATGACACATCTTAAATAAGCTAATGAAGTCAATCAAATTAAACATATTAAACTTAAAGTTAATCAAACATAAATGTAATTAAATACTAATCAAAACCCAAATTATTAAGACATTAATTACATCATTAATCTAAATAAATATAAAATCAAATTAAAAATTAAACAAATCTTTATAATTAACCTAAACACACTTCTTAATTAAACTAATAATCACATTGAATCTAAGCAAATCCATAGACTAATAAAGTTAATCAAATCAAATCAAATCAAATCAAATCAAATCAAATTAAATTAAGAAAGACTCTCATCAATTTAATATGTAATCAAATCAAATCTCATTCAACCTACTTAAATAAGATAAACTAATTAACTATCCAATGTATGAAATCAAAATACAAACCAAACTTTGATAAACATGACAAATGGATGAGATTAAAGATAAAATCCTAATTACAAATAATCAAACTCAATTAAAATCAAAATAAAATCTCAATTAATCTAATCCGATCAAACTACAAATAAATGAACCATAATCAAATCAAATAAACATAAATTTAAGTCACATAACCATAATCAAAGAAAAGAATTAGATATTAATTTAAAAGGATATTGAATTATCAAGATTTAATTAAATCAAAACATCTAACCTAAAAGTGATTAATCGAAAACACATGAATTTAAACAAACTTAAACTTCATTAGATATCAAGGATATTGAATTATCAAGATTTATTTAAACGAAAACATTTAATCCAAAATTAATTAATTAAATACATGAAAATTAAACAAACTCAAATTCTAATATCTAAATTAAATCAAATGAATTACACAAATTTAAATAGGCTAATTAAGATACTTAAGGACCTTAGTTAGATTCTTTAGGAGTTAGGGTGTAGAATAGGGTGAGTTATGTCTACAAATGGAATTCATTCTACTCTTCATTCTTGAAAACCTAAACATCATTTTAACCAAATAAAAGTGAAATAAAAAAATAAATCATTAAATCATTTAAATTGAAATCACCCAAAGGTAAAATTTAAACAAATTCAAACTCCAAATTGAAACTTAAACTAAAGAAGCCTAGTAAAGTCTTTCCACACAAGCCTTAAGCGCACACATTAGAATACTAAGTCACCACTTCTAGTGCTAAGTTAGGGCATTATATGTATGATGTTGTATTTTGTGATGTAATATTTTAGACTGGATGTTAGGGTGTATGTCAGACTGATGTTAGTATTAGCCTAATCATATTTTCTAGGGGTTGTGCTTAAAGGCCTTGTAATAAAAATATAAATATTTTTTTTGTAGTTGCTTTTAGCCCCTAAGCATAACCCATGTTAGACAGTGGCTTGGTTACCCATATGGAGTGCTAAGTCCAAATTATTCATATAATTGCTTGGGTTGTATGGATGTGTTTAGCTAACATTTATTTTGTGTAGCTAGATTTACTTTTACTATTTTGATGTAATTTTATATTAGAATTAGGATTAGTGTTATGGGGATTAGATGAGCAAGTGTAAGGCTTAGTCCCTGGGTGCCTTGTGATGCCTTTGGAGCAAATCAAATCAAAAGAAAGAGAAGGAAGAATGAAGAAAAGAAGACCCCATAACATGTATTATTTTTTGTAATCTGTTGTATAAGGGTAGGCTACCCATCTTTTTTTTTTCTCTTTGGGGTGTACGAACCGACCTGGGCCTTTTATTCTTTTATGGTAGTCTATAAAATTATTTGATGTTGTGTTTAGATTGTCATTAGAACATATACTTTTCATAGTTTCTTTATGATTGATGTTTGAATGTGGCTGATGCGAGTTCTTAGGATAAAATTAAATTTTTCTACCCAATTAATAACTCATAATTAAAATTTTAAAATAACTCATAACCTCACATAAAAGCTTAGGAATTAAATCAAGATAATAAAATTTTAGCAACCCCTTAGATGGATGAATGAATGTATAATATCATGCATGTCATATTCTTTTCACTCTGTTAAGAGGGCTTCCATTTTGCCGAGAATGAAGGCTTAACCTATGATAGCCTTTGATGGAAGAACACCCATTTCTCTCTAGATTTGGCCCATAATCAAGTTCTCATGTATTTAGGCATACAAAATCCCATAGCCTATGTCAAAATAAAGAGTCCAAAAGAATCAAATAAATTTGCTAAAATTTGCATTAGATAAAATCATGGTTTCATACCACTCATGCTCTAGTCTCTTAGGAAGTGAGTTTAAGGACTTAATTTTCTCTCTAAATAAATAACAACCTAGCCATCTTGCAAGCATAAGACTTGCCTACATGGATTTAAAGCGTAGGAGGAGTTAGTCAACCCAGCGTAATAAGTCCGAGTGGTTTATTCTCTCTTGTGGAGGTATACCATATACCCATTTTGCCTTAGATTTAGTGCTTTGTACCAAAGCTTCCTAGATTTAGGATCTTGTTATTTCTTGGCTACAAGCATAAATCCTCACCTCTTAGGCATTTTTATAATCTTATGTTGCAGAATTATAAGCCCTAGTAATCTAATAAAATGTCAACTCAAATAATTAACTCTCTTCAATTTCAAAAATATAAAGCCCAATTATAGGATAGATTGGAATGCTCACTAGGATTCCTAGTATCATGAGCATTTCCTACTTTCTCCCTTTGGATTCCAAAAATAAATCTTCTCCTTGATTTATCCCATTTAATTTTCTAAAATAGTCAATCCTTTGATAGTCTTAACCTTGAAATATTTGGAGAGTGTTCTTAAGGAATTCCCATTCCTTAGGATGTAATTAACTATAGGGGCTTGCCTCCATAGGGAACTTAACAAACCTAGCTTAAAATAAACCGTACTTTACTTTTCCATGTAAAGTAGGGAAAGATCTCTGGTATATTCGAAGACCCATCATATCTTAGGAGTCCTTATTAGGTGATTAGGTCCATTATAGGTGGTGATCTCTATATTTCGAGACAATACATCATTCCTTGATGTTGTACCCGATCACTTCAATAAGTACCCTCTAAGATCTGCGTGGTGTCCCACATCCTTAAAAATAAACACCACACCTTCTTAAGAAAGTGCTTTATGTAGGCGACTTTGAATGACGGATAGGAGTCTTAGCACGCTAGATATCGATAAGCTGACCAAAACAACTTTGTAAGTCTAATCTCGATAATTTAGTCATATGACCAAAATGTCACCCATTCCTTTCTTCTTGTGGGAAAATATCAACTTATGTGAATATTGTAAGTCCTATACCATTTCTAGCCACTTCTCTTAAAACACTCATATTTATGATTCCATATTTTCCTCTATTTATCTGTGTCATGAGGTTAGCTCTGGATGACATAACTTGTGGTTACTGATAGAGCACCTTTTGACTAGGTTAGGATAACTACTTCTCTAATTATATGACTATGGGCTTGATGGTTTAGAATGATGAATCCATGAGATCTCTAGTCCAAGTCTATTTCTACCATTTACTTAATCTCTCCCCTTTCCCATAACCCTTTAACCCTTCATACTTCTTACAAACTCTTTGATGTTTAGTAATAACTAACATGTAAAAACTTCATATATCAGATCATCATTTTGCTTGGTTATGGTGATTCACCCTCTGCCTTGTAGATTAAGATTCGATATATAGAAGATCCACATTGTGGTAATATTTGGTAAACCATAATCCTTGCCTTTGAATTCTTAAAAATAAATGAAGCGAAATCAATGTTTATGGCTTCATTAATCGGGTGTATCTTACTAAGGTGTCAATAAGTATAAATAACTAAGTTAGATACATCTCCATAGGATAATAGGTAACCCACAAAAAATTTTTATTCATTAACTTAGTGAACTACTTATAAATAGATATTAATCACAAGCTTAGATAAAGGATGGAATCTAATTTAGATTTTACCTTTTATCTCTTTTTGTAAAATATCTTAATTATAAATTGTTTCACTTAGTTAATAGGTTTACACCCCCC
This sequence comes from Cymbidium sinense, assembly GCA_021442155.1. NCBI lineage: Eukaryota > Viridiplantae > Streptophyta > Magnoliopsida > Asparagales > Orchidaceae > Cymbidium > Cymbidium sinense. The sequence continues at coordinate 75,324,831 of CM038224.1, read as the reverse complement.
AATACATAACTTTATATAGCTTCTAAATTTTATTATTTATTATCTTAACTATCACAAGTTCAATGCTCATAATATTTAAGAGCTTGACATCAATATAGAGTACATTATGAGACATCTAAGTCCAAAATCTATGCCTCCATTAGATTGTCCATACTAAGTATTAGTGGATCGTAAATGTCTTCTATAGTTGTATATATTCTCTCTTTTCTTACTTTTGGCCATAATTTAGCCTCTTCATTTCATTATTTTTTTATTATGTGATTTGACATGCTATAATGCCAACATCTATTTGAAAATCTCAAGAGTTATTATTGACATTATTTTGAGATCAACTCCTATTATCAATATTTATAATAAAATTTGATTTACTTTTATCTTTCTCAAAATATTTGATATTATCATTAAGGATGATAACTTTAACATCACTAAGCCTTACATAATAAATGAGGAATATTAATAATTGGTACAATATTGTCCTATCTCTGATGTAGTAATGAAAGCAATCTTATGGTAAACATCTCTTTACAAAAATTAATATTCTTAAATTTTAATTGCTCATGATTGAGTTGAACTCATTAATTTTATTAGTAATCGAAGCTCTTTTTATCATCATGAGATTGAAAATTGTGTGCCTTATATTTACCTTATTGACTATAGAAACAATTTCATATATATTAAATAGTATCTTTATAATACTCATTTTGTGGTCTCTTTAAGGATGCTGAAAGTGACACTCATTTTAAGAATAAATAATGACTCAGAATTTTTTTGTCCATGAACATCCACTTCCAAATCTACTAACTATGCATTTACTTCTTTTAATATTACATAGAATTTTTGTTATTATAGATAGTCCTCTATCTATATTCTTTATAACTATAATTCTTTCCCTCAAACTTAGTAATTTCTTTATATTTTTTTATACAAAAACTCTAATACTAGTTGCTAGAAAATTAATAAACTTTTGATTAAAATCACATAAAGATGGAGAACTAGCATACCAAAGATTATAGCTTAAAAAGAAGATACATCAAAGATTTTATTTCCTTTAAGTTGAAGATAAGGATATTTCTAATTCTGTGATGCCTTAACATATCGACATTGCTCCAATTCTAATTCTGAAGTTATTATTTTAATGAAGAATAGCTTTGCAAAAATTATATTTACTTATGAAATCATATTTGGATGTTATGTGCGAAACTTTTTAAAACTCATATTCAAATTTAGATCTATTTAAAATTTTCTACATTTAAACAAAGTTTTATTGCAAGTTTTTATCATAAAATTGTTTTATTTCAAAGTACATCATTCCAGACTTTGATTTCAAATTGGTTGGATTTAAAACAATGTTTCAAGCCGGAATCCTATATTAGTTTGCAATTTTTGGAGATTTATGTCGAGTTAAAAGCTTGTTGCTTTATTTCCTTTATTTCTAAAGCTAATTCACTATTCACATGCTGAAATTGCTATTCACATAATCTTGTGTCTAAAAAAATAGAAGGATTTATGTACATATCACATAATTTTTATATATTTATATATCTAATATTTTAATTTTAATTTTTACCTATATTTTATAATCTCTAATATCATATCAAAAAGATCATCACTTAATTTTAATATTTAATTTTTAGATAATTAAATATTAAAATTTATATATTAGATATATAAATATATAAAAATTATGTGATATATATATATATCTAAATTTTTTAAAAAATAAATAATATTGACATGTCAATAGTAGGATCTGTCATCACTTAAATGGCAAAAAACTAAGTTCTGATTACGCTTTTGGTGTTTTCAAAATTTTCCTACATACCATCTGCTACCGACTACAGTACTCACTATAATTGAAGATATATGCCAGAGCTCTAGGGTTATGCTTCTTCCCTTTCTGTACCTTCAACTATCGCTTCTCTGTGTTTCTTCCCGCTTGCTCTTCACTTCCGTATCGCTCCTCTACTCCTCTCTCGACCTCAGCCTCGTAAGGTCCTTTATCCTGCTCCTTCTTTTCCCTATTCCTCCTTTGTTTCTTCTCCCCCTTTGCTGGTTTGAGCTCCCCTTGTCCGATGGCAGACTCACTGGGTGTTGGGGTTGTTTTGAACTCTAAGCAATTTGGATCCATTTTAGGGCAACCCTCCTCAAAGCCAAGCCCTTATAACTGGGAGGACTTGCTCCTTGCCGAGAATGATAAGAGCAAATCCTATGAACTCTTCTTCATACCCCCTGATTCAGCAGAAGTGAATTTTTCTGAAGAGGATCTAAGGGAAGGCCAAATAGAATGGAACTTATCCTTAGTTGGACATGCAATCGGCAAAAGATCGTTCTATGGATCATTGTTTAATGCTATCAAGAAGAAGTGACATTTCAAGGGGAGTCTAGACTTACTAACACTGGAAGGGGATTTCTTCTTGTTTAAGTTCTCATGCCAAGAAGACTATGATTTAGTCTAGGATAACGTGCCCTACTTTCTTAATGGGCACCCTTTCATTTTTCAGAAATGGACCTGGAGCTTCCACCCTCCAAGGAAAATTTCTAGGAAATCCTGTTATGGATTAAGTTGCCCAACTTCTCCCTATGCTGCTGGAATGAGAAAAGTCACTTGAAGGTGGCTAGTATGGTGGGTTCCCCCTTGCTATGGACAATCTTACAGCAGTGAAATCTTGGATTACCTTCGCAAGGGTTTGTGTCCAGATTACTCCATCCTCTCCTCTCCCGGATGTTGTTGCAATTAATTTAAATGGCATCAAATTTCAACAGGAAATTGTCTATGACTGGAAGCCCAAGGCGCGCTCCTCTTGTTCGTCTTTCTCGCATGATGACTCTTCATGCCCCTTAAACCCTTCCCAAAAACCTCCTGCTTGTGGATGAAGCTGAAGCAGATCCCCTATCTATAAGCCCCAATCCAATACAACTTCCAATCCTGCCCCCCTTATTACGCAACCCCTTACTCAACAACCTGCAATAGAGGATCCCTCCTCTTTTCTTCTTGAAAATCATGAGTCCCTTTGTTCTCAGCCCAATACAACTGTCAATAATCTCAACCATCCTCTTATGTACTCCCCCTCTCATGAGGGCTTCTGATCCTCATGACTCGGACTAATCAAATCCCACTATCTAGGTAGCATCTCGAGTTCTAGGATTTAACTCAGCAACCTCTCGTAAATCTAACATCCAAAGTACGTGATAAGATTGATCAAACTCATAGGAAGAAACTTCAGGAATCTGACCACTCTAAGTCCTCTTCAGTAAACACTACTGTCATTCAAAAGACCAACAATAAAAAGAAAGGCAAAAAGCCTTCAAGCTCTTCCTTTTAGTCACATGGTTCTCTACTTTTAGTTGTTGGAATGTCCATGGTCTTTTAGCCGGGGGCAAAATAAATGACTGTTTTAGAGTGACTAAAGAATTTCATTCAGATTTCTTCTATCTTTTGGAGACAAAGCTCAATCCATCTCCCAAATATAAAGATCTTATCATCAAGGAGAGCATTTGGGCAAAAGTAGAGAGCCAAATCTCATTGGCTTATAAATTTGGATGATGATTTGAAATTCCTTTACTATTCTATTAAGGAGAGAAGGAATTCCAATTAAATTAGAGAATTGTAAACCTCCAACTGAACCTTATATGATTCTAACTCCATTGTGGAGGAAATTTGTAGATTCTATATTGAATTATTCAACAACAAAAAAATCTAGTCTGCTTATCCTCCATGATGTTCGTATGGGCAATACTCTTACTTCAGATCAGATTTTAACTTTGAACTCTCTGGTGAGTGATCAATAAATAGTTCTTTCTCTTCATAAAATCAATGAAAACAAAACTCCAGGTCCTGATGGGTTTAATTCCAAATTCATCATTCACAATTGGGATGTTGTGGTCAAACAATTTCTTAAGGCTGCACACTTCTTCTTTAAAGCCCAAAAGCTCCGTAGATCGTTCAAGCATAGTCTTATTATTCTAATCCCTAAATCTAAACATGCTAACTCTCTTGGGGATTATAAACCTATTTCCTTGTGCAACACCTTTTACAAGGTTATAGCAAAAGTATTAGCCAATCGACTGAAAACAACTCTCCCTCACATTATACACTGCCTAGTCGGCTTTCATTCCCAAAAAAAAGATATAGCAAACAATATTGTGCTGGCATAAGAAATCTATCAGGAATTGGCTTTGCACAATTCTCATGAGAAGTTTATTGCTAAAATTGACCTCCAAAAAGCTTTTAATATGATTAATAGAAAGGCCTTACTACATAGACTTAAAATCTTAGGCTTCCCTTATTTATTCATTAAGTGGGTGGAAGCTTGCATCTATGACATACCTTTCTCTATTGTCTTTAATGGAGAAGTGAGAGGGCTATTCAATTCCTCAAATGGTTTGAGATAGGGGTGTCCCTTATTACCCTTCCTTTTCACTGTGACTATCGACACCTTCTCCGAATTGATGGATCGTGTTGTTAGTCTTTATCTCTATAACCCCTTCATCAAAGGTGTGAATCTCCCATATTTGTAGATGACCTTTAGAGGCTAATTCCAGCACAACCATTTCCCTCAAGCACAATTTGTCCATCTCGAATTCAAATGGAGGTGAATGAGGAAAAATCCTCTTTAATTCACCACTTTTCGAAAGCTATGGTTGGATTAAAAGGATCTTTTCCCCTAAAATATCTTGGGATTCCTCTGGTGAATGGAACTCTCAAAATTACTAACTTTAATCCTTTATTCGATAAAGTTTTCTTGGCTTGCAGGTTGGAAATGTAAGTTCTTGTCTTATGGAGGTTGCTTTCAGCTACTGAGATCCCAGTTAATAACTTACTTTCCTACTGGTTAAGATTAGTAGTTATCCTAAAGGAATTTTAAAGAAAATGTCATCTCTGACGATTAAGTTCTTCTTCCACAATGGGGATTCTAACAAATTACATCTTATCTCGTGGGCTAATACTACTTTTCCTAGGGAGAATTGTGGAACTGGGCTAACATCTATTTCTGCTCTTAATCTAATCTCTAAAGTTAAGATCTTATGAAAACTTCTTAACATAACCAACCTTTTTTCTGATTGGTGCTACAACAAAATATGGTTCTCTTTGGAGTAAATATCTGTTGTGTGTCTCTTTGTTGTGAAGGGAACTTAAGCTCTTAGCAACATGTTTCAAGGAATATCTTAACTATAAAATTGGACAAGGCTCCTCCATATCCCCCTTCTTCAACTCCTAGTGTAGAGGTCTTTCTTTATTGGAACTCCTTGGCCCCTAATGCTTTCAAATCTTTAACTTACCTATAACAACCCTCCTTTTGATATTATTCCAATGGTCATTGGCATCTCCCCGTCAGGTTAATGCAAGTCAATAATCATTGCTTGAACAATATCCAACATTTCCTTACATTTTTGGTAAGGATGTAGTTCTATGGGTAGAAGATCCCAATAAATTAAAAAAACTTCTCTTTAAAACCTTCCTAGGGTGGGGTGGGCTGAGGAAATTTGGTATAAAGGACATGCAATTAATTACGCTCTTTCCATTGATGACTTATAAAGGTGGGCTTATGATCACTGATAGCCTTGCGAGAAGATGGCTGTGTTCTCCTACTTCTTGCTGCTTTTGTAACAATGTGGAAGAGTCTCACTCACATTTACTCTTTGAATTCCATATTCCTATGGAATTAGTGAGAAGCCTACTCCCAAACGGGAGCTTCTTTCTCATGAGCGCTGCGGCTAACCTTGATCATAAAGTCCTTAAACAACTACATTACCTTATTACTGCAATGATAGTCTATGTCTCTAGAGAGAAAAAATACTAGATTTCACACAAGAGTTATATCATCCCCCATGATCCTTTCTGAGAAAATCAAAGAATGAGTTGCTTACAAAATTCATAGATGGAAGTTTAAAGCAACCTGAATTCATGTCCAACGTACTCTAGAAAATTGGAACTTTTTTAGTTCCTAATTTGGCTTTACTACATAGCACAGTGCTTCAGGTCCTTTGGTGTGTTCTCCTATATAGCTGATTTTTTTTTTGCTTTTGAAATTATTGTCATACTATGGTGAAAAATGTTATATATATCTCTGCCTTCATCTATCCCCTTCCCTTTGGAAAAGAAGGATAAATAAAAACATAAATATATATTAAAATTATGAGATGCCACTATCCAGATATTCTTAGTGATCAACATTGAGGAGAGGTGTACTATCTTGAGAGATTGAAGTCACTACCCTACAATGGACCTAATCACCTCAATAAGGACTCCTAAGGACTATTGGTCTTCGAAATATACCGGAGATTCATCCCCTACTTTATATGGAAAAAGTAAAGTATGGTTTATTTTAAACTAGGTTCGTTAAGTTCTCTATAAGGGCAAGCCCTCATAGTTAATTACATCATAATGAACATGATTCCTTAGGAATATTCTCTATTAAAGTAAATGATCATTGTTTCTAAATATTTCAAGGGTAAGACTATCAATCAATTGGTTTATTTTTAGAAAGTCAAGTGGGATCGATCAAGAGGTGGGAGTTCTTATCGAAGCCAAATGAAAGCAAGTAGGGGATGCTTAAGATACTAGGAAGCTTAGTAAGCAGCAAAGGGGAGAAGTAACCTTTAAAACCTAAATCTAGGGAGCTTTGGCTAGGGCCAAAAGCATGACCTAAATCTAAGATGAAAATGGGTATTTTTGGTTTACCTCCACAAGAGAGAATAAACCACCTGACTGTCGGACTTATAACGGCTTGGGGGTAGCAGCCAACTAACTCCTCCTACGGTTTTAAAATATGTAGGCAAGTCATATGTTTATGCAAGATATCAAAGTTTTTATTTATTCAAAAAAGAGGTTAAGTACTTAAACACACTCCCTAAAAAGACTAGAACATGTAGGACATGAATTCATGACTTAAATCTAATGCAAATTTTTATATATATTTTATTTTTATTTTTGGACAATCATTTGACTCAAGCTATATGATTCATATGCCTAATGCATGAGAAATTAGATTATTAGCTAAAATCAACTAAAAGAGGGGGTATATTTTTATCATGGCTCTCACAGTTCAAGCCAAGTTCTCTGGCAAAGGTGAAGCCCTCCAATCAAGAGTGAAATAATATGCTCTTTATGCATGACGTCAGAAAAAAAGTACACATCCAACTAAAGGGTTACTAATTCTTTTATCTTGATTTTAACTTAAGCTTTAGATGAGATTATGAGTTATTTAATTTTAATTTCAAGTTGATTAATTTGGTAGAAGATTTATTTTCTCGTAAGAGCCTAATTGTCATCCAGGTCATACATCAAGCAAAGAAGAAACTAGAAAAATATGTCATTTTTAATGCACAAGCTAAACAAAATATTAAACATTTTATAAAGCTAACACAAAAGAAAATGCCAAGTATTGACACCACCGCACAAACTTGGAAAAAATAAATTGTAAATGAAGCTCTATTATACAACCCGGATTACAAATGAATTAATTATAATTAAGCAAGAATTCATGTTATCTAGGGGATCTTTGGTTCCATCTTTTGGATGGATGGAAGGTGGTTGCTCTAAAGGCTTCACATGATACATAAGATGAGATCTTATGACCAATGTTCATCCTAATCCCCCATAGCAATCATTCCAAAATCCTAATTATAAAAGTACATGAACAGGAAAAGTAAATCTAATGAACACCTGCAAAATAAAGATTAGCTAAACAAATCATACAAATCCCAAGCATGTATATTAGACTTAGCATCCCACACATGGGTAACCAAGTCCACCTGTCTATTGGATTATGCTTAGGGGTATAAGTACCTGCACAACAAAAGTATTTATATTTTTATTTATTATAGTCAAGCACAATCATAGAAGATAATGATTAGACTAAATCTACCATGTTCACACATACACCCTAACATCAAGAAGAAAATATTACATTACAAAATAAAGCAAAGCATCAAACCATACATCGCCCTAACCTAAAGCTATAAATGGTGACTTAGTCTAATGTTTGTGATATTTAAGATTTGTGTGGTATGCTTAGCTATGGCTTTAAGGTTTAAATCTTCTAAGTATGAAAAATGTTCAACTTAGATGGGTAGTTTTATTCAAGTTGTTTAATTTTTTTGGGTTAATTTTATTTTTGTGTTTTGATTAGGTTTGAATGAATCCTACAATTAATTACTAAGTTGTAAAGAGAGAAAAAGAGAAGGGGACTTCTCTTTCCTCCCTACTTTAAGTAATTTCTAAGGTGGATTCTCATTTAATTTTTGTTTAGTGAATATTTTATTATGTATTTTAATTAATCCTAAGTTTATATTTTTTTTCTAAACAAACCTATTGTTGACCTCACTTTTGGAGTGAGCTCTTAACCTCCTCTTCTTAGACTTAGGACTCTTCTATACACTAAGATTTTTTTAGTCATAAGACACATCTAGTGATTAGGTGAACACTAACCTAAGCCTAGAGACTTAGAAGTGTTAATCATAAGATTAGTTATGCCTTGGGTTTAAGGAAATTACCTATCCCATAACCTAAACTAATCTAGATACACTTTCTCAAATCAAACCGATTCAATCTCAAATCAAATCAAAAATTCAAATTCCAAATCTAATTTCAAAATTTGACTCCAAATGATTGAAACCCAAAATCAAATCCAAATCTAAAACCCTTTCCTAAGCCATATGAACCATATTCATAAGCTTAGCCAAAACTTTCCTTAAATCAAATCAAACTTAGTTGATCTTTTATAAATCAATTATTCTTCATTTATATTCACAAATATAAATGAAATCCAAATTCAAATGACCAAAACTATATCAAAAAATCAAATCCAATTCAATCTAAACCCTTTAAGCCAATTCTTTGGACTTAGCCAAATTCTATCCGATCAAGTCAAAACCAATGAATTATCTTGAATCAATCATTCATTCAATTATCCACCCAAATATAAATGAAACCTACAATCATCAAATCAAATCAAACCAACCCAAGTCAAACCAACTCTTTTGACTTGAAAATTTCAAATGAGCCAAAATCCCTTAGACTCTTGATTGCTTGAATTATATTTCAATCTAGGGCTCATATATAAGTTCAACTAAATTTGAATCAAACCAAAACCAAACTAATTGACTCACTTAGGTACACTTGACCTAAAGGACCCATTTGAGCCAACTTCTAATCCAACCCAAATTGGATTGAACCAAGCTCACCAAAATCTTACACCATGATTGCTAATCACCCTAGGATGATCAATTGCAATCAATTGGGCCAAACCAAGCCTAATTGGACATTTGACCCAAATTGGCCTAAAGAACCAAATCGGGTCAAATCATGATCTAGCCCAAATTGATTGCAACAAATGGCTCAAGTTTATTCCAAATTGATTATTGAACTTAACAAAAGCTATAATTAAACCCAATTTGATCAATCGCCTAATTGGGTCAACTTGACTCAACCTAGCTCAAATTGGCCTAAAGGGTCAATTTGGCCTAAATCAAAATTAAATCCAAATTAATTCAAACTAAAGACTACATTCATCTTCAATTAGTCAATTGAATAATGAATCAACCCATAATGGCTAATTTGGTCAAATGGGTCAATTTGGCCCAAAATGACCCATATGACCTAAATTGGGCCAAATCCCTTGAAACCAAGCCAAAACCCATTGGGGGCTGATCAAATCCGACCCAAACCCATTTGGGATCAGCCCAAAACAAACCCAACCCATTTTAAATCCCTCATGAATCATCTCCCACATAGGATTCCACCTAACCTCATTTAATTCCCCCATCACATGCACTTAACCCCTCATCACATGGCCCAATATTTTAATTAAATAAATCTCATATGAACAAGAGAGACTTAGAAAAATCCAAAGTCCTCAATCAATCTAGATCTAGCCAACCACCCCAACAAGATGATTTAATTTGGAGCCAAAATAATTCAAAAAATTTGTATTTTCATCCATTATAAAAGGAGGGAGATGAGACTTGAGCTCTCTCTCATCATCACTCACCCCAAATATCTCAAAGCCAAAAGTAACCCATCCCCACTTTAGCCACTTTGAGCTCAAATAATATACAAGAATTGCTCTTCCATGAGCTAAACATCGGAGAAGGAGCAAAGAGAAGCAAGGGCTAAAGATTACTAAAGCTTCCTCACATAGATCTCCCTGATCTTCACCGCCAAAATCATCCTGAGGTAACTTTCATCAAACCGTAGATGCCTTTAGGATTTTGCATATTTTGTATTAAATTTCCTATGATTCTAGGAATTTCCTTTAGAAATCCACTTTTATTTTAAATCATCCCAAATAGAAATAGAATTTTTTGGTAATCAAAAAACGGGTCCATTTGGACAAGTTTTGGCTTAAAACTTTCATTTTTTTCCAAAATACCAAAATACTATTCACCACTCATACCACCGTCCGATCCACGCGGATCGGACGCTTGGATCGACGGTGGATCGATCCGCGTCGATCGCGCGATGCATCAGACTGTTCGATGATCGATCGACGCGTGATCAGCCGAGCGGCGATCCGAAGCTCTAAATGACTGATCGTCGACGCGCGGGTTTCTTCACGGCTTCGCGATCTCGCTCGATCGCGGATCTCGACGATCACCGCCCGACCGGATCGACGCCCGAGAAAGGCGGTATTTTGCCCAAATCATGCGTATATATATATATATATATATATATATAATATATATATATATATATATATATATATATATATATATATATATATATATATAAAAAAAAAAATAAAATAAAATAATAATAATAATTTAATTCATAAAATTCAAAATTCATAAAAAATTAAATACTTAACCAAAAATTGCAAACATGGCTGTTGGATTCTTCTATCAGAGAAATCCAACAAACCCAAAATACTAAAAAATTTACAAGTATTATGAGTAATTTAGGTTTTAGTGAAAACCATATTTATTAATTAAGCCAAAAATATAAGTTAGATTAAGTTGAGATTTTCAATTGAAATTAATGTTATAATACACATACAATAAAAATCTCATAAAATAATTCTGATTGGTAGATATTAAATTTTAAATTGAGATTATCAATTTTATAAAATAAATTAAATAAAAATTTAAATTTAAAAAATCTTCAAGATAACAAATCACTTAATGACATCTAGGACTCTTAAGAAAATGATTTGATCTCAATCTTAAGAAACCCAAATAAACACTTAAGATTAGAGTTTAAATAATTAAAAAAGTTAATTTATAATCTAAAAATAACTCAAATATTAAATCAAAAAAATTTGAAATTGAATAACATTCATTAAATCATTAATCAAACTTAAATCAAAAATATCATCTTTAAAGGAGATTAAATTAAATATGATTAAATCTATTTGTTAATAAAACTCAATTGAATGATTAAATCTTAAATCAAACTCAAAATTCAACAAACTTAGAAACTTTAATTTGATACTAATTGAATTAAACTAAATAAAATTAAAGCAAACTTAATTAACATGATTAAATCACATCCATTTGGAATGAGATAATTAAATAACTATTAAATATTTCAACCTAATAACTAAATCAACATGCTAATTAAATCAAATAAACATAATAAATCAAATCAAGTAAAACCTAATGATAAATAATCAAACTTAATTTGTCAAAAAAATTTAATTAACAAATTTAATAAATTAATCCATCATCTTAATTAATCAAATTAATTTAAATAAGTTACATTAAAGCTAACTCTAAGATTAAGCTTAAGTCAAACCCATAATTAAATTTAATAATCACCCCTTAAATAAATTAATTTAATTAAATTAATCATATGAAACCTAAACTTAATCAAACATAATTAAGATGCAAAAACACTAATCAAAACTTAAATTAAACCTAAATCATTAAGTCATTAATCTCTAATCAAACAAACCTTTAATTAATCTAATAATTTTACCTTTAATCAAACTTAATTAATCAAACATCTAATTAATGCAAACTTAATAAATTAATCCATTATCTTAATAAACCAACTTTATAAATCATTAAAGTTAATTCAAATTAAATACTTAATTAATCTACTAATTAATTTAATCACACCTAAATAAATTAATTAAGTAAAAATTAATCATATTATTAAGCTTAATCAAACATAAAAATGCAATTAAATGATAATCAAACCCTAATTTAAACTTCAAATCATTAATTCACCAATATCATTAACTCAAATAAACATGAAATCAAATTAAAAGTTAAACAAATCTTTATTTAATAATCATACCTCTTAAACAAACTAATTAAGTTAATCAAATTACATTAAACTTAATTAATCAAAATGCAATAAATATTAATCAAAACATAAATTAAACCTAAACCATTAAGTCATTAATTACATCATTTGTCTAAACAAATATGAAACTAAATTAAAAAAAATTAAACAAACCTTTATAATTAACATAAATACACTTATTAATTAAACAAATCATATAATCACATTGAACCAAGCAAACCCATAGACCAATAAAGCTAATTAAATCAAATTGAATAAAATTAAGTTAAATCAAGAAAGATTCTCATCAATTTAATATAAATCAAATCAAATCTCATTCAACCTACTTAAATAAAATAAACTAATAAACTATCCAATATATGAAATCAAAATACAAACCAAACTTTGATGAACATGACAAATGGATGTGATCAAAAAATAAAACCCCAATTACAAAGAATCAAACCCAATTAGAATCAAAAATAAAATCTTAATTAATCTAATCTGATCAAACTACAAATAAATGAACCACAATCGAATTAAATAAACATAAAGTTAAATCACATAACCATGATCAAAGAAAAGAATTAAATATTAATCTAAAAGGATATTGAATTATCAAGATTTAATTAAACTAAAACATCTAATCTAAAATCAATCAATCAAATACTTAAATAAACCAATTCTAAATTCTAAATCAAATCAAATAAATTGAATCAAATGAATTACACAAGTTCAAATGGGCTAATCAAGATACTTAATTTTAGTTAGATTCCTGGGAATTAGGATGTAGAATGGGTGAGTCGCTACATGGAATTCATCTACTCTTTCTTGAGAACCTAAATATCATTTCAACCAAATAAAAGAAATAAAATGAAAATCAAATCATTTAAATTAAAAATCACCTAAAGGTAAAATTTAAATTCAAACTTCAAATTGAACATAAAACTAAAGAAGCCTAGTAAAGTCTTGCTACACAAGCCTTAAGCACACATTAGAATACTAAGTCACTACTTCTAAGTTAGGGTGTTGTGTATGATGTTGTATTTTATTTTGTGATGTAATATTTTGACCTGGATGTTGTGTATGAGATGATGTTAGTATTAGCCTAATCATATTTTCTCTGTGGGGTTGTGCTTAAAGCTTATAATAAAAATATAAATGCTTTTGTGTTGCTTAGCCCCTAAGTGTAACCCATGTTAGACAGGGTTGGTTACCCATGGTGCTAAGTCCAAATTATTCATATAACTGCTTGGGTTGTATGGTGTGTTTAGCTAACATTTATTTTATAGGTGTAGCTAGATTTACTTCTTATTTTTGATGTAATTTTGCATTAGAATTAGGATTAGTGCTATGGGGATTAGGATGAGAAGGCCGGGGCTTAGTCCCCTGGGTGCCCCAGATGCCTTTGGAGAAAATCAAATCAAAAGAAAGATAAGAAATGAAGAAATGAAAAATGAAGAAAGAAGACCCCATAACATATATATTATTTTTGTAATCCGGTTTGAGTATATTCAGCTACCCATCTTTTCTTTTCTCTTTTCTGGGGTGTACAACCCGAATCGCACTGCCTTTATTCTTTTACAATAGTCTATAAAATTGTTTGATGTTGTGTTTAGATTGCACAGAACATCATGCTTTTCATAGTTTGTTTATGATTGATGCTTGAATGTGTGGCCTGATGCGTAGGCTCTTAGATAAAAATTAATTTTCTACCCCAATTAACAACTCATAACTAAAATTTTAAAATAACTCATAACCTCACATAAAAGCCTAAGAATTAAATCAAGATAATAAAATTTTTAGTAACCCTTAATGGATGGATGAATGTATAATATCATGTATATCATATTCTTTCACTCTAAGAGGAGCTTCCATCTTGCCAGAGAATCAAAGCTTAACCTATGAGAGCCTTTGGTGGAAGACACCCCTTTCTCTCTTGATTTGGCCATAATCAAATTCTCATGCATTTAGCATACAAAATCCCATAGCTGTGTCAAAATAAAAGTCCAAAAGAATCAAATAAATTTGATAAAATTTGTATTAGATTAAGTCATGGATTCATACCATTCATGCACTCTTAGGAGTGAGTCAAGGACTTAGTTTCCTTTAAATGAGCAACACCTAGCCATCTTGTAAATCATAAGACTTGCCTACATGGATTTAAAGCGTAGGAGGAGTTAGTCCGCCACTCGCATAATAAGTCCATGTGGTTTATTCTCTTGTGAGGTAAACCATATACCCATTTTGCCTTGGTTTTTGTTTCCTGATTTAGAACTGAGGTAGCTATTTCCTTGGCTACAAGCATAAATCCTTACCTCTTAGGCATTTCCATAATCTTATGTTGTGGAATTATAAGCCCTAGCAATCTAATAAAATGTCAACTCAAATAATCAACTCTCTTCAATTTTAATAAGAATATAAAGCCCAACTATAAGGTAGGTTGGAATGCTCACTAGGCTTCCTAATATCATGAGCATTTCCTACTTTCTACCTTTGGATTCCAAAAATAAGTCTTCTCCTTGATCTATCTGATTTGATTTTCTAAAATAGCCAATCCTTTCGATAGTCTTAACCTTAAAAATCTTTGGAGACCCTAATTGTACTCTTTAATCGAGAGTATTCTAAGGAATTCTAATTTTAGGATGTAATTAACTATGGGGCTTGCCTCATAGGAACTTAATGAACATGCTTAAAATAAACCCTACTTTACTTTTCCATATAAAGTGGGGAAAGATCTCTGGTATATTCAAGACCCATCATGCCTGGGGAGTCCTTATTGTGATTAGTCCATTATAGGGTGGTGATTCTATCTTTTGAGATAATACATCATTCCTTAATGTTATACCCGATCACTTCAATAAGTACCCCCTAAGATCTGCGTGGTGTCCCACACCCCAAAAATAAACACCACAGCTATTCAAACAGAAAGGCATTTTAAGATTAAGTAAAGTGAATTAGTATCACTAGACACATCATTTCATTTCTTTCCCAACATATATAACATGCCTATAAATGAATCCTAAGCATATCTATACATGTAAATACGAATGTAGCACACTTTAATGATGAATGCTAAGTAGTGCTACTTAAGAAAATTTGGATGCTTTATGATGCATGATTTTTCATTAAGTAGAAAAGAGTCATTCTTTTATCTATTTTTCATATGCACATGTATATATATGAAAGTCATAAGTGAGTATGGTGCCATTATTAACACTAAAGGTGTAAGGTAAAAGACCTTCTTAGGGCTACTTAAAGCCTTACAACCTCAGGGTTGTCCAGACTAATATATTACTTTCTTTAAATATATATGCATGTACAAAAGAAATGAATGGAAAAGGAAAATACAAAGTTTATGTTTATTTGATTTTGGTTTGATTTTTTGGTTTATATGTGTAAGTGTGGATGTCCTTCTTAACTAATAATATAGGGATGGATTTAAGAAAATGGTATATTTTTTTTAAAATGAACTATACACTTTACAAATCTTATTCAAAACTATGTTAAAGGAAAAGAGAAGGAAAGCCACACAATATATATCTTTATATTTTACTCACATGTAAGTTTATAAATAATTATAAATAGCATACCTTTTAGCTTTAATGTTTTATTTATATATTTTGAAAATAATTTTGAATTTAATAGTGATAATAACCATTCATATTCTTACTTTAGCCAAAATATGCAATTTAACATAAAAGAAATATTTCATTTTAATTTTGATTTTTTAAAAGAAATGAATGCATGATTTTCATATGACATAGACATTTAGCATTCTATAAAAAAATAAAGTGATGAAAGCAATGTAAATTCATTCACCCTAATTAATTCTTAAAGACAATCCTATGGAATAGAATTATTTAAAGCAAATCAAATTTGTTTTAAAGAGAATTTGACTTTTTTTTAGTTTTATTTTAATTTGAGAAATGTAAGGTGAGTTTGCTGGTCTTAACCCATCCCCACATGTGTATGTTATTTTTGTTTAATTTTTTTAGGTGATTAGGTCAATTTTATATTTTAGTTAGGTTAGAGTGTACATTAAGTGTATTAATTATCCCTTACCTATACCACCTTAGCATAGTTAACCAAATAATTATGAGCCAATGATATATGACATAAAATTACACAAGAAATTTAAATCAGCAACACAAGGAAGAGAAGGGGCCTAATGCATTTGGCTCACAATTAATGATTAATTAAGGAAAAGTTTAAGTTAACCCTTCCCACACATGTGGATTAGGTTTATATTTTCTTAAACCACTTAGGTTATTAAACACCTAAGAATCTACCCAAGATGGATTGATTAAGTTCTAGAATGTTTTGAAAATTTTATCAAGTTAATTAAGTAATTAGTGGATTAGCCCTTAATTGAATTTATATTAAGGAAGAAAAAGGAGGTTTAAGGAATAGCTTAGAAAAATATCCCAAAATTATTCCCTAAACCTCTTGATCACTCAAATAAAACATAATTAACTCAATCAAGGGATTAAACCACTATTCACACACTTAATTAGGCTTAATTACATTAAGAGGGTAATTAAGGATTCAATAATTGATCCTCCTAATTAACCCATCAATAAATTCTAAGAAAATTAGAGGAGGTAGAAGTCATCCCCATAAATACATATGAGAAGTTTGAGATTAATCAGTGAGATAATTAGGGAGTAATTAAGATTATTAGTTTTCATTAAAATCTTAATTAAGAAAATATATTATTTAAAATCTAGTGAAATTAATTTTAGAATATCCTCCTTTAAATTATCTTTCCAATACTTTTTTACCTTTATATTTTTAAAATTTTCTAGAATTAGTTATGCAATTATAATGATTCAATGATTAAGGATAATTAAATAAATTCCTAATTAAAATAGCTAAGTATTATGCCGTGGAGGTTGGCGTGCGCTTTCCATGTGGTGCAATGAGAGAGGCTATTTAAGTTGTCACATTGTAGCACCACGTCAATAGCGGCGCTATGCGATTTCTCCCCATCTGCATGATCTAGGATCAGATGGTTGAGATTAAGCCCACGGTATTAAAGGATTAAATCGAATATCCTACATGTCTTGATCATGGCCGTCCATCCAAAATGCACGGATGGACGACCCATGATCCATCCCTGATCTTCCCTGTGGGAGATGGCCACCGTCCATCTTTTAGGAGAAGATCTGAGCTCGATTGAGTTCAGATTGAAATCAAATTCATCCCACACCATCTAAGAGTAAAGCGGAACATATCAATCGGCTAACTTTGCTTGGGGAGAAACTTTCCTTCACAAAGGACTAAGAAAAAATAAAACTATGCTCAGTTTAATGACATACTTTGTCGGAGGCTATCATCGACACTCGAATCCCTTGAAGTAGCTTCGTCTAGTGGAGACAAAGCCTTGTTGAAGGTTTGAGGTGTTGAGATTGAATGGATCTTCTTATGGACCAAGTTCACCTTCAAATTCTGACCTTGATCACAGTCCCACCTTCTTTGCCTTTGGAGCTTGGAAGAAGCTTGGGATGAGTTCGACTAGGCCCTTTGAGGGTGCTCAAAGGAGGAATTGGATTGGTTTGGAGTATTGAGTGAGATGGAAATTAGCTTGAGCTCCCCTATTTTAGGTTTAGAGAAATCGAGAAATGGAGAATTCTAACTCACTCTATGAAGCTTGGGGAGACTTACAATGGCTTGCTTTGAGTTCTCTAACTCAATCGAATAGGAGAGAATGAAATTCAAGTGAAATTAGGGGGACTATATCTCCCCATAGGTGAATCGAATGGCTGCAAGCTTCCTTATCATTTTGATCCAATATACCTCCTTGAGTGAGTTTGTTGGCTATTAGAGCTTGCACATGGTTCATTTTGGCTAGAGGGAGGTAGTGGGAAGTTGATATGTGCTTAATTGAGTGGAGGAAGGATTTCCATGTGCTCAATTTGAAGGAAGTGGTCAGTTTTAGCCTTAGGTTGGGTTGGGCTGACCCAAACACAATGGGTCATGTGCACCATGTCCATTAGTGAGCATTTGGTCTACTAAGAGGATGCCAAGTGTTCCATGAAAAGGAATTGATCAATTTCAAGTGGTTTTGATTTTAGGTTACCTTATGACCTAGGGGTAAAATGGTCATTTGCCCTTAATTTCAGTTTGAATATGTTTGGTATGATTGATAAATGAGTTAGGCCAAGTTTCATTGAATTTGGAGTTGGTTTGAAATGATTTGGCTCATGTTGACCCATTTAGGTCAAAAATGGGTCAACTTGGGTCAAGTTGAACAATTGGTCAAATTGGGTCAAACCAAGGGTTGGGTCAAGTTCACATGACCATTTGAAATGTTTTGGCATCATTGGTTTGGTTCAATTTAATTTATATTTGGTTTGGCTCATTTGATTTCATTTAGGTTAAATGAGTCAAGTTGACCAATTTGACCCATTTGACCTATTTGGATTAGGTCATGGGTTGGTTTATGTTTGGTTGATCATTTGAAATGGATTGGTATCTTTGTTTCTAATTAATTTGGTTTATATTTAGATTTTGCTCAATTTGACCTTTATGTCAAGTTGGGTTTAAGGTCAATTGGGCTAGGTTAGGTCAAGTTGGCCAAGTGAGGCTTTGTCAAGTTCAACAAGTGATTTCAAATGAACTTGACCCATTAGTTTCAATCAATTTGGCTTAGATCAAGTTTTGACATATTTTGACATTTTAGGTTAATTTGGGTCAATTTGGGTCAAGTGATCAATTGAGCTAGGTTAGGCTCAAATGATGACTTGGTCAAGTTGAAATATTGGTCATGAATGAGTTTTGATCAATGGTTTCAATCAATTTGGCCTATGGTGGATTTTGACTAGTTTAGGTTTCATCTTTGATCAGACGGTCCAAGGGAAAGTGTAGTGCCACATTGTGTGGCCGATGTGACAACTTAAATAAATCCCCATTGAAAGTGGAAAGCATAAGATCCACATGGTGCCAGAGTTATATGATTAGAGATTTAATTAAATTTTAATCATAGAATCTTCAAAATTAGATAACAAAATGTAGAAAAAAATACAAGCTCAAATGCATTTTGAAGATATTTCAAAGGGGAATAATATAAAATTAAGTTTAATTTATTTTGAACAGTAAATTTTATACAATTTGGGTTTTATTGGGAATGTAATTATGTTAATTACTCCCTAATTATTCTATTGATTAATTCCAAACTTTTCAAGTGTATTTAGTGGGATGACTTACTACCTCCCCTATTTTTCTTGGGATTTACTAATGGTTTAATTACGGGAATTGCTTGATTCACTCCTAATCACTCCCTTAATCAATTAAATGATTAATTAACCTATTAAATAGTGATAAATTCATTAATTAAGTTTGCTAATTATTTTAGAACAATGAATGGACTTAGGGAATGAGATTAAGAGTTTTTCCCAAATCTTTTCCCCTAAGTTTATTTCATTTGGATAAAAAAATCTAATTAAGGTGCAAATTAATTAAATAGTTTAATCACTTTATTAAATGGATTAATTAATTAAAAATTTAAAATTAAATTAATTTGAATTTAATCATTTCCTTCTTGGGTAGATGCTTAGGTGTTCAATAACCTAAGTAGGATAAGGAAATCATATAACCCATATGTATGGGAAGGGTTATGAAAGTACTTAAATTAAACCCTTTAGTTTAATTAATTATTAATTGTAAGTCAATTGCATTAGGTACATTTCTTTCCTAGGGTGCATTACTGATTTAAATTCTTTGTAGTTTTATGTCATACATTAGCTCATAATTATTTGGTTAAATATGTTAAAGTCGTAGGAAGAGGTAATTAATAAACTTAATATACACCTTAATATAAACAAAATATAAAATCAATCTAATGGTTCTAAAAATTAAACTAAAATAACATATACATGTGGAGATGGGTTAGGACCAACAAATATTTTCACATTTCTTAAACTCGAATCAAACTCAAAACAAAACTAAAAATTTGTTTAAACAATTTTGATTCACTTTAAATAATCTTATTCCATAAGATTATCTTTAGAAATTAATTAGAGTGAATGAATTTACATGCTTTCATAACTTTATTTCTTTCCTCACATGTTAAATGTGTATGTCATATGAAAATCATGCATTCATGTCTTTTGAAAAATCAAATTAAAATGAAATGTTTCCTTTATATCAAATTGCATATTTTGGCTAAAGTAAGAATATGATTGATTATCACAACTAAATTCAAAATTATTTTCAAAACTTATAAACCAAACATCACAACTGAAAGGTATGCTACTTATGATTATTTATAAGCTTTCATGTGAGTATAATATAAAGATGTGCATTATGTGACTTTCCTTCTATTCTCTTTTAATATAGTTTTGAATCACAACTGAAAGGTATGCTACTTATGATTATTTATAAGCTTGCATGTGAGTATAATATAAATATATGCATTATGTGACTTTCCTTCTCTTCTCTTTTAATATAGTTTTGAATAGATTTGCAAAGTGTATAGTTTATTTGAAAAGAACACAACACTTGCTTAAATCCATTCCTATTCATTCATATGTTATCAATTAAGAAGGATATTCATACTTACACATATAAATTAAACAACCAAAATCAAACAAACACATAAACTTTTTTAGATGATTCCTTTTCCATTCATTTCTCTTTGTACATGCACATGTATTTAAGGAAAGTAGTATATTAGTCAGGACATCCTGGGTTGCAAGACTTTAAGTAGCCCCAAGTAGGTCTTGTACCTTACCCCAAAAAAATAATGCACTCACTTATGCCTTTCATACATGTAAATGTGCATATGAATAATGAATAAAAGAATCTCTCTTTTTCTACTTAACAAAAACATGCATACATGAAACATCCCAAATTTCCTTAAACAATATCACTTAGCAATCATCATTAAGGTGTACTAACACTTCATTTGCATGTATAGATATGCTTATGATTCATCCATATGCATATTACACATGTTGGAAAGAAATAAAGTATTGTGTTTTATGATAATAATTCACTTTACTTAATCTTAAAATGCCTCTCTTTTTGGATAGGTTTGTTTAGGAAAAATATAAACATATGATTAATTAAAACACATAATAAAATATTCACTAAATGAAAATCAAATATGAATCTACCTTAGAAATTACTTAAGGTAGGGAGGAAAGAAAATTTTTCTTCTCTTTTCTTCTCTATATAACTTTTAGTAATTAATTGTAGGTTCATTCAAACTAAATCAAAATACAAAATAAAATTAACCAAATCAATTGAAATACTTAAATGAAACCACCTTTAAGTTGAACTTTTTCATACTTAGAAAACTTCAACCCTAAAGCCTAGCTAAACTTGCCACACAAAATCTTAAATAACACACACATTAGGTTAAGTCACCATTTATAATCCTATGTCAGGGCGGTGCATGGTTTGATGTTTGCTTTTATTTTGTGATGTAATATTTTAGTTGGGATGTTAGGGTGTATGTGCATAGACTGAATGATAGGATGATCATAGTCTAACCATTGTCTTCTGCAGGGGATTGTTCTTAATGGGTGTTATAAAAAAATATAAAAAATACTTTTGCTGTGCAGGTCGCTTATACCGCTAAGCATAATCCAAAATAGGTTGGTGGACTTGGTTACCCATATGTGGGGTGCTAAGTCCAATTTATTCATGTACATGCTTTGGATTGTATGGTTTTTTAGCTAATCTCTGTTTTGTAAATTTTAGTTAGATTTATTTTTTCTCATTTTCATGTAATTTTATAATTAGGATTTTAGAATGATTATTATGGGGGATTAGGATGAACATTGGTTATAAGACTATATCTTATATACCATATGAAACCTTTGGAGCAACCACATTCCAACCAACCAAAAGAAGAAAGAAGAAAGAAGAAAAGAGGAAAGAAGAAAGAATAAATAAAAAATGAAGAATGAAGACCCCTATAATAATGAATTCCTTCTCGATTGTCATTTATTTATTTGTAATCCGGGTTATATAAGGATAGAGCTCAGCTACCATTTTTTTTTTCAAGTTTGTACGGTGGATCCTGACCATAAATGGCCTCTTATTCTTTTGCGCTAGCTTTATAAATAGTTTTATGTTTGTTTAGCTTATGCATTAAGATGACATATTTTCCTAGTTTCTTCCTTGCTTTGATGTATGACCTGGATGACGATTAGACTCTTAAGAAAATAAATTTTCTATATAATTAAATCAACTCAAATTAAAAATAAATAACTCATAACCTCACTTAAAGCCTAGGTTGTAAATCAAGATAAAAGAATTAGCAACTCCTTAGTTGGATATTGTATGTTCTCACATCATGCATAAAACACATCTTGTTTCACTCTTGTTTTAGAGGGCTTCTACCTTTACTAAAGAACTTGGCTTGACCTTTGAGAGCCATGGTCGAAACAGACCTCCCATATTGTTGATTTTGTCTCATAATCTAATTTCTAATGCATTAGGCATATGAATCATAAAGCTTATGTCAAATTGATTGTCCAAAATGAAAATAAAACATGACAAAAATTTGTATTAGATTTAAGTCATTAACCATGACTTACATGATCTAGTCTCTTAGGGAGTGTGTTTAAGGACTTAGTCTCTTTTAAATAAACAACAGCCTTACTATCTTGCAAAAGTATATGACTTGCCTATATGTAATTAAAATCATAGGAGGAGTTAGTTGGCAGCCACCCCTAAGCGGTTATAAGTCTAATCGAGACGGTTTATCCTCTCTTGTGGATGCAAACCAAATACCTACTTTCGCCTTAGATTTAGGTCATGCTTTTGGCCCTCGTCAAAGCTCTTTAAATTTTGGTTCAGAGGCTGCCACTTCCCTTTGCAGGCCATAAGCATAAATCCTTGCCTCTTAGGCATTTCCATGACCTTATTTCATGGAATTGTAAGTTCTAGATTTCTAATAAAAATTCAACTCAAACAAATAAATCACTTCAATTTTAAAAATATAAAGCCCAACCATATGATAGTTTGGGATGCTTACTGCTAAGTATGTCATCTCTACTTATATTCATTTTGGCTCCATAATAACTCCTCATCTTGATCAATCTCACTGATCTTCTAAAAATAAACCAATTGATAGATAGTCTATCTTTGAAATCTTTGGAGGCAATGATCATTTACCTTAATTGAGTATTCTTGGGAATCTCATTCTGGGATGTAATTAATTATGAGGGCTTGCCCCAGGTAAAAGGGGCGTGCGAGAACGAACTCAATCTTTTGCATAATAAAAGTTTTAAACACTAACCTAAGCTTATATTTATGATATGTAAATGTGTTTGTATGTATATATAATAATAATAATAGTAAATAATAGTAATAAATAAAAATAATAGTAATAAGATAATAATAATAATTTTAGTAATAAATAATAATAATAATAATAATAATAATAATAATAATAATATAATATTTTATTTTATTTCGAGCGAACGTGATCGAACAAATGATTGTTCATGTTAGACTCGTTATATATCGAACTTGAAATGTAATACGTTCTGTTACTCGTTTAGTTAACAGATACATACATCTTGAACACGGTATTTGCAATAACGAGCTTTTTTGGCAGTAGGGAACTTAACAAACCGGTTTAAAAAAACTCGCTTTACTTTTTTTCATATAAAGTAAGGGAAGAATCTCTGATATATTATGAAGACCCATAATTCTTAGGAGTACTTATTAAGGTGATTGGGTCAATTTATAGGATAATGATTTATGTATCTCGAGATAATACATAATTTGTCATACCTCATCATTCTAATAAGAATATTTAAGAATCTGCGTGATGTCCAATGCAAAAAATATTTTTTTAATTCTTCATTTTATTTCTTTTCTTTCTCTGAAAAGATTAGAATTAAGAATAGAAAATCAGTTCAATTCACCACAGCTTTCAAGACAGGTTATGTCCTCGCCTATGAGGTTTCTCTTTTCTTAACAGGAGCAGATCCTTGTAGATTGAAAGAATATGGAATAGAAGAAGCTGGTGGTGGTCATCGGCGAGTCATCCGGCGGGAAGCGTAGTTTCTCCCTCCGGCTATGTTGAGGGATGTGGTAAAGAAAACCACCGGCAACGGCGAACTCCTCTGCCGTCGTTGACATATCACAATTTCTCTTCCTTTCTTCTTCCCTGTGATTTATTATTATTATTTGGCTTTCTAGGGGGAGACGTGGAGGAGGGAAATAGTGAAGATAAAGGGACCTTTTTTTTGGTTGTCGTTTTTGCAGTTGAGAGGGAAAAACGAGCCAGAGAGGAAACGAGGGGGAATAGAGGGATCTTCTACTGAAATGAAATGGTCTTAATATGACGGCGAATTTATGAAGCACGGCAGGAAGAGACGGAGGATCGTCGCCTGAAACATGGAGGGTGCAACCAGCTTCGGCTAAGAGGGAAACCATCACGTTCACATCCTCCCTTGCCCTCCCCTTCTGTTCTGCGGATGCCCTTGCCTTTTGCGTTCCTGTGCGGTTTGAAGTAGAAGACGGACGGGCGGGAGTAGTTCTTCGGCTTGGAGGGAACGGTTGAAGGATTCGAGAGCTTGTGGTTTTCTCCTTGCGAACGGGAGAAGCGATCGAAGAGGAGAAGCTCAGGTCGGGTCGATCGAGGGATTTAGGCATATATGGGATTTTTTTTAATTGACTTTCTAAGCCTTTAATCCATCTTAATATGAATTTCATGCCGACTTTAATATAAGGTTAATATATATGTTGATCCAAGATTAACGATTTGTCAGTGTTTAGCGATCATTTGATTCAATTCATGTCAAGTATATTTTATAAAATGCGGCGTTCTTTTCTTCGTCGTCGATATTTGAACAACGAATTAAGTCTTGAATAGTCTCATTTGATATTTGACGTTTGTCGAGTAATTAATTTTATGAGCGGTCGTTTGATCGTCGACGCTTCCCAACTCGATGTGCGCGACGGCACGTTGATTCGATCGTTTGATTGGTTCTTTCGACATTGTGCAATATTATAGACCGATTTTGATGTTACGAGCGTGATGGCCGTTCATTGATCGAAGGTTATTTAAGCATCGCAGCCTCCGATTTTGATATCGTGTGCGTCGGCACTCGATCACTGATCGGTTCTTGATTGTGCAATATTTATATTCGATCAATTCGATGTTTTGAGCGTGTCGGCAATCCGTTCATCGATCGAGGTCATTTCATTATTTTCGGTGGCGTCAGCATTTTGAGTCCGATTTACCTATTCGAAGTCCGTCAAATTCGACTTATGGACAGACTACACTTACATATATGAAGATCAACGCTCCTTAACCATCAAGTATGAGCAGTTGTTGGTTGCTGCTCACCCTTGTCATTTGAGTCTCTCCCTTTTCTTCTTCTCATATGACATCCTCTTTTTTTCTTCTTCTTCTCTATAAACTTCTTCTCTTCCACTTCTGCCATAAGAAGCTCCATGTAAAGGATCAGCTCTTTGGCTAAAAGAGAAACTTCGTCAGCATATGCTATGAGTATGAAAATAAATAAGAAAAGAGCAGTGAACTCATAAGGCATTCGAGCTTTCTTTGGTAATAACAGAGCTCATCCTGAATTGGTCCTTATAATAACGAAGCTCATCCTTGTAGAAGGCATTTGAGCTTTTTCTTATTTTGTTGCTGGAAGACTATAAGAGGGATCAAAGACGTATTTGCGTTGTGAGGTGTTCTTATTTGTCATGAACATCTTTGACATATTAGTTAGAATGGTCGTGTGAAAAGCAATACCACAATTTTGTAAGGAAACCACATGAGACATGGTTGCAAGTTACAAAGAAGAAAAGAAAGAAAACTTCAAGACATGCCTGGACATGCCTGGACATGAATCTTGGGCGTGTTCTCTCAAAACTAACGTTGGCATCTTCCAATTTAAATTTATTAGATTCTTTATCAAACTCTATAAGTTGTCATTTATCATCAATGAACTTTAGGGCTCCATCCTTGTACCTAGAGCAGCAACTGAAGGTAGGCAATAAGAGAAAATTATAAATATAATTCAGTACAGCAATCCTTAGCAATAGAGAACTGCCTTTCCAAAGGAAGGATAGATTTTGTGTATCCTTGAGAGCATTCACCTCCACCTTTAATCTTTGTCCTTCAATAATCTGCAAATCAAGAGTTAGTTGATCCAGAATTAAATGCACAATAATTCTAAAAAAGTTGAGGATTTTCTTTACATCTTTCTCCACTGGCATTGGCTGAATTTAGTGAAGTAATAATTTAGCTAACCTCAATTATTTTTTCTTGTAAAATGGTTCCTACCTTAGCTTAAGCAGCTTCTTCAAGTTGCAACCTCGCTGCAAGAAGTTCACCTAAGGTATAAGAAACTATTAAAAAAAAAAAAAAAACTCTTACTGATCCGTGAATGAACCTTTTTCTTTATGATAAAAGCATTAAAATAACAAAAGTTCATCTTCTTGTTTAGTATCAAATTTTGTAGGATCTTTCTCAGCCTTTGCTCCCTTGTGAACTACAAGCTGAGAAGAAGGTGTTATCCCCTAAAGCTGATGGGATCATAATTTTGAATTTTGATGATAACAAATATATATATTTGAAAATTCTAATAAATTATTTTTGAGAATTTCAGAAAAATTATCAATTTTAATAAGTAAGAACAATCAAGTGCAATATTTAAGTCATTTGATGGGTTTTAGTAGTCTTTAAGTTGTATTTTATAAAAATTTAATAAATGAGCTCATAAGAACATTAAGTGGAAAATTTCAATAATTTTTTAATGCTTTAGATTTATCATGATGCCATATTATTGAAAATCAAAATTTAAAATTTCAATTTCTCAGAAATTATTCATATTAAATCAAATTTAATTATTAGCTTGTGTTTAATCTATTTGGTGCAAAATTATTCAAGCAAAATCATTAGTCATTGATCTCATTTTCAATGCAAAATTTATTTAATTTATCAAAATTTATTGATTTTATTTATTCTTAAAATTCCATTATATAATTACTATCTTAACCCAAATTGCATCCAAATTATCCCTCCAAATTAAATCTTAGTTAAATTTAAATTTGTGGAAATTCATGGCTACTCATTCTTCATTATTTTCTTATTTTATTAAAAATCAATTAAGATTATTTGAGCATATAATCATGCATAATTAATCAAATTATTTATATGTACTTTCCTCCAAATATAACTAATGCCTTTACTTATTTTGCTTGGTTGAAATTCCCATTGCAAAATTCTAATTTTATTTATAAAATTTTCTTTTAATTCTCTCTAGTTTAAATTTAAATCATCTTCTATATGTTCTCTTGGCTGTTTGGAGTAATTAATGAAAATTGCTTTCAAATTTGTATTCATTTATGGGGCCAGCTACTGTTGATTTATTTTCGTTAGAAAACCTACCATATTAACTTTTTTAAACACACAACCCTTTGGCTTGGATGGCTAGACATTGCACTCACCTCAAAACTGAGCCTTAGCAAGAGGAAAAATTTTGTTTTGATGAAAAAAAAACTTGTGTTCTCTTATTAAATATCCTTCATTGGTTCTCCCATAAATCCTCACAAGGAGGTTGTTGTATTCAATTGAAAGGGATCTCTCTTAGGTTGAGGTATTCTTGTTTCAAATCTTTTAAGGGAATTTACATACATACCACACAATTCTTGATAATTAAATATCTAACTTTAGGTGTGATATGACACTGAAAATTCTACTAGTTGAAGCACGAATCTTGATGTTAAAAGCAATCGATTGAGTGATTAGCGGATCAAGCGCTTAAAATAAAAGAAAACTTTGGGATATCGGTCGACTCTAAATATGGAGTGTTTATAGTCAAATCGAGCGGCTTGACGAGCCAAATCTAACAATCTCAAGATCTCCTTATTCTAACTTCATTTGAGCATTCAAATACTTAAAATGCATCAGATGATTAAGAGAATCATTTTGAGTCATCCGATGGAATAGTTTCGATTTTTCATGTATTTATAGAAACGCATCCTCTAATCTATAAATAGTCCCTCATTTTTTATATGAGGAGGCCCCCGAAGCAAAAGATTAGAGAGAGCTCTCACGCTTGAAGAACCTCAAAGCATAATCGTGCCACCAGTAGACGACAATCGACCATTATCACGCCATTGGCCACCGCTGGGTCCTTGCCGCCGTAGCGAAATGCGTTGGTCGCTGCCGACCGCGCATCGACCACGCCATGAGGATCGGCTGCTTCGCCGCTGACCACTATCGTTGGTCATCGGCCGGCCGAAATCCGATCGGCCAGCATTGGTCATCTGCTTTAATATTACGACCACCGCCGGTCTGCCATGAATCCGAGATCGACCATCATCATCGACCCGCTTCACTGCCGCGTGGTTGTGGTTGGCCCCCCGTCGGTCCTCACCGAATATCGACCACCATCGCGGTCGCCAACGACCCGTCGTCGTTCATTACCACCCGACCTTTATTGGCACCATCGACCACGTCACCGGTCCCACCCAAGCCACGGCGATTGGTCGTCAGAACCGTCATTCACTATTTCGCCGCAATGTTATTCTGACAGCTATTATTTTCGCATAGTTGTTACTTGATTTTGGGATTTTTGTTCTGAGGTTTTCTCACATATAACTCTGTAATCCCGTTATCGGGAAAACTTAAATTTTGTACTCTAAAGCAGATATATAGTAGAACATTTTTACTGGGCTAGGCCCCGTGATTTTTCCCTCTTTTCGGGATTTTTTCACATAAAAGTCTTGGAGTTTCTCGTTCTTTTTTCAAATATCTGTCTGTGTGCTGGATTTCTCAACAAGGCTAAGACGTGAAATTTTATTCTACCGCAACTGATTTTCTTGCACGCAACAAGGTATTAGATATGTAAATGCATAAGAATTGTATACTATGTATGTAAATCTTCCATCTTTAAATCATTAAGATTTTTTTTCTTCAAGATTCTCTCTTTGTGATTTTACTTTGGATGTTTGCTACTTTCATGAACCAATTTTTCTAAGTGATCATGTGCAAATTTAATATCCTTTAATCACTTTATTTTCATTGGATTTGTTTCTTTTTCTTTCAAGCTTTCTCATATCATTAAATATTTTATAATCTAGAATTAGTAAAATCAAATTAATTGGACTTAAATTAAATTATATGTTCTCTTTTTCTCTCTTGTTCCTCTCTTGATAAGTTTGTTATCTTTTGCACTCTACATTGACATAGAATTTCAATTACATTAATTTGTGTGTGAGAAATATCAAATTCATTTCAATTAAATTTAAATGTTAGTTGGAGTTTTTTCAGAAAGAAAATTTTAGCATAAATATTAAGGGGATTTACATACTTATCACACTAAACTTTTCTATTTATCTAATACCTAAAACTTAAATATTACAAAACTATCACTCAAAAATCTCTAATGCATCAAATCTGCCCTCCGGCAATAATCACACTTTGAGCTTGAATTATTTTGTTCTGAAGAGATAATGGCCCTGGCTTGCATAGAAACTCCAGTTTCTCCTCGCTATAGTTATCCTAAGATGGCTCTCTTCCTGATCTGAATGTATTTTCTTGTGGCACTCCAGCAACAGCGATCATCACCACTTCTCATAATGTCCATGGATCCTAGTCCACTGAACTCTCTACCGCCCTTTACAAGATTGATCAGCTGGGGCACTACTGGCAACATTTTCGTCCATTCACCTAGTAACACATACCATTTGTTCATTAATTTTTATTCATCCTACATTCTTTAATGTTCAAGTCTTGATCAGCTTCTTCTTCTGAGGGGGAAAAAAAAAAACCTTTTAAGAAGCCACAATTACTAGACATATACTGCAATACATACACCAGGAGACATGATGCTGAACCATGCAACTAAGGCATTGAACCTCTCACTCAGATCCCTCATGTTAGCTTCCTTGGACTTGAAATATATAGTAAATTCTAATGGATTGCCTCCACCTGCACTTCTAATTTCTTGAGCTCAAGCTAAACGCCCTCATTCTTCTCTTTCTTAGCAACATAATCTCGATACTTTGGTGCAATACCAATATTCCAATCAGGAATAACATTAACCTCTACCCCTTTATCACCATTGTTGATCCCAAAACAAGCAACGTAGTTGCCAACTTCTGATGTTGTGAAAGAAAACTAGCCGCTTGTGATCTTATCCTTCTAATGAAGTGAGTTTCCATAAGGAGAAGTGACCTTGACCAAGATGGTGGGGTGAACTTGGCTAAAGCCTTCGGTAGCCACTGTGTAATCAGTGAGGACAATGATGTTCGGTGGGATCTCCTCCGAAATGCACTTCATACAACTCACCGACAAGCTTATCTAATTGGCCAATCTGCTTCAATTTGGGTGATTGAGAATGAAGACATTGACGACATGTAATAGTGTTGTACAAAGTTTAGGGCATTCACTTTATAATATTAAAATTTTAACTGTTAGATAAATAAATAGGAAAATTCCAGTGATATGTATGTAAATTCATCTAAATGTTATTATTCTTTGGTTAAAATTATTGTGTTCAAAGTTTGATATTTTTAGGTAAGCATCTCTTAACTACTCTTGTCACTCAAATCGAAAATTTATTTGTATTTTTTTTTAACATATTCAAGTCATATTTGTGGAAGAATAAGTTCAAAAAATTATTTGAAAATTTCTAATTTACTGAAATTATTATTTCTTTATAGTCGTGAGCTGAAATTTAAATTAATTAAATATATTTGAAATTGTGCTTATCATTTGTAGTATTTTTTTAACTTTATTTTATTGAAATAAAATTTTATTGTTTCTGAAATTGTTGATATCATTATAAAAAAGTATTAGTGTGCTAAAATGTAATTGATAATAATTGCATTTGAGGTTTTATCAATTAATATTTACATTCCAATCTTTGATTCTTGTTGACATAAATTTATATCATTGCTAGAATTAATTTATTTTTTGCTGAAATAATTTTATTGTAATTGGAGAAACATAATTTTGGCAATAAATTTTATATACTAACATTGCATTACTGAGATTGGCCATTATCAAATTCAAATTATTATTTATTTTAATTGTTAAAATTTAATTTCAAGCATTATAGAAGTTTCATTACATATTTTAAAAACATTTTTACATTGATTAATCATTTGGATTAATTTATACAAATTGCAATAATCATTTTTGAAATAAGAGCTTATCATTTTATATAAATTCAATGGGCCATTTATATTATCAAATTTCTTGCAAATCTTTGTTGATTGTGTGGTGATCAAATTGTGTTGTAAAATCACTAGATTGTGTGGGTAGTTTTGATATAAGTTTAGATTTATTGCAATCTAATTCATATAGCAATTGTACTTCTGTTTTTTGTTTGATCTTTCAAATTGGGATTATACTAGCCCCATTATAGGAGAGTACACTATTTTATTGGGTTGTACTTGTTCCACTATAGGTAAGTATGGTGTTGTATTTGTTTGTTGAGATAGTAGAATTTGAGGTTTTGACTTAACTACATAAAAATCTTTTATTTATTTATTTATTTTACTTTTCATAATTTATTATTATTCACTATATATTATTTAAAATTATTATATATACCAAAAAAATTATATCAAATTTAAAATGTTTATGTTTTAATTTGTAATAATTATTTGAATATTTATTTCACCCTCTCGTAGGTGTCATGATTATGATATGGTGTTGTTTCGACAATTATAACCAACGTCCCCTCCTTCTCACTTATACTCTTTTCCTCTTCTTCATAGCTTTCTTCCATAACATACAAAGGAATCGAGCGAAGATATCCCATAAGGGATGTCAATCTTGTCTTTTGGAACTTCCATGGTCTTTTCATCTTAGCTGAACAAGAGAACTCTAACAATAAAGGAAAAAAAAAAAAAATAGTAAAGCAAGCTCACATAGAAAAGTGGATTTACTCCTATTTTTATTTCACATTAATTTTTGTGGTGTGGACAATTGATATTGACGTTACAATCAATCAAGTGATAATAACATTTTGACACACTGGGGCTGATCCAAAAGTTTTTTCAAAGGGGATACAATAAAATAAAAAATATATTATACTATTATATAAAAAAAAATTAAAACATATAATATAACAAAATAAAAAAATTAAATATCACAATAACTTCAAATTTTTTCATATTGCATATCATTTATAACTTCTCCTTTCGAGTATTCATATTTTGAAATCATTCTACAATCATTTCATTATCCGTACTTTTAAATACATCTTTTCAATATATGTAACGAGACAATAATTCATTAAAGAATCTATTATTCTACTACACAAATGATTCTTTATAGTCTTTATTGCAGAAAATACTCGTTCAATAGTTGTTGTTGTGATTAACAATATCAAAGTAAGCCTTATTAGCAAATATATAAAAGGATAAATATTATTATTTTTTGTCTCTACTAATTTTTGTGCAAGTTCTTCAATCCCTTTTAACTTTGAAAAACCATCATTAGATTTTACATCAATAATATAATTTTTAAGTTAATTATCTAAAATAACAATGCCAACATTTGAGAAGTTCATAGAATAGAATTTTGTCAAATATATCAACTTTTTCTTATCAAAAATCGAGAAAGAGTCACACAAATTCAAGTATGTCATATATAGAAATAACTTAGTATTGACCTAATCAAATCTATTATTAAACTTTTGAAATTACATATTAGTCACAAAATAAAATAACTTAACTTGATAATAGTATAAATTTGTGATTCCTGAGCATATCGTCTTGACCTCCCATGTATAACAAATTTTTCACTCATATCTGCACAACTATATCATTTTTTTTACAAAATGCATTAACTTTTTCAAGTAAAATGCTTCATTCATAATCTCATATTTTCATAATCTTTAACGAAAGTCATGACATTTATAACATCTTGATCTTATTTTTTTTTCTTAAATTGAGATAATTCATTTGTAATTTCTAATATAGATTTCATCAAGTATAAATTAAACATAAACTCAAAATACTGAACTGAATTAAGTAGAATATATGCTTCAACTCTTTCTTAAATATGTAAACCATCTTTTACTATTATATCAAGAACATTTATAATAAATCCAAATTAAATAAGTATATTAATCCATGTAATATAATGTGATCCCCACCACATATCTCTAGCTCTTTTAAAAGTCATTTCTTAATTTGAACTTCTACCATCTTATAGTTCTCCACTCCTTATTTGCTCAACAACTTTGTATAGTTGTCTTTCAAAAAAAATTTCTCTTTTTATACAAAAACTCCTAACAACATTAATCAAATTAGATACATTGTTAAAAAATATAATAATTTGAACATAATTTTAGTCACAACAATTAATGATAATTACAATTGATGAGCCAAATAATGAATATAATAAGATGAATTATTTTCTTTCAATATTAAAACTTTTAGTTCTTAAAACTCACCATGCATGTTGCTTACTCCATCATAACTTTGACTATGTATTCATGATCTGCTCAATTCATGCTTTAAGAAAAGTGCTTCAATAGTGCATTTAAGTGTTAAAGTAGTTGTTTCATCAACATGTATAATTTTAAGAAAACGCTCAATAATGCAATCTCTCTTATCAATATAACAAAGTGTAATAGTCACTTATTCTTTTATTGATACATCATATGACTCGGCTAAAAGAATTGCAAACAACCCATTACCCAAATCATTAATAATAATATTTGAAGTCTCAATGATAATTCCACATGCAATATTATTCTGACTTTCAGAAGCAATTAACTTATTATTTCCCAATGCATTTTCAAGAATATATTTTCTAATACTTTCACTATCAACCAAAAAGGTGCAAAAGTTAAAGAATTTTTTATTTATTTTCAGAATCCTCTGATTTATCAAACTCACGAAAAGCTAAGTTTTGGCATAAAATGAAGCTTATAGTACTTAATTATATTCTATAATCTCTTCAGATTTAATCATAATGTCTTTTATAAGCAAATGTATTGTGTTGATCTCGATTCATTAAATCTTTACACTTTCAAGGAGCAATATTATAAACACTATTAAATTGATCAATATGAACTTCAAATCTGTCTTGTTTTTTATTTTTATTTTTTGAATCCCTTAGAATCAAAGTTATTGTCACTTGCTTGTTCTCCAATATTAAGCCTATAAAGATAACAAAATAAATAATGTGACGCATCTTTTGCAATGTTGTACTCTAACTTATTTTTATATTCATTAAACTACTTTGGATTAAATATGTGTAACTAATTTTCAATTTGTGTTTGAGAAAATTCATGATCGAGATTGACTTGATCTTTTGAAGATATGCTCTTCGAATTCTATCATGATAATTAAGATGATACTATGAAATTTTTTTTCTTAATCTAAGATTTGCTAAAAATTTTTTTAAGTTTAGTTACCTGTGAGCTTTTTTAAGACTTTATCGTGCTATTTTCACCCATAGTAGTATGTGATAGGTTGAGCTCATCTTGTTTAATCCTCTTTTTAAAATATCTCTCCATACCTAATTAAAAAAATATTAAAATAGTGAAATAAAATGTATATGGATAATGATTTATATTTGATTAGAAAAAATATCTTACCTATAT
Organism: Cymbidium sinense; assembly: GCA_021442155.1. Taxonomy (NCBI): domain Eukaryota; kingdom Viridiplantae; phylum Streptophyta; class Magnoliopsida; order Asparagales; family Orchidaceae; genus Cymbidium; species Cymbidium sinense. The sequence goes on along the minus strand of CM038224.1, from coordinate 75,290,043 downwards.
CTATGACAGCATAATAAAATATATATATATAAGTGAATATTAATTTGAAAATCCTAAATAACGAATAGATGAATAAAATTTGAAATTCCTAAATAATGTAAACTCCCAAACAATTTGTTGACCCTCGGCTCCATCTCTCGCAAGAAAACTGCTCCTGCTCGGCTTCAGCAACCACTCCGGCTTCACAGCCGGCTTCACAGCAACCGCTCTCTTGGCTTCACAGTAATCGTTCCCTCCCTCGCATGCTCGGATCCTCCCTCAAAATCGCAAGCTCCCGCTCGCAATCCCTTCATTTCGTCTGCATTCAACCGAAGCCCCACTCTCCTGATTTCCCTCGATCTGAAGGAACCAAAGCCTCCTTCCCATCTCGTTCACCAAAATAACAAGCCGCAAGCCTCCGAAATCCTTCCCTCTTCGCCCGTTCATCCTCCAAATGTTGTAAGCCCTCTCCCTTCATTTCTTCTCCACCTCCCATCCTCTCACAAGACCCTACTACTCTCAGCCAAACGAGATACTCTCGATCCCTCGCTAGCTGAGCATCAAGCCGAGCAAACTCACTCGATCGAAACTCTCCCTTCCTCTCCATTCGGCCAAAACCCTCTTTTGTGTGATTTCGCTTCTCTGTATCCCTTAGACTCGTCTGTCAACTGGATTTGGTAAATCTGGATTATATCCGAAGATACATTTGGTTGGATTTAAGTTGAATCTGGCTTAAATCTTGCTCAAATCTTGCAGCCAAATACTCTCTTCTTTCCTTTCAGAAGACAAACCAGAACACTATCATCGAGCATTCTCTAGGTTTCTCGCATTTCCATCATTCCAGCCCAAATCTCTTTCCATGCAAGTGACAAAAGCGAGAAAAACACCATTATATGGGTTTTCCTCTAGGTTTCGGCATTTCCATCATTACTTCCACTATACCCGTGCTTGTTGATCGCTGCGATATTCTTTACAAATGTTAAAAAAAAGAGTTTGGATGTGTAGGAATGAATGTATGAAAATTGTATTATATGTTTGTTTTGGAAGACTCGCCACCATCGCAGATAAATCAACAAGGTATTTCAAAACACCAACCGTCACACTCATCGCAGTGCTTAGCCTAAAATCTATTAGATACAACCTTATCTTTGAAATCAAACATTTTGATTGAAATTTTAGACTTAAACAAAAAAGGGGGGCTTGAATGTGTATATATTGTATTGTATTGCTTTCTCTTATGCAGGTGATTGAAGGTCTTGATATACTCATCAGGGCGTAACGAGATTGAAAATTGTTCAAAACACAACCGTCATGCTTATCGTGAAGTACAAAATAATTTCAATGCCCTACGCGAGATGATGAATCCGAAGTGTGTCTTTAAATTTCATCAAATTTTTGGGACTTAATAAAAAATGATTTAACATTATGTTAAATTTAAAATATAAAATCCTAAAGAAATCATTTGGAAATTATATATAAATAAACTTGAAAGAGACTTGATTACAAATAAAATTGAAAATCATATTCAAAATCAAAAAAATAGGGATCAAGTGAACCTATAAAACTTGAAATAAACTTGAATTCCTTTGATATACATGAACCGAAGCTCACAAGAGACTTAAGATAAATTTGAAGTCGGTTACTAAATAAATATAAAACTTGATCTAGAGTTGAGGCTTAATTCATATTAAATCTTAAGTCTTTTTATGTGAACAAATCATATTTAATATCAAACAAAGTAAATATCTCAATTGAATATTAAATAACAAATGACTGGTGGTAAGTCTAAATATCTAATTTCAAATCGAGAACAAAGGTGCGCAAGTAATTTGGTAGCTTTCTCACAAGCATAAATTCAATTATGTAACTCATGATCATTCATGAATGTAGCCTTTAAAATGATCATTTGGATCTTGCGCCTGAAGTCGGGGTTGAAGCACAAGAGATTGGTTGAGTGCTACTTTGAAGCTAAAGTGAAAATCAAATAAAATTCATAAGATGTTTTCACTATAACCAAATGACATATTAATAAGTCTAGGCAAGACACCTTAATGAATAATCGTTTGTATTCAAAAGAAGCTTGAATTCAAATGAGCTTGCTTAAAGTATACATAATAAACTATTTGTGCAAGACCAACAGTTGAATATGATGAGTTGATAAATATTTAAAAGCTTGTTAAACGATTACATAATAAATAATTATTGATATTTGAAGAATGCAATGAAAAAATTAAATAGAAGCAAAGTTGTAATATTTTGAATTGAAAAAATCGCCAACGGATCTGTAATTCTTTGTACAAGCAAATACAAAGTGATGCTAAATTAAATTATTCATGAGTTATGAAGCTTCTTTCATCCAAAAATTAAGAAATTTCATTCTAATTATGATTTTCAAAGTCAATAACTTCATTAATTAGATGAAATTATCTGTTATAAATCTCTAATGTGGACATGTAGATTTGAAGTGCAAATTTTAATGTCTCAAAACTACAAAGTTGGAATTAAAAAAATAAAATTAATTTCATAATTCAGAAATAAAAACTACCTAAATTATTAAACACCCGCATGGGCCCCGACACTATGCTGAATGCTTAAATTTTGTGTTTGAGGATGCTGTGAGGGTTACTTCCCGATTTGATTTTAGGACTGGGTCCGGGTTACTAAAACTTAAAAAAATCTAATTAGTATAAAAATTTTAACTTATTAAAATATCCGAGAAGCTAATTCTATCATGTGATAGTAGATCTGATATTTTATTATTAAACTAATAGAGTCGACAAGATCAAACAAACTCATAAACCCCGATGATGGTTATGTTGAATGGTAATTTCAACCGGAAGGGATACTTCCATCAAAATGTGATTCTAATGTTAAATCAAATTAACTCAAATTAAGTATCAATCTAAAAATCCTTAAATAAAATTTAATATCAAAAATTTAAAGCTAAAATCCAATCCACCTTCCGCAATAGTTTATCAGAGGTGACAAATTAAGAAAACTCTAGCTCACAAAGAAGTCAATATCAAATCAGTATTTTACTATGTTCACTCAATCAATCTCACGCTAGTAGTGACCCATGTCCTCTCCTGACTACGGGTTTAGAGCTCCAAATGATGATTATGACCGTAATCCTCGATCGGTTGTTTGGCCAATAGGCTCCATTATATTATGATAATTATAGCTCGTATGCTTGGCTTGCCCTTTGAGTTGTGAATCATAGGATATACTGATAGGTAAAAATTCCTTATCATTTAAGGTGACTTAAAGTATGTCTCCTGATAAACACCACCCCACAAAAATTTCTTGAGGCATAAATCCACGTTTATGGCATTGCCAAGTAGTGGACCACCTTCCTGGATGATGAATTTCAATGTAAATTAAATAAAATTCTATCATCTTATGCATAGGTGACTAACGACTAGCTTAATCAAAAGTTCTCTCAACATGAGGTAAAAAGCTTGCTATAGAAAACATGGAACCGATCTAAAGTTCTCACAAAATGAGCATGCTCGGTTTTATCTTATTCCATCGCTGAAAATTACATGACATTAAATCATTCCAGAGGTTTGGTGAATTTTTTAAATTCCATTTGGAATATGATTCTCTTTTATCTTTGGCTAGTCATATATATGTTATAGTAGCGATAAAATATTTAAAAATTCAAAACAAAAAAATGCTGATTTAAATGTGTAATAAATTCAAGTTTCTAATGTATGAGACTCTATGTCAAATGAATTATTGTGTAGAGTATATTTTTATTACACTATTATTTTGTTCTATAGTGCCTATGCATTTTGAAAGTATGTGATGAAACAATAATTACTAATTACTAATCCTCATCTTTTATTTTTGCGAATGGATCTGAGCACTCCTTTCACTATTATTGTTGGTGCAAATATCTCATTAGTGCGCATCAATAGGAGATGTTGAGCTACCAATGAATTTCGAATTATAGTGCAACTTTGAAGTACCCACCCATGGTGTCGTCCAAATGTTAAGGCCATAGCTTCAAGCTCCTACTAGTCATGCTTGCCAACTAATCCAAAGAACCAACTATCGTTAAGGAGTTCTCACAGAACTTCAATTTTTGAAAGATTAATCAAGCTGCGATGAAAAGAATCGTCAGTGGGCAAACTATGTCTTTGATGCCTCATGGAACAATTGCTTCGCCAACTTAAACCTTTATACCTGGAAGACATGACTTTGAAGCTTCCTCATCAGGAAGTAAATTAACTAGAAGGGAAAGAAGAAGAAGAAATGCTGAGCTGAGGGCTCAACCGATCCCATTTGAACGACCCACTGAACAAATAATATTGCCGCTAGAAGCCAATATTCCTACTTATAATAATTTTGATAATCTAAAATGGGTAAAAATAAATAACTCTACTAGTGAGGTGAAGTAGTCTTTCTGGGCTCAACAACGTCAAGATCCACCACTGCAGAGGAAACAATCTGAAACACTGTCTACTAGAATACATAATGTCCTTAAAGTAGCCAAGGACAGAGGCTTAATAAAAAAAAGTTTCAAAATCCTGTGGTGATTGAAAATACTGAATCCCCACCAAGGAGGTTTATATCTCTTATGGTAACTAGTCATCAAGCCAAGTATGCTTTGCGCGGTGAGCATCAGAGCGTGACACTTAGATCATGTGTCCAAGAATCTGCTGTCGAAAGATCCCAGTGAAAGGGTAAGCATGTATGGAGGCCAAGGCCCCATGATGAAATTCTAAAGAAAGAAAGAGGTGTGACATCTCATACACATATTCAGAAATTCACCTAAAAAAACTTATCATAAGTGGATACCTAGAATAAGGGATATTGCTGATAAAAGATATGATGGTCGACATCTTGGAGAATCCTCTAGGGGATCCTGTCATCAATCAATTTCACCTCCATGGGAGAAAGTTGATTATGATCGTAGTCCCCCAATGGAAGAAATCTCTGTTCCTTATAATGAACTAGAGAGTCATTGGAAGTGTCGATCAAAAATTCATGTGCAAGAAGGTGATGATGAATAAAAACTATGAAAGTAGAAGTTGTCTATATGGTCAGAGATATAGATGAACTTTCTGCTCAGCACCATCAACAACATGAATCCAAGGAGTCTGAACTCAAATTTAATGTTTATGAAGGAGAGTCTTAACAAAAGAGAGTATAAGATAGATCTTTAATCTCTGTTGAAGAGGAGGAAGAAGAATATCAAAATGAAAAGGAAGTTATGGGAGTTGAAGCTGTTTATATGGTTGAACCAGGAAATGATCAGTCTGGTACACGCTTTTATAACCAGCATCGTCGTTCATCCCAAGCAACAACTATCCCTGCAAATGAAGAAGGAGAAGGACAGTCAAGTTTTTCCCTTAAAGATGAGCAGGGAGCGGAACGACAATAAAAAATGGAGGAAGAAGAAGAGCTTGTATTAGTTGACACAATGACGCTAGCTAGAGAGCAAAGACAAATGCAGTGTCAAATGAAAGTCATAGATAAGAAGATTTCACAGCTAGGTGCCAAGATGAATGATATGATGGCACAGATGAATATCATGATGGATATATTACAAAAGAATATCACATCAAATGTAGCTCCTATTTCATCTACTAATCAACAGGTAGCTAATAATATAACTTCTATATCATTAGTCGCTCTGGTACCTCAAGCTCCTACAATACATACTACACCTGAAGTGAGGAATGAAGTTAACCAACTATCTCTTCAACTGATAATTCAAAATATGGCTAGTACACCTAGAGTGGTAACAGCTACTCAGCTAGAAATAAAAATTAATGAAAAGATAAAGGCAGTTATAGTTTCAGAGCAAGCTAAAAAGTTGGTGAGTAATGGTCGCCCTTACCCAGCTGAATATGATCAAGTGTTGTACCCAAAAGATTACTCAGTACTGAAATTTAATGCTTTCAATGAGCTTGGTAACCCAAAGCAACATTTAGCCTAATTTAAGGCTACTTTTGATAATATAAAAGGGAATGATGCTGCTTCAATTCATCGACCTAACCTACCGCTGAGATATCACTGTCAATGATCCGTTAAAACCTTTGTTGAGTTAGATATAATATTCGTGAAGAGGTTCATTAGTGCAACTGGGAAAATAATAATTGCTAACCTTGCCTTGCTAAAAAAGAGAAAAGATGAGTCAGTGATAAAATTCATAAGTCATTGGCGTAACCTAAGTATGAAATGTGAGCAACAATTGGAAGAAGAACATGCGATCCAATTGCTAATGAATAATATGGATGATAAAATGGCACCATTTTTATGTGTAGTGTTAATTACAACATTCCAAGACTTGCTTTATAGGGTGGCCAAATTTAAAAAGCTGAATCACCCTAAGTCTGAAATCTATAGAGATAAATTAAGGACAAATAAGCCTTTAGACTCAAGAAAAAATGAAACTAATGCCGCTTCCTATAGCTCAAGTGATGAAAAGCGAGTAATCTATAATATAGACAAAGGAAAATAACCAATGTATAATGATGATAAGAAAAAGAAGTCTGTCCATTCTAATCCACAGCCAAAATTGGTATTAGGAGGCAATAATGAACCTTGGACTTTTCCAAGTGGTGGAGAGCGAAAGTAAGAAGAGATGATAAAATGCATCTCTTTAGGAAAAAGATGAACAAAGAATATTCCTTTAGAAGAGGTTGTAAATTATTTACAAGCCAAAGTCGGTCACAATTACCATAAATTAAAAGGCTCAAGAAGCATCAAGTCAATAATCCAAATTACTATCACTATCATCGAATGATCAGTCATCTTATTGAAGATTGGTATGTCTTCAAAGATTAGCTAGAAAGGAAGTATCGGAGAGATGAATTCACATTATCTGATAGTGTTCCAGTTAACCCAAAAAGAGAGGCTACAAAGATGATAACGTTCTCTTCTGTATCATCCATTAAAGACAAAAAGAAAGAAAATTCAATTCAGATTGAAGAATGAGAAATAGTAGTCTCTAAAAAGACCGTGAAAATGTTGAAGCAGCTAAAAGGTGTCCCTAGTGTTAAGTTAAAATCATCACTTGAACTTATATTGGACTTAAAAGAGATGCCTAAACTAAGTATTTGGGCTTCTCAATGGTATTTTGATATGCATACTTCATCACAACACGAGGTGCAATCTACTAAATGTAGGCCTCATAAATCAAAGAAGTCGGCCAAGAAAAAGAAGAGCAAGAAGACTATAACTCAAAAGATTATTAACAATTTAGAGGAGTATCACCAACCAAAAATATAACCATTTAGGCTTGCAGACTTTATGCCTAAACTGCGTATTGTTGAATTGGATGAAGAAAAATGGTGAATCTTGTCCAGTAGAGACATGACGAATCATTTATGTGATAGTAGATGTTCTTCAACATTAGTTACTCTAAAATGACAAGGGTAGTCAGATAGACTCGACCAATCCATCAAAATTCTTATCAGGAAAGCAAGAAGAGCTTGAGGAGTTAACATCTAAATTTTGTTTAATGACTCAACAAAAAGATAATAGTTCAGATGAAGATTTATGTTTCCCTGATGGAAAAGAGTCAGACTGATCGATATCATCATGTATGAAATGTATGAAGTTGAAAAGTGAGTTTAGCCCTTTTCTTTAATCCTCTAGAATAAAAAGTGAATTTGAAGAAACTACCTCTTTTCCCAAGTCCGGATGAAGATTTGTCCCAAGTCCGGATGCAAAAAGTGGAGGGTTGCGTTAGGTAAAGTAAATAAAATTTGTCGAAATAATCATGACATGAATCCTTTAAATCATTAATGCTTATGCCCCCAGTGAAAAACATGGCTTGAATACAAAGGAAAATGCAAGAGTCGATCTATGTCTGTAGTGTTAAATAAGCAAGGGTTCCCACATTATACGGATGCGAAAGAAGTTAGTCCATGAAACTAGAATTAGGTTAGGATCTTGGAATATAGGTACTCTTACAGATAAATTAATGGAATTAATAGATATTATGGTTCATAGAAAGATAAATATTTTATGTGTTCAAGAATCTAAATGGGTTGGTGAGAAGGCCAAGGAGATTGATAGTTTAGGTTTTAAACTTTGGTATTCAGGTAAAAGTCGAACTAGAAATGGTGTTGGTGTGATTATAGATAAAAGTTTGAAGGATAATGTTATAAGTATTAATAGATGTGGAGATAGAATTATAGCTTTAAAGATTATTGATACTAAGATTATCAATGTTATAAGTGTCTATGCTCCTTAAGTAGGTTTGGAGGTAAGCTTAAAAGAAAATTTTGGAATGAATTAGAGGGATTAATACAAAAGATACCTCTTGAAGAAAAAGTATTTATTGGGGAGATTTAAATGGACAGAGAGTGGTAGATTTTAAAGTATTCATGGTGGTTATGGAGGGTGACTAATGAAGAAGACTATATTAGATTTTGTTTTAGTCTATGATTTTGTAGTTGCTAATACTTTATTTAAGAAAAGAGATGAGCATATTATTACTTATAAAATGGGATATAGTAAAACACATATTGATTATTTTTTGATAAGAAAAATAGATCGTTTAGATTGTAAAGATTGTAAGGTCATTCTAAGTAAAATTTTAAGTACCCAACATAATTATTAGTTTAGATTTTAAGATGAAAGGTTGTAAGAGAAAAATAAACTTAATTATTGTCCTAGGATTAGATGGGGATACTTAAAGAACAAAATAAAAATATTTTAAGAGCCTACAAGAAATTAAAGTTTGGGATGTTCATGGAAGCTAACATTATGGGGAAAAAATATCAAGTGCATTAAAACAAGTTGCTAAAGATGTGCTTGGCGAATCAAAAGGAAAAGCTTCTTTTAATAAGAATAGTTGGTGGTGGAGTTAGAGTGTGGAAGAAAAGATATGAAATAAGAAGCATTGTTATAAAACTTGGTTTAGATATAAAAACTCAGATAATTGGGAAAGATATAAAATGGCGAGATTCTAAGAAAGCAATATATGATGCAAAAATTAGCTTTTAGTGATTTATACAATAGATTATACCAAAGAAGGTGAAAGATGTATAAGTTAGCCAACCAAAGAGAGAAGTAAAGACATAAGTGAGGGAGTATTAAGGATGAAAATAATAAAATGCTTTTCTTAGAAAAGATATTGAAAATAGGTGGATGAGGTATTTTAATAAGCTTTCAATGAAGGATCTGAAAGTATGATTGATTTTAGCAACCTTAAAACCCTAAACAAAATAGAGAATTTCATTTTATCGTCAGATAGTAAGTGGAAGTTTTAAAGAAAATGAAATGTGGAAAAGCAAGAGATAATAATATTCCAATAGAAGTGTGGAAATGTTTAGGAGATCAAGGAATTTATTAGCTTACAAATCTTTTTAATGTTATTTTAAAGACTAAAAAGATGCCAAATGAGTGGAGAAAGAGTTTGTTGGTTCCTATATTTAAGAATAAAGGTGATGCACAAGAGTGTGCAAATTATGAGAATTAAGTTAATGCCATACATTAAAATTATGGGAGAGAGTAATTGAACATAGTTATGTGATAGAAGTTTCTACAATCGTTTGGTTTCATGCCGTAGATCTACTATGGATGTTATACATTTGTTAAGAGGTTTGATGGAGAAGCACGAGAAAATAAGAAGGATCTACATATGATATTTATTAATTTAGAGAAAGCTTATGATTAAGTCTCAAGAGATGTTCTTTGGAGAGTTCTAGAATAGAAAGAAGTTAATATTGGTTATATTCAAGGCATTAAGGATATGTATACTAGAGCTGTCACTTGTGTCCAAACACAAGGAGGATTGACAAAATATTTTCCTATTTGGATTACATCAGGATCAACATTAAGCCCTTATTTTTTTACTTTAGTTATGGATGTTCTTACGAGGCATTTACAAGAAGATGTACCTTGGTGTATGCTTTTGTCGATGACATTCTTCTTATTGATAAGATTAGAGAGGAGTCCAACGAAAACTTGAATTATGGAGGTCAACTTTAGAGTCTAAAGGATTTCGTTTAAGTGATCTAAAATTGAATATATGGAGTGTAATTTTAGTTGTAGAAGTTTTAGTGGCAGTGTTGTGACTTTAGGTAATCAAGTTATTAATAAGAGTGAGCGAAACAGATATTTAGGCTCTATTGTTCAAAATGATGGTGAAATAGATGGAGATATTATTAGAATTCAAGTTGGATGGTTGAAGTGAAGATCCGCCTATTATGTGATAGAAAAGTTCCACTTAAACTTAAGGAAAATTTTATAAGATGGTGGTAAGACTGCAAGGGACTTATGGTGTAGAATGGTCCAATAAAAGAGAAACATAAGACTAAGTTAAGTGTAGAGATTAGGATGCTGGTGGATGAGTGGCTTTACCCTAGAGATAGAATGCAAAAGTATGTTTGGGAAAAAGTTGGAGTAGCCCAGTGGTAGATAAGATTAGGGAGAGTAGCCTTAGATGGTTTGGCCACATAAAGCAATCACCAATGACACAGAGAGTAGATGCATTAGATTTTCCTTATGTTAAGAAAGGTAGTGTAGACCTAAAGGACTTGGTTAAGATGTATAAAAATGATCTTAGTATACTTGAATTAAATGAGAATTTGACACATAATAGGACACAATGGAGACGAAGGATTCATGTAGCCGACCCCACCTAGTGGGATTAAGGCTTGTTGTTGTTGTTGTTGTTGTACCTCTTCAGAAGAATTTGAGCAAGATAATGTGATTCAAGTTCAGTTGAGAAGTGGAAAAGGCTTACCACCATCATCAAAGAAGGGGAATTCAAATAAAGACAAAGGCAAATAAATTAAAGTCAACTAAGATATTATTCCCAAATATCCTAAACTAAAGACTAAATCAAGTGAAAAGATAAATTATAATATTATATCATATTTAAGAAAGATCACTGCACAGTTGAGTGTGTACGAGGCTCTCTTAATGTCAAAAGACCTCTAAGAAACTTTGATACAGGCCCTCAGAGATCCGAAGAGTTATGAAGCTTACTTTGTCAAAAAATGCATAACTGAATTATTGCAAACTCATGATCTCCTAATAATTACATTTTCTGAAGAAGATCTTATGTTGGGAATAGTAGATCATAACCGTCATTTATATATTACCATAGAGAGTGATGGCATCTTGATCAACCGAATACTGATTGATTAGAGTTCTTCTATTAATCTAATGAGTCTAAAAGCATTAAGAGGATTATCACTTGATATCCAATATCTTGGGAGTAATAAGTTGATGTTTCCTGATTTTAATGAGAAAGGACATAAAATCTTTGGTTCTTTTATTCACCCGCTTAAGTTTCGAGATTTATAATACTCTGACCAAGTTTATGTAATTGATCTTTGATACATCATTTAGAGCTCTCTTGGGTTGGTGTATGCATGGTATGACATGGTCCATCAACTGCATCAGTGTATGAAGTACCTAAGATGGAGAAGAATTTGAATTCTGGTAATACAACCATTTCTCCACCCATGAAGCAAAGATCTATGAAGATGCAAAATATTTCATCCCTAAAGAGCTTAAGTCAACAAAGCCTCTTGAAGCAGTGACATCCACTTCAGGAATTAAAAAGCAACTTCACAAGGTGAAAGAGTAGAAACAAAGAAGAAGAAAGAAGGCCATGCCAACTTTCCCTAAAATACTTGACTTTACACCTAAATCAAGAAGATCAGTTTCTCATTTGGGAAGTGACACACAAGAAGAAGAAAATATTCCTATCAAACCTAAGGAAATTTATAACCTTTCAAGAAAGGCAAAGCATGAAATGAGTGATTCTGATTCAGACTATGACTTTGAATCTACTTATGAAAATAGAGTTCAGATGGTCACATCAAGAAGGATAGCTCACTTGGTAGAGTCAGATGACTCACTCAAAATTATACTCATCTCTCAGCAGTACTTCAAAAAAATAACTCCACTAGAGGTTCATAACATTGAAGAATTGATAACATTTTATATGCTACCTTGAGTGAGAGTGGTGAAACAGGAACTCTATTTTATAAATATGAAGAGTCTCAGCCTCATAATTTTGATCAGCCTGCTCAACATAAAAGTTATGATGAGATAGTGCCAATAAGAATGCCATTATGCTATCCATAGAAATTATGAAGAATGATGTATAAGCTTGGAATTCATATTGGAATTACTAAACATAGAACTCAAATCTTTACAGATGTGGAGCCAAAGTCCTCAAGCATAAGAAGTGATAAGTTTATCACTAAAAGTCTTGGGTTCATCCACAAATCTCATCAAAATAAAGTTTGTTATAATATAATATAAGCTGAGATCAAAATTAATAGTGATAAAGAAGATGATCTCCATAAAATTCTTCTTACAAATGATGAAGAAGTTGAAGCCAAGCCAGCACCTGAAGAACTCGAAGATGGTGGAAAAATAGCTACTATGGATGAACTCAGAGAAATCAACTTAGGAGCTGAGGATGATCCCCGTCCAACTTTCGTTAGTGCCCTTCTACCTGATAAAAAAGTTGAAGAGCTAAAAATGTTACTTTGTGAATTCATGGATTGCTTTTCCTAGACATATTCTGAAATGCCAGACTTATCTCTTGATGTAGTAGTTCATAAACTTGCCATTAAATAATATGAGATGCATATTAAGCAAGCTCCTAGGTGAATGAGATTGGGGATTAAAGAACAGGTAATTGTAGAAACTAAGAAGCTGATTAAAGCAGGCTTCATCCAGGAGGAGAAGTATGCAAATTGGATAGCCAACATTGTCCCAATTAGGAAGAAGAATGATCAAATCTGTGTTTGCATTGACTTCCGGGACCTCAATAAAGAGTGCCCAAAAGATGACTTACCGCTTTCAATATCAGAAATATCAGTGAACAATACTTCCAACTACGATATGTTCTCATTCATGGACGGATCATTAGGATATAATCAAATCGAGATGGCTCTTGAAGATGAGAAACACACATCATTTAAGACGCCAATTAATATATATTACTACACAGTTATACCCTTCAGATTGAAAAATACTGGAGCTACATACCAAAGAGCCATGACACATATTTTTGATGAGTTGATTCACCAGAAGATGAAATATTATGTTGACAATTTGATGGTGAAGAGTTTAAATCATGAAAATAACTTTGAAGACTTAAGAATTGTATTAGAAAGAATCAGAAAATATGATATCAAGATGAATCCTCTAAAATGTGTATTCAGAGTATCCTTCGAAAAATTCCTTGGATATATTGTACATCGTAGAGGAATTGAAATTGATTATGCTAAAATCAAGGCAATTGTGGAAATGCCTCATCCGAAGAGTTTGTATCAACTCTGTTATTTACAAAGATAACTTGCATTCATCTCATGATTTATATCAAACCTATCAGGACGTTGTCAACTATTTACAAAGTTTATGAAGAAGGATGCTCCATTTAAATGGGACAAGGAGTGCCAAGAAGCTTTCAATAGCATTAAAAGCTACCTATTAAATCCACCAATCCTTGTAATACCTACTCTTGGGAAGCTCCTCATTCTATACACAGTTGCATTAGAAGAATCCCTTAGAACATTATTGGCACAACACAATGAAGAAAGTAATGAGAATGCTCATTATTATATCAGTTAAAGATTGATTGGAGCATAAATGAGATACTCTCCGATAGAGAAGTTGTTTGACATTGATCTTTGCAGTCCAAAAGCTCCATCACTATATGTTTTCTCACAAGATTACCCTCATCTTAAAGATCAATCCACTGAAGTACTTGATGACAAGACCAGCATTGATAGGTCGCTTGGCAAGATGGGTAGTACTGCTTTTACAATTTGATATCACATATATTCCATAAAAAGTAGTAAAGGGACAAGTCTTAGCAAATTTTCTCACTGCACATCCCATCCTTGCTGACTCTTCGCTTAACGATAATTTTCTTGATGAGCAAATTATGCTCATTCATGAAAGAGAAAAATCACAAATTTGAGAAATGTACTTTGATGGAGCCTCATCGATCAAACAAATCCAACCTCCAAATCTTCTAAGGTCAAGAGCAGGAATCGGCATCGTCTTCATAACTACACCAGAAGGAGGGATAATGAGATGATCATATGGGTTGACCAAGCCAAGAACTAATAATGAAGCCGAGTATAAAGCATTAGTAGTAGGTCTTGAAGAAGTTATTTTCATAGGCATTCAAAACTTGCATATCTTCGATGATTCTCATCTTATTATAAATCAAGTACTTGACATCTATAAAATCAACAAGCTTGAGTTAATTTTTTTGTCACAAACGAGTTCTCGAGCTTATGAAATAAATACCATATGTCATATAAACATCGAGTTTCTCGATTCGAGAATAACAAAGCAGATTGTTTAGCAAAATTAGCTAAGAAAATGAAAAATATGATGGTGATTATGTCATGATCGGGATATTTACTCAATGAATTCTAAAGCTAGTAAAGTACCAATCCCCACAGGTAGAGGAGTTATCAAAATCGACAAAGCAGGATGCGACTTAGGTTGCTCCTTACACTCCTCAAAATCATACAAGGAGTTATACCCATAAGAGCTAAGAATGACATTGCTTCGGAAAAATAGTGGGAAGCCTTTATTGTAGAAGAGCCACATGATTGGAGGCAACATTTCATCGATTATTTTAAAGAAGGAAAATTCCTAAATAATAAATCACTGACAGCTCAAATCAAAAGAGAATATTACGCTATTCTTTCATCAATAACACTTTATATCATAGATCTTTTGAATAAATATGGCTATAATGCCTAAATGCACATAAAACTAGCAAAGTGATGGTTGAAATTCATGAAGAACTTTGTGGTGCACATCAGTCAGGTCCTAAGATGGCAGTAAAGATCCAAAAGATAGGTTATTATTTGCCATCTATGGTGAGAGACTGTATCAATTATGCTAAGAGGTGTCATGAATGTCAAGTACATGGGAATATAATCCATCAACCTCCAAATCCATCACATTCAATAATAGCATCTTGGCCATTGAATGCTGGGGTACATATGTAATTAGACCAATTGATCTACCATCGGCTAGCGCTTCATCATAACAACGATTGATTATTTTTCTAAGTGGGCTGAAGTTACTCTATTTAAAGAAGTTACTATTGATTGAGGGATTAATTTCCTTAAGCATAATGAGGTCTATAGATTTGGAGAGCCACGTTAAATAATTTTTGATAATGACACGCTTTCAAAAATACAAAGATTTATAGATTCGTCGATCGACACAAAATTGATTGGCGATATTCTTCAATATATAATCCAAGGGCAAATGGTTTGGTAGAAGCTTTGAACAAGACATTAGTTAAGCTGCTCAAGAAGATCCTCACTAAAAATAAGAGAGAATGACATACCAAACTAATAGAGACAATATGGGCATATCGAACTACCTACAAGATGCCGACTAAAGTCACTCCCTATTTATTAGTATTGGGAATTAAAGTAGTTCTTTCGCTCGAAGTTGAGTTGCATTCACTTAGAGTAGCCATCCAATACAATCTAACTGAAGATCAAAATGCTTGTTTGAGAATGGAGGAACTCGACGCTCTTGATGAAGTTAGATTGCAAGCTCATCAAAATCTAAAAATTTATCGAGCAAAGATGTCCAGGGCTTTTGATCATACAGTGCGACCTCGAACATTCCAAAATGGAGAAATGGCTTTGGTGCTGAGAAGACTAATTATTCTTAATCGAAAATTCGGTGGCAAATTTGAGCCTAATTGGGAGGGCCCTTTTGTCATTGAAAAAGTGTATCGAAGAGGGGCATACCAACTTATTGACCTAAAGGGTGAAATACCAATGCTACCAATTAATAGTCGATACTTAAAAATGTATTATACATGATAAATATATTCTTAAGGTACAATAGAAATCTCCTACAAGATAGGGGAATATTTTTTAGTATATCTATTTAGGTCGATATCGTGCTTCATGCTGAGATCCCTAAATAAATATATATACTCAAGATGAAAAAAAAAAATATTTTCGTGAAAATTCTCCTATTACATAAGGGGCATTTTAGATTTCTATACATAGATGAAATCAATGTTACATGTTAAAACCCTCTTAAAATTAAAAATATCAACTCATACATTGAGATATTCTCTTAAATTATTTTAAAGCTTTTTCAAAGTGCTTTAGAATTTTCCCTACAAGACAAGGGCATTTTTATATATTTAGCTGAGTTGAAATCATGCTATAAGACGAGATCCTCAAACATATTCTGATTCAAGTTGACATCGGGCTTTACGCTAAAATCCCTGAATATATAAATAATTATTTTTATTAAAGTTGCAGGCTCTTACAAGGAACAAAAAGAATTTTTTTCTACACATAAAAAGACATCCCTAAATATCAAGAAAAACCTCCACTTCTTTCCAAGATTCGTCAAATGTCAAAGATCAAGTCAGAATAACTCTGAATTTTTGAAGCTTCAATCAACTGAGATGGAAAAATATCAAACTCTACATCTTAAAGTCTAAGACACAGATGCGTTCTAAAGGTAGTACTCAACAAGCCACAAATGATCGAGTTGCTGACACTCTTCTCACTCAACAAGCCGTAAGAAAAGTTCATAGTGAAAGATCCCTTATTCATTAGTCCGATGACCAAATCACCAACCCATTATAGCTCAAGTCGAAGACCCGAGTAGGTTCTGAAGGTCGAACTTAACAAGCTCATAAATGGCCAAGTTGCTGATGCTCTCCTCACTCAACAAGCCGTAAGAAAAGGCTGCAGTGAAAGATCCAATGCTCGTTAGTCCAATTATAATAGTTGTTCAATCTTAAACTGATCCAACTTAGTGACTATAAGCAATCAAAATTCAAAAAGATCTTTCTACCTGATCGATAAACTAAGACAATCTGAGAAAACTCTCAATTCAAAGCCATCTCAAGTCAATCTTTATATTACCTGTAGGGTGACATTGCAATTTATTCTCAAATGATTTGATCAAGCACAAAACACAGAGCAAAGCAAATCTCTTCATCAAGTCCGTCAAAGTAGAAAGCACAGGACTGAGGAAATAATTTCATAGTCCATACAAAACTGATGGCTGAACTAAAGAAATTCTGTAGTTATTAGTATGTTAAAGGACACATTGCTTGGTTGATAACTCAACATTACAGACCTAATATGGGCTAGAAGGATGAATCGTCTATATACACTCTTTAACAAGTTCATCGAATCAGCAAGCATAGGGCTGAAAATATATGTACACTTCTTGACAAGTCAATATGGACAAATCAGGTCAATCCTTCATCAAGCCCGTCAAGCTTAAAGCTAGGACAAAAAGAATTTCAAATCTTAAAATGAGCAAACCAATTCCTCCATCCAATCCAATCAAGCATGAGGCTAGAGTTAGAGGAAATCTAAATCTATAAAGATACAAAAGAAAGAGCTCTTTAGCAAACCTGTTGAAGTTGGAGTAATTTGAAATCCGTTGTTAACTTAAAATGATCAATCAATTTTCAACAAACGTGACTCGATCTATGCGTGAATCACATTTGTTGGGGGGCATTTGTTGACCATAAACTCTATCTCCCAGAAAATCTCTTCAGCAACGCTCGCTCTTCTTCACATCGCTCCGCTTCGTAACCATTCCCTCCCTCGCATGCTTGGATCCTCCCTCAAAACTACAAGCTCGGAATCCCTTCATTTCGTTTGTGTTCAATTGAAGCCCCACTCTCCTGATTTCCCTCGATCTGAAGGAACTGAAGCCTCCTTCCAATGTCGTTTGCCCAAATCATGAGCTGCAAGCCTCTGAAATCCTTCCCTCTTTGCCCTTTTGTCCTCCGAAAGTCGTAAGACCACTCCCTTCATTCCTTCTCCACCTCCCATCCTCTCACAAGACCCTGCTACTCTTAGCCAGACAAGATACTTTTGATCCCTCCCTAGCCGAGCAATCAAGCCGAGCAAACTCAGTCGATCAAAACCCTCCCTTCCCCTCCATTCGGCTGAAACCCTCTTTCACACGATTTCGCTTCTTTGTGTCCCATAGACTCGTCTGCCAATAGGATTTGGTAAATTCGAATTATATCCAAAGATACATTTGGTTGGATTTAAGTTGAATCCGACTTAAATCCTGCTCAAATCCAGCCAAATAGCTCCTCTTTCCTTCTTTGCAAGCGATGGAAACTGAAAAAGAACACTATCATCAGGTGGGTTCTCATCTAAGTTTCCAGCATTTCCATCATTCCTGCAGCCAAACAGCCCCTCTTTCTTTCCTTGTAAGCAACGAAAATCGAGAAAGAACATCGTTATCAGGCGGGTTCTCCTCTAGATTTTGAACATTTCCATCATTCCTTCCACTTTACCCATGCTTGTTGATCGTTGTGTTATTCATTACAAATGTGAAAAAAAAGAGTTTGGATGTGTAGGAATGAATGTGTGAAAATTTTATTGTATGTGCTTCTTTTTGCAGGTTTGAAGGCCTCGTCACCCTCATTAGGGCGTGACAAAATGAAAATCGACCGAGGTGTTTCAAAATAGCAACTATCACGCTCATCTAGGCGTGACAGGTAAGCCTAAAATCTATTAGATGTGGCAACCTTATGCCGAAATGCTATCAAAATTTTGATTGAAATTTTGGACTTAAACAAAAAAAGTGGGCTTGAATGTGTATACATTGCATTATATTGCTTTCTCTTATGCATGTGATTGAAGGTCTCGTTATGCTCATCAAGGCGTAATGGGATTGAAGTTCTATGTGCTTCAAAACACCAACCGTCATGCTCATCAGAGCATGACAGGAAGACCAAAATAATTTCGATGTAGCTCCCCTACATGAGGATGACAGAATCTTGTCAGTGTTTAATTTCAAATTTTGGGACTTAACAAGAAAAATGATTTAACATTATGTTAAATATAAAATATAAAATCCTAAAGAAATGAATTGGAAATTAAATATAAATAAACTTGAAATGAATTTGAAAGAGACTTGATTACAGATAATATTGAAATCATATTTCAAATAAGAAAATAAGTATCAAGTGAACCTATAAAACTTGAAATAAACTTGAATTATTTTGATATACATGAATCGAAGCTCACAAGAGACTTTAGATAAATTTGAAGTCTAGTTACTAAATAAATATAAAACTTGATTTGGAGTTGAGGATAAATTCATATTGGATCTGAAGTCTTTTTATGTGAACAAATCATATTTAATAGGAAAAGAAGTAAATATCTCAATTGAATATTAAATAACAAATGATTGGTGGTAAGTCTAAATATCTAATTTCAAATTAAGAACAAAGGTGTGTAAATAATTTGGTAACTTTCTCACAAGCACAAATTCAATTAGGCAACTCATGATCATTCATGAATGTAGCTTTTAAAATGATCATTGGATCTTGCACCTAAAGTCGAGCTTGAAGTTTAAGAGATTGGTTGAGTGCTACTTTCAAGCTAAAGTGAAAATCAAATAAAATTCATAAGAAGTTTTCACTATAACCAAATGGCATATTAGCAAGTCTAGGGAAGATTACTTAATGAATAATTAGCTTGAATTCAAAAGAAGCTTGAATTCAAATGAGCTTGTTTAAAGTATGCACAATAAACTATTTATGCAAGAGCAAAAGTTGAATATGATAAGTTGATAAATATTTAAAAACTTGTTAAATGCCTACATGCTAAATAATCATTGATATTTGAAAATGCAATGAATAAATTAAATACAAGCAAAGTTGTAATATTTTGAATCAAAAAAATTTCCACTAGATTTGCAATTTTTCATACAAGCAGACAAACAATGATGTAAATTAAATTCTCCATGAATTATTGAGCTTCTTTCATTCTAAAAATTAAGAAATTTCATTCTAATTATGATTTTCAAAGTCAATAATTTCATTAATTAGATGAAATTATTTAAGCTATAAATACCTGCATGTGCTCGAACATAGAGATTTGAAGTGCAAATTTTAATATGTGAAAAGGCTGCGCAGGCTAAGTTGGAATTAAATGAAAATCTAAAATCAATCTCATAATTCAGAAATAAAATACATAAATTATTAAACACCCGCATGGGCCTCGACACTACGCTGAATGCTTAAATTTAGTGTGTGACGATGTTGTACGGGTTACTTCCCAGTTTGGTCTTAGAACAGAGTCGGGTTAATAAAACCTAAAAAAAATTTAATTATTATAAAAATTTCAACTTATTAAAAATTTGAGAAGCTAATTCTATCATGTGATAGTAGATGATCCTCTATTATTAAACTGATAGAGCCGACAAGATCAAGCAAACTCATAAACCTCGATGATGGCTATGTTGAATGGTAATGTCAACCGGAGGGGATACTTCTATCAAAATATGATTCTAATTTCAAATCAAATTAACTTAAATTAAGTATCAATCTAGAAATCCTTAAATGAATTTTAATCTTTAAAAATTTAAAGCTAAATTTCAATCCACCTTCCGCAATAGTTTGTCGGATGTGACAAATTAAAAGAACTCTAGCTCACAAAGGAGCGAATATCAAATCAAGTATTCTACTATGTTCACTCTTAATCAATCTCATGCTAATAAGGACGTGGCATGTGTCCTCTGACTGCTTGACTTGGCTTGGCTAGTAGGCTCTACATATGATCGATTCTGACAGTCCTCTGTTTTATTGGTTTTGTATGCTCCATTATATTTTTATTTGATCGTAGCTTCGTATGCTCCTTGACTTTGATCTTTGAGTTGTGAATTATGTATACTTAATAGGACAAAAGCCTGTCTTAAGTTAGACTTAAGCGTCTCCTTGACAAACATCACCCAGTACAGGATTTTTTTGCGTAAATGTGTTGTTGATAAGGATCATTCGGTCAGGTTGGGTTGAATATCTCCTATGGCTAAGTAGATTATGAACTACGACATCCCGGGATGACGAAACCATGGGATCTAGATCGGATACGTCATCATTCCCCCAATCATCTGCTTTAAGCTAATAATGATGAATTTCATAAATTCTAAATCTAAATTCTAAAACTACACATACTACTGCTATACGCTATGCATTAAACGACCTAATGGCTGCTTCATCGAAAGTTCTCTCAAGATTGAGAGGAGTAATTAATTATAGGTGCGTACACCTATAGAAAACTTGGAACCAGATCTAAAGTCCTCGCAAAATGAGGGCAAAATCTTTGGGTAGTATCTTATCTGCTATTCCATCTGCTTTCTGAAAATTACACCGACACATTAAATCATACTATCCTTCAATGCGAGAGTCATAATGAATTTTGGACTACACACAATTATACATATGAAAATATATATCACAAATCAAAAGACATACTTTCAAAATAAAGGCTCTCCTTCAACATTCTTTTTAAAAAAAGTCAAATCAATAATTTTTCAAAAATAAAAACACACTTTTGACCTTTTTTTTAAAAACTAACAAATCAATAATTTTTTAAACACAAAGGCACACCATTGACCTTTATTAAAAATAATAGAAAATCAATCATTTTTTAAAAAATAAAGGCACACTTTTGGTCTTATTAATAAAAAAATATTCACATATTTTAATCAATTGTGAATAATATTTCATTAAAAAAATATTTCTGAGTCACATATAACATATAATTAATAATTAAATATTCATCGAAGATATAATCAAATTTAAAAAAAAAAATCTCAATAACAAATGATGAATGAAGCAAATCAATGTGTATAAAAACTAAAAAGCTACTACTAAAAAGTTAATGATGATACTTTAAAGATTCTAAAGCTAATGAAATTGTAACTTGATTCTAAAGCTAATTTATAATGTTATAACATAGCGAATTTTATTTGACTATCAACATTATAAATTAAACATATAGTTTTACAGTTTGTCTGGAAAAGGGAAGGAATTCGTTTTAAAGCCTCCCCTCTGCTTACCTGATGCCAAAAAAAGGGAAGGGGGAGAGGTCGTGAAGGTAATCCTCGTCATTCCTCCCACCCTCCTTCGCGCACTTCTGCTTTTCTAAATCTTGTAAATCCGCCTACTAACAACAGCGGCCAACAGATTTAATTTGTCCAAAAAAATTGTTTGGTTGGATTTAAGTTAAATTCTGCCAAAATCCTGTAACCAAACAATCCTTCGCATGATTAAATCCAAATTTACTAAATCCTGTTCACGGGGTTTAAGAGATTTCTATTACAGATATTCTATAATTTGCTAAAGCTGCTTTTGCATGGTTAAAGCCGGATTTACTAAAAATCCTTTTGGTGGTAAACTAGACGGATTTAGGGGATTCATTAAGTCAAGCAGAACCATGCGAAGGAGGGTAAGAGGAAAGACGAGGGCATCTTGTGGGCCTCGTGGCTTCGTCAAGTTAAATCCAGATTTTCTAATTCGTGATGGGAGGCAGATTTATGGGCCTTAAGACAAACAGAAACGTGTGAAATGCTGTGAAGGATGGCTACAGACGAGGGGCACTTCCGTGATGTTTCCTTCTCTTTTTTGGTCCGTGACACAGCCGACAGAGTGGAAGAAGGAATAGGGTTTGCGTCAGCAGGGCCTGCTGTAAATTAGTCAAATTTTAGTGAGCTAAATTTTTGTTAGTATTTGACTCATTTGATAATTATTTTATTTGTGTTCTACTCTATTCGAAATAGCTCCGAATTTTATTGTATATGTTCTGCTCAAATTGTTCAAAATAGCTCATATTAGCTCGAAATAGCTCAAAATATAATATTGTGAAAGATTTATAAGAGAGATGATTCGAATATGAACCAATCTTTTGTATAATAAAATTTTTAACCACTAAATTATATTTGTAACTTATATATATAATTTTTTATTTTGAGCTAAATTATTTATGTTCGGCTCTTTTATAAATTGAGTTTGAAATATTTGTTCGTGTTCGACTCGCTTAATTAACGAACGAGCCGAACATGAGTTATTCTTGAATAACAAATTTTTTTGACAATCCTATATATAAAAAAGAGGAGAATGAGAAGTATCACGTGCATTAGACGCAGGACTATAAGGAGGAAATGGAGCAGGGGCGGACCCATGCTTATGTGAGGGTGGGCAATTGGCCACCCTCAATTTTTTTTATATTATAATTTCTCTTTTAAAATAAAATAAATTTGTCCCCCTAATAAAAAAATCTTATCTAATAAATATAATTTTTTTTTCATTTTATTAGTTTGCTCATCCTAAAAATTAATAAATGATAATAAAAATTTTGTTTAAAATTTTGATAATTAATTTGTCCATCCTGAAAAATTGGTTGATTTCGCCCCTGAAATGGAGGTACCAAAACCTAATTTTTTTCTTTTTTTTAAATATGGTTGGCCTGCGAGGACATGTGCCCCAGTGCCCGCATTTTGCATCCACTATTATTGGCACATATACACACTTAATTTTCTTATTGTTTTCATAGTAAACCTTTAAAAATATAAAAAAAAAATTGAGAATCTAAATATGTAAAGTAAAATATCTTCAATATAAAGTTATGCATTCTTAAAAAGTTTCTGGATAAAGTTAATGTTCAAAAGATGGTCAACGAAATCCACTCTAAATTCAACATATGACCATCGAGAATTTATTGAGCTCTATATATTAGATAATGATTCAATTAGGATGAACAGACGAATGATTTATTTATTATTTTAAATAATAAAAATTATAAATATGTGAATAATACGTATCAATCTAAAACTATAAATAAAAAGTGAGTCATTGAAAAAGGGTTCACGCATTTTAACAGATTATAATCAATATAGAGCTTTCGTAATAAATTTTTAATATAATATCTTCCCGTAAATTTTTTCATCATCCAACAAAAAATTATTTTTCTTTCTAATTTATTATTTTGTTGGACCCTTCTTATTTTCTTTACACAAAGGGTAGAGTCTACGTTTTCTTATAAGAAAAATTATTAAGTGCAGAGTCTAGATGTAGCTTTATATTTGGACTTCCATAATATAGCTCATATATTTCAATTAATACATATAATATGTATATATGTGAAATATTGTATATTATTTGTAACATATTGTATATTATTATGTATATAGATATTGTATACTACTGTGCGGTTAATATTACATCAACATATATCTTCACGTACCAATACACATGCAGTGTATTAACTAAGCATTATATGATACAATATTATTGGAGTGCGGATGTAGAGCTATGTTTAGACTTCACACGTAATAATATCTCTTTTTACGATCAAATCTCTTTCAATCAAACATGACAAATTAAATGGAAATCAACATTTCTATAAAAAAAGGAGAAAAATCATTATTTCTACTTTAAGTCTAATACGCCTTCCAAATAATTTAATCCCCTCCAAAATTTAAGAACATCTTTATACATAATAAAAATATTCTAATATCTCATTATTATACGATGATTTTAAGATTAAATATTCAGTTTACGCTCCTCTAAATATTATAATGGTTTTATAAGCTTCTCGGCCACCCTATCTATTCTCAAATTTGAAGCTCTGTAATGCAGTTATTTTAATTTATCTTATCAGGATTTAGATTAATTTAGAGAGGCAGATTAGTTCTCTCTCTATAATTTTTTTTTATCTTTTATTTTTATCTTAAAATATAAATTTGCCTCTCATAAAAATTGAAGTTGATTCCACCTCTGCCTTCAATATTTTCATTTCTTATGAGAAAAGCCCGTGGAAAAATACATGGGCCTGAGACGATCAGAACATTTACTATCAATTATGGATATATTGTATCAAACTCAACGCTCAAGTAAAATGAACGAGAGAAGTTGTGGTTACTTGATTATAAGAAACCATGCACTTTTGTAGAGACTCGGAGCGGATCGGTTTTGTTGTCACTTAAATCCTACTAGTCGAAGCATGAATTTTGATGTCAAAAATAAATTGATCCTCAGTTGAAACTAGTCAAGATCAAATACTTAAAATATCATTAGAAACTTTTAGATATCAGTTAAATCCCTAAATATCTCTTAAACATGGAGTGTTTATAATCAAATCGAGCGTCTTAACGAGCCGGATCTAACAAACCTAAAATCTCCTAATTCCTACTTCATTTGAGCATTCAAATACACAAAATATATCAGATGATCAAGGGAATCATTTTGAGCCGTCCGATGGAGGAGTGGTTCGGATTTTGCATGTATTTGCAAAAATGTCACCCCTCTAATCTATAAATAGCCCCTCATTCTTCACATGAGGGGAGCCTAAGCAAGAGAGAGGAGAGAGCTCTAAAGCTTGAAAATCCTCCAAGCATAATCATGCGCCGTCGGCCGGTCACCGTACACGTTGGTTGCCACGCCATCCCATCGCCGCTAATCCCGCCGTCAATTCCGTGTCGGTATTACGTCGTCATCCACTATCGCCGCAACCGTCGTGGTCATCGTCGTCATCGCGTGCGGTCATCATCCACCACGTCGCGGTCAACTGCCGTACCATCGCCATTGCCGCCGGTCGACCATCTCTGCCGGTCACCATCATGACGACCTTCATCGTGAGTCGCTGTTCCTCGCTGTTCACCATCATCATCTACTACTTTAGAGCTATATAAATTTTGTTATCGATTCTAGGATTCCCATTATCGCCCTTCATATATAATTTTGTAATCCCAGATCGAAAACTTTTGTACTCAAACGGATACATAGTGAAATATTTTCTTGTAGGCCAGTGGTTTTCTCTTTTTCGAGATTTTTCCACGTAAAAATTTTAGAGTTTTCTTATTAATTCCTCAAACATCTATGTGTGTGCTTGATTCCGCAACAAAGCTAAGGCACAAATTTTTATTCTACCGCATCAGGTTTTCTAGCATGCAACAGTTTGACGCCATCTGTGAGAAACTGATTGCCATCATTTCATCTTATATGGCAACCAAGTTTCCCAACAAGATCAAAACCGCCATCGAGGTGGAACATTTCAAGCTTTCAAGGAGCGCAAGCGAAGAATGAAGATTCATCAAACTTTGTTCCTTCAGATTTTGTCAAAAACTGGGGGGCAACTCTTAATCTCAGAAGATCGCCCATGCTAATATGTTAAGCATCTAATTGATTACCATCCCAAGAAATAAGTCAAAGTTGGAGGATATTTCAACATTGAGAAGAGATATATCTTTGCAAATTATGATTTTTTAATCATACTCATGGAAAAACAAGACCAATGTTAAGGAGCAACTTTGGCTACAACCACAAACGGATATTTTGATTCGACCTCTTCCATACAGGTTAACGTCATCGAGTAACACTCTGATAAACAACCTCGGATAGGTCAAAATCCTCCGGATTCAATTGATCTCTTCCAATGCGTTAACGTCATCGAACAAAGACTCTGACAAACAACCTCAGATAGAATAAAACTTCGCACCTACTCCACACAGGTTAACGTCATCGAGCAAAGACTCTGACAAACAACCTTAAATAGGTCAAAACTCTGCACCTACTCCACACAGGTAAGAAGTCAAATAACACTTTGGCTAATACCTCAGATAGGTCAAAAGGTATTTCGTGGACTTCCCACGACCTCTTCCATACAGGTTAACGTCATCGAGTAATACTCAAAAAAATAACCTCAGATAGGTCCCGCCGGCCTACTCGACCCGCATAGGGCCGCGTCCAGCCGTCGACGTGACCCGCATCTCAGCGACCTAGCCGCTTCGTTTCAACCCGCAGGGCCATTGCCCGCGGCCCGTGCTCAGGCTCGGTCGGGCGCCGCCATGGCGTGAGCGCGCATGGCCGCTGAGCGCATGACATGGGTCCATACCTCGAAATCTTGCCGCGTACTGCATACACATCCTGACCCACTTCCGTGATCATAATCTTGTACTCCCATGAAGATTTGTTCTTTCAAAATGTGTGGTTAATGGACCCGCAAATTTCATTGAAGAATTTACTATTTTCAAGTATTTGGCATATATATTTTTGGATGATTGAGATAATGTCATCCAAAAATAGGGACCCGCAAATTTCATTAAAGAATTTGCTATTTTCAAGTATTTGGCATATATATTTTTGGATGATTGAGATAATGTCATCCAAAAATAAAGGGGAAACTGATATGACACTTAAATCCTACTAATCGAAGCACGAATCTTGATGTCAAAAGCAAGTTGATCCTTAGTTGAAACTAGTCGAGATCAAACACTTAAAATATCATTGAAAACTTTGAGATATCAGTTAAATCCCTAAATAGCTCTTAAACATAGAGTGTTTATAGTCAAATAGAGCGTCTTGATGAGTCGGATCTAGCAAGCCTAAGATCTCCTAATTTCGACTTCATTTGAGCATTTAAATACACAAAATACATCAGATGATCAAGGGAATCATTTTGAGCCATCCGATGGAGGAGTGGTTCGGATTTTGCATGTATTTGCAGAAATGCCACCCCTCTAATATATAAATAGTCTCTAATTCTTCACATGAGGGGAGCCTAAGCAAGAGAGAGGAAAGAGCTCTAAAGCTTGAAAATCCTCCAAGCATAATCGTGCCGCCACTCGACGGTCACCGTCTACCCCGGTTGGTTGCCAACCACCGCCGCCCGCCATTCGATCCTTACTATCGTCAATCTCGTTGCGGTCGTCACCGGCCGACCAATGCTGCCGTCGCTGTTCATCGTCGGCCGTCGCGGTCATCATATCGACCACCGGTCACCTCCGTATTCGGTCTTGCATCGCCATATTGACCATCTCGTCGGTCACCATCACGACGACCTTCATCGGTCGATCTCCGTGCCACCATCATATTATCACATCGCTGAACGCATTGACTATATAGGCTGTTGTTGTCGATTCGATTCCCATTGTCGCCCTTCTCTATACTTGTATCGAAAGAAACTTTTTGTACTCAAAACGGATACATAGTGGAATATTTTTACTAGGCCATGATTTTTCCTCTTTTTGAGGTTTTTCACGTAAAATCTAGAGTTTTCTTAACACCTCAAACACTGTAGGTGTGTTGAATTCTCAACAAAGTTAAGACGGAATTTTATTCTTACCACAACCGATTTTCAGCTAAACAATATCTATTTAGAAAGATTAGCTCTCTCTCCTGCTTATGATTTCATATCTAGGTTTTCTTATGTTTGAAGGGATGGCATTAATATTGTTGTTTGGCTTTTCAATTAAGAGGCCATTGTCAACAGCTATTTTGCTTAAATGTTCACTACCACTAATCCTATTCGCCCTCTACTTCGAGTTTTGGAGAAATGGTGACTTCCAATATTCGGAAACTTCAGAAGCAAAGAGGTATAGGGAGTGTTTGGTTGTGAGTGTATTGTATTTATTTGATATGTAATTCAACTTTTTTTTTTTTGGTATGGAGAAAATAAAAACATTGCAATTATTTGTGGTATATTAATTTTAATTCATTGAAAGAGAATTTCCCTAACTTTTGAACCAGCTTGATTCAAGCACGTTTCAAATACACAAGAGCATGTATTCGATCTGCCTTATGTATAATCTTCATCCTAGGATTTCCCTTCATGGCACACTCACTGCTCTTTGCGAGCTGTCATAACTTCTTCAATGTTTGATGTAGCAACCTCACTGCTCATTCGGAAGCCACTTCACCAACAGTCATAATAGTCTTCGCACTTTAGCAAGAAATTATAGCCACTTTGATCAGGCTAAAATGGTATATGTAAGTTTATCAGACAATGTAATGATGATTTGTGTCATTCTCATAAGGATATTTTATCAAAATTTATGAAGTATTAATCCTTTGTTATCTTAATTTTTATCCAACCAAGTAAAAATTCAAAAAAGTTAAATTAACTAAAAGTCATAAATCTACTTTTGAAAGTAAGATTTTATTTAATTAAAAAATATATATACTTTGAATTAATGGTCAATTAATTGTCTCCATATATTTTGTATTTGAAAGTTATTTTATATAGTTGTAAATTAGGAGTATTTTATCTCTTGTCTCTATTGAGATCATCTAGTCACTGCAATTAATTAGTTATATACTTATATATTAATTAAAATATATGATTGTATTATTATCATCTCCCTATAAGATTAGAGGTCATGAAATATCATATACCTATGCATATTTAAATGGCTTGATTGTTTCTCCCTAATTGTTCTTCTAATTCCTCTAGATCGCACATGATTTTAAGATTATAATTGATAAGATCACAACTAAATTAAGTATAAGGATAAATCAAATAAATATAATAAGTCATATCATAAAATATTTATCTTAAACTTCATAATATATTACTCATAAAAAATAATGCAAAGTTACACTAATCTAGAGTGCAACACACTTAGCTACTAATTTAAGGAAGAGAGAACATCATCATTTCTGGTAGCATTGTGGTGCAAGGATTATTGTCTTAATGCCCCAAATTTTTAGCAAATACAACGTCTCAACGTTAGTAATCAAGCTCCTTAGCATCTGGTTCTTTTTTTAGCACCAAAATTTTTTAGGAATAGCACCATGATGTTGCTTTACATAGCCTAATAGTGGTCTTGATATTTTGGTGTTCTTCCTTTTTTTACTTCATATGAGAATTTTTTTCTAAAACACAAAAATTAATGAAAAAAGCCATATCATGTCATTAATTAATCATAAACATAAATATTAAAACACAAAATTCACTAAGTTTATGTGCTTATCACTCTCCAAGAATAGCTTCCCATCATCTTTCCTCCAAAATTTTATAGTTTAGGTTTGGACTCAAATATCTATTAACTTTGTCATTGTTCTGAATAAATAGAAGAATAAGTTGGCATGGTTTGATGTGCTTGATCATAATGTATTTGTGAATATTCAAAAAGTTAACACCATTTTTCATTACCAAGTCTATTTTGCACCATTGGCATATTTCACTTCTACCCTAATCATAAGAGTTTTTATTCAACATGACTTGCTATTGAGTTTTCCCAAATATTGCATTAATAAATTAGTATAAATCTACATCCAAAAATAATAAATCAATTAGAGACTTAGAAGTTAAAAATCTCATCTAAAAAAAATAAAGACATCTTTGTTTTACTCATTGCATAAATTTGACTAGATATAAATAAAGCAAATATCTATTGCATCAGATAACAACATTAACATAATTATTAAACCATTTTGCTATAAAAACAATTAAAATGAGAAGAAAATTTCAATCAAACCACATTCATTATCAATGTAAATCCAATACTTGAATCTAACTAGGATTTTCATACCTTAGAAACCTAGGGTTTGCACCAGAAGAAGAGGGAATGAAAAAAATAGCGAGAGTGCCTTGGAGGTGCCATGTAGAATGCAAGCACATGCACTTTGTGAGGGATTGAAAGATTTTAATCTTAATTGAATATTTTTTTCCTATGAATTTTGACTCTAGCATTTTGAGTTAACAAGAGAAATATTGAAGGCCATAGAGCTTAATCATTAGTATTTATTTGACTTTAGCTAGTTAACTATTGTTATAAGTTGAAAGCCTCATATTAATTAGATAAAAATATATGATTTACATTAAATTTTGGTTATTTTTATTTTAGTTGTTATTTTACAATTAGGCTGAAATTATTGGATATTTTAATGCATCAATATGCTAGTATATTCCTATAATAAATTTATGCCTTGGGGGTATGTAAAATGTCCCTTGATATAATAAAGAGTTATCAACATAAGCTTTATAGATGACACCAACTTTCTTAAAAAAAAATATCCTCATAACTTATTTTTATCAACATAAAGATCATTTTTCTTTTGTTCTTATTTACTTAGTTTTATGTGAACATGTTATTGTTGGTTGGAGTAAAAGTCAATGATTGAGAAATCAATTGATAATGATGAATGGTCATCCAATTGAGATAACTTCTAGAATGTCATGGAGTTGAGTGAAAGTTAGAATGCTTTAACTATTCATGCTAGTATCACTAATGCAATTACTATTATATTTGTCTTATTACATGAACTAAAGAGAGAATGAAAAGGGCCTAACCTTGGGTAAAATATTCAACATGAAACTTATAAGTTATATCAAGGATATAATTTTGACTATGTCAATATGATATGTATGTAAAGATAACAATTTTTTAAAATTATTTAATTTATTTTACACAAGAAGTTTATTAGTAAACATGATTTATGTGCCATCAAAGAATAAATTCTTATGTTACTATGTATCTTTGCACATAGTGCATAATTAGGTCATTTGATTCAACTTTAAATAATTTAGGGAAACTATGAATATATTCTTAAATATTATATTATACAAAGCTATAACTCATATAATAAAATTTTCTACACTTCAAATTTCTTATTGAATACTATCAATTGACAATTTTATGCAAGATCTGAAGATTTTAGCTATTCTAATTTTTTAATTGCTCTCATTAAAATAATTTATCTACTTTAAGATTATATTAGAACTATTGATGAAACACATATTAAAACATGGTCTCTAAAGAGTTTAATTCCACTTCTACAAATCAAAAATTTTACAAAACATAAAATGTGCTAATTACAATAGCTTCAATTTAAGGTTAATATATGTCATAATTTATTAAGAAGGCTCGGCACATGACACCATAATAATCTATAATATATTAGAATAGCATGATTGTTTGAATGTATTAGAAGGTACAAACATATGATATTATAAAATTTTTTAATAGTTATGCTACTTTTTTAAGTGAAATAACTTACACTCTCACAAGTAAGTATTACTTAGTTGATTGTAGGTACTTAATTAAAAGGATTTTATATCTCCAAGTTGTGTAATAATATATCATTTAAAAATAGTTCACTAGCTTAAGACTAATAGATTACAAAGAGTTGACGTTCATCACTATGTCATCATTTCGAAGCCTGTCTTTAGTTCTTTGAAGAACATATTTGAAATTATAAGTGTAACACATACTTCTCAATGCAAATACAAGTTGAGGTTGTCCTTGGATGTTGCATATTACACAATTAGATTATTATAAAGGTGGTGATAATTTTATTTTTAGGAGAATGAGTGGGCAAGAAGAGGACACATTAGTAGATAATATGATGAAGGTACTAATGACTTCTTGGAGAAACAACAACCAGTTGGTGATTATATTGTAGATTTGAATGAATGAAGTTGGTTATTGAAAATGATTTTTGGTGAAGCAATATCCATATACTATGTAAATTATACATATTTTTGGAGATAGAAATATTTATTTTTGTACAAGTTCTACATTTACATTTTTTTATAAAGATATATATATATATATTGTATATATATATATATATATATATATATATATATTTATATATATATATATATATATATATATATATATATATATATATATAAAAAATATTATTTTTGTTAGTTAAAATATATTTTGGATATAAGACTATTTATTATTTTGTGCAAGTTGTAGTTTTTTTATGAAAGAAATACTCATTTCATGTGTTCACTATGTGCACTTGGTTTGGTATAATTATTACTTTTTAAAGGATAAATATTGGCTCTTCTTCTCAATCTCATAACTACTTTGTTGCTCTAAAAGGAAGAATTTTGTAGAGTACAAAACCCAAATGAATTTTTGGGCTTATCCAAACAATGTGTGCATAGTAAATATAGATGTGAGAAGTATTCAAGGCTTCAAGGATACTATGTACAAAGGTATTTCTTAAAAATTGAAAGAAAATTTAGAATTAATATCATGCTTAGTCAATATAAGTATTAGGCATCAAAATCTATATAGTGTCTTAAGTGCACATATATTCTTCAGAAAAACTAAATAAATGTGTAATGCATTATGTTTGTTGTGTCATAGGCATGCTCAAAACATGTAAGTTATTTAATAATTCTAATTGTAAATTATATAGAGCTAGAGATGATTTGTGGTGAAGGATATGCAATAGGTGAGTGGACAAATTTTAAAAATTCTCAAACTTTATTTGATACCTAACAAATTAGCTTAGATGATGTCAAACTTATGCATTTCAATCAATTAATTGAGCTATATATGGTGGAGCTTATAGAAGGCACTATGAGTAAGATAAAGTGATTAATACAATCATCTTCTAATAGATTTACAAAATGTAAGAAAAATAAGGGGCATGGTGTTCAATAATCTCTTCTTGATTATATTATTGTGATGGTTTATAATACAACTTATATTTTAAATGTAATTCAAATTATAATGAGAGCTTCTAAGAAACAAAAAATTCAATGAATTTATGAAAGTGTTATTAAGTATTTTATAATTTTATGAGGGAGAGATTGATATTATATAATAAATTATCTAAAAAATTGAATAATGATTCATTCCTTCCTCTCAAAACTTATGGAGTCAAGGGCTAGATGGATTAAAAGTTAAATAAATGATATTGTATTTTAGAACTTTATGATGGGATTACTCATTTTGGATTGAAATGATTTTAGAAATTTTGACTTATGAAACTATAATGACATAAGATGTAGTTTAAACTTATACTTTGATTTCTAGTGGTTGTTTCTTAGGTAGCAACATCAAAGTGTCTTATCATGTGATCATAATAGTTATTACTATTTGAAATAAAAGACAATATATTTTACAATATAGATAGTAATTTGAGAAATCTCTCAATTGTAATATTATTGAATGTAATTACATGTTATGCATATAATTAATATAGAGAATTCCATTAATTTTTTATTACAAAAGTATGATTCTAATATGTTTTATGATTTTCACATTGATCTTGTATGTGATTATAGCATCAATGGTGTATTTTTGTGTTGGAAGGGGATATACTTGTGTAGAATGTAAAACCTACCAATTTTATTGCATTCTATAAGAAAATTAAAGGTGAATCTATTTTTAAATCTCTATGTGTAATAAACTGAAAATTCATTTCTTACTCTCTTTATCATAGCATTTGTCAAAAGCATTCATGTTGTATCCATTTTTGTTAAGACTATTGTCCTAATAGTTAATCGTTTTGGGCTTTCCAATATAATGTTGAATGTTTGTTTGATATTATCATTAATATGACTGTAATACATGAATTATTAATTTATTAAATGTTAAATCATGTTTAACCTAATAGAAAAATAATTGATTTGTATTTATGATATAAACAATCAAAAAATTTTTAATTTATTTTATTTTACATGCATGCAATCAAATAAAAAAATAATTTCATTTATTTTACTTTACAGACAATTAAAATAATTCATGAGTATTGATAATTGATATGACACTGAAAATTCCACTAATCAAATAATGAATCTTGATGTCGAAAGCAATCTGATCCTAAGTCGAATCTAGCCCAAATCAAGCACTTAAAATATTATTGAAACTTTGGGATATGAATCTAAATAGTTCTAAATATGGAGTGTTTATAATTAAATCAGGCCTTGATGAGTCGATCTAACAAGCCAAGATCTCTTGATTGACTTCATTTGAGCATTTAAATATATAAAATACATAAGATGATCAGGGAATCATTTTGAGTCGTCCGATGGTTTGGATTTTGCACGTATTTAAAAATACATTCCAATCTATAATACTCATTCTTAAAGAGAAGAGAGCTCTAAAGGCTCTCAGGCAATAATCCTCAAGCATCGCCACCACTCGGCGGTCCGCCGACATCGCCGCACTCGATCCGCCGATCCGTCAAACCACTGCCAGTCGCTCGCCATCAATCACTATCACGCTTATCACCATCACCGACATCGCGGCCACACATTATCGATTATCGCACCACCGCTTTCTTACCGCCGCTACCGCCGCTATTGTTGTTTGCATCTTCGCCATATCACCACTGCTGTTCACTATCACATTGAACAACTTGTAGCTAACCATGCCGTGATAGTTGTTACCGATATGAGATTCTCATTGTGACTTTCATATACACTAATCCGTTCTCGGAAAACTTAAACTTTGTACTCTTAAATGGATATATAGTGGAAGACTTTTACTGGGCTAGGTCCCATGATTTTTTTCCTCTCTTTCTGAGATATTTCTATGTAAAAATCCTAGAGTTTATTGTTTATTTTTCAAATATCTCTATGTGTGCTGGATTTCACAACAAGGCTAAGGCGTAAATTTTTATTCTACCGGAATTGATTTTCTAGCACACAATAATAATATACTACTATATTTATTTTATACTATATTTAATTACCTCTACAAATTTTTTTAATCAACCAAATAGCTTCTAAATTTTTATTCTGATTGTTCTTCTTTAAAGAGCTTAAATTATGTTACTTTTTATAATTTTTAAAGATTTTTTTTAAATTGTTTACTTTAGCTTTTTTCCCCTCATGTCATTTATTAATGTAACTATTGGTTGTCTATTTGTTATGTTCTTAGCCTTATTTGGAGAAAGTTTGATATTAGGGTGTCAATTCAGATTGAAGGATTGGATTTAAATCTGTCTGAAACTTTACTCAATTAGATTATACTTGATCTAAACTCAACCTTTTATTATATGAATTAAAATATTTTATTTAGATCAGACTAGATTTGAACCCATCTACTTAACTCGGATCAACCAATCTAAGTTATATTTATCACCCATTGAATTTTAGTATGACTTAATCTACCTAATTAATCCGATCCTAATCTCGATAATAATTAGGTCATATTTGGGATATATTCGAGTTAATTTCAATTTAATTTGTCAACTCATATTTGCTCTAAATAATAAATGGTTAGTCATTTTGATTCAAACACAAATTAAGTAGCAACTAGGCAACTCGAACTTAAATTTTTCGAGTTAGATTGAGTCGTATTATCAGGTGGGATCATTTATTAACACCTATTTGATCATCTAAGATATTGACAAGTCTTCTTGACTATTTTAATTTAGAAAGATTTACATACATACCACACAATTCTTATGTATTTATTTATCTAACACCTAAAATTAGCTATTTACTTATCTACCACTTTCCTATGCTTAAAAATATATATTTCACCTTTAAAAAGTGAGCGATGATGATATTTTTGATATGATATTGAAGATTAGAGTGTTATATATATATATATATATATATATATATATATATATATATATATATATATATATGTAAAAAAATTGAAGTTTAGATATTAGATATATAAATGCAGAATAAGTGCTTGGTATGTATGTAAATCCCCCTTTAATTTATTCAAAATTGTTCAATTCAATTTTATTTGATCGAATTCAGTTCAATTTATTAGAAATCTAAAATTAATTAATTAACTAATTTATCAATTAAATCATTCAGATTAATCAGATTTACAGCAAGTAGTTAGCTCACAAGCAGCCATCTTTGTCTCTAGTCGCGCTAGTGGTCTCTATTTTCTTCGTTTCTTTTTTTCTTTTTTCCTACAGTTTTGGTTAACCATCACCGTCATATTGCTTCAACATATTCAATGAAGAAACATGTGACGATTTTATTCTAGAAAACTTAAATGGTTGTTTTAAAAATATATATAAATTTAAAAAAAAATCTAAAAAATTAATCTGTGACCACCAATGCTTCAAAATATTGAATTGCAAGGAACAATACTAAAATTTAAGGATGTTTTTAGACGTATAATATTACAATTATATGTATTTTTAGAATAATATCTGTAACATCTAAAACTTTTAATTTATTTCTGTATCATTCAAAACTCTATCAATAAATGTAACACTCAAAACTTTTAATTTACTTCTGACAATTCTTAACCTTATAAATATATTAAATTTACCCTATTTACTTCTCCATCAAATAATTTGCAGCTAGGCTTGCATTTCCTTCTACCCAACCCTCTCCTCCATTTTCCCTACCTCTCTTTCCTCTTTCATCTCCACTACCATTTGAAATTTCTCAATGGCATGCTGATCATTGCCGTCACCTTTAACACTTTCTCTTCCATCAGGCATCAATCAATCTAATTTTGTAGGCATGTACATGTATTTCTCCTCTAGAATGATGGGTCACACATGAATACAGTGGCCTTAATACATCATAACTTCATTACAGTGTCATGTGAGTGGCCATGGGAGAAATCGGTGTGGATGTAGATGTTGAAAATGAGGGAATCAACATGCACATCATAGCCTCTTCCAAGGATGTTCAGTGATGTGGCTGCGAGAGAGGATGGTGTGGGCGTGACAAAAGAAATAAGGGAATTAACATTGTTGGCATGGGCATTGTCAGCAAAAATATGGGAATCATTGCACATATCACAACTTCTTGTAATGATGCACGAAGATATGATTGCGTGCATGGGCGGGGTTATAGTGGAGGCACTGGGGGCCTATGCCTCCACTTGCCCAGCCCACCAAAACTAAGTTTTTTTTATTCCTAATATTATATTATGATTTCATTTGACCCTATACACGCACTGCACTTCAGCCTTCAGCCCTCCCTACACGTCCCAATGACCTCTTAGGCCTCAGCTCTTACAAAGTAGCAGCCAAAGTTGTCTGTCCCAAGCCATCGAAGTCATCAACATATCCCAAGCTATCGAAGTCATTTGTCTATCTCTATCCACCGAAGTCACTTTGTTCTATTTTTCACCTTTGACACTTCCTGTGGTTGCACACCTCGACGACAAACAACCGTCATAAGTCTGATAAGCCATCGAAATAGCTATTTGAGTGTTTCTCTATAAGTAAAATTTGATAAATTTTTACTAATAAGTTTTTTTTTTTCCCAAAGTTATATATTTTAATTTTATTTTCTTAATATACTATACAAAAATAAGGATAATTGATTGATTCTATTACACTAGGATTACTTTTAAAAAGGGTGATTTACAAACATCGCACTTTAAACATGGGCATTTACATTTTTAGCCCAAATATCAAAATTTACAAAAATAGCACCCTTAATGTTAAAACACCTAACACTGTCAAAAACCACCTAACTGCCCACCATTGACCTGGCTAAAATGTATACGCAAGTGCATGGACTTAAATCAAGTTATATAATGATTAGTAGAGTATCGTTCTCAAGAGAATCGTTTGTCAAATTTT
Organism: Cymbidium sinense; assembly: GCA_021442155.1. Taxonomy (NCBI): domain Eukaryota; kingdom Viridiplantae; phylum Streptophyta; class Magnoliopsida; order Asparagales; family Orchidaceae; genus Cymbidium; species Cymbidium sinense. The sequence goes on along the minus strand of CM038224.1, from coordinate 75,252,239 downwards.
TAAGTTAACCACTAGTCTTCTAATTTATACTTTTTTATCCAACCAAATAATAATGTAAAAGCACAAACTCTTTTAATTTTTTATATATTAATGATAGGTAGGTGTGTTATTTTTAATAAGTTAAACTAGTACTATGATTTTGTGTAATTTTGATTAAATTAAGTTTGTGTTAGGCATAACACCACAATGTTGAAAATGCAGTGCCTAGGTTGTAGTTTAATTCTCTATTTTTAAACCTGTAGTGTTATCCAAGAGTGTAAATGTTATATTGTATCCCTTATAATTAAATCAATCCCTTTAGCTAGTTTTTTTGCCTAGTGTCGATTAAATTTTGAAAGGTCTCTTTTTCCCTTATCTCTCTTTGGTTGTTGTTCCTTTTTGAGGATTAGTCCTCATCCCTAAGTCTAGGATTTTTTAAACTAGACTTGTTGGGCATCCTAGAGCTTTAAAAGGCAGTTTCCCGCCTTAAGACCTAAACCACACTACCCATCAATTCATTTAAACCTAAAACAAATGATTGAAATCTCAACCTCAAACCAATCAATTGACCTTGATTGAATTTGATTTCCAATCTAAGCTCCAAGCCAAATTAATTTAAACCTTAACTTAAGTTAACTTACTTCAATCCTACAACTTCTATCGAACCAAACTCAATTCAATTCTCTCAATTGTTCTAATTATCTAATTGATCATTTCAAACTATCCCAACATTTGCAATCAAACCAACTAAATAAATTAGACTTAAGTAACCCAAGTTAGCACATTTGACTTAAAATGTGAAAATGAGCCAAAACCTAATTGAACTCAAATCAATTGTAGTCAAAGCCACCAATCAACTTCAAATTCATCATTGAATATACTCCAACCATCTATAACCTCAATTAATTCAAATTGACTTGACTAAACCACTTAACTCAAAGTGACCTAAAAGGTCCAATTAGACCAAACTTCAATCAAAGCCCCATTGGATCATGTCAATATATCCAATCCAATCTCTTCATTGATGATTGTAGGTCACTATTGAACACTCTACTAGAATCAATTGGACTGAACCAAGCCAATTTAGCCCTTAACCCAAGTTGACCAAAAATAACCTAAAGAGCCATATTGAGTCAAATCATGTTCTAAGCCAAATTATTTGCAATCAATGACTCTCATCAACCACAAATTGAATATTAAATATGACTCAAACATCAATTGAAACCATTTAAATCTAACCAAGCCAATATGACCTCTTGATCCAATTTGACTAAAGGGTCAAATTGGGACAAATTAAATCATAAATCAGATTGATTGAAACCAATGCTTCTAACTAATCACCAAGTACATATTAGACATGATCCAACCTTCCATTGGACCTAATTTGGTCAACCCAACCAAATTCATCTATTTAGCCTAATTTGACCTAAAGGGTCAAATTGAACCAATTCATTCCCTAATCCAAATCAACTCTTACAATCAATCACTAATGACCAATTGAACATAGAACTAATTAATGCTCAAGTCAATTTGACCAATTTTGACATATTAGTCAACATAACTCATTTGACCTAAATTGAATCATATGAATCAAATCCAAATCTAACTCAAATTGAACCAAACCAATTGCACTAACTCTTTCTAAATGACCAATTAAACTTAACCAAACTCCCACTTTGACCCAATTTAGTCAAAATGTTCAACTTAGCCCAATTGAGCCTATTTGACCTACATGAATCAAATTGAGCCAAACCCAACCAAACCTAGCATGACTCATCCTTGGTGATGGGCCTGCCCAAGTGGACACAACTCTTAATGAACCTAGGTTGGGTCAAACCCATTGAACCAAGCCCTCCAAATGGGACAAAACCCCTATTTGGATGGGTTCTCCAACTCCCCACCTCTTAGCAACTATCTTTTGCCCTTCTTGGACAGAGGACCATGGACCTGAACCTAACCCAAGGCTATTGGGTTTAGCCTTTGACCAAGAGAAGGTGAGCTCACCCATGGGCAGCCATTGGTCCACCTAAGGAGGAGTGTACACTCCATGACAACCCATTAAACTCCCTCAGTCTCTCACACACATCCACCTCAATAGTCCCATCCCACATCAGGCTACCCACTCAGGCAGAACGACTGCCAAAGGCTGAGCTAATCTCAGCATTTGGTTTGGGGAGGAGAGTATACTCCTCCCCATTTATTCAAACTCAACAAACACCTTCCTAAGAGCATTCCCGAGCACCCAGTGCATTCCATCGCTGATGAGACCATGGTCCATTCAAACCCGATAGCCCCATCCGTCCAACCTCACCAAACCTCAAAAAAACCAAATTAACTTTCTCCATACCATCACCACATTAGCAAAAAAATGAATTGATTCCCAATTAATTGGACTACCGGAAATCATCCCTAGACCAACTCCAACGACTTCAGCGGTGACGCTTATTCCATAGACTGATCGGTTGGGAGGCAGCTCGAGATCATCTCAATAAGGCTTCATCTCTTCAAGATGAAGCTACCACTATTGACGAACCACCAGACTTTAGCTCCGACAAGGTAAAAATCTGGCAACCATAGATTTGGCCATTAAGTGTTGGTTTTTTTCAAAACAAAATATGATTTCGTGCGATTTCCACCATATGTAAATCCAACCTCACCAAACCTTCAAAAAAACCAAATTAACTTTGTCCACACCTTTGCCACACATTAACGACCAAAAATGAATCGATTCCTGATTAATTCGACCACCAGAATGTGTCCCTAGACCAACTCTGACGACTTACGTGGCGATGCTTGTTCCATCAGCTAATCGACAGGGAAGCATCTCGAGATCTTCTCAACAAGGCTTCATCTCTTCAAGACAAAGCCACCTATGTTGACGGACCGTCAGTCTTTAGCTCCAACAAAGTAAAAATTTTTAGCCATAGATTTGTCCATTAGGTATTGGTCTTTTTCAAAATGAAATATGATTTTGTGCGATTTCCACCATATGATTTCCTTAGATATCTTCCGCGATTATTTTGGAGTCGATTTTGCCATAAAATGAGCTTTAGCGAGCTCGACGAGGAAAGATGGTGTCACCCTCCTGCTTTAGAATAGACAAATCCCGTCTGCGTTCCACGTGATTAGAATCGTTGATTAATCGCTAGAAATATCAATTTAATCCCTTCATTCATTTTAATTTCGACCATCCATCGAGATCGGATGATGATGAAATCTCATCATCGAGTCAACAACATCGGATGTTTTAAATAACCAATACCGCAATGCCATGTGAAAAGTGATGTCGTGTCAATGTCCATGTGATGTTGATAGTTTAAAACAATTAATTAGGGTTTAAAGTGTAATTAAATAGTCAAAAATTAAAAAAATCATAACTAAATGTAGAAAAAAATCCAAAAAAATGCAAATAAATCTATTCTAGAAAGCTCAGATAGAGGAAATTTTAATTAAAATAAAATCTCCAATTAATGCCTAATGAATATTACTTAATTAATGTTTGAAGCTTAAGATAATTACTTTAATTAAGGCTCAAATTACTTGCCTAATTAATTCCAAATTTGGCATGTTAATTTCCCGGGATGTCCTTTGTCTCTCATATTTTTCTTGAAATTATTTGCCATTTGGTTTAAGAAACACCAAATTTTTAATCATAATTACACCTTTTAAGTTATTTAATAATCATTAAAATCAATGAATAGTAAAATTGAGTAATAGAGGATAATTAATTGATGAAAATAATGGGGATAACATGAGAATTAATTATGACCACCTTTCTTAATTGTTTCCAAATGTATTCTTTAATATGTTAATTATTATGTTTAGTAATTAAAGATAAACTAAGAAAAGTTAGAAATGAAATGCAAATGAAATTAATTTAAATAACTCAAGTGTGAACCCATTAATCCATTTATGTGTTTAATAACATAAAGTCATTAAAGAAATTATGATTTTCCCATTAGTGTGGGGAAATCATAAGAGTATTTAGCTTGAATCTTTTCTTTCCTTAATTTAATTAACTCTTAAGCATGAGCCTAATTGCATTAGATTTTCATAGGTGCATTGCCTATTTTAGTTTTACAAAGCAATCATTGAAGATTCATGTTTAAGTGATTAACTAAATTAAAAAAGCTTGGGAAGGATAATCAAATTGATATAATTAATATATTAAACCTAATTAATTCATAAAATATATTTAATTTCTTTCCTTCAACATATTAAATAACCAATATGGGATGGAGTGAATTCTAAGTATCATTTCTCCTCTTTAGGTTTTAATAACTTGAACGTTAAAATTAAACCTTAGAGGAGCTTTGATTAGGCTTAATGGATGTTTATTTAACTTGATTGTCCTTAGGTTCTACTAAAATCAAGTATGTTTTGTGGTGATATTTAATTTCTTTTTTCAATTATCATAAATGTGCATGTCATGTGCTTTATGTATTCATGTTTTAAAATCAAAAGAATACTATTGCATTCAAATTGCATGGGTCAAATAAATATTTTTATATGGTGTGGCTATTATGACTAGTAAATGTCAAACTATTTTGAAATTATACGTTAATTATGAATCAAGTGATTTGAGACTTGTTGACCCCACTTTTGGAGTGAGGACTCATTCTTCCCATCTTAGACTTAGGTTCCTTCTAGGCACTTGGGTTCCCTAGTCATATGACACTTCTAGTAATTAATGGATCACTAAATCCAAATCTACAGACTTAGGGAGGCATACCCTAAACTTAAGTTATACTTTAGGGCAAATAGGTTATACCTATCTTATTGCCTAAATGAAAACCCATGTTTATCCATTCATCCAAAATAACCTCAAGCCAATACAACTAACCTAAATTAGATTTTGTTTTATATCCAAGCTCCAAGCAAAACTAACTTAGCCCTTAACCTAAGTTAATTCCACCATCATCCTATGGATCCAACCCAAGTCTATTCAATTGAAACCAAATCCAATTGATTTTCTCAAAAACACTCCAACCATTCAATACCCAAAACTTGTAATCAAACCAACTAAATAAAATGAATTCAATTAACCCAAGTTGGCCCATTTGACCTAATGGGTCCAAATGAGCCAAAGTCCAATCAAACCCAAATCAATTGCAATCAAATCCATCAATCAACCATAAATCCATCATTAAACTCTTCTCAACAATCAATTCAATCCAATTCAACCTAATCAACCTATTTGGTCCATTTGACCTAAAGTGGCCTAAATGATCAAATTGATTCAAATTTCAATCTAACCCAAATTGATTTGAATCAACTCATCCAATCTCTCCATTGATGATTGTTGATTATCCTTGATTGATCAATTGCAATCAATTGGGTTAAACAAAGCCAATTTGATCACTTGATCCAAGTTACCCATTAACCCATATGGGCCAAAATGAACCAAATCTCATTTCGACCTCAATTGATTGAAATCAATGACTCTCATCAATCATAAATTAAACATTGAACATGGCGCAACCACCAAACCAAATTGGTCAGTTAACCTAAGTTGATCCAATTTGACTTAAAATACTAAAATTGAGTCTAATCAAATTCTAAACTCAATTGATTTGAAACCAATTCCTTTGATCAAATAAAAATTGATTATTGAACATGATCCAACACCTAATTGAACCCAATTTAACTAAACTGACCCAATTGACTCATTTATCCCAAATTGACCTAAAGGGTCCAATTGAACCAAACACTTCTCAAATCCAAATTAATTCAAACCAATGCCTATAATTATTCTTAAATGATCAATTGAACCTAAACCAACCCTCGAACCAAGCCAATTTGGTCAATTTGATTAAATGGGTCATCTTAGCTCAGTTGATCCAAATGAACCCAAGTGAACTAAATCCAAATCCACTTTAAATTAAACCAAACCAATGACACCAATACATTGCAAATCATCATTTGAATATACCCAAACCCTTGGTTTGATCCAATTTGACCAATTGGTCAACCTAGCCTAATTAAATATAATTTGACCCATATGGGTCAAATTGAGCCAAACCCATCCAAACTAATTAAGTCCAAACTTAACTAAACTTGGCATGACTCACCATTGGGTCACCATGGGCCATCCATTGTGGACCCAACCCATGGTGAACCCAATTTAGGTCAAAACCCATGAACCAACCCACCCAAATAGGACAAAATCTCCATTTGGATGGTCTCCTATTCCCCAAGCCATGACAGCCACCTTTGGCTATTCTTGGACACTTGGACCACTGACCCAATTTGACCTAAGGCTGTTGGGTTCAGCCTTTAGTCATGAGAGGGTGAACTCATCTAAGGCACTCCATTGGTACACTTGGAGGAGGAGGTACATCCCATCCCACTACCTCAAGCTCTCCTCGCTCGAGTCCACTACCATATCACCACCACCTACCGGCGGATGTAAAAGGTAAGCCAATCTTAGTCCTTAGCTCACTTGGGGAGGAGAGTATACTCAAATTGAAATGGGATGACAATTGAAATTGAAGTGATAAATACTTCAGATAATTCAAATTGAATTCATGGGTTCCCTTTATGTGTTCAATAACATAAAGATCACTAAAGAAATTTATGATTAACCCATGGGTGTGGGAAAACTATACTTAGCTTAGTTATTTTCTTAAACTAATTAACTCTTAAACATGAGCCTATTTGCATTAGGTCATTTAAGAGCATTGCAATTTTTAATTTCTCATAAGCATGTCATTGGAGGCTCATGAAGTAGTTAATTAAATTACAGAGACTTAGGAAAGAAAAATTAAATTGATTTCATAATGATTTAAACTTAATCAATCCATAAAATTTACTTAATTATTTTTTCTTAAATACATTAATACACTAACATGGGATGAGGTAAAATAGCAAATATCATTTTTTTCTCTCTAGGTTTTAATAATTCAAATCCAAAAATTAAACTTCATAACAACTTTAGTTAATCTTAAGGAAATTTATTTGACTTGATTGTCCTTAAGAATTAATGTGATTGATTGTATCATATGACAATGTTTAAGTATTCCTTTTCAATCATTATAAATTTGTATGCCATTTGATATAATGCATTCATGTTTTCAAATAAAAGACTCAAATAAATATGATTATATATGTGTAAGTTGCATGTCTTGGATTAATCCTATTATATGGTATGACTATTATCACCAATAAATCTCAAATTATTTTCAAAATAATAAATTAATAATGAAGATTTAAATTGATGTTGGCTATGAATATTATATGTGATTTACATTTGCTTATAGCTTAAACATGTTAAAGCACTATTCTATTTTCATAATTTATTTATATGTTTACATGTTCGAATGTTAGTAAGTATATAGTCTAGATATCTCAAGAATATGAGGCTTTAAGTAGCCCCATGGAAGTCTTAGATTACCTCACTTTCTTTTGATTTAATAATGACATGTACTTATTTAATTTCACTAATATGTGTATGTATGTTAAAATTTGGATAGAGCTTTACTTTACATGAATAAATAAATTTGCTAATATACAACCTTTTGAATGATTTTCATTCTTATGTTTATATGTACATTTATATGTATTTAAGATATCAAGTATATAGTCCTAAGAATATAATTTTTTAAGTAGCCCCAAGGAGGTCTTAGATTACTTCACTTCCCTGGTTTAATAATGGCATGTACTTGCTTAAATATTTAATACATGTATACATATACTTAGCCAAGAATGAAATCTCTCTTTTCTACCAAAATACATGCATTAATAATCATTCAAGTGTGCCAAAATACATATATGTGCATTGCATGTATGGATATCTTAAGTTCAATATAATATGTATGCTATTAGTGATGAAAAGGAATGATGCAATATTATCCATGTGATATTAATTCAATCTCATTAATCTTAAGATGCCTTTCATGTTTGAATAGGATTCTTTAGGATTAAACCAAACCTAGGATAAATTAAATGTTTAAAAAATCATTCACTTAAAGAAATCAAAAATCATAATAACATGTTCTTAGAAAATAGCTTAGGGTAGGGATGAAGAGGGTCAAACCTCTTTCCTCTCTTTATAATAATGAGATGTTATGTAAATATCAAGTGAAACAAAAGAAAAATATAAATTAAAAATTAACCAATCCTTTTAATCACTTGAAGTGAAACCCCCTCTATTGTTCAACTTAAATAATTCCAAACCTTATACAATTACAATCTAAAGCCTAGTTAAGACATATCACACTAAGCCTAAACACACACAATAGAATATTAAGTCACCACTTTTAACTCTAAGTTAGGACGTTGTATGTTGTGATGTTATTTTTATGATGTAATATTTTAGACTGAATGTTAGGATTAGTTGTGCATAGACTAGATGTTAGGCAGCTTATTGGCCTAATGATATTTTTTTGTAGGGGATTATGCTAAAGGGGCTGCTGAAATAATAAATAAATGTAAATGCTTTTGCTTGTAGGTTGCTTATGTCCCTTTGCATAATCCACATTATAACTCATAACTAAATTCTAAAATAATTCATAACCTTACTTTAAAGCTTAGGTTATAATCAAGATAATTAAAAGATTTAATAACTCCTCAGCTGAATGATGTATGTGACAACAATCATGTATATCATCTTGTTTTGCTCTTGAATAGAGAGGGTCTCTACTCTTGCACGATAGGAGAATGCTTGACCTATGAGGATATCCATTATAGTGGAGAATACCTCCTCCCACTAATTTATCTCATAATCTAATTTCATAATGAATTTAGGCATAATTATCCGAAGCCTTTGTCTAAAAGATAGTGTCAAATGGTATAAAAATTTGCAAAATTTTGCATTAGTCTAAGTCATGTCTTCATGTTAGTCATGATCTACTCTCCTAGAGAGTGAGTTTAGGACTCAGTCTCCTTTCTAATTAAATAATAGCCTAGCTATCTTGCACTTATATAAGATCGACAAACATGGTTTTAAAGCGTGGGAGGATCCTCTCTTGTGGAGGTAAATTATTATGTCCCACTTTCAGCTTAGACTTAGGTCATGCTTTTAGCTGTACTAAAGCATAATAGATTTAGGATTTGAGATTACTTATTTCCTTCAGGCTATGAGTATAAGTCCGTGCATCTTAGGCATTTTTGTAATCTTGTATTGATGAACTATAAGCCCTAACATTCTAATGAAACTTCAACTCAAATAAAAGTAAACTCTCACTTTCAAACATATAAATCCTCACTATAGGGTAGACTGGAGTGCTCACTAGGCTTCCTAGTATCATGAGTGTCCCCTACTTATCTTTCTTTGGAATCTGAAAATAAGTCTTCCAAATTAAACTTTCTCACTTGATTTTCAAAAAACCTAATCCTTTGATAGTCTAACTTTGAAATCTTTGAAAATATTTATTGACTACTTTAATCGTGAGTTTTCTTAAGAACATCTCATTTTCTAGGATATAATTAACTATGAGTGCTTGCTTCTATAAGAAACTAATGCTTTACTTTTTCATGTAAAGTAGGGGAAAGATCTTTGGTATATATGAAGACCCATCTACCTTAGGAGTCTTTATTAGGTGATTAAGTCCATTGTATGGTGATATTTTTTTCATATTTTGAGATGGTACATCATACCTTGATTTTGTACCTGATCACTTCCCAATGACTCCAAATTAAAACTCCACAAGGCTTAAACCAATGCTTATTATAAATAATTAATTATATGAAGATGAAGTGTTTATTTATTTGTAATTAAAAAATGGAAATTGATAATTTTATTCCTATATTCATACTTATGTATTCATATATTTGAATTAGCAAGTATATAATATGGACATGCTAAGAATACAAGGCTTTAAGTAGCCCCAAGGTGGTCTTAGATAATCTCACTTTCTTGATTTAATAATGGCATTTACTTGCTTAATTTCTATGTGTGTGTGTGTGCATATGTTAGAATATACCCTTTTTTATGTAATTAAGCTTTTCTTAAATAAAGGATATTTATACATAATTTTTTCATGATTTTATTTCTATGTATATGTGTATGCTGATGTGTATTTGAATGGGCAAGTATATAGTCTGGATATCTTGGAAACATGAGGTTTTAAGTAAGGAGGTCATAAATAATCTCACTTGCTTGGTTTAATAATGGCACATACTTGCTTAAACTTCTTATACATATTTTCATATGCTTAAATATAAGATGAAATCTCCCTTTCTATCAAATTTATGCATCAACATCCATTAAGTGTGCAAAAAAATATGGGTACATTGTATGTATATGCATATACTAAATCAAATATTAAAGAAACTTAAAAAAGAAAGAGTGTGGATATTTTTACAATAAAAGGAAGTGGTGGGGTTTTACTCATGTGATGGCGACTTAATTTCATTGATCTTAACATGCCTTTCATGTTTGAATGAGATTCAATAAGACTAATCTAAACTTAAGCAAAATAAAGTTCATAAGTGATTTATTAAAAGAATTAAAGCAATAATAGTTTATCTTTAGATATTAAACTTAGGTTAAGGATGAAAGAGTTATGACTCTTTCTTCTTTTCATAATGATTAAATCTTAAGTAAATAGTGAACAAAATAAAACACATAAGTTAAAATCTAATCAAGCTACTAAAAGACTTAAAGTGAAACCATCTTTAATAGGTAATTTAAACAATCCTAAGACTTTGAAAAATTCTAATTCTAAAGATCTATCAAACATACCCTACTAATCCTTAGCACACACATTAGAATACTAAGTCAGCGACCTTAGTATTAAGTTAGGCCAGTGTATGTTGTGGTGATATGTTTTATTTCATGATGTAATATTTTTAGACTGGATGTTAGGATTATTTGTGCGTAGACTAGATGTTAAGTCGTTATTAACTTAATGATATTTTATGCAGGGGATTGTGCTTGAGAGGCCATTGTAATAATAAATGAATATAAATGTTCTTGGTTACAGGTGTTGTTTATACCACTTAAACATAGATCCAATTAGGACAAGTAGGCTTGGTTACCCATATGCAGGGTGCTAAGTCTAAATATGTATAGTATAACTAATTGGCTTATATGATTGTTTAACAAACATCTATTTTGCAGGTGTAGTCAAACTTTACTTTTCATGAAGATGTAATTCTGGTAAGATTAGGAATAGTGCTATGGGGTTGAGGATGAGTAGTGGCTAGAAGGCAAAGTCTTGAGAGGCCCTGTGAAGTTTGGGACAAACTAATCTAAAGGAGGAAAGAAAAATAAGAATTGAAGATCCAAATGATATTTATTTCAATTATAATATTTAATTGTAATCTAGGTTGTGTAAGGGTAGAGCTCGGAAACCTAATTCCTTTTCTTTTCTAGGGTGTACAGTGGTGCCCGATCATATTGGCCTTTTATTCTTTTATGAAATTCAAATGTTTGATTGTTGTGTTTAGATTGTGCAATAAAAATGGTATGCTTTTCATAAGTTTCTTAAAGTGTGATTATTTGATGTGTGGCTTAGATGTAGTAGGCTCTTTAGGATAAAATTTAATTTTCTACTCTCATTAATAACTCATAACTAAAATTAAAAAAACTCATAGCTTCATCTTAAAGCCTAGGTTCATAATCAAGATAAATAAAATATTTAAGAACCCCTTAGCTGAATTTTTTAGAAGTTAGCTTAAAATCTATGGTGTTTAATTTTGGTTCATTCGTGTGTGTATATATAAGGGGACACCACACAAATCTGGGAATGTACTTATTGAGGTGATTGGGTGTGACATTGAGAAATAGTATACTATCTCCAAAGATAGAAGTCACTACCCTACAATGGACCTAATCACCTAATAAAGACTCCTAAGGCATGATGAGTCTTCAAATATACCAGAGATTTCTCCTACTTTACATGAAAAAGTAAAGCATTATTTATTTAAACTGGGTGTGTTAAGTTCCCTATGGAGGCAAGCCTCCATAGTGAATTACATTTTAAGAAAAATGAATTCCTTAAGAATACTCTCAATTAAAGTAGGTGATTATTATCTCAAAGAATTCAAAGATAGAACTATGAAAGGATTGGTTAAATTTTGAAAAATCAAGTGGGATGGATCAAAATGAGAGAGTTATTATCGATGCTAAAGGAGATAAGTAGGGAATGCTCATGACACTAGGAAGCCTAATGAACATTCCAATATATCCTATGGTTGGGCTTTATACATTTGAAATTGAGGAGATTTATTTATTTGAGTTGAAATTTTATTAGAAATCTAGGGCTTACAATTTCACAATACAAGATTATGGAAATGACTAAGAGATGAGGATTTATGCTTATAGCCCGCAAAGAGAAACAACAACCTTGAATCCTAAATCTAGAAGCTTTGGGAGGGCCAAAGCATGACCTAAATCTAAGGTGAAAATAGGCATACAATTTATCTCCACAAAAGAGAGTAAACCACTTGACTACTGAACTTATTACCGCATGGAGTGAGCAGCCAGCTAACTCCTCCTTCAATTCAAAACCATGTAGGAAAATCTTATGCTTTTTACAAGATGGCTTGGTAATTATTATTTAGAAAAGAGACTAAGTTCTTAAATTCACTCCCTAAGAGACTAGAGCATGAGGGGTATGAATAATGACTTAAATCTAATGCAAAATTTTATTCAAGTTTTATTTGATTTTGGACAATTTACTTTGACACAGACTATGGGATTTTGTATGCCTAAATGCATGAGAAATTAATTATGGGCCAAATCAAGAGAGAAAGATGTGTTCTTCCATCACAGGCTCTAAAAAGTTAAGCCCATTCTATCTGGCACAGGTGGAAGCCCTCCCTAATCATGAGTGAAATAAGATGATATGTGTGTTATTAAACATACAATATCCGGTTAAGTGGTTACTGAATATTTTATTATCTTGATTTAAAACCTAAGCTTTAGGTGAAGTTATGAGTTATTTTAAATGTTTAGTTATAAGTTGGTTAGTGGAATAAAAAATTTATTTTTATCTAAGAGCCTAATCGCATCCAGGCCATACAAAAAAATCATGAATCATAACTAAACTATGAAAAGGCATGCTTTTTCTAATGCACAAGTTAATCAAATCATCAAACAATTTTATAAAGCTATCATAAAAGAATAAAAGGCGATGCGGTCGGGTACAGCTGCACAACCCGGAGAAAAATTTGGGTAGCCGAGCTCTACCCTTATACAACCTAGATTACAAGAAAATAATAACAATTAAGAATGATAAATATTATAGGGATCTTCATTCTTCATTTCTTCACCTTTCATTTCTTCACCTTTCATTTCTTCATTTGATTTGCTTCATTTCTTTCTTCCTTTTGGCTTGATTTGGATATGCTTGCTCCAAAGGTATCACATGGTACCCTCCATAACATTCATCCTAATCTTAATGCAAAATTACAATAAAAGAAGGAAAGTAAATCTAGCTGTACCTGCAAAATAAATGTTAGCTAAACACACCATACAACCCAAGCAGTTATATGAAAAGTTCGGGCTTGACACCCCACACATGGGTAACCAAGCCCACCTGTCCTAACTTGGGTTATGCTTAGGGGCTAAGCAACCTATGTAGAAAAAAAGTATTTATATTTTTATTATGACGACCCCTTAAGCACAACCCCTTGTAGAAAATATGATTAGGCTAATATCGGCCTAACATCCAGACATACACCCTAACATCCAGTCTAAAATAATACATCACAAAACAAAATATACATCAAACCATGCACTACCCTAACATAAAGTTAAAAATGAAGGCTTAGTCTAAAGAGTGTGTGAATTAAAGCTTGAGTCGCATGTCCTAACTAGGCTTTAGAGTTGTAATTTACTAAGTGTGAGGGATTTAATTTGCAAAGGGTGGTTTCACTTCTAGTTGTTTATTTAATTTGCAAGTTTTAATTAGTGCTTTCTTTCATTTCATTTGGCTTTCACTTAACAACTAAGTGTTATAAAGAGAAGAAAGAGAGGAAATCTCTCTTTCATCCCTACCTTAAATCACTTCTAAAGTAAATTAATTAATTAATTTCCTTTAGTGAATGGCTTATTACATGTTTTAATTAATCCTAGGTTTAGGTTCACTCTAAATGACCCTATTCAATAAGAAAGACATCGTATGATTAATTAGAATTAATTACTATCACATAACACATGTTCATTTATTTCTTTCCATCATGTATATCATGCATATGAATAATCCTAAGCATACCTATACATGCAATATAAATCTTAGCACACTTTAATGATGAATGTAAAGAATATGTTTGGAATTCAAATAATTCATTTTAATTTAATTGTGAATTCATGCCTTTTTAATAGAAAAGAGAGATTTTTCATCCATTAGTCAAACACACATTCCCATGTATAAAAGTCATAAGTGAGTACATCGCCATTATTTTCTACACTAGGGGCGTAAGGTACAAGACCTATTTAGGGCTACTTATGCCTCGTAGCCCTGGGATGTCTAGACTAATATACCACTTTCTTAGATACATGTAGATGTATGAACAACAACTATATGATAGAAAAATCCATGCAAAAGTTGTATTTTATTTACTTAATTTGTGATTCTTATTCATTGACCACATCACACATACACATGTATAAGAGTTCTAAGTGAGTACGACACCATTGTTTTCTACAATAGGTGCATGAGGTACAAGACCTACTTAGGGATACTTAAAATCTCACAGCCCCGCGATGTTTAGACTAATATATCACTTTTCTCAAATACATATGAATGTACAAAAAGAACCACAAGAGTAAGAAATCATGTAAGGAATTATGTTTAATTTGGTTAATATGATTTATATATGTAATTTGAAATCCTTCCTAAGTCTTGACATGGAGATGAATAAGAATAGATTTAGGAAATATTATGTTTTCTCAAATGAACTATACATTTGCAAATCCTATATAAATCTATATAAGATAAGGAAAGAGGAATTCATGTTACATGTCTTATATTATCAACACATGCAAGCTTATAGGTATTGACATCACTTCATTTATAGTAATTAATTTATAGGTTTTTGAAAATAACATTTGATTTATTAGTGATAATATCCACACCTATTTAATTTAAATCAACATGCAATTTGACATAAAAGAAATTATTTTATTTAATAAATTACAAAAAGTGAATGTATGATTACATATGGCAAGTAACATTTAAAATGAGAGGAAAGAAGTAAAACAACAGAAGCATGTGATTTCATTCAAATCCAATTAAGTCCAAGTCACTCCACTTAGAATAAATCAAAGTTTCTTTAATATCATTTCATTTTGAGTTTGATTTGAGTTAAAGGAAGTGAGAGAAGTTTGCTAGTCCTAATCCCCATTCCTCATGTGTGAGTTAATTTTGGTTTAAGAAAGAAGTAATTAAGTCAATTTTATGATTTAATTAGGTTTGAGTATAAATTAAATGGATTAATTAACCCTTACCTACATCACCTTAAGTTAATTAACTAATTAGGGCTCATATGTAAATTCAACTAAATTCAATCAAACCAAAACCAAATAAATTAACCCACTTAGGTCCACTTGACCCAAAGTGACCTAAAGGACTTATTTAAGCCAACTTCTAATTCAACCCAAATTATATTGAACTAAGCTCGCCAAAACCTTCCACCATGATTATTGATCACCCTAGGATGATCAATTGCAATCAATTGGGTCAAACCAAGTCAACTTAGTCATTTGATCAAGTTAACCCTTAGCCCAAATGAACCAAAACTAGCCAAAACTCATCCTACACCAAATTGATTGAAACCAATGATTTGAATCAATCCAAAATCAATATTTAAATATAACTTGATCACCAATTGAGCCAAACCAACTCCAATTGGCCATTCGATCCAAGTTGACCCAAATTGGCCTAAAGGACCAAATTGAGTCAAATCATGATCTAACCCAAATTGATTGCAACCAATAACTCAAGTTCATTCCAAATTGATTATTGAACTTGACCAAAGCTAATTGAGCCTAATTTGACCAATTGGTCAACTTAACCCAACCTAGCCCAAATTAACCTAAAGGATCGAATTAGCCAAAATTCTAATTTATTCCAAATTAATTCAAACCAAAGACAACATTAATCTTCAATTAGTCAATTGAACATGAATCAACCCATAACCCAAGCAAATTCAGCTAATTTTGAGCCAAATTGGCTAAATCTCTTGAAACCAAGCCATGACCCATTGGGGGCTGATTAAAACCAACCCAAATCCATTTGGGATCAGCCCAAAATCAACCCAACCTATTAAATCCCTCATGGATCCTCACCAACATAGAATTTAACCCAACCTCATTTAATTCTCCCCATCACATGCATTCAACTCTCCCCATCCATGATATTCAATGGAGCTAATCATATGACAACAAATAAAGACCTTGGGAGCTAAATCCAAAGTCCTCAATCAAGCCATCATCTATCTTAACCACCCCGTGCCAAATGATAACACTTTGGAACTAAAAATTTAAAAAAAGTGGATTTTCGGCCACATTAAAACCAAGAGAGTTAGAAGCAGCAAAGGCGATTCTATTCATCTCATTTTTATCCCTTAGGGTTCCCAAAGAAACCATACCCACTTCCCTACCTTTTTTGAGCCGAAAACATTAAAACCAGGTGGATTCTAGTGAGGAAACGACAAGCATTGAAAGATACATTATTTTAATGAAGGCAAGATCATTCCAAAGCTTCCTTGTACCTAGAGTCTCGGATCTTCACCACAAAACCATCCATGATGAGGTAATTTTGCCAAAATTTAGCTGACCTTAGAAACTTCTATTTGTGTCGATCCTTGCACAATTTTTTAGAATTTTCTTTGAGAAGCCATGAATTTTCCATTATATTTAGTCGTAATATGAATTAGAAGATTTTCCAATGAAAATCGCCATGAAAACAAGCTCATTTGGATGAGATTTCATTTTGATTTAGCAAAAAAGGCCTAGTTTTACCATTCACCTAAGTAGAGCCATCCGATCTCCCGCAGGACGATTCAATCGACGTGATATCGGATCTTGGCTCATGCAACGATCCGTGCGATCTCAACCATTCAGACCGCAGATCAAATATGGACTGTCCGATCTGCAATTGGACGGTCCGGATCACGAGCCATTTTGTGCTTCCACCCTCGGATCCATGGATCGGATCTGGACCGTCTGATCTGCAATCGGATGGTCCGCGCATCACAATCCCGCGTCGCCCGATTTCACGCTCGTTCGGCTAACGCGGCACCGCGTGGCGCCACATGCCACATGAGACAATGATGCTCTGGATGCCATGTGGTAGCGTTCCGCATCGCTGGTGTTGATTTAAGTAGGAAAATCGCTTATTTTATGCTTTTAAAAATTAATTTAATTATCTGAAACTTCAAAAATTCATAGAAAATAAAATACCAACGAAAAATCACAAATAAGGCTCATTGGATTCATCTTTTCGAGAGAATACAAAGAACTAAAAATTTCTAAAATTCTAAGAATAGTTTGAGCTTAATTTAGGTTTTAGTTAAAATAAAGTTTCATTAATTACTCTAAAAATATAAGTTAGATTGAGTTGAAATTTTCAGGGATTGAAATTAAAGTTAAAACACACCTATGATAAAAATCTCAAGTAAAAAAACTTTGGATTAGGAGAAATTAAATTCTGAAGTTTAGATTATCTATTTTAATAAAATAAATCAAATAAAAATCCAGAAATTTACAAAAAATCTTCAAAATGGCTTAAATCACTTTAGTTAACATGAGAGATCTATAAAAATAATAATAATAATAATAATAATAATAATAATAATAATAATAATAATCTAATAATAATAATAATAATAATAATAATAATAATAATAATATGATATTCTAAAGCTTAATGAACCTACAATAAATATTCAAAGTTAAAATTTAACAAATTAAGGAATTAATTAAAATAAAATTCATAATAATCTAAATAATAAATTGAAACCAGAAATGAAATAACTCTTAAGCAATCATTAATCAAACCTAAAATCGGAAAAATATCATATAATCCTCAGAGAAAATTAAATTAAATATGATTAAACCTATTTAAGTTAATAAAATTCAATTAAATGTTTAAATCTTAAATTAAACTTAAAATTATCTAGAAACTTTAACATTGGTCAAACTTGTATAACTAAACCTACACTAAGCATGGAATCTTAATCATATGAAACTCTTAATGAATATAAATAAATTGAAACTAATTAATCATTAAGTAAACTAAAAACTTAAATTAATTATAAATCCAACCAAATCAAACCAAATGAAGCTAAAGTAAAATTAATTAATTTAATATCTAAATCAATCCATTTGGAATAAGAGAGTTACTCAACCATTAAGTATTTAAACCTAATAACTAAATCAAATATGTTAATGAAATTATACAAACACAATAAATGAATCAAATCAAATAAAACTCTAATCATAAATAATCAAACATAATAGGAATAAAATAAATAGTTAATTCACTTAATAATAATAATGGTAATAACAATAATCCTTTGATCAAATCAAACTTAAGTAAATCACCTAACTAAATCAAGTAAATCACATGTCGGAAATTAACTCATTAATTAAATAAATCTTTAATTCCAATAATTCAAAAATTAATTATTTTTAATCAAATCAAATTAATACAATATCTAATTAATGTACACTTAATGATCTATCATCTTAATGAATCAAATTAATTTAAATAAATTACATTAAAGCTAACTCTTAAATTAACTTTAAATCAAACCCCTAATTAAATTTAATAATTAATCACACCCCTCAAGTAAACTAATTAAGTTAATTAAATTAATCATATTAAACCTAAAGTTAATCAAACATAAATGCAATTAAATGTCAATCAAATCCTAAATTAAACATAAACCATTAAGTCATTAATTACATCATTAATTTAAATAAATATAAATCCAAATTAAAAATTAAATAAATATTTATTTAATTTAATAATTAACTTAAACACATTTCTAAATTAAACTAATTACCCTTAATCTAATCTAATTCAATAAACAACTAATTAATGCATACTTAATAAATTAATCCATCATCTTGATGAATCAAATTAACTTTTTAAATCAAATTAAACACTTAATTATTCTACTAATTAATTTGATCACACTTCTTAAATAAACTAATTAATTCAATCAAATTAATCATATTAAACTTAAACTTAATCAAACATAAATGAAATTAAATACTAATCAAAACCTAAATTAAACATAAATTATTAAGTCATTAATTACATCATTAATCTAAACAAATATGAAATTAAACTGAAAATTAAACAAATATTCATAATTAACATAAATACACTTCTTAATTAAACTAATTACATAATCACATTGAACCTAAGCAAACCCATAGACTAATAAAACTAATCAAATCAAATTATTTCAAATTAAATTAAATTAAGAAAGTCTCTCATCAATTTAATATGTAATCAAATCAAATCTCATTCAACCTACTTAAATAAGATAAACTAATTAATTATCCAATGTATGAAATCAAAATACAAACCAACCTTTGATAAACATGACAAATGGATGAGATTAAAAATAAAATCCTAATTTCAAAGAATCAAACTCAATTAAAATCAAAATAAAAATCTCAATTAATCTAATCCAATCAAACTACAAATAAATGAACCATAATCAAATCAAATAAACATAAAATTAAGTCACATAACCATAATCAAAGAAAAGAATTAGATATTAATTTAAAAGGATATTGAATTATCAAGATTTAATTAAACCAAAACATATAATCTAAAATTAATCAATCAAAAACACATGGATTTAAAAAACATAAACGTCATTAGAGATTAAGGATATTGAATTATCAAGATTTGATTAAATCAATGCATTTAATCCAAAATCAATCAATCAAATACATGGAGATTAAATAAACTCAAATTCTAAAATCTAAATCAAATCAAATAAATTACGCAAATTCAAATGGGCTAATTAAGATACTTAAAGACCTTAATTAGACTCTTTAGGAGATATGATGTAGAATAAGGTGAATTTCATCTATAAATGAAATTCATTCTAATATTCATTCTTGAAACCTGAACATCACTTTAACCAAATAAAAGTAAAATAAAAATAAATAAATAAAATCATTAAATCATTTAAATTAAAATCACCCAAAGGTAAAATTTAAATAAATTCAAACTCCAAATTAAAACTTAAACTAAAGAAACCTAGTTAAGTCTTGCTACATAAGCATTCTTTTCACACACTAGAATACTAGGTCACCGACCCTAGAATTAGTCTAGGTCGATGCATTGATTGTATGTGTGATGAATATTTTATTTTATGATGTAATGTTTTAGACTCGATGTTAGGGTGTATGCCTCGTGGACTAGATTTTAGGTCGTTATTTACCTAATCATGTTTTCTATAGGGGGCTGTGCTTAAGGGGTCACTGCAATAAAAATATAAATGCTTTTGCTATACATGTTGCTTAGCCCCTAAGCATAACCCATGTTAGGATAGGTAGGCTTGGCTACCCTTGTGTGGGGTGCTAAGCCCAAATTATTCATATAACTACTTAGGTTGTATGGTGTGTTTAGCTATCATTTATTTTGCAGGTGTAGCTAGATTTACTCTTTCCTATTTTTAATATAATTTTGCATTAGGAATTAGGATTAGTATTGGGATGATGAGCAAGGCTTAGTCTGGGTGCCCTGAGATGCCTTGAGCAAATCAAATCAAAAAAGAAGAGAAGAAGAAATGAAAAGAAGACCCCATAATGTATGATTTTTTTGTAATCCAGTTGTATAAGGGTAGAGCTCAACTACCCTTTTTTTTTCTCTTTTGGGTGCTGGAACTGATCACACTGGCATTTTATTCTTTTATGATAGTATATAAAATTTTTTGATGTTGTGTTTAGATTGTGCACCAGAATTGCATGCTTTTCCTAATTTCTTCATGTTTGATGTTCGAATGTGTGGCCTAGATGCGGTAGGCCCTTAGGATGAAATTAATTTTTTTACCCTAATTAATAGCTCATAATTAATTTTTTAAAATAACTCATAATCTCACCATAATGCCTAGGAATTAAATCAATATGACAAAAATATTTATCAATCCCTTAGCTGGATGATTGAATGTATAACATCATGCATGTCATATTCCTCCACTCTTGTTAAGAGGGGCTTCTATCTGTGCCAGAGAATAAAGGCTTAACCTGTGAGAGCCTTTGATGGACGAACACCCCTTTCTCTTTTGATTTGGCCAATAATCAAGTTCTTCTGCATTTAGGCGAACAAAATCCCATTGCCTTTGTCAAAACAAAGAGTCCAAAAGAATAAAATAAATTTGATTAAATTTTCATTAGATTAAGTCATGAATTCAACCACTCATGCTATAGTCTCTTAGGTAATGAGTTTAAGAACTTAGTCTCCTTTCTAAATAAATAATAGCCTAGCTATTTTGCAAAATCATATGACTTACCTACATGGATTTGAAGCGTAGGAGTTAGCTAGCTGCCACTCCAGGTGGTAATAGGTCTAGCAGTCTTGTGGTTTATTCTCTCTTGTGGAGGTAAACTATATACCCATTTTTGCAATAAATTTAGGTCGTGCTTTGGCCATTGCCAAAGTCCCCTAGCTTAGGATCTAAGGTAGCTATTTCCTTTAGGCTATAAACATAAATCCTCACCTCTTAGGCATTTTATAATCTTATGTTGTGGGATTATAAGTGCTAGTATTCTAATAAAATATCAACTCAAACAATTAACTCTCTTTAATTTCAAAAATATAAAACTCAACCATAGGATAGATTGGATTGCTCATAAGGCTTCCTAGTATCATGAGCATTTCCTACACATATCTCTTTGACTTCTAATAATAAGTCTTCTCCTTGATCTATCCCATTTGATTTTCTAAAATAACCAATCCTTTGATAGTCTTAACCTTAAAATTTTTGAAGATCCTAATTGTTTACTTTAATCGAGATTATTCTTATGGAATTCCCATTCCTTAGGATGTAATTAACTATGGGGGCTTGCCTCCATAGGGAACTTAATGAACCGACTTAAAATAAATTACTTTACTTTTCATGTAAAGTGGGGAATGACCTCGGTATATTCAAGACCAATCATGCCTGAGTCCTTATTAGTGATTACCCTTATTATGGTGATTTTATTTTTGAGATAGTACATCATTCTTAATGTATCATCACTTCAATAAGTACCCCTAAGATCTGTGGTGTCTCACATCCCAAAAAATAAACACCACAAGCTCATATTAGCTAGTCATCTGACTTATACCAAGAGAGAATCACAAGCCGCTAAACAAATTCTCCAACCATGGGTGGCTACTAGAAAGGAAACTATCCAATTCAAGAGTAGCAAGTTCTAAATGTCGCTAAGGATGTGATCCAAATAGAGTGCCCATAGGGAGGTGTCGCTAAGGACATTATCCAAAATCCTATAAAAGAAAGCCTATAGGTATCTGGGTAAGAGAAAGTGGGACTCACATTTAAGAGTGGTGTATCCACTGGTGGGTCTCAAGATGGAGATAACCAACCAATTAGGTCACATTTTGATAATTAGTCTAGAAGAAGGCATGTAGACTTATATCTCTCTAAAGAGGAACTAATCACCGGGATAGTCTATCTTTGCCTCGATAGGGGCTATCCGACCTAGGGTGACTACTAGCTCTATGTAAGGACTAAACCCAAGCTTGAAGTAGTCAAGAGGAAAGGAACCTCTGGGGGACTTACCTTAAATCTCAAATATACTCAACCTAGTTAGTGCATGATGGCTAATTCAAGGAGAAGGTGTGTAGGCTTACATCCTCTTAAATAAAGTCAACATGGGGTAGTTTACTGGCTACATAGTAAGGCCTACCAAACTGACAAGGCACTCATTGGTTTGCAATAGTCAAGTCAGGAAGAAAGCATGGGACTCATATCTTCCAGATAAGTGACCACTGGGGTGACACACTAACAAGATAGCATATCAGCCCGACCTAGAGTAGCTAATGAGTGAGTACCACAGGGGGCTTGCTCCCACATCAAAATAGCTCAAGACAAAAGATATGTTTTTATTTATGTTATGAAAGAGGGAATAGGATATGGGTTCTCTTACACCTACCCTAAACATGTAGAAATGGATGAAATGGTGTAGGGGCAATTTATGACTCCACCAAGAAAGGATGTTTTTCTTACACCTAACTTAGTTGTACTAGTAGAAATAGGATGCCTCTTGGGATTTCTTACACCTAACCTAATAGCATTGGAGGATTATTTGTAGTTTGTGTTTATGTTGATGAAGAATAGGATGTCACTTGGATTCTCTTACGCCTATCCTAATCACGTATGGATTCAGAAAAAAAGATATTTTAACACATAAGAGATGGAATTTGATATGAAAAGAAATTTATTGATGATTATTTTCAAACAAGATTTATGATAATATTTTGGTAGAGCATTGATTAAGAAAAGCTTATAATTATAAGTTAATAAGGTCCTCCTAGGTAGGCCTTATCTATGAAAAAAGGGTCTTCCCAAGTGCGTTCAAACTTGCCTCCCATTTTTTGATGGGCAATAATTAGTCTCCTTAGAACTAAAATAAGCTCTCTTACTTGAAAAGATTTAGTACGAACCAACTTGTTGTGAGCTTGAATCATTCTGGCTTTGTACAACTCAAGGTTCTAGCATGCCCAGAGGCATCTCTCCTCTAAACCTTCATGCTCTTCCAACTGCAACTTGGAATTCTGCTCTGTTATGATCTTACTACTGACAGATGAGAGTTGGACTTCTAAAAGTTGAACATCTTCGGACCCATACAATAAAGAGAAATGGGTAGATTGAGTTGGTGTTCTATATGTGGTGTGATAAGCCCACTAGGATTCAATTAACTACTCATGCCACATTATCAAAGTGTCTTCTTTGTATGAGAGAATTTTATTGAAGGCTTAAGACATTGGCCCTGTAATAGATGGTGTAATATCTAATCCATACATTCTCCGGCAAAACTATTGACTTTAGTGCTTTGAATGCGCATTACATCGATATAATTCCGAGGCACCTTGAACCTATATACATATGGTTCTAAAAATTGAGCACATGCTAACTTGTGACCTCTCTAAGTGGGATTACCTCCGCCCACTTAGAAAAATAGTCGATGGCAGCTAGAATGAACCGATGACCCTTGGAAGAAGGAGGATCGACCCACTATGTCGGTACCCTAACACTTAAATGACCATGAGGCCAATGTAGGGTGTAGAATGTTGTTGATAGGACTACACCGCATCATTAGTGGCATTTCCTAGCTACATCCATGCCAGGATCATCAAGTAGTAGTATCCTAGTCTCTTGATCTTGGCTTTCATCTTGACCGATGATGTGCTCCACATAAAGAGTGTACATCCCATGATCCTATATTTTGTGTTTGTCCATACAACATAACACACATGATCGAAAAGATGCAGATAAGGTGCCACTTAGAGCGTAGGAAAGGGCTGCTTCACCTAGTGAAGATCTCTGAGATAGTTAGCCTATATTTAAATCTTCCATGAATGGTTATCTCCAATCTGGCTCCTTGTCCTTTTTAGCAATAATAACCTCTTCTTTAAGAGAGAATCTCTCGATGAGTTCAGCGTCAGGAAAGGATAAGACTTGTCCATTTTGGACCCTTATTGGAATGGACTCATCTTCCGGAGATGCCAACTCTTTGGCAAGCTTGGCTAATGCATCTACTATTGCATTCTCTCCTTGAGGAATCTTGTATATGGTGACCTCTAGGATTTGGGCCAACAACTTCATAGTGTACTTGTGGTAATGATGGAGCTTAAGCTTATGGAGTTTGTAGGACCCATCGATTTGGTTGATGACGAGCTAAGAGTCCCCGAAGATGTTGATGCTCTAGATGCATAGTGTAATAACTAACTCTAGATCAGTAATTAAAGCCTTGTATTCGACTTTGTTGTTGGTGCATGGGTTGGATAGATGATATGTGAATCTCATTACATCGCAGTCCGGAGTTAGGAGAACTATTCCTACCTTTGCCTTTTCTAAAAGAGTATATCATTATTTTTCTCTTTTTTGAAAGAAAGTCGCACCATCAAAATACATCTCACAGTGGAAAATATTAGTGTCCCCTAAGTTCATGATTTGTTCATCAGGGAGGTCATCACTAAGTGGGGAATTAGCAGGATGTGAGTGTGTTGCTAAGAAATTCGCTAGTGTTTGTCCTTTTACCATACGGAGGGGTACAAATGTAATGTCAAACTGTGACAAAATCATGGACCAACATACCAGCCATCCAGATTGCATCGGTCGTGTCATGAGATATTATAGTGGATTGATCCTGGAGATTAGATTCACCTTATGAGAAAGCATGTAGTGCTGTAGCTTTTGGGATGCAAAGATTAAAGCTAGGTAGTGCTTTTCAATAGGTGGGTGATTTGTCTCAGGAAGAATTAGATGACAACTAAGATAGTAGAGTACATTTTCTTTCCCTTGATCATTAATTTGAGCCAACGAAGCACCAAGGGAGTCATCTAATGCAACGATGTAGAGGATCAACGACTTGCCTGGGATAGAGGCTACTAGAACTCGTGACATCATCAAGTAGTGCTTGATATCTTCAAAAGCATTCTGGCACTTGTCTTCCCACTTGAACTTAGCATTCTCTTTGAAAAGTGTTAAGAATGGATGGCATCTTCCTGATAGGTTGGATATGAAGCATCTTAGATACGCCAATCACCCTTGAAATGATCTGAGTTGAGTTAGACTTTTAGGGGGTGGCATTTCTAAGATAGCCTTAATCTTCTCAAGATCAATCTCTATTCTGCGATGTCGGACAACAAACCCAAGGAATTTTCTTGAAGCTACTCCGAATGCACACTTCAGGGGATTCATTTTGACGTTGTATTATCTTAACCATTCAAAAACTACTATGAAGTCAAAGATATGATCTTCCTTTTCTTTGCTTTTGATAATGAGATCATCGACATAGCATTCAACTTGATGATGAATTAGTTCATCGAAGATTTGAGTCATTGCCCGCTGGTTGGCACCGACATATTTACGGCCAAAAGGCATGACCTTATAACAATAAATTCTGATCAGGGTTCGAAAGGAAATGTTACATTCATCCTTGGGGACTATCTTGATTTGGATGTAGCCATATGACTCATCCATAAAGGAGAATACTATATGAGATGAGGTGATGTCCATAATTAATTTTGGTATAGGACATGGAAATTCATCCTTAGGACATGCTTAATTTGGATCCTTAAAATTGACGTATATGTGAATCTAGTCATTCTTCTTCTTAATTGGGATGACATTGACAAACTAGGTAGGATATTTTTCTTCTCTGATAAAGTCAACATCTATCAGTTTCTTGATTTCAGAAGTGACTTGTTGTTCAATGTCTAATCGCATGCATCTAAGAGCTTGCTTGATAGGGTTAGCATTAAGTTATATTGCTAGCTTATGGACCACTGTGTTAGGAGATAAACAAGAAATTTCTTCATAACTCCATGGCAATCTTTAAACTCAACTTAACTAAGTCATTTTTCTTCTTCATTCAATAAGAACTGTATGTATGTGGATCTCTTGTCTAAGTTGATCTCTTTAACTTCATCGAGATTGATGATCTCTTCAACTTGGTGCCTCTTTGACTCAATCATTTTCATCTAAGTTTCTAAACATACCTCCTCATAAGAGTTAGCATAATTTGAGAAGAACCTATTAGACCCCAAATGAATGGTGATGACTAGGCAATGGTTGTCATTATCGATTGGACCCACTGTGCCAAATTCTAGTCCCGATCTTGATTAAGAATATCTTCTTTGGTTGTCCCATAACCTCTCAAAGTAATTTGACATGTGTTTAGACCAAGTATGTGGGATTAATCTCTTCTTTGCTAAGGTAAGAACACATGGAATCAAAAAAGGCAATTGTATTAAATATTTATATGAATCATCCTCAAGTTCTACAAGCTTGATTTGAGGATGATGCTCAAAAAAAAATTTGTTGGCTTGATTTGTGGATGACTTGGGGCCTCTTTAACTACTAAACCTTCAACTTTCTAGAGAGAAAGTTGGTTAGAGCTAAGGTTCCAACCCATCTGCTTACATAATAGTGATTAGAGATTTATGCTTTGCTTGGAGGTCTTCATCACTTCTCTCAATGTCACCTCCAAAGAGACCATGGGGGTTGATGTGCAAACCACATAAGATTTTTACCGATTCAAGTCTATGTGGATGGTGCGGGTACTCCTGTGAGTCGAAACATAGCCCCTATTGGATCACCAATAGGGAGGAGGTCTTCCACCTTTAGAATTACCTCTAGACCTATCTCTTACTCTACCTAGTGGGGGTTGAGCCATCTTACCCATGTGTTCGTATGGAGGAACAAACTATAGGTGGAATCTAACTTCAAGCTCTACTTCTTCCTCAGTGTCTGATTCTCGCTCACTTGTCTTTTAATTTTCATTTCCTTTTTTCTTTTTCTTTTTATTTTTTTTCTTCTTTTTCTTTTGTTTCTTTTTCTTTTATTTTTAAGCATTCACCAAGTTCACGAGAATAAACTTTTTTGATTTGTAGGAAGATAGTAGGCCGCGTCCTCATATATCTCGACCTCTCTAACTGAGAATGGCTTCAAGTCTCCTTCTAGACAATACTTGATTCCACCTCTTAAAAATTTAATGCACTTATGTAAAGAGGATGGAACCATCCTTGAAGTTGGACGTTTGAGCTTCCTCAGGCACTTGCAATGGTAATTTTTTGATCTTAGAGATGATTTTCTTGGAGGTTCGGGATAGCGAGATATCCCAACCTTCCTATATTTTGGGAAGATCGCTTGTATCCCCAAGGATTACCCTAATAATACTAGAGGGTTATTCTAGTAGATATTCCTTAGGGATGACAATGGCACCCGACTTGTAGCTACGCTCAAGCGAGTCCTTAAAGATAAAGCAATCTTTTAAGACATGTCCTAACATGCGGTGGTAGGAGCAATAGTTTGGATCGTGACTTTTTCCCACATCCTCTGGCCTCCTAGATTCTGGAAACTAGAAATCAAGCTTCTTTAAGAGATTTTTAAGGATCTTCCTAACTATCTCCCTCTTGAATGAATATGGTTTATTCAATTCCAAAAGTGTAAATGGTAGCTACTTGGTGGCGGCTGAGTAATCATGATGATGCTATGAGGATAGAGTACTACTAAGGATACTACTGAAGAGGTGGTGGTGGAGGCCATTGTGGAAACTAAGGTGGCTAGTATCCAGGTTGTGGCAAGGAGGGGTAGAGGAGATTACCGAGCTTGATGCCTATTGACCGACTAGTTGGTCGCTTTCCTTATCAATTGTTGACTACCGACTTCTTCTCAAATGCTCTGATTGGCTAACTAATCTCAATAAAATAATTTGACCTCTAGACTAGCCTTATTGATTAATTTCTCAAATATCTTAATGGTAAACCCTCTAAGCATGAAGGCGACTGGGCCATGAATAATCTTGAGTAGAATTTCAATGGCTTGCTATTTAGACAGTTATAGTTTGTATTTCATACTTAAATTGTGCCATCTAAAAATGTAATCAATAAGAGACTCGTTGGGGTGTTGTTGTGCTACAAAGAGATCGCTCACAGTTATCATTTGTTGAGCTCCATCAAATCTCTTAATAAAGAGCTGCTCTAACTTAATAAATGCCTTCACTGAATCATTGGGTAGTTCAGCATACTAATCAAATATGATGCCTATCAAGCTACTAACAAAGAGGTGGAATAAAAGTGCATCGCTGCCACCAGCATTACAACATCCGACTCTAAAATGTGCTATGTGCTAACGAGGGTTCCCACTATCATAAAAAATTTTGAATGAAGGAGACACAAAACCCTTGGGATATTGGATAACATCAAATTCCTCTAGGTAGGGTCTACCCTTTGGAACAGATGAGCCACCTCAGGGTTGTGCCAATGCACCCTTCACTTGTTGTTCCACCATTCTTTTGATGTCTTTCTCTTTCATGGAGGTGTTGTCCACTACCTTATGCAAGCTTCCACTATCCTGATCTACTGGAGTAGTACTCTTGGGCTGATCTAGGACATGTGCTAACTCAAGATGATATACCTCTATCAAAATATGATGTGGGACTGAAGTATGATTTAGAAGTGCATGGAGGGCTGTTAACAAGTCTTACATATTTTTCTTCATTTGTTGATCTGATCATCCTTTTGCTTGAGCTGCTGGTGGAGGTGTTGGGTCAAATGAATGGCGTTATCTTCCTCTACCACAACACTTTCCTAACTATAACTCTCAAGGGAGCTCCTAGTATCAACCATATGAACTCCAGTCAAATCTTCAAGAAGGTCATCTTCATCGGGATCAAATCCTACCCGCTCATCCACAGAATCTGTGCAGCCACTGTCTAAGAGTTCTCTTTTCTCGACAAAGTAATCAATCATGATCTCATCCAAAGAACGATCTAAATGTCCTGACATAAATACTCAGGGCTGATCGGTGGAGGGACTATTATCACTGACTGAAATGCATCTAACACTGCCTGTCACTGGAGTGTTAGCCCTGGGAAAGGCATGCTCACTAGAAGAAATGTGTTCATGACTACTCGTCGATGGAGTGGTGTCCCTGGGGCGATCTACTACCATGGGAACTATAATGCTGTCACCTTCACTCTCTGCTACTACCACTACTATTGGCTTCGATGGTGGTGGTGGTGGTGCGACCACGACACTGTGGGGTTGCCACTTCTGTCGAACCACAGCGGAGATAGAGGGTCGAGTATGGGAGCTTGATCTCACCTCAATAGGTGGAATGGAGGGAGCGGAATCCTTCGGTCATAGCTGAATCACCAAAAGGGCGGGTCTTTCCCGATGGGGCTTCGATCTTGATGGGAATGGTATAAGAGTGCAGGTGAGGGTGGATGATGAGGGAGCGTGGAAGGCAACACACCGCCCCTGATAGAGATCTCTACCTGGGTAGCAAGAATAATAATCATGTTAGAATGATCGCCCCGATAAGGGATGATCGAAAACCATCAAAGTGGCCACTATTTGGCTACCTCTCTCTCCTATCTGTATGAGTAGATGCTTGAGCCTCCACGACTCTCTCCCTATGGATTTGACCCCTAACACTCCTAGGGATAACCAGATCAAATCAAAGGTACTGCACTGAGCATGTGCTCCAACCTGTAAGATAGTCCATGTGGCACTCATGCCCCTACCCGACGTCTCATAATATACTACTGGTGGAGGAGAAGCAGCAATCCTCCTGTAATCTTCCTCTCCATCTGATGCAGAGAAGGAGTGGAACTTGTTACTGGTTGGAAGTGGAGAGACCTCTAAGGGAGAACTCTCATCGGCTATGTGACATGTAGCCTCAAACTCTCAGGCTACTCGCTCATGCTCATGCTTAATCTTGCAATTTTTATTTTAGCATTGAGTATGAGTGAACAAGGCAAAACGAGAGCTAGTATCAACCTCGTAAGTGGAGGAGACTATCTCAGAAACTAAGATAGTCTTCCCTTTCGGGGGTAACCAAATAGGAGGTAGTAGCTCTCGCTAGAGCAATGGTATGGATAGCTGGATGGACAAATGCTAAAACTATCTCAAGAAGGGGAACCATCGAAGCCTTTCCTCTTCAGGAGGATACTTCACAAGGGCATGTCAGTACGAATGATTGGCCTCTGCCCGACCACCTTATCCCTGTTGACAGTAGTGAGGGTTGCCCCTCACAAGTAACATGAGCCTCCTGAATCTCATGACCAAGAAGATGGGGGTTGAGTCAAGGTTGGCCCAATCCCATCCCAAGAGGGAAACAAACTTCGAGCCATAAAGACCAATATCGCCGGTAATTTTAAAGAAATAATTTAATTTTATCATAAGAATTGTAGATTTGAATGAACCCACACTCAACAATTCAAATATGTTGGAGATTAAGTGGTGAGGAGTCTTTTCCATTTGATTTTGGTTTTGGAACCCATACTCAACCAATTTATGTAAGTTGGGTGGGGTTCAAAATTTTAAGGAGAGATTTTCTTTCTTGGAAATGTTTGCATTTTGTGTATCTTGTTTAAGGATTTTTTTGGTGATTTAAAAGGACCTCTGCTTAGCAAATTTGAGTATGCTAAGAAGAGGGTGCGATTTTGTGTTTAAAATTTTGTTTGTAGAATATTTTTGCTTATGATATGTGAAAATGTTGATTTTGAAGATGAGGCTTCTCATTTAACAAATTTGGTATATTAAGTAGAGGCCATATGTGCTTTATTTATATTTGAAGATGGGACTTTCATTTAACAAATTTGGTATGTTAAATGAAAGCCAAATGTGATTTAATTTAAATTTTGATTTTCTTTAAAATGGGACTCTCATTTAACAAATTTGGTATGTTAAATGAAAGCCCAAATGTGATGGATTTATGTTTTGATTTTCTTTTGAAGATGGGGCTCTCACTTAACAAATTGAATAAGTTAAGTGAAGGTCAAATTTGTGTTTTGAAAAGAGACCCTCACTTTATAAATTGAATGTGTTAAGTGGAGTTCAAATTTATGTTTTTGAAATGAGACCCCCACTTAACAAATTGAATATGTTAAGTGGAGATCAAATTGTTTTTGAAGAGACCCCACTTTAACAAATTGAATATGTTAAGTGGAGATCAAATTTATGTGTTGAAAATGAGACCCTCACTTAACAAATTGAATGTGTTAATTGGGGATAAAATTTATGTTTTGAAAATGAGATCCTCACTTAACAAATTGAATATGCTAAGTGAAAAATCAAATTTATTTGAAATGAGGCCCTCACTTAACAAATTGAATGTGTTAAGTGGAGGTCAAATTTTTGTGTGTTGAAAGTGAGACTCTCACTTAACAATGGAATATGTTAAGTGAGAACCAAATTTGTATGTTAGAAATGAGACTCTCACTTAAGAAATGAATATGTTGAAAATCAAATTTGTATTTTGGAAATAAGACTCTTACTTAACAAATTGAGTGTGTTAAGTGAAAGTCAGATTTATGTTTTGGAAATACAACTCTCACTTAAGAAATTGAGTATGTTAAGTGAAAGTCAAATTTATATTTATTTTTGAAAGAAAAGAAATCTATTTAACAATCTTAGGTATGTTAAATAGAGTTCAATGATATTCCTTGCTTTCATGTATGATTGAGAGAGAAACCTTAACTTGAACACATATGAAATATATATTAAGTAGAGTTTCAATCTCATGTTATGGTTTTATTTGAAAGTAGACTCCTTATTCAACAAATTTAAACATGTTGAATGAATATGGCCATTTTCAAAAAATGTGCTTTTAGAAAATATGATCTTGATTTTTGATTTTGAAAGAACCTTCATGTAACAATCATGAGGATTGCTAGATGAAGGTTGGTTATATGAATTTGTGCTTTTTTTTATTTTGTGCAAAATTATTTTTATGTGAATTTTGAAAGAGTGCTTTTGGAAAGTGTCATGAAGGACTTTATTCTCTTAAATTTTATGATGAACCTTATCTCACCAAGCTAGTGGTAAGGAGGTCCTAGATTTTTATTATCTCTCCTTTCATTGATAAATTTGTTTTTTACATATTGGGGTGCCTAATAGGGGTTCCAAGACCTACATAGAGTGAGGTCCTAAAACCTAAAAGATATTGGCACACTTTTCTTAAGAAAATGCAAGTCCACTATCGATGTTTGGAGACAAGAATCATCTACTAGAGATGGAGAGAGGAACCATCCCTAGCGGAGTCGCCAGAAAAATCTGTGGTGTTTATTTTCGATTCATTTGTGTGTGTATATATAAGGGGACACCATGCAGATTTGAGGATGTACTTATTGAGATGATTGGGCATGACATTGGGGAATAGTGTACTATCTCGAAAGATAGAAGTCACTACCCTACAATGGACCTAATCACCAAATAAAGACTCTTAAGGCATGATGGGTCTTCGAATATACCAGAGATTTTTCCCCTACTTTACATGGAAAAGTAAAGTAGGATATATTTAAACTGGGTTCATTAAGTTCCCTATGGAGGCAAGCCTCCATTGTTAATTACATCATAAGAAAAATGAATTCCTTAATAATATACTCGATTAAGTAGGTGATTGTTATCTCCAAAGAATTCAAAGATAGGACTATCAAAGGATTGATTGTATTTTGGAAAATCAAGTGGGATGGATCAAAAGGAGAGAGTTATTATCGACGCCAAAGGAGATAAGTAGGGAATGCTCATGATACTAGGAAGCCTAGTGAACATTCCAATATATCTATGGTTGGGCTTTATACATTTGAAATTGAGGAAATTTATTTATTTGAGTTAAAATTTTATTAGAAATCTAGACTTACAATTCCACAATATAAGATTGTGAAAATGCCTAAGAGGTAAGGATTTATACTTGTAGCTTGCAAAGAAAACAACAACCTTAGATCCTAAATCTAGGGAGCTTTGGCAAGGGCCAAAGCACGACCTAAATCTAAGGCAAAAATGGGTATATGGTTTACCTCCACAAGAGAGAGTAAACCACTCAATTGGACTTACTATCGCTATGAGTGCTAGCAGTTAACTCCTCCTATGATTCAAAATTAGGTAGGCAAGTCTTATGCTTTTTACAAGATGGCTAGGTTGTTATTGTTTAGAAAAGACACTAAGTCCTTAAACTCACTCCCTAAGAGACTAGAGTATGATGGGTATGAATAATAACTTAAATCTAATGCAAAATTTTATTCAAGTTTTATTTGATTTTGGATAATTTACTTTGACACTGGCTAGGGGATTTTGTATGCATAAATGCATAAGAAATTAATTATGGGCCAAATCAAGAGAGAAAGAGGTGTTCTTCCATCATAGGCTCTAAAAGGTTAAGCCCATTCTATCTAACACAGATGGAAGCCCTCTCTAATCATGAGTGAAACAAGATGATATGTGTGTTGTTACACATACAACATCCAGCTAAGGGGTTGTTAAATATTTTATTATCTTAATTTAAAATATAAACTTTATGTAAAGTTATGAGTTGTTAGTGGGATAGAAAATTTATTTTTATCCTAAGAGCCTAATCGCATCCTGGCCATACAACAATCACGAATCATAAATAAACTATGAAAAAGATATGCTTTTTTAATGCACAAGTTAAACAAATCATTAAATAATTTTATAAAGCTATCACAAAGAATAAAAGGCCTATGCGGTCGGGTACCGCTACACAACTCGATAAGAAATATGGGTAGTGGAGCTCTACCCTTATACAACTCGGATTACAAGAAAAAAATTACAATTGAGAATGATTAATATTATGCTGGTCTTCATTCTTCATTCTTCCTTCTTCATTTCTCCATCTTCTATTTCTTCATTTGATTTGCTCCATTTCTTTCTACCTTTTGGCTTGATTTGGATATGCTTATTCCAAAGGCTACTTGGTCTTATAACCAATGCTTATCCTAATCTCCCATAATATTCATCCTAATCCTAATGCAAAATTACATTAAAAAAAGGAAAGTAAATCTAGTTACACTTATAAAATAAATAATAGCTAAACACACCATACAACCCAAGCAGTTATGTGAAAAGTTTGAGCTTGGCACCCCACACATAACAACTAAGCCCACTGTTCTAACTAGGTTATGCTTAGGTTAAGCAACGCACGGCAAAAAAGTATTTATATTTTTATTATGACCCCTTAAGCACAACCCTTTCAAAAAAAAAATATGATTAGGCTAATATCCGCATCACATACATACATTCTAACATCCAATCTAAAATAATACATCTCAAACCAAACATACATCAAACCATACTACCCTAACATAAAGTTTAACATGATAACTTAGTATAAACTATGTGAATTAAAGCTTATGTGTCATGTCTAACTAGGCTTTAGAGTTGTAATTTACTAAGTGTGAGGGATTTAATTTACAAAGGGTGGTTTCACTTCAAGTTGTTTATTTAATTTGCAAGTTTTAATTAGTATTTTCTTTCATTTCATTTAGCTTACACTTAACAACTAAGTGTTATAAAGAGAGGAAAGAGAGGAAATCTCTCTTTCATCCATACCTTAAATCACTTCTAAAGAAAATTAATTAATTAATTTTCTTTAGTGAATGGCTTATTATATTTTTTTAATTAATCCTAGGTTTAGGTTCACTCTAAATGACCCTATTCAATAAGAAAGACATCTTAGGATTAATTAGAATGAATTACTATCACATAACACATATTCATATATTTATTTCCATCATGTATATCATACATATGAATAGTCCTATACATACCTATACATGCAATGTAAATCTTAGCACACTTTAATGATGAATGTAAAGAAGTATGTTTGGAATTCAAATATTTCATTTAATTTAATTATGAATGCATGCCTTTTTACTAGAAAAGATGGATTTTTCATCCATTAGTCGAATACACATTCCCATGTGTAAAAATCATAAGTGAGTATAACACTATTATTTTCTACACCAATGCACAAGGTATAAGACCTACTTAGGGCTACCATAGCTCTCGCAGCCCCGGGATGTCCAGACTAATACACAACTTTCTTAAATACATGTGGATGTATGAACAACTATAGGGATAAGGAAAATCCATGAAAAAGTTGTATTTTATTTACTTAATTTGTGATTCTTATTCATTGGCCACATCACACATACACATGTATAAGAGGTTTAAGTGAGTACGGTGCTATTATTTTTTACACCAAGGGCATGAGGTACAAGACCTACTTAGGGCAACTTAAAGCCTCGAAGCCCCACAATGTCTAGACTAATATATCACTTTTCTTAAATACATATGAATGTACAAAATGAACCATAAGAAATCATGCAAGAAATTATGTTTAATTTGGTTAATATGATTTATATATGTAATTTGAAATCCTTCCTAAGTCTTGACATGGAGATGTATAGAAATAGATTTAGGCAAATGTTGTGTTCTTTTCAAATGAACTATGCATTTGCAAATTCTATATAAATCCATGTAAGATAAGAAAAGAGGACTTCATGTTACATGTCTTATATTATCAACACATGCAAGCTTATAGGTATTGACATCACTTCATTTATAGTAATTTATTTATAAATTTTTAAAAATGACATTTGATTTAGTAATGATAATAGCCACACCTATTTAATTTAAATCAACATGCAATTTAATATAAAAGAAACCATTTCATTTAATTAATTTTAAAAGAAATGAATGAATGCTTACATATTACAAGCAACATTTAATATGAGTGGAAAGAAGTAAAACAACACAAGCATGTGATTTCATTCAAATCTAATTAAGTCTTAATGATAATCATACTAAATAAAGCCACTTAGAATAAATCAAAGTTTCTTTAATGTCATTTCATTTTGAGTTTGATTTGAGTTAAAGGAAGTGAGAGAAGTTTGTTGGTCCTAATCCCCATTCCCCATGTGTGAGTTAATTTTGGTTTAAGAAAGAAGTAATTAAGTCAATTTTATGATTTAATTAGGTTTGGGTATAAATTAAATGGATTAATTAACCCTTATCTATATCACCTTAAGTTAATTAACTAATTAATAATGAACCAACATGATATGCAACCACATGGAAAGTAAATTTGCAATGTTCCTGGCCTAATGTAATTGGCTCCTAGTTAATAGTTAATTAAGCTTAAGGGATCTTACTTAACTACTTTTATGATTTTCTCACACATGTGAACCAACCATAATTTCATTATCTCCCCTTTTTGGGTTATTGAACACCCAAAGAGCTACCCAATATTAGATTAGAGAAATAGATTCAATGGATTAATTAAGTTCATTAATTAGTTAATTAAATTTGAATTAGCATTAAGCAACTAAAGTGAGATTGGCTTAGAGGAAGAGACAAAGAAGAGAGCTAAGTCTCAATCCATAAATCCTTTCAATTAATTGATTAAAGTTTAGATATTATTTGGGTTTTGATTAATTTTGTTGATTAATTAATTAAGAGGTGTTAATTAATTATTATTTAAGGGATTAGAGAAAGTTTAAGGAGAAAGTTAGAAGAGGGAGTCCCAATCCATTTCCCTAGACTTCATCATCATTAACATAGGTTAACAACATGATTGATTGATTAATTTAGCGTTCATTTGCTTAATTATCACTAATTATATTAAAAAGGTGATTAAGGCTTAATCTATTGATTTATCTAATTAAGCAAGCAATAAAATCCTAAAACATAGGAGAAGCAGAAGTCATCCCCATAAATATACACATAAAGTTTGAGATTAATTGGATGGTTAATTAGGGAGTAATTAGGCTAATTATATTTCCAATTAAACATTAATTAAGCCAAATTCACTATTCAAAATTAATTAATAATAATTTTTCTAGATTCTTCTTTGACATATCTTTAAAATGAACTTGAGTTTGTATTTTTTTTTTGGATTTTTCTACAATTAGTTATGAATTTAAGAAGTTTTACTAAATTTAAGTGATTTTTATGAAGTCTCTTAATTTATTTTATTAAAATAAATCTTTTGAAATTGAAAATTGAATATCTTCTAATCCAAAGATCCTTTTGACTTGAATTTTTATAGTAGGTGTATCTTCACTTCAATTTTAGTCTGTGAAAATTTGAACTTAATCTCATATGTATTTTTGGTTTAATTAATAAAATTTGATTTTTTATAAAAATTTAAATTAAGCTCAAAATATTTAGTAAAATTTGTGGATTTTGGGTTTGTTGGACTCCTCTTGGAAAGATGAATCCAACGAGCCATTGTTTGTAATTTTTTGTTTAGCATTTTATTTTCTAAATTTTATTGAAGTTTTAGATGATTTAAGTAATTTTTAAAATCAGAAAATCCAGATTTTCCCACTTAAGAAGTCGACGCCGCTAACGCGGCAATGCGGCCAATGCATCGCGCGACACGTGTGGTGCCACATGGCGCACCAGCTGCCACCGGTTGCATGGGTTGACGCTACGCTGTGTGGGAAATGGAGGAGAGAGAGTGACGCGATCGATGACCGTCGACAGATCGATGATCTAGATTTGATCATGATTTGAAGTTGACGCTGATCTAGGGTCGAAGGACGAGATTGATGCGATGAGCCGTCCGCAACACGGATCGGATGGTCGCAATGACCGAAAACCGACAGGAAATAGGGAAAAATCCATAATCTCAATGAATTTTCACCCAAATGGGCTCATTTTCATGGTGATTCACAAAAAACTTCTATTTCATATTGAGATTATATAAAGTAAAGAATGCAAGGGATTTCTAATGGAAAATCCTAAAATTGCACCAAAATGTCATAAAATATAAGAAATTATAAGGCCGACTATGGAATTTTGAAGATTACTTCAACGGGGATGGTTTCCGGCAGTGGTGATGATCGAGCATGCTTTTGAGTGGGGAAGAAGCCTTGAATGAGTCTAGATCTTCACTTTCACTCTGGGATGATGCGTTCTCCAATTGTTACCACTTCCTCACTAAAATCTACTTATTTTTGATATTTTTTTACCCCAAACTCAAGTGGGAATGATTGCTAGTTGGTTTGGGGCTCTAGAGATGAAAATGAGAGGAATATAATAAGTTTTGTTTGTTCTAACTCCCTTGGTTTAAATGTGCAAAAATCCACCTTTTTTTTGAATTTTTAGCTCCAAAATGTTGTCATTTGGTTTGGGGTGGTTGGGAGTGGAAGGGAATCATCCTAGGTGGTTTATGGTTGGCTAAGGCATGAAAAGTGACTGCCATGAAGGATAAATGGGTGTCCTAACAAAGGGGAGATGAGAGTCCTTCATGCCAAGTGTTCCAATGGGAAAGATGATGTGATTTCATCTCCCCATGTGTCATGGCTGCCCCAACCACTCATTAAATCAAAACATTAGTGTCAATGGTGCCTATGTGGACCAATGGATGAGTGCCAAGTGGCCAAAAAGAGAAATGACCACTTGGGCAAGTGTCTTTTCTCATGGGACGCCCTTGACCCAAAGGCAAAGTGGTCATTTGGCATTGAATTTGATTTGAGGATTTGAAATGAGTCAAATTTGAGTTGGACCAAGTTTCATGTCATTTGGAGTTCATTTGATTTAATTTGAGTTGATTTGACCCATTTGGGTCAAATTGGGTCAAAATGGGTTAAAATGGGTTAGGTTGACCAAGTGGTCAAATTGGGTCAAACCAAGGGTTGGGTCAATTTTAAATGATTATTTGAAGTATATTGGTTCAATTGGTTTCAATCAATTTTGTTTGCTTTGGATTTAATTTTGATTTTGGCCAATTTGTTCCTTTAGGTCAATTTAGGCTAAGTTGACCAATTTGAACCAATTGACCAAATTAACTTGAATCAAGGCTTGGTTTGGGTTTGGTTGATCATTTGGAATATATTGTAGGCTTTTGTTAAGTTCAATTTGGATTTGATTGAGTTTTAGGTTGATTTTACGCTTAAGGATAATTTTAGCTAAGTTGGGTTAGGTTGACCAATTGGTCAAATTAGGCTTAATTGAGGCTTTAGAAAAGTTCAATAATCCATTTGGAGTGAACTTGAACCATTGGTTGCAATCAATTTAGTTTATGTTGCAATTTAGCTAGTTTATGTTCATATGGGTTAAAGGGTTGACTTGGTTTGACCTAATTCATACAATTGATTAACATATAATGATCAACAATCATGACATGAAGTTTGAATTGGCTTAATTCACTTTGATTTGAATTGAATTATATTTTGGTTCATGTAGGTCAAATTGGCCACTTTGGGTCAAGTGAGCCAATTGGGTTTAGTTGGCTTGATTTTGAGTTGGGTTTGATTTACTTGAGTTTATATATGGATTTGAAATTGACATATAAAATCAAGTGCAATTGGTTTAGGTTCAAATGATTTTTGGCTCATTTGATTATTTCAAGTCAAATGTGCTAGGTTGGGATTTGACTTGAGTTAACTTGGATATGATTTAATAATTATAGTTTATGTTTATATTTAGAATAATGATTGAAGGAGTGATTGAATTATGAAGAAATCCATGAGTTTTGAGTTGATTTGAGTATCATTTAGCCAAGTTCAAGAATTTGGCTAAAAGGGCTAAAATTAGGAATTTGATTTGATTTGGGTTTTAATCATTTGGATTTGATTTATGATTTAGAATTTGATTGGAGATTAATAATTGATAAAATCAATTGGATTGGGGTTGATTTAAATCTGGTTAAGGCTAAGTCCATAAGATAAAATCAAAGGGCTTAGGGAGAGATTTGGAGTTTGAATTTGATCATGGGTTTCAATAATTTAATAGTTGAATTTGATTTTGTAATTTGGATTTGAATTTGAGATTTGATTTGGAAGGAGGAAGTAAGGGTTTGGTTTGGGCTATAGGGTAGGCAAGTCTTCCTAAATCCCTAAGGCACAACTTATCCCTATTTCTAACTCTTTGAGTCTCTAGGGTTAGGTTAAGTGTTCACCTAATCACTAAGTGTCTTAAGACTAAGGAATACTTAGTTTCTATGAGAGTCCTAGATCTGTGATATGAAAGTTGAGAGCTCACTCCAAAAGTGAGGCCCCTTAGCTGAA
This sequence comes from Cymbidium sinense, assembly GCA_021442155.1. Lineage (NCBI taxonomy): Eukaryota > Viridiplantae > Streptophyta > Magnoliopsida > Asparagales > Orchidaceae > Cymbidium > Cymbidium sinense. Next base: position 75,211,789 of record CM038224.1, on the reverse strand, counting down.
TATTGTATATTATCACATCATGTATATCATATTATTTCACTCTTGAAAATAGAGGATCTCCACTCTTGCACAATATGGGATAGACTTCACTTATGAAAGCAGCCCCTTATAGTGGAGAACCTCTTCTCACTGATTTAGCCCATAACTCAATTTTTTTCATGCATTTATGCATAATTATCACAAGCCATAGTCCAAATTAATGTGTCAAAATTACTAAAAAATTTATAAATTTTGCATTAGTCTAAGTCATGTTTTCATACCAATCATGATTTAGCCTCTTGAAGTAATGACTCTAGATTCTTTCCTAATTAATATCAACCTAGCTATCTTGCATTTACATATGATTGGCCCACATGGTTTTAAAATAGTATGAGGTATTAGTTGGCGGCCATTCTAGATGGTTGTAAGTCTAGAATAGTCATGATTGGTTCATTTTCTCTTGTGAAAGTGATCCACCATATCCCATTCCCCAAAGTAGGTCGAGCTCTTAGCTTGTGCTAGAGCACTCTAGATTTAAGTTTTAAGGCAGCTTGTTTCTCTCTTGCTATGAGTATAAGTTCTTATCTCTTAAGCATTTTCATAATCTTATGTTGTTGGAATGTGAGTCTTAACTTTCTAGTAAAATTTCAACTCAAATAAAAAAATAAAATAAAATAAAATTCTCTCTTTAAAAAATATAAAGTCTCACCATGAGGTAGACTGAAGCATCCACTAGGATTCTTAGTATCTTGGATGCTCCTTACTTATCTTTCTATGGAATTCGTAAATAATTATTCCTATTTGAACTCTTCCCATTTGATTTCTAATAACAACCAATCTTCGATAATCAAACTTTGAAAAATCTTTAGAGGTGTTAGTTGACTATTTTAATCAAGAGTGTTCATAGAAAATTCTTATTTCATAAAATGTAATTAACTATGGAAGCTTGCTTCCATTAGGTCAATGTAAAGTAGGGGTAAGATCTATATATATATATATATATATATATATATATATATATATATATATATATATATATGTAAACTTATCTCCTTAGAGTCCTTATCAATTGACTGAGTCCATTATAGGATGATGTCAATATTTTTTGGTAATACATCCTTCCTCAATGTCGCACTGGTTACTTCAATGTACCTAAGATCTACAGTGTCCCTACGACTCCAATTTAAAGCACCACAGCTGTGGATCCTAAAAATTAAGTGCATCAAATTGCCATCTATGCCACACCCATTTATTTTTCTCTACTATTCTTCTAAGACTCTCTTGATGACTTTAAATCGCAACTAATTTTAACAATATAATTGATTAGAATGTAAGTAAATGAAGCTAAGAGAAATTCAAAGCACAGATAACATTGATAGCACAAATATTTTTTTTATATTAATATATCATATATAAAATTTAATACAAAATAATGTTCAAAATCTACACAAAATCATAGTGCAATTAGTTTATCTACTCATAGTACAAGGAAATAGATCCATGAACAAGATCAATGGGATAACCTGAGGAAAAAGAAAAAAAATGAATCGAGTAATTCTTTTAAATCAACTCTTGACTGCCTCATTTTTGCTTCCCGATAGAGAACCACAATGAATTCGGTGTGCAAACTCTATCGTGGACCTTCTCCTTAACTTTAACAGGAATAAAATACCTTATAATACTTTAGATCTCACTATAACACACTATATAGCACATAACACTTGGAATTCTCTAAGTGCTATCATTGCACTACACTCACACTCATACTAAACTCATACACTGCCAAAGAGTCTTTTACATTGAAATATCACTCATATTTATAGCCTTTAGATCACTTGCACAGTTATTGGTCTGCTCCATTTTGAAAACTATTCCAAAAATTTCTCAAACTATTTTCTAGAACTTCTCAACTACTCTTGTGAGGCTATAGTGCCTAGGTGTTAGTTTTGTAGTTCTTAGGCATTGTGCTTTCTTATTTTTATTTCAAAATTTTTATTCTAGTACATTGGCGATTCAATGTAGTGCCTTGGTGCTGCAAATTTGATACCATTGTTGTCTTGAGTCCTCATTTTGGTCTTTTCATGGCAGTGATGCTAATTTCTAGCACTTAAGTGCTCTGCTTGCTGTGTCCATGCAAATATTTTCTAAGTCCCTAGCACTGTGGTACTAATTTTCCATTGTCTAGGCGTTGAGTCCTCTATTTTGGGGCTTTAAATTGGGTTTGATCAAGGGTGTAATTTTTATAATTTTCTCCATAATTTAATATTTTTGTGTTTCAACATAAAAATAAACTACAAAAGTATATTCTTCACACATTTTAAATATAATATAGGCAAAAAATATAATAAAATTTTCACATAATTTGTACAAGTCAAATACCCCCAAATTCAAACCATTACTTGTCCTCAAGTAATCCAATATTTTTAAGAAATCCTTGGAATTTTTGTCTGACATAAATTTTGAAAAATTAAGTAATCTTTGAATGCCATTAAATTGAAGTTTTAGATTTACAACTAAACTCCTTATTGTGATGTAATTCCAATTATATTATCCCAAATTTTTAATCAAACTAATGCTTCTTTTACATTAGAAATTTATGTGCATTTTAAGTATATAATTGATTCTTTTGAATATTAATAAATTGGTTTTAATAAATATTATATCTTATTAGATAAATAATCACACGCTATATTTTCTCCCTTAAAGCAACATATTAAATTACTTGTAATAATTTTATTAATTTTCTACTATTATAGATGCCTATTAATAATTTTATAAATATGATACTCAGCCGCAAGTATTTTTTTTTATACACAATTTTTTATTTTTCCCTTTTTGTCCCCGTATTGGTCATGTAGCCCATACTTATTATATATTTTCATCATTTTTTCTATTAGATAAATTTAACCAATTATTACTTTTTTAAATTTAATCTCTAATTGATACTACTTTAGGCTATCTTATTTATTTCAAGTCAATTTATTAAATTCAACAAGAATCTCTTATTTATGTGTTGGTGTATTAGAATTCTTAGTTTGTTCTAAATTAACTTATTTAATATAATTGAATATAAATTTATATTTAAGTGTGTTTATTGTAATTTCTAATTTTTCAATTTAAATTTTGTTCACTAATTTATTTAATTTCAAAATTTTATGTGATACAAATGCTCCAAGTTTTATCAAATAATATGAAAAACAGTTCAATCATTTTATTTGGGAATATTTGAGGACTTATAAAATTATATAAAACTTACTAACATGTTACAGCTCCTTGGCGCTATTGGTACAATGCCTAAGCATTGGACACTGACATTACACATGTAAGATGATATAAGGGAAAAATTTTTTTGCATAAAATTTAAAGGAAATACTAAAAATTTTCCAAACCCATGGTAGACAACATTAAACAAAATTCATAATTATATTAAACATGAATAATTAAAATTACATTTTATAATAAAGAAAGAAAAAAATACAACAACTAATATAAATAAAAACAAGCTACAAATTTAAAATAGAAAAATAAAAATAAACTATCCTAAACTCCTCCTCCTCTTCCTCCTCCTCCTCTTCTTCTTCTTCTTCTTCTTCTTCTTCTTCTTCTTCTTCTTCTTCTGTTGGTGTGAACTAGTAGCTAACATAGGTATTGTGGCTCATCAAGAAATGTAACTTTACTAAAGCCAACATTGAGTTGGTCATTCTCGAACATGTGAGCTAATGCTGAGTTATACTCAACCATATAGAAGAACTGTTGATGTTGCTGACTCATGTAATGGTTAATTTTTCTCCACATCTCCTACTTTCACCAGCTACTTCTCTCAACCTTATGTTGCAGGTTAGACATCTGCTCTCCAAGATCTAGGAGTAGCTCCCCCATAGTTCTAGAAGTCTAGGATCAAGGTAATGGTGTGCGAGAACTTTCCCCCACTTTCATTTTCTCCCATCCCTCCAATTGAACACTTGGTGAGGGCAACCCGAGCGAGTATTATCTCCTCTTCCAGATTCCCCACCACTCCAATAACTAAACATATTGTATAAATTAAAAAGAGGTGGCTATAGCCTACTGTAGAACTACTTTTAATCATGTTACTAATATAATTATGAATAATCCTACCTACATTTATAGAATAGCCATTTTAAATTGTGTAATTCAAAATGGCCCAATCTTTGGTGACCTCATTGATATTCCCACTCGGTATCAAATAGTCCAAAATAAAGTAGTGCCAAGCTTTTGTTTTGTTAGTATAGTGGCGGCAAGAAAATTAATAATATTTTTCTCCCTTCGTTTCAACAATGTATTAGCATTTCTAATAATGAGGTATCTTAGGATCCCATTGAAGCTGGGATGATTATTATAGCATGCAAGATATTCATCGTAAGCATAGTATTGTAAATGATAATATGAATTAATGATACTATTCTCGTAACTTACTCATTTCCCCTTGACGAAGACACACGGTTCCTTCACATTAGCGAAGAATTCCCTCACCACAGGGTTGATGGTGGAGTGGGTTTCATAGGCAAAATGTTCTCGTCGGGTTCATCGAATCCTCTCTTTGAGATCAAATTCTTTTGGATTAGGGCATGGTGGTAGCTTCTGTCTCAACACTAATGAAGCGATCAACATCATAGCTGCATATCCTCCTCTTATTCTTCTGCAAGATTTTGATTAGCATTTTATTGGCTATTGTATTGGAGAGAGGCTAAGAATTAGTTTGCAAAAGGATAGAAGCTTTGAAAGTTTAGGCAATGAATGAAAATGAATTGATTGGTTTTTCTATATAGAGTTTTCTAGCGTCACAATGCTACTTTTGTAATGCTTAGGCGTTGACCTCTCTATCTAATTCGTACAGGTATAACACTGTGATGCTTTAATATAACACATGGGTGCTAGTCAAAAGGTCACAATAGATTACAATGCCATAACTATGTAACCATTTTTTCATAAATTTCTCACTAAACTGTATAGCAGGCATTAATACAATGCCGAGATGCTAGGTTTAGCGTTAATGTGCTAAAATAAATTTATCTTTAATATTAGTTTTGTCTTTCCACCTACCAGTTTTGGATCACCTTTTAATTAGCGTTGAGGCACTATACATGCAACGCTTAAGCTAGATTATTCAGTCCACCTAGCTCTGTTTAATTAATCCTAGAACATAGTGACTATAATTAGGGGATAGCGCCTAGGCACTATGACTAAATTTTGCATTTTTCATCATCTTTTTTATTTGAACACTTTTTACAACTTAATTTATATATTGGGTTGCCTCCCAACAAGCGTTGGTTTAACATCGTCAACCTGATTGGACCGGTGCTTAGTTTTCTATAATGTTAATCAATTTGATCGATCCTTTAAATTGAATTGAGTTTTTTCTATATTAAGACTTAAGTCATTGATCATTCACTTTAAAAAAATTTTAAATTCTCATATCTTGAACAGCAACCGCCCCATGTATATATGTTCTAATTACTAGAAAAGGACCTGACCATTTAGATTTTAGTTTCCCAAAAGATAATTTCATCTCAAATTGAACAATAGTAGATTGCCTAAGCTCAAATTGCTTTTTGAGGAGTTTTTATCATGCCATTTTTTTAGTTGTTCCTTATATATCCTTGAATTTTTACATGCTCTTAATCTTATTTCTTCTAATTCATTCAAGACAATGGAGACTTTTTCTGTCACCTTCTTTATATCATAGTTTAATTTCTTTATAACCTAAAATGATTTATGCTTCCAATTATATTGGTAAGTACCAAGCCTTTCCAAAAACTAATATATACGGAGATATTCCAATATGGGTTTTATATACAGTCCTATAAGGTTATAGTGCATCTAGTCTTGTTGACCAATCTTTCTAGTAAGCTTATAGTTTTTTTTTTAAAAATCTTTTTTATCTCCCTATTTAAAATTTTAGCTTCTCCACTAATTTGGGGATGATAGGCAATAGCTATTCTATGTTCTCCATATTTCAAAAAAAATTATTTTACATATTTATTAGAATAATGAGTACCTTACCACTAATAATGATTATAAGTATTCTAAATTTTATATAAAAAAATTTTGTTAATAATTTAATAATCACCTAAGAATCATTTTTTGGTGTAGAGATAGCTTCTATTCACTTGAAAACATAATATACTCCCACCAAAATATATTCATTTTCATACGATGAAATATATGGTCCCATAAAGTCCATTTCCCATACATCGAAGATTTCAACTTCTAAAATATAATTCAATGGAATTTCATTGACATCTATCACAATGTTTAAGATATTTGTGAGCATCTTTAAATATGGTAGGCCAATAAAATCCACACTATAATATTTTAGCAACTGTTTTATTTCTTTTAAAATGTCCTCCATATTCAGAATCATGACATGATTTAAAAATATCTAAAATTTTATCATTGGAAATACATCTTAAAATCTGATCTGGGCATTTATATATATAAATGGTTCATCCTAAAAATAAGATTTTATATGATGTAAAAACATTTTCTTTTGATGATAATTCATTCCATATGGTATGATTTCACAAACTAAATAATTCAGGATATCTGCATACCAATGAATAATGTTATGTTTATATACAAATAATTGTTTATTTGGGAAATCTTTCTTAATCTCTCCACTAACTTTTAATTCTTCCTTAACCATCAATCTAGATAAATGATCAACTATTTGATTTTTAGTTCCTTTCATATCCTTAATTCCTAGACCAAACTCTTGCAGCAATAAAGCTCTTCTAATTAATCTAGGTTTAGCAGTTTTTTAATAGATAATAGTTGCATGATCAATATATATTATAATTTTTGTTCTAACCAAATAGGATCTAAATTTATCAAAGCCGAAGGCAACAACTAGTAACTCTTTTTCTATGGTAGAATAGTTTAATTGGTTTTCATTGAGAGTTACACCATAATATATCACATAAAATATTTTGTCTTTCCTTTGTCCTAAAATATCACTTATAGTGTATTCTTATACATCACACATTAGCTTAAGAGGAAGGTTCTAGTTAGGTGTAAAAATAATGTGTAATGAACTTAATTTAACTTTTAATAGTTCAAATGCTTCTTGACATTCATGTGTAAAAATAAAGGGCGTATCCTTCTTTAATAAATTGCATAATATTTTTGATATATTTTTAGAAGTATTTAATAAATCTCTTATAAAATCTAATATGTCTAAAACTTCTAACTCCTTTAACATTAGCTGGGGATGGAAGCTTTCTATTATTTGCCCTTTTATCTTATTGAGTTCTATTCTTTTTTTTCTTTTTTTTTAAGATTTTATAACCTAGTACTATTCCTTCTCTAACGATAAAATGATATGTTTTTCCAAGTTAGGTACTAAGTTTTTTTTTTCTTTTCATATCTCTTAAGATTAATGTCTAAGTTATCTATGCAATGTTCAAATGTCAGACCAAACATAGAAAAATTATCCATAAACACTTCAATATAATTTTCAATCAAGTTAGAGAATATAGCCATCATGCAATGTTGAAATGTAGTAGGTTCATTACATATACCAAAAGGCATTCTTCTAAAAGTAAATGCCTCGTAAGGGCAACTGAATGTTAATTTCTCTTGATTCTCAGGTGCAATGACAATTTAATTATATCTTGAATACCCATCTAAAAAATAATGGTATGAATTCCTCACTAGTCTATCTAGCATCTAATCAATAGAGATAATAGAAAATGATTTTTTGAGTGGCTTTGTTTAATTTCTAATAATCAATACAAATTCTTTATCCTGTGATTGTTCTAGTAGAAATGATTTTATTATTTTCATTAGTAACAATAGTCATTCCTCCCTTTTTTTGGCACAAAATGGTTTGGACTAACCCATGTACAATCTAATATAGGATAGATAATTCTTGCATTTAGCCACATTAAAATTTTCTTTTTCACTACTTCTTTCATAATAGGATTTAGTCTTCTTCGATTTTCTATAACTAATTTACTATTTTCTTCCATTAGTATTCTATACATATATATAAAGGGACTAATTTTCTTAATATTTGTTATTATTCACCCAAATGCTCTAATATGTCCTTTTAAAACTTCAAGTAACTTTTCTTCTATAATTTCATTTAATTTTGCTTATATAAGTATATGTAAGGTTGATGATTTACCTAAATAAGCATATTTTAAATGATATGGAAGTTGTTTTATTTCTAATTATGGAGCTATTTTCTTAAGGTTTAGTCTTTCAGATGTCCATTGAAAATTATTAATTGTCATTTCTTCAAGGAAAGCATTTGCTCATCAAATAATTTAGACATAAGACTACCCCTACCATTGTATCAATAATAGTCCTAAGTGAACCTATTAAGCTATTATAAAATGATTGAATAATCAACCAATCAGGTAACGAGTGATGAACATTTTCTTAGTAAATCTTTATATCTCTCCCAAGCCTTATATATTGATTTATTATCTAATTGAATAAAATATGTAATATCATTTTTTAGTTTAGCACTTTTAGATGGTGTAAAATATTTAGCTAGGAATTTTGACCTAATTCATCCCAAGTTATTATAAATCCTTGAGGCAGTAAATTTAACCACATTTTAGCCTTATTTCTAAGAAAAAAAGAAAATAACCTAAGTTTAATGGCATCACTAACTCTATTATATTTGAATGTAGTGCAAATTTCTAAAAAAATTGCAATGTGCATATTAGGATCCTTTATAGGTGAATCCCAAATTGTGAATGTTGCACTATTTGAATTATTGAAGGTTTCAAATCAAAATTGTTAGCTTGAATTATTGGGTTAGCTATACTTTGATGTACCCCATCTACCAATGGTGAGCATAATCCCTAGGAGGTTTATAATATTCTTCTTCTACTTGTTGATTTGTTATTATTAATTCTCTAAGTTGAATTATATGCTCATTTCTAAGTTTCTTACAGAATTTTTCTATTTCTAAATTCAAAGATAAAATTTTAGCAGTTTTGTCACCATGCATTCACTAACATTAAAATATAAATATAAATTGAGCAATAAAAATAAACACAAAATATTAAGATAGATAAACACAAAGTAGTTGAATTAAAAATTACTTAGATTAACTGATATTAACCTAATTTCAATCACCTCAATTCTTGACAATGGCACCAAAACTTGACCTGGCTAAAAGGTATATGCACTTGTTTGTGCCGAATCAAGTAATATAATGATAAATAAAGTATCATTTTTATGAGAATTGAGTGTCAAATTTTTAAGTTAATTACTAGTCGTCTAAGTTATACTTTTTATCCAATCAAGTAATAATGTAAAAGATGAACTCTTTTAAATTTTTTAAATAATAAAATTTAATAATTTAATGACAAGTAGGTGTATTGCTTTTAATAATTTAAATTAATACTATGATTTTGTGTAATTTTGATGTTATTCTGATTAAATTAAGTTTGTGTTGAGCGTAGCGCCATGGCTAGAAAATATTGCGCTTAGATGCTAGTTCTATTTTCTACTTTTTAAATTTGTAGTGTCAACTAGGAGAATAAATGCTATATTGTCTATCTCAGACCGATATAACCAAATCAATCCCTTTAACCAGTTTTTTACCTAGTGCCAATTAAATTTTGAAAGGTCACTTTTCCCCTTATCTCCCTTGAATTGATTGCGAGACCTAAAAATTAATGTATCAAACTATCACCTATAATTATACCTATTTATTTTTCTAACTATTCTTTTAGGACTCTCTCAATGACTCTAGATTACAACTAATTTTAATATTATAATTCATCAGAATGTAATTTAATGAATCTCAAGAAAAATCAAAAGATAGTGAACATAGAAAGTACAAATAATTTTCCTATATTAATAACTCACAAACAAAATTTAATGCAAAATTATAACACAATCAGTTTAACTACTTGTAGTACAAGGACATAGATCTATGAACTAAACCAAAGAGATAACCAGAGAAACATGTAAGAAGGAATGGAGTACATTTCTTCTAAATCCACTCTTAACTGCCTCCTTTCTGCTTCTCGATGGAGAACCGCAATGAATTCAACGTGTGAACTCCATTATGGACCTTCTCCTTAACTTCAAAATGAACAAATACACCTTACATTGCTTTAGAATTCACTATAACACACTAATACAATCTACAACACACAACACTTGGAGTTCTCCAAGTGTTGTCATTGCACTACACTCACACTCATACTAGACTCACACACTATCAAGAACTCTTTTACACTGAAATATCACTCTTATTTATAGCATTTAAGTCACTTGCACAGTTACTTGTCCACTTTCTCTTGAAAATTGCTCTAAAATTGCTCAAATCATTTTCTAGAATTACTAAAACTACTCTGTTCGGGATATGATGCTACGACGCTGGTTCTGTAGTGCCTAGGCGCTATGGTCTCTGATTTTTAGCTTCAATTTTCTAATTCTGGTGCCATGGTACTTCAATGTAGCACCTCAGCTTTGGAGCATCAATGCTGCAAATTTGGCGCCAAAGTACTGCCTTTGCTGTCTTGATTCCTCATTTTGGTTTTCTCATGACGCCATGGGGCTAATTTCTAGTGCTTAAGTGCTATGCTTGTTGTCTCTATGTAAAAATTTTCCAAGTCCCCAGCATTGCACCAGTGATTTTCAGTGCCTAAGTGCTATATTTTCTATTTTGAGGCTTCAAATTAGGTTTGATCCAGTAGCACAATGTTATTTTTACATCACTTAGGCCTTGGGCTGAATTTTTATAATTTATTCTATAATTTAATAATTTTATATTTCAATGCAAAAAATAAACTACAAAATCATATTTTTCACACCTTTTAAGCATAATATATGTATCAAACATAATAAAATTTTCCCATAATTTGCGTAAGCCAGCCGTCCCTGCCATTTGATGTTGCCAGTGTATTACCAACTTCGCACTCGTTGGATTCTCCTATTTCTTCCCCTTCCGATGCATTTCTACTTCTCACTAACTGGATTTTCCAATTTCTGGCACCTTCTGCTCCGCTCTTGCATGCCCAAAAAAGAGACAAGCGAGATGTGTGTGCCGAATTTTCTCGTTTCTCACACCTTCCGCTCCACTCCTGCTTGAAAATGAGAGAAGTGAGACGTCGCTAACTCTCATCTTTCCTCTCACATCCCTTCCGCACAATTCAGTTTGTATAAATCCCGTATGTGCTAACAGGAACCTAAATCCCATACCTGCTAATGGGACTTACGACAAAACAGAGGTGAAATCGAACTGTTTGGCTACATGAGGTCAGGTGGCTAGGTTCATCTGCTAAGGGCGAGATCGGTGCGTCGCTTCGTCTTGCAGCAATGCGATCAGTGGTGAGTGTCTGACAAGAAGATCAAACTCTGTTAATACGATGTTATTTTTGTAAATTTTAATTTTTTAGGTACTAAATATATAAATCTCCATGTTATAAGTGCTATGTATAGAAATCCCCATTTTAAAAAAATTTCATACTTTTTGATTTTGTTATTTCGTGATAAATTTCCTCAACTCATTGATACAAAAATATTGAAAGAAAAGAATTGCTATGACACTAAAAATTTTACTAGTTGAAGCGTGAATCTTGATGTTAAAAGCAAATTGATCCGAAGTTAAAATTGGTCGAGATCGAGCACTTAAAATATCATTGAAAACTTTGGGATATCCGTTAAATCCCTAAATAGTATTCAAACATGGAGTAGTTATAGTCAAATCGAGCGTCTCGATGAGCCGGATCTAACAAGCTCAAGATCTTAAAATTTCGACTTCATGTGAGCATTCAAATATTTAAAATACATCAAATGATCAAAGAGATCATTTTGAGCCGTCGATGAAATGGAGTGGTACCGGTTTTGCATGTATTCTGAGACGTCCACCACGTATAAATACTCTCATTCTTTATATGAGCCAAAGCAAGAGGGAGGAGAGAGCTCTAAAAGCAAGATCCCAAGCGTCGTCTGCCTCGGCGGTCGTCGGCGTCGCCCGCCGTATCCCGTCGGCCGCCATCTCAATCTCTTTTCCATCATGACGACCTTCATCGTCAGTCGTTGTTTCCCGCTATTCACCATCATCTACTACTACTCCTACATTCGACACTATATCTACGTTGTTCTCTCATCTATCTGATTACGTAATCCATTATTGAGAAGATTTTGTACTCTAAAAACACATACATAGTGGATGATTTTCTTGGGCTAGGCCGTGATTTTCCCTCTTTTCGAGATTTTTCACGTTAAAATTCTGGAGTTTTCTTGTTCATTTTTTAAATACCTATGTGCTTTAGATCATGCGGTTAAGGCTAGCTTTTACTCTACCACAACTAGTTTTCTAGCGCAACCTTGGCGTGTCGTGGGAAGAGAGCCCATCAATCACAATTTCACACCCGACGTATGGCCAATAAGCTCAATACCCATCATAACGGAGCCTCCAGCTCCAACTCTCGTCACTCTCAAATCCAATTCTTGAACCAAGGACGTCAAGCTTCTGTCTCACTCCCCCATAATAGACGTGACCCTACTGAATGGAAGTCTCAAAATGAGATAATCTGACTTTCAGAGAAACACAACGGCCATTACCACTGCAAACACACCTCCCCCAAGATCGATCATTAGCCGCGAGAAGTCAAAATTCCGATCTCCTTAACAATGAAGTTCATCCGCTTCCTGACCGTGATGCTAATCTCCTTGACACTGCTAGTTCTACTCATCCATCACGTTCAGCTCAACAGACTGCTAATCCACCAATTATTGCGGGTAGCTTGACCATTCTCGTTCTGTTGATCCCACTCGTCATGTTATACGTGCAGAATTATAAAGCTTAATGCAAGATGAATTTCGCCTTCAACACAAAAATCATCTTCCCCCTCACTGCGGCTATGAAGAATCCTCACCTTTAGCTGAAGCTATTCTTCACCATCTATTCTCGGGTTTCAAGCTTCGAGCATTGATTCTATGATGGGGTGACCCACATGAACACATCGATCATTACTGGGACTATTATACATATTGATGACACACCGCTTTGTCAGGTCTTTCCCATTACCCTAAAGGGGCAAGCTCGCACTTGGTTCTACTCTCTTCCAAGGGGATCCAAGTTTTTTGTGGAACAGTTCATTGCAAACTGGAGGATCATTAAAGATTCCTCCCACCTCTACGGCATTCATCAAAATGAGGGTGAATCAATTAAGGAATACTTCCAGAGGTTCTCCTTAGAAGCTCGTCAAATACCTGGAGTAGACCCTGAACTATTAAGAAGAGTTTTCCTTGGAGGGCTCCGTCCAGGGCCTTTTTACTCATCACTAATGCGAGATACGGTCCGCTTATATGCCGACTTAGTTCATCGCGTGAAAGCACAAATCTCTGTTGATGAGGCTATTACTGCCCATCACAAATAATTTGAGCAATCTGAAAATATAAAACACCCAGAATGCGACGGTCATATCAAAAGCAACAAAAGTCGTGATCTCCCTCCACCAATATCAACGGCGTGAACCATGACCGAAAAGGAATACGCGCTAAACACATCTCGTGTTAACCTCCAATATTCGAGATGAAGAAAATATCAAATGCGCATCCACGAAACCAAATTCAGGAAATCAAGAGCAATATTCTCACTTAGATCGAAGTCGTGGACATACTACTGAGGCATGCAAACAACTCAAAGAAGAAATTAAGAGGCTCATTTAGCAAGGATATCTACTTCGATTTGTGAATAATCAATCGACTCAAACAAACATACCTCCAACTGGGGGGCAACTAGGACAATCATCACAGAAATAACAAAACAATCATCAAATAGTTGGAGAAATTGAAATAATCGTAGGAGGACCAATACTATCTAATCAAGTTCTCATTACCATCTCTAGAGAGTCAGAGTTAAAGAAGTCTCGTATTAATCATTCCATCACTTTTAATGACTCGGACTTAGAAGGTATGCATGTTCCTCATCAAGATTCACTTGTCATCAGCGCAGGGATCGGTGATCCATGCTATAATGTTAAGAGAGTTTTGATTGACAATGGGAGTTCTGTTATTGTCTTATTTTACTCCACATTTCTTAACATGGGTTGGGAAAAGCTCCAACCAGTAGCACCATTATACGGGTTTGATGATAATCGAGTAGAGGGACAATCACCCTTCCTGTTATCCTTGGTGAATTTCCTCGACAAGTGGCTCATTTAATCTAATTCATGGTGGTCAAGTCAGATTCAACATATAACGCTATCTTTGGAAGGCCCCTCCAATCAATTTTCGGTGCAGTCACTTCAGTATATCATCTTAAGATGAAATTTTGAATTTTCTCGACAAGTGGCACATTTAATCTAATTCATGGTGGTCAAGTTAGATTCAGCATATAACACTATCTTTGGAAGGCCTCTCTAATTAATGACTTGATCTCATATTAAGATAAAACTAACTCTGGAGTTGGAGTGTCATTCAACATATAAGCAATCATGTTATCTAAGATAAGCTCAACCACACCCTTATGTGACCTTTAGCATCGAAGATTTTAATTTTCGAGATGAACAAGTACCCCAGAAAGCTTCGCCTGCAGAAGACTTGTTCTCTGTTGCATTATCAGATGACCAATCACTACGAATAGTGCAAGTGGGATCTTTGCTCTCAGACGAACAAATGATAAAATACACAGACTTCTTGCACAAAAATCAAGACATCTTTAATTGGAGTCCGACAGATATGTCGGGGGTCGACCCCAATGTAATCATGCACTCCCTCAAGATTGATCCAACATTCAAACCAATCATCCGGAAGAAGCGGAGTTTTTTGATCATCTCGGCTATTGAACAAGAAGTTAACAAGCTCATTGAAGCGGGATTCATACGAGAGGTACATTACCCTACATGGCTAGCAAATATTGTCATGGTTAAGAAAACAAATGGAACATGGAGAATGTGTATTGATTACACTGACCTTAATAAGGCTTGCAGAAAGATAGTTTTCCTCTTCCTTAATTGGTTGATGCTACACGGACATCAAATGCTCGCTTTTTGGATGCTTACTCGTTACAATCAAATAAAATGAACCTAATGGATGAATAAGCTACAGCATTTCAAACATATAAAGGTTTATACTGTTATAAATTTATGCCATTTGGATTAAAAAATGTTGGTGCTACTATCAGCCTTATGAATAAGGTTTTCGACTATTACGCATAATGGAGGTATATGTGGATGACATGTTAGTGAAAAGCTTGGAAGAATCACTGCATATTTCTGACTTAGAAATATGCTTTAATCTTCTTCGACGTTACAATATGTGACTTAACCCAACCAAGTGTGCTTTTGTGGTTACATCAGAAAAATTTCTTGGATTCATGGTAACCCACGGTGGGATAGAGGCCAACCCCAAGAAAATCAAAACTCTCAAAGATATGACTCCTCCGAAGAACATCAAAGAAGTTCAACGTTTGAATGGATGAATTACTACGTTATCCCGCTTCCTAGCCCATTGGGATAAATACACATTCTTTAAAATATTAAAGGGAGAAAAAATAATTTTTAATAGACTAATGAATGTCGATCGCTTTTGAGCTAAGGGGGTATTTAGTATCTCCACCCTACTATCCAAGCCTATTCAAGGAGAGATGTTATACTTATATCTCGCAGTCTCTTCCCACGTGATAAGCTCAGTTTTAGTGCGAGAAGAAAATGGGATATAATGACCAATTTATTATGTTAGTAAAATTCTCTCTGATATAGAAAGTCATTTTTCACTTGCTGATAATGTGGCTCTGGCTTTAGTTTTTTCAGCGCAAAAATTATGTCCATACTTCCAAGCTCACACTATCGGCGTTTACACTCATTTACCATTAAGGGTCATCCTATAAAACCGAGCATCCGGGAGGTTAATCAAGTGGTGTAGAATTGGGAGAGTTTGATATAAATTTTTATATACTATAAAGTCTTAAGTACTCGTAGACTTTATAGTGGAATACACTGCCCAAACTCTAGAGGAGCTACCTACTACATGCCTTTCGTCTCCTTAATGGACCCTTTATGTTGATGGAGCTTGAAATCTTGGTGTTGGCAGAATCTTACTTATTTCCTCCCCTGTGAAATTCCTTAGAGTATGGACTTACTAAAATTTCTACAACTAATAATATGGTGAATATGAGGCTCTCATAGCGGTTGAGACTCGTCATTGACTGCGAAGCTCAAGACTTAGTGATCCCGACTCTCAACTTGTCACCTCCCAAGTTGAGGGAAACTTTAATCATAATCCTGGTACACCATATCTTGCCCATTTCAAGACACATCAAATCATTCACATCTTGCTAGAGAAGAATACTGGTCTCTCAAAGCTTGCTACATCACTACTAGGGATCTATTTAAGAAGACATGTTGGAGAAATATATTTTTCTAGTATTCAAGGGTTATGGGTAATTCAAGTAATTAATGAGATAAAGGAACATTCGTGGATGGACCCCATCCTGTCTTTTTTTATAAGAAGGAACCCTTTCTAAAGACCCAACTTCTGCAACTCATCTCCGAAGACAAGCTTCAAACTTTACTATTATGAGGTAAACTATATAAATGAGCTTTCTCACGTTACCTCAAATGCCTCTCACCTTGAGAGGCGATTACATTAAGAGAGGTTCACTAGGGGATATGTGGAGAACACCTGGGAGGAAGGGTGTTAGCCTTAAAATTATAAGGCAAGGGTTCTATTACGATGAAATAAGGCACTTGGAGTTCACAAAAAAATGTGCAAGTTGTCGGTTCTAACCTCTCCTCACATACATCTGAGCTCTCATCCATTCAAAGCTCATGGCCTTTTGCTCAGTGGAGAATTGATATCATGGGATCTTTTCTGATAGCATCAGGGCAACGAAAATTTATCATTTTAGCCGTCGACTACTTCACTAAATGGGTAGAAGCCGAACCACTCGCTAAAATCGTGGAGACAAATGCTAAACAATTTATTTGGAAAAATATAGTATGTCGATTCGGTCTTCCTGCAAAGATCATCACTGACAATGGAACCCAATCTACTGGAAAAGTCTTTACATCCTTTTGCAAAGATCTTCACATTCAGCTGCTACAAACGATTGTAGCACATCCTCAAACAAACAGACAGACTGAAGCTACTAACAAGTCTATACTCAAAGGACTAAAAATATGTCTTGAGAAGGTTGGGGGCAATGAGTTGATGAGCTCTCTAATGTTCTTTGAGCTTACCGCACTACATCACGCACCCCGACTGGTAAGATACCATATAACTTGTGTTTTGGCTCATCAACTCATAAAATTTCTATCAGGGTTCCAAGTCCAAGAGTTCAATTATTCGATTATGATGGTAATGAAAAAAAAACTCAAACAACACCTAGACCTGCTCCCCGAAACCCATGACATGGCCCTACTTCGGACTACTTCCTATCACCAAAGAGTAGCTCATCACTTCAATAGAAGAGTAAAATTGTCCCATATCTGTCGGTGATTTGGTCCTGTGAAGTCTCGATGCTGCAGGCAAAGGCCCTCAACGCAATAAACTATCACCTCTTTGGGATGGCCCATATGTGGTTATAGCTATGGTAAAGCCAGGAACATTTAAGCTCAAGGATTTAGAAGGAAAAACTTTACCTCGAACTTGGAACACCGAAAATATTATTAGTGGATTCAATTCAACCTCATCATATTATTATTCGTCGAATAATATTCCACCAATTACCGGATATGTAAAAAACAAAATAAGAGCATATCATCTAAAAAATTATGACGTAACATGATGATATAAGAAAGAATCAAGATTCTTATACACGTAATAACAATACATAAAAAACAAAATGCATCCTCAAGTGATGCTACATCATATCGGTTAATGATATCGGCGTCCTCACCACTAGGAGATGCTCCTTGGACTCACTCTCAACTCCTTCATCTCCTGAATCTAATGAAGAGTCTTCAGACACTTGGCTGGGAGATAGATCCTCAACACTGGCTCCGATCTTGTGATGCACTAAGCGGATTCCTTTTAGGAATCCTAGGATGAAGCCCTCCTCTAAACATTGGTGCTCCAAGTCCTTCACTTCAACATCAAGAATATGATTACGAGCTTCCTGAATATGGTCTTCGATTATACCGCGATAAGCTAGAGAGATCTTAAAGTCTTCCACTGCCTTCAAGAAGATTTCATTTGCTTCCACTTCTGACATTATATGCTCCTTCTCAGAAAAACGATCATGTAATGCTTTCTTCTCCAATTCAAGAGCTCTCTTCTCCACTACAAGTGCCTTGAGTCTTTTCTCTTCGTGATCTGTTCTCACCTTAATCACTCATCACGTGCGCTCCACCTCGACACTAGAGAAAGAGACATGTTTGCTAGCTCGGTTCACGAGGTGATCCTCCAAAGTCGCCACTTTGGCCTTAATACTCATCTTTCATACTCACCTTGCGGATATTTTACCTTCACAAATTCAGATTTCACTCATCTAAAGCGACACCCAAATGAGCCATCGCCTTAATATTTGAGTTACTTATAAAAAATCATCACAAATATTAAATGAAGAAAAGAAGGAGGAGAAGACGCATCAATTGATTCACATTGATGTCCGTGCATATGTGATTTAACACCTTTTAGAATGTGTGGCTTAGAAATGAACTCCCATCATGAGTTGAAACAACTAAATTCTCGGAGGTCAACGGGGTGAACATCTTCTTTATGCTCGACATAGTCACTCCAGCACATGTCTTTTTTTATAATTAAGATGAAGCATTACTACCACCGTGATTCCGTAACAAGCTTCTTGATAGAACCTTATGAGTATGAGGAGACCTTTCATCACCTTTACTTGACCTCTTCAGCGGAAGAGCATGAGATCTTCCTTCCTCGATGGAAAGGCTAACTTTGAACATCTTATCTTCAACTATATATTTGCCAATGTGATGTAACTCATGTTGCAAGCTTCCTACATCAGGAATATTAAGAGTTGCTAGGATGACATTCTCCTCCATCAATAATGGATCTGGAAGGTTATTCAATCTTCCCCATCTCTCAGGGAGGCCCCACTCATTTTTCACAAAAAAGAATCCATTAGACCAATTTTTAGGCGGATCTCGTGCTAAAAATTCTATCCAATTCTTTATAGCTCGATAAGAAACATGTCCTTGAGCATCACATGTGAATCTACACATTTGGCACAAGTATTTGATGTTCAAAGTAACACCATGCTCTTTAAAGAAGACAGCCAAACCGACGATGCCACTAAAGCCCGAAATAAAAATTGTGACAAAGCTACAACACATATTTTGAAGATCTCAATCAGTCAGGAAGTGATCGCCTGAAAGAATCATCTCGAGAAATAGTGAAGTATCGAAGGTCAACGAGCTCGATCAAACCTCTTAGCACCAACTCATTAGGAAATGAAATTTCCTAACACCATTAAACTATCTGATGTGATAAGGGATGGTATATCGTCTGTAGCTGCCATGCTATGGGTTTTCCTCCAGCCATCACCCTGTAAAAATACATAATAAATAAGTAAAGAGGGGAAGAAATGACAAAAATCTGAAAATTTTGTGAAGCTACTCACTCACCCCAATACTTGGGCATACCCTTTTCTCTCATGGACTTGTAGAATTTTTTACCTATGATCGAAAGGACATGCATACATGAGATCAAAAGAAAGGGGATAGAGATAAAGCTATTCCACCCATTGATGCTCTTCTGAAATTACACTTAAACTTTATTACGTTCAAATGGCGGCTCTAATTGCAACTTCGCCATGGCAATTACTCGACCATTGAACCATCCATCAAAGTTTGAAGAAATCAATTTCTCACTACGGGTCTTGATCGCCTCCAAACCCGGTCGGTCCAACGAGGTCAGTTGACACCTCTTTCGAGGAAAAACTGAAGCTTTGCTGTATGAACTACAGGTCTTGATCGCCTCCAAACCCGGTCGGTCCAACGAGGTCAGTTGACACCTCTTTCAAGAAAAAACTAGAGTCTTGCCGTATGAACTACGGGTCTTGATCGCCTCCGAACCCGGTCGGTCTGACGAGGTCATTTCACACCTTTCGAGGGAAAACTAAAGCCTTACAGTATGAACTACGAGTCTTGATCGCCTCCAAACCCGGTCAGTCTGACGAGGTCAGTTGACACCTCTTTCAAGAGAAAATTGGAGCCTTGCCGTATGAACTACGATTCTTGATCGCCTCCGAATGACCTTCACTCAAGAAAAAGAGAAATGTTAGAGCATTGAAGAAGTGTACCTTCTCCCTTGGCCCTAGAGGGGTTTTTATAAACCCCCTTGTAAGGGCAAAAGGATAAAAAATCGTCAAAACTCAAAGCCAAAAGCGCCCAGCCGTTAAAACCGTTGTTTGAGTGCCCGCGCCACTCCACTGCCAGCGCGCCAGTAACCGCTATACTGCCTTCGCCACGTGGGCCCAAACCGCCCGTCGAGCATGGCCGCAACGCCGCTTGCCGTGGCGCCCTTGCCACAAACTCGCGCCCGCCGGGCGTCGCGACCAGCGTGCCCGCGTATCCGACCATAACCCGTCGACCAAGCGACCCAGCCCTCGCGCCGACCCAGCGACCATCGACGGACCGCGATGCCCGCGACCCACCATGACGAAGCGGCTGACCATCCATGGGCATCTTCCCTGCGCATGAGCCGCCTCCCGCTCCACGGGCGCGTAAGTGCCGGATGGTCGTAATCCCGAAATCTTATGCCATACCCCACACATTGTGCCCGCACACTGATCATAATCTTGTGTTCTCATGAAGATTTGTTCTTTCAAAATATATGGTTAATGGAACTATAAATTTCATTGAAGAATTTGCTATTTTCAAGTATATGTCTTATATATTCTTAGATGATTGAGATAATGTCATCCAAAAATAGGGGGGCAACTGATATGACACTGAAAATTTTACTAGTTGAAGCACGAATCTTGATGTTAAAAGCAAATTGATCTAAAGCTGAAATTGGTCAAGATCGAGCACTTAAAATATCATTGAAAACTTTGAATATCAGTTAAATCTCTAAATAGCCCTCAAACATGGAGTATTTATAGTAAAATCGAGCGTCTCGATGAGCCGAATCTAACAAGCTCAAGATCTTAAAATTTTGACTTCATTTGAGCATTCAAATATTTAAAATACATCGAATGATCAAAGAGATCATTTTGAGCCGTCCGATGAAGTGGAGTGGTACGGGTTTTGCATGTATTTACAGAGACGTCACTTCTCCAATCTATAAATAGCCCCTCATTCCTCATATGAGGGGAGCCAAAGCAAGAGGGAGGAGAGAGCTCTAAAGCTTGAATATTCTCCAAGCACAATCGTGCCACCACTCGACAGTCGTCAACCACGCCACCGCCGCTGATCCTCGCCGTCGTCAATCTCTGTCGGTCTCCATTATGATGACCCTTATCGTCAGTCGTTGTTCCCCGTTGTTCACCATCTCATACCACTAAGAAGTGTTACAACTGCCACATAGCATTGTTTATATCTCATATACAATTCTGTAATCCCATTATCGGGAAGATTTTGTACTCTGAAACAGATATATAATGGATGATTTTTACTGGGCTAGGTCCCGTCATTTTCCCCTCTTTTCGAGGTTTTTCATGTTAAAATTCTAGAGTTTTCTTGTTCACTCATTAAATACTTGTGTGTGCTGGATTTCATAATAAGGCTAAGGCGTAAACTTTCACTCTACCACAACTTATTTTCTAGCATGCAACAAGAATCTTAAAAAATCAATGCACTTTCATCATAATTATTATAATTATTGCTTAATATTTAAAACTCTCTCTCTCTCTCTCTCTCTCTCTCTTATTATGGATAAGTCTTTTTTAATGAAATTGTTTTATTAATTATCCATTCATCTCCTTTTACTATTTTAGCATACATAATAGCTCTTATTTTAAAAGAAAATTTAGTTCTAGTGAAAATAATAAAATTAGTCATGAAGTTCAAAAATTTTTTTAAATCCATCAATGCAGGTTTGAGCTCATATGAGAAAGATTATATGTATTTTTAAAATTCTTAGTTTGTGTCCTCACTAATATAGGGTTGTAATCGAGCCAAGCCGAGCATAGTACCTATCAGATTGGACTTGGCTTAAATAAATTAAAAATTGTTGCGTGCTAGAAAACCAGTTGCGGTACAGTGAAAGTTTACGCCTTAGCTTTGTTGTGAAATCCAGCACACACACAGATATTTAAAGAGTGAACAAGAAAACTCTAGAATTTTTACGTGAAAATCTCGAAAGAGGGAAAAATCACGCCTAGCTAAAATCTTCCACTATTATAGACAAAATCTTCCGTCTGATTACATATGAGAAGGGAACTACTATGTAGTCGCGTTGGTGGTAACGCTTGGTGATAGTAGATGGTGAAGCGATGGGGGGCGACCATTGACGATAAAGGTCGTCATGATGGAGACCGATGAAGATTGATGACGGTAAGGATTAGCGGCGGCTGCGGCGGCCGACGGCGGTGGTTGACGACCGTCGAGTGGTGGTAGGATTGTGCTTGGAAAATCTTCAAGCTTTAAAGCTCTCTCCTCTCTCTTGCTTGGCCTCCCCTCATATGAGGAATGATTTATAGGTGGAGGAGTGGGGTCTCAGAATACATGCAAAATCCAACCACTCCTCTCCATCCATGACTCATGATGATTCCCTTGATCATATGATGTATTTTGTGTATTCAAATGCTCAAATGAAGTCAGAATTATGAGATCTTGGGCTCGTTAGATCCGGCTTGTCGAGATGCTCAATTTGACTATAAACACTCAATGTTTGAGAGTTATTTAAAGATTTAACTGACATCCCAGAGTTTCCAAGGATATTTTAAGTGCTTGATCACAACCAATTTCAACTTCGGATTAGCTTGCTTTTAGCATCAAGATTCGTGCTTCGGGTAGTAGTATTTTCAGTGTCATATCAGTTGCCCCCCTATTTTTGGATAATATTATCTCAATCATCCAAAAATATATATGTCAAATACTTAAAAATAGCAAATTCTTCAATGAAATTTGAGATTCTATTAACTACACATTTTGAGAGAATAGATCTTCATAGGAGCACAAGATTATGACTACAGAAGCAGATGCAGGGCTACGGATCTATGTAGGTATGCGCCGGTGTAAGATTTTGAGGTTACGGACTCATCTCGAGCAGTGCTTGAGGCCAGGTGCTTCATGAGTGTGTGGGCCAGCGTCGCAGCCCATGAGCCATGAGCTTCAGGCAGTTCTCGCAGCGACGGCGGCGTCGCGGTAGCGTCAGCGGCGAACTCAGCGATCGCCGACGCCACGCGATGGGTGGTAGAGTGATCTGGCAGTCACTGTGCAGAAGTGCGAACCACGCAGGCGTAATGGCGGCCGGCGTGGTTGCATGGGCCGCGTTCGAATGATTAGCGTGTCGCGCCACCGCAGCGGCGGCGCGAATGAGCCCAAACAACAATTTTTGATAGTTTCGGGCAATTTTTGGCAGTTTTGGACAGTTTTTGATGATTTTTTACTTTTTTGCTCCTAGAAGGGGTCTATTAAAACCCCCTAGGGCCAAGAGAGAAGAAACACTTGTTCAATGCTCTAGTGCTTCTCTTCTTCTTGAGTAAGGGTCGTTGGGAGGTGATCAGGCACAGAGCTCATCTGGCGCTCGGTTTTCCTTTGAAAGAGTTGGCCGCCTGGGACCGACCGGGTTTGGAGGCGATCAAGACCCGTAGTTCATACAGCGAGGCTCCGGTTTTCTCTCGAAAGAGGCATTGACTGCCTTTGTCGGACCGATCAAGTTTGGAGGCAATCAAGGCCCATAGTTCATACGACGAGGCTCTGATTTTCCCTCGAAAGAACTACCCTTGTTCGATCGACCGGGTTTGGAGCCAATCAAGGCCCGTAGTTCATACAGCAAGCCTCCGATTTTCCCTCGAAAGAGGCATTGACTACCCTTGTCGGACCGTCCGGGTTTGGAGGTGATCAAGGCCCGTAGTTCATACGACGAGGCTCCGGTTTTCCCTCGAAAGAGGCGTTCGCCTCGACCGACCGGTTGAGGTGATCAAGGAGATGATAACCCGAGGTTAGGCGATACTCCGATGGTATGCCGGTGGTCAGCGGTGATGGTGGCTGACAGTGTCAGCGATAACCGACGATGGTGGTGAAGATTCGGATAATTGGTGCGATGGCCGGCAGCAGTAGTCAGTGCATGATGGCCACTGATGGTAGCCACGAGGTGGTCAGCGGCGGCAAGCGATAATGGTCAGCAGTGGCACTTGCGTCGGTAATGGCGAGATATGACGAAAAAATGCAGCAATGGTCGGTGGCGGAACCGGCAGTGGTTGAGGCCAGCGTGGCGCATCGCGATGTAGTCAATGGTGCGGCGGCGTCGGTAGTCAGCAGATGACCACACGATGGTGGTGACCGGTGAAATTATCAGCGATGGTGTGGCGATGGCCGGCGGCAGTAGTGGCTGGCGGACCGGCCTGATGGTTAGCGCGGGGTAATTCGAACAATGCGATTAATCGATGGCGGCAGCGTGATGTCAGCGAGCATAATAGGAGATGATGGTATACCGTGAAAATTACTGCGATGGTCAGTGATGCCGAACGATTATCGATGTGGTAATCTATAGTGGTTGGTGCGGCGGTGGTATGCAATAACAATAGTAGTTAGCATGGCGACGCCGTCAATGTCGTGGGATGACCGACGATGATTGTGACCAGCGAAGATTCGGCGATATTGGCGGTAGCAGACCGGCAGAATTGGTCGGCAATTAACCGGCAGCAGTAGTCAGCAATTAGCGAAATGCATTAAGTCAGCAGATGAATAACAACGATGGTGGTAGCCGGCGAACCATTGATAGTGGTGGCCGGTAAGACTGATAGTCAGCCAGCGATAACCGGCAACGTGGTCAGCAGCGGCAATGCAGCAGTAGTCGATAGTGGCGGCATCGCCAGTAGTCAGCGAGATGACCCGATGATAATGGTGACCAGCGAAGATTATAGCCGGCACGATATGGCGATGGTGGTGCATCCGACGGTGGTCGACAGTGAGCGGTGACTTCAGCGTCGGTAGTCGGCGGGGATGGCCGGCTATGATGGTTAGCACGAGATCGTTAACTATCCGGTTGTTTGTCGAGTGTGACTCGATGACGTTAACAACATGGAAGAGGTTGAATTAAATCGTGAGGATTTTGACCCATCCAGGTTGTTTGTCGAGTGTTACGGCGATGGCGTTAACTCTGGAAGAGGCCAAATTGAATCTGCTGAGAATTTTTTACCTATCCGAGGTTATTTTTCAGAGTATTACCCGATGGTTAACTGTGGAAGGGACGTGAAGTCCACCGCCTTTTGACCTATCCTAGGTTGTTTTGAGTGTTATCCGATGACGTTAACCTATGTGGAAGAAGTTGAATTGAATCCGCTGAGATTTTGACCTATCCGAGGTTGTTTGTTAGGGTGTTACCCGATGACGTTAACCTGTATAGAAGAGGTTGAATTGAATCCGTTGAGGATTTTGACCCATCCGAGGTTGTTTGTCAGGGTGTTACCCAATGACGTTAACCTATATGGAAGAGGTTGAATTGAATCCATGATTTTGACCTATCCGAGGTTGTTTGTTAGGGTGTTACTCGATGACGTTAACCTGTATGAAAGAGGTCGAATTAAATCCGCTAAAGATTTTTGACCTATCCGAGGTTGTTTGTCAGTGTGTTACCCGATGACGTTAACCTGTATGGAAGAGGTCGAATTGAATCCGCTGAGAATTTTTGACCTATCCGAGATTGTTTGTCAGGGTGTTACCCGATGACGTTAACCTATATGGAAGAAGCCGTGGGAAGTCCACTAAGGACCTTTTGACGCATCCTAGATTGTTTGTCAGAGTCATTGCTCGATGACGTTAACCCGTATGGAAGAGGTCAAATCAAAACATCCATTTGTGGTTGTAGCCAAAGTTGCTTCTTAACCTTGGTCGTGTTTTCCCATAAGTATGATTGGAAAATCATAATTTGCAAAGCTATATCTCTTCTCAATATTGAAATATCCTCCAACTTTGACTTGTTTCTTGGGATGGTAATCGATTAAATGCTTAACATGGGCGATTTTTTGAGATTAAGAGTTGCCCCCCAGTTTTCGACAAAATCTGAAGGAACGAAGTTTGATGAATCTTCATTCTTCGCTTGCGCTCCTTAAAAGCTTGAAATGCTCCACCTCGATGGTGGTTTTGATCTTGTTGGAAAACTTGGTTATACAAGATGAAATAATGGGAATCAGTTCCCACGGCTCAGCTGTTGTGTTCTAGAAAACTAGTTCTGTAGAGTGAAAGTTTACTTAGCTTTGTTGTGAAATCAAGACACACAGTATTTAAAGTGAACAAGAAAACTCAATTTTTACGTGAAAATCTGAAAGAGAAAACGCTAGCCGGTAAAATCTTCCACTATGTATCATTTGAGACAAAATATTCCGATCGCGGGATTACAGATTGCATATGAGAGGAACAACAACTATGTAGTCACGTTGAGTAATGGTTGCTAGTGGTAGAGATGATGGTGAAACGGAGGCATTATTGGCGATGAAGGTCGTCATGATGATAGAGGCGGAGATTGTGATGACAGGATCAAGCGGCCGTGGCGGTGGTTGGCGACGTCAGTGGTGGCAGATTGTGCGGAGAATCTCTGCTTTAGAGCTCTCTCCTCTCTCTTGGCCTCTCATATGAGGAATGAGGGCTATTTATAGATTGGAGGTGGCATCTCGTAAATACATGCAAAATCGAACCACTCCTCTCCATGGACGCTCATGATGATTCCCTTGATCATATGATGTATATTTTATGTATTTGAATGCTCAAATGAAGTCAGAATTATGAGATATTGGGCTCATTAGATCCGACTCGTCGAGATGCTCGATTTGACTATAAAAACTCAATGCTTGATAGTTATTTAGAGATTTAGCTGACATTACAGAGTTTCTAATGATATTTTAAGTGCTTGATCTCGACCAGTTTTAACTTCGGATTAGGTTGCTTTTAGCATCAAGATTCATGCTTCGACTAGTAGTATTTTAAGTGTCATATCAGTTGCCCTCCTATTTTTGGATGACATTATCTCAATCATCCAAAAATATATATGTCAAATACTTGAAAATAGCAAATTCTTCAATAAAATTTGAGAGTCAATTAACCACACATTTTGAGAGAATAGATCTTCATAGAGCACAAGATTATGACTAGCTGTAGTAGCGGATGTGTAGGTATCTTGGATCAGATTTGAGTTACGGACTCATCCGCAGACGTGCTTTCCTTGGCCTTGGTACTAATGGACTGGAATTTCAAATTTCATTGAAGAATTTATTATTTTCAAGTATTCGATATATATATTTTTGGATGATTGAGATAATGTCATCCAAAAATAGGAGGGCAACTGATATGACACTTAAAATACTACTAGTCGAAGAACGAATCTTGATGCTAAAAGCAAGCTAATCCGAAGTTGAAACGGTAGATCAAGCACTTAAAATATCCTGGAAACTCGATGTCGGTTAAATCTCTAAATAACTCTCAAACATTAAGTGTTTATAATCAAATCGGCGTCTGACGGATCTAACGAGCCCAAGATCTGATAATTCTGATTTCATTTGAGCATTCAAATACACAAAATACATCATATGATCAATGGAATTATCATGAGCCGTCCGATGGAGAGGAGTGATTTGATTTTGCATGTATTAAATACCACTCCCAATAATATCTCATTCCTTATGAGGAGGCCAAGCAAGAGAGAGGAGAGAGCTCTAAAGCTTGAAGATTCTCCAAGGACAATCCTGCCACCACTCAACGGTTGTCAACCACGGCCGCCGCCATCAGCCGCTGTCGCTGATCCTCGCCATCGTCAATCTTTGTCGGTCTCCACCATGACGACCTTCATCGTCAGTCGATGTTCCTCGCAGTTAACCATCATCTGCTACCACTAGTAACTGTTACCACCTGAACGTGACTACATAGTTGTTGTTTCTTCTTATATGCAATCGTGTAATCCCATTATCGAGAAGATTTTGTACTATGAAACAGATACATAGTGGAAGATTTTTACTAGGTTAGGCCCTGTGGTTTTTTCCATCTTTTCGAGGTTTGCCACGTAAAAATTCTGAAGTTTTCTTGTTCACCCTTTAAAAATACCTTATGTGTGGATTTCACTGAAAGGCGTAAACTCTCACTTATGGTTTCTAGCCAATAAAATTATTCATGTTCGGTTCGAGTTCGAGCCAAGCTTTTATATAGATGTTTAAACTTGGCTTGCTTAATTTTATTAATGTTCAAGCTTGATTTGTACTTGACTTGTTTGAAATAATTGAATGAATATGTAATTGAGTTAATTAACGAGTTTTAAATGAGTACTTAAGTTTTCTCTAATTTTTTGCTACAATTATCATCTTAAATCTTATGCAAGTTTTCCGCACAATACAAAATCTAGATTCTAAAAAGAAATTAAATCATGAAAAATTTAGTAAGGAGTAATTTGGCTAAAGTATATATAAAAATTAAGAGCTAATGTTCTGATAATATGATACAGCCCACGAAAGTCAATGTGAAGATGAGAGAGTGGTCAATGAAAGTCAATGTGAAGACAAGGAAATAAATAATGGAAGTCGATGCAGAAGAGGAGTTAGAGCTTCGCTTCAAGGGACGAAGTCAGCTTAGGGCTTAGGGCGTGAACTGCAAATGCGAGAATAAGAAAAAACTACGAGATCCGCGACTCAGCTTCTAACTAAGTGCTGAGCCCGTGAGTCGTGACTTGAGTTTGTTGGGTCGCCAATTTAAAAGTAATTTTTTAGCCTTAGTTAAACATTTCTATAATTCATATATGTGTTTTTTATTTTTTTTTACTTTGAACATTTATCCTATAATTTATAAAGTTATAATCTCAATTATATTATATAAATATTTAATTAAATATATAATCTATTTTATAAATTATACTACTAAATTATAATATATTTTTATTAAATATATAATTAAAAAAAAATCATAAATTATAGTTACTCATATTTTTAAGATAATAAATGAATTATCACCGAACTTAATATCAAGTATTTAATAAATTAATTGTCGAACAATAAATGAGTATATTCATGAACATAACCAAGCGAGTATGATTATGTTCATGTTCAGTTCATTTAATCTTGGAGTTTTAAAAAAAATGTTCAAATTTATTTATTTATTAATTTGAACAAATATAAATGAGTATTAATTGAGGAGTTCAAATAATTCAATGAATACTCACTAAAAACTTTTTTTTCCGCCTCTCACCGCCAAAGAGGTCGGAAATAAATGAAGCTTCATTGTGAGCTTGTGCAAACATGCGAGACACAAATAGTAGGGATTTGATGGAGAAATAAATGAAGTGGTCGATTTGAGTATTGGAAAGATTTTGGATGGTATAAAAGCAAATTCAAGATTTTAAGTGCTAGATATGTTATTTACAATCTTTTAGATGATATGTGCATAAATCCCCAATATATTTTGCATTCAATATCTAATCTAGTATATAATGCAGCAATTCCCTTTTTATCGTGTCACACGACAGGCTAGGGTTCTTCTTTCGGTGGTTTCACACTGCGTAGTCCCTGACCTACGTTTGACGACCTGCATTCGACGACTTGCATTTGGCGACTTGTGTTCGGCCATTAACCTTCGAGTCTCACAGAAGGCTAGGGATTTTCGGTTCTTCCTTTCAGTGGTTTTGTGCCGCCTATTCACCCGAATTTTGAACCTCTCGGTTCGGTGACTTGCGTCCAACATTCGACGACCAATGTTCGGCGATCAGCATCAGTGACCAGTGTTCGAGACAGAGCAGCAGTCATTCACTCTCACAATCTCACAGCCCTCGCTTAAACCTCACGTTGACACATCTAGGTATTCTTCCTTATTCTTCAATTTCACCATTGAGTTGTTTGTGGCTTATTGTTTTAGATGAATTTTTATTTAGTATTTTAGTTGTGATATGTTATAAAGAGCAAAGAACTTCTTGGTCTACATTGCAATGAGAACCATTATGCTCATTCCTTATTTAATGAACATGATGGGTATGCATCATTATGCCTTGAGTGAAAGTGAACATATTTATGTTATGTTTTGAAGTTACATTTAGTGATTAGTGAATGGTATGCATACATAAAATTCTAGTCGTTTAATGATTTGCAATGCATAGGTACATGGCTTTGTTAAACTTGATGAATGATGTTATAAAAACCTCCTTTGGGCCCTAGGAGTCCCGCCTATATACTTTATGCTTATGAACATGCTTAAATTATGAATTTATGTTTTTTAAATAGACATACACCTCAAATAAATTATGCATTAATCATAGTTACATGGAGTCTTGAATCATGCTTTCCTTAAGCTATGCAAATTTTTAATTGTTTTACTTAAGTGTTATATTTGAAACATGTTTTAAAAAATTTTTACGTGCTACATTAATAAAAGATAATGAGCTCTATTGGTGATACATCCGGAAGTGGTGAAGCTTCAACAGAGCCTAACGTAGAAGAAAATAAGCCATTATGGAATCATGTCACTAAGTTGGGAAGAGTTTCTAATGGTGGAGGAAATGTGACATTTAAATGTAATTACTGCAGTGTAACTTATAAAGGATCACATTCAAGAGTGAAAGCTTATTTACTTAAGATTACTGGTCATGGAACTAAAGTTTGTCCCAAAGTAAATTTCAAGCAAATAAATGAAATGCAAAAGCAAGTTGATGAAGCTGAGTTAAGGATAAAAAATACTCTTCCTAAAGAGATACCATTGCCAAGTACTCAAGGTTCATGTTATTCAACTTCTTCTTCAATTTGAATTGATGACATTAATGCAGGCTCATTTAGAATGAAAGGGCACGAGTCTAAGAAAAGATAAGGTATTACAGATGCTAGCTTGGAAAAGACATTTAATCTGCATATAAGAGAACAATTAGATGGTGAAATAGCAAGGATGTTTTTCTCGACTAGCCATCCTTTTAATTTGGCAAGAAATCTACATTATAAAAATGCATTTACTTTTGCATGCAATAATAATATTGCATGTTATGTGCTGCCAGGATATAATGTCATCATATCAAAATTATTGCAAAAAAGAAAGAACTAATATTGAGAAATTGCTTGAGTCTACAAAAGAGACATGGAAAGAGAAAGAAGTAAGTTTAGTATGTGGTGGTTGGACTGATCCTCAAAGAAGGCCACTTATTAATTTTATGGCTATATCAGAGAATTGTCCAATGTTTATAAAGATAGTAAATTGTGAAGGGCAATTTAAAGAAAAAATTTTCATTTCTAATTTAATTAAATAGGTAATTATGATGATTGTCCATTCGAATATTGTTCAAGTTATTACTGACAAAGCTCCAGTTTGTAGGGCAGCTGGCTTACTTGTTGAGCAAACATATCCTCACATTTTTTGGACACCGTGTGTTGTGCATACTCTCAATCTTGCTCTAAGGAATATATGTGCTGCTAAAAATACTAAGGCAAATGAGATCACATACAATGAATGTCATTGGATTACAGTTGTTTTTGGAGATGCTATTTTTATAAAAAAAAAATTATTATGAGTCATTCTATGAGGCTTTCAATCTTTAATGATTTTTCCTAGTTTGAAGATGCTTGCAATTATTGATACTCATTTTGCTTCAATAATTGTGATGTTCAGAAGGTTTAAGCAAGTTAAAAATGCACTTCAAGCAATGGTGATTAGTGAAAAATGGTAATGTTATTGTGAGGATGATATTGGAAAAGCAAGTCATGTAAAAGAAAAATAACTTGACGACTTATGGTGGGATAAAGTAGATTATATTTTATTATTTATTGATCCTATTTATGAGATGCTTAGAATTACAAATACTGATAAGTCTTGCTTGCATTTAATCTATGAGATATTGGATATAATGCTAAGTAAAGTGAAAGAAACGATATACAGACATGAAAGAAGATCATATGATGAAGAATCAAACTTTTGGACTGTTGTTCATATCATTTTGGAAGATATCTGGAACAAGAGCAATACACCTCTATATTGTTTGGCTTATTCTTTAAATCCAAGGTAAATCTTATATTTTTTTTAAATTTTACTGTCTAATTTATAATTTATAATTTCATTATCAACTAATTTTTATTTTGTATTTTACTGAAAAGATTTTCAAGTAAGGAGTGGTTTCAAGAGAATCCTCAACCTGTGTCTCCCCAAAAAGATTTGAAAATTTCAAATATGAGAAAAGCTTGCTTGAAACATTATTTTCCAAATGAAGAGGAAAGAAGAATGATGAATACAGAGATAGCTAAATTTTTTGGATATTTAGAGGAATTCGGTGATCAAGAATCTCTATGTGACAGGTGGAAGATGGATCCAAAGATGTGGTGGTTGATTCACGGAGCTTCAACACCATTACTTCAAACTATTGCTATAAAACTTCTTGGCTAGGTTTCCTCTTCATCTTGTTGTGAAAGAAATTGGAGCACATATTCATTCATACAATCAATGAAGAGGAACAAAATTACACCACAATGTGCTGAAGATTTAGTTTATGTGCATACTAATCTTCATCTTCTATCAAGAAAGACACCAAATTATATGGAAGGTGATAACAAGATGTGGGATATTGCAGGTGATGGATTTGAGTCTCTTGATGATATGGGAATAATAGAGATTGCAAATCTTTCTCTTGATGAGCCATAATTGGAGGCCATATTATATCATGATGATGATATTAGATATCAAGGACAAATGTACACCGAAGCAACTCTTCTTATTACTTCTTTCATTGAATAGTAGATAGTAGCTTAGTATGCCTTGAACTTTGATGTACTAGACAATTAACTTTTATAGTTTCATATCATTAAATATTTATGGACTTTTTAGTTTCATAAAATTAATATTACAATTAGATAACTTTTCATTTTTTTATGTTTATTTTTTTAGTATTTTATTTATTTTTAATTTTTAATATGATGTTATGTCCAAGAAGTGCCCGTGTATTGTATTTTTATTGTTAGGCATGTCTCATGTCCATGTTGTATTGTATCTGTGTCCACGTGTCTGTGTGTGCATCAAAGCATAGGACTACTTACTCCAACATAGATATAGTCCCATGATTTCATTAAAAGGTATATTAGGTAGAATGGTTTAGAGATTTTTTTCTTAATAAATCTTGGTTTCAAAAAGAGTTTATTATAATTTTTAAAGATTGAAAGTTTTCAAAAGAAAAAGCTCCTGAGGTTGATTATATTTTGAAATATATAAAATTATCTTTCTTATAGTCATTAGGGTTAGAAGATTTAAACTCTAACTTCATTAAGAAAATGAATAGAGAATTATAAAGAAATTTAAAATTTTCTAAAGCATGATTAGGCATGGATAATGTGATCATCTTGGAAGGAGAAAAATAAACTTATTTTATGAAAAATACTAGATGATGAGTCAAATATTATTAGAATAACAATGATTATAGATTATCAAATTATAAGAAGATAGATAACTTAAGCTAAAGGCTTATGAGGATATTCTCAGTTAAGATCCCATTATAACATCATTGTATTTCATGAAAGTTTACTTCATGAAAAGAGATTTACAACTTGAATCTTTATTAGATGCTAAGGATGTTTAACATCTTTCTATGACTTCACATGAAAGAAAAAGTGGATTAAATACTTTGATTGTTTAAAAAATTAAAATTAATATGCCTTATGATGATAAGCAAGAAGCAAAAAACATTAGAAGGCTATTAAAAGTGAATGTGTTATGATCATAGTGCATTATCTTTTGCTATATACACTAAATGCAAATATTGAGCCACATGCCAATTCATAAAGTTTTGATGTGAGATGAGTTAGCTAGATTTTATATATGATTGTACATTTATGTTCAATCACCTTTACTATCAGAGACATAAATTAAATACGTTTATATTTAAGAAAAGTTTATCTATATAGAGATCATCTAATTTTATTATTTTAATTTAAAAATTAGTTATTTGTAATTTAATTTATTTTTTAAAATAACTAAGATATAATATTTTGCATCATAAGAGCTTGACATAAATGATACTCTTTTAGGCCTTACTATTCAACTTTGAAATAAAAAGTGATGCATTTATAATCTACAACATTCTGTCTAAATATTTAAAAAAATTTATAAAATAATAGTATTAATTTTGAGTGCATGTATTATAGGCTTTAAAAGATCCATATGATATATAAAATGTAGCACTCCATCAATATTTCCATGATGCGGTGAGAATGGATCATATGATGCATTTTAATTATGCACTCTTGTTTCTTTGGTGCATATTTATGAAATCTAATTAAAATTTATTTTTATTTATATGATGAAGGACATGTAATTGGAAAGTGTGCAATACTTAAAGTTCTCAAACTCCATTTGGTCTAAACAAATCAACTTGGATGATCATGAGTGTATAGCCAAATGTCAAAAGAGATAAACTCAAGCTAATAATAATTGGGCAAACATGGTTAGACCAAAGCACATGGTTGAGAATCACATCTAGCCATGCACGATGCCTTAGTCAAAAATTCTTTCAATTTAGTTAAGGCCAATGTTTATTCATATTGTCAGCAATCTCACCACAAGTACTAACTTTTTACATTAACATGTTATCTATTTTCCCAAGATGATCAACACATTTTAGACTGGATAGTTGACTAGGCTTGACTACATTAAAGATTATAAAGCTTTGCATTTATAATTATTATGATAATTTATTATAATTATAACCAAATATGTGACATACGAGGTATCAAATTGAGTTAATAAATAAGATGTCGAAGGTCGAAACTAAGTATGTAAAGTTTGTATGATCTCACTCATTTTCATGCACTAAATATCTTGTGGTGATTAAAAATATGAGGACACCATGCAGATTTTAGGAGTTCTTGTTTGGGTGATCGAATACCACATCAATGATTAATATACTATCCCACACAATAAATATATCATCCTATGATGAATTCAATTACTTAATAAAAATTTCTAAGACTGATAGGTCTATGTGCATAAGAGATTTTTTTCATGCCTTACATGGATAAAGTAAAAAATGTTTTATTTTACTTGGATTATAAATTTCTTATAAGGACGACTCTCATAGTTAATTACATCCTAGAAGATGTGAATATCCTAATAAATCTTACATTTAAAGTAGTCTACTACTATATTTATAGATTTCATAGTTAAAATAAAGATTGCTCATTTGGAAGGAAAATGAGAGAGATTAAATAGGAACAAATTTTTTGGATTCCAAGGAAAGATAAGTTGGAAGTGCTTTAATACTATGAAGCCCAATAAGCACTTCATCTATCCTATGATTAGACTTTATATTTTTTAAATTAAAATATATTTTTAGTTTTGAGTTGACATTATTAGAATGCTAGGCTTATATCCCAATAATATAAGACTATAAGAGTGCATAAGACGTAAGGACATATGCCCATATCCAAGGAGAAATCAGTAGCCTCAAATATAAAATTATATGAATTTAAAGACAAGCTATAAGCTCAATCTAGTCTAACAAGAGAAAAAAGATGTATTGGTGGATCACTCTCTATTAAGAAGAATAAATCCATTCTAACTCTTCTAGACTTATTGCTTACTTGTATGAGCTGTTAGACACCTCCTACGTTTTAAATTTATGTAGCTAATCTTATACACTGTAAGATAGTTGGGCTACTAGTAATTAGGATTGAAATCTAAAATCTTAAACTCACTCTCTTAATTCTATGATAATGAATGGTATAAAAAATGTTCTTAATTAATGTAATAATTTTCAACTTTTATACCATTTTGACACCAAATTGATTTAAAGGCTTAGGTATGTAATTATGTCCACATGCATGAAGTGAAGGTAGTTATGAGCTAAATCATAATAAAACACAAACTTTCACAAGAAAATGATAATATTTACTATATAGATGCCCCTAATGTGCAATGGAAGAATGACTTAATTCAAGATGAACAAGAAAATATGCAATATAGTTCACAAATTATAAGTGTTTTTAGTTGCTTTTAGTATTTATTCTATGGCTTTAATTAAATGAGCTTTTGAGTTATATTATCTAGTTTGGATTGATGGATTAATGTTGGGTAGAATAATTAATTTTTCTATAAAGACCTAGTGGGGGAGTCTAAGCAACCAAATAACAATACATTACACCAAAGAAACCTATGAAAAATATATAATTTCTAATGCACAATCTAAAGTAAACAAACATCAAATAATTAAATTCATATAATATAAGGCCATTGTGCAGGATTCTTCAATACACCCAAAAGAAAAAAGCAATAGTAGCAAAGTTTTTCCCTTATATGACATGGTCGAAAATTAAGTGAACAAAAGAGAAACTAATGAGAGTGTTCATCTTTATCTCCATAGAGAGTACTCCTGGATTCATAGAACTAGATTTTGCTTAGAGGGCATAAGCATGCAGCACCTGGAAGCAAACTTATTAGTATTAGTTTATTATGTCAACTTTTTTTTATTAAACACAACCCTCTACAAAAAAATAACATCATAAGTTTAATTAACGCCCTAACATCCAACTTACGAGCATACAATCCTATCATTCATTCTAAAATAATACATCACAAAATAAAAAAATAATACACCACAATAAAGTATTGACTTAACCTAAATATAGAATTAGTGACCTATTAACCTAATATATGTGCAAATGTTAGGCTTAAGTATTTGATTTATAATTTGAGGATGAGATTTGATTTATTCCCACTGATTGATATCAATTTATGTGATTAATGACTTAATAGTAAATTTTAAGGTGCAATTTAACTTAGATTTGAGTTGAATTTTACATTTTTAAGAGTGTGGGGAACATAGAGCCCTTTTGGGAAAGGCCCACTCTTTCTTACACCCTGATCTTAATAAAGTGAACAGTTCATCATATGATGAAGGTTCACATTAAGGATATAAATGATTTTATGAATTTTTAATTAAGTTAATTAAGGATGACATAGTTTAATTAAGTTTTAAGTTATTGTCTATTCATGTTCAAATGGTTTTTATAATTTTATGAAATGTCTTAAGATTAGAGAAATATCTTAGAGGTCACTTCATGATATTTTTAATTAATTTTGAATTATTAGTTGATTTAATATTATTTATCAATTAAAAGAGGGAGAAATATCAAGTTATGAAAAAAAATAACTTTTAAAATTACGTAAATATTCTCTAAAATTGAGAACTCAAAAAAAGTTATGATTAGTCAGAATTAATCTAAATTTTCTTTAATTTATTTCAGATCTATAAAATATTAAAATAAAACTAAAAATTTATAAAATTATGAAACTTTGCAGGAATACTGATGTTAGATTCCTAACATTCCTATAAAAATTTCAGATCATTTAGTACTTAATTTAAATTTTTGTAACTTACTTTATTTATTTAAATATCTAAATAACAAAAGATATTTTAATATTCAAAATAGATAAATTTTATTTTCTTAGGTCTTTGTTGTTAATGTGAATTTATAATAAAATTTTGATTTTTTTTTCTATTTTTAACAAATTTATTATAAAATTTATAAATCTAATGATAATTATTATAATTTTAATATTACAAGAAATAAAGATGCATTTGAAATTAAGTTTAATCAATCTAGCGAGTTACAAAACTCACGGGATTATACTTTAAGGTCAAGGGGTACCTCAAAGACATTCCACAAAGATTTGAAAATTTTTAGAATTATTTAATACTCAAAAATTAATTAATTTGATGAATTATAATTTTATGAAAAATATGAATAATATTAGAAAAAATAATTTAGTGAATATACCGAAAATATTCCCTTTAGTTAAGGAATTTAAAAAGGAGTGTTTAAGGTGATTTTTCAAAGTTCTGTTAATTTAAATATTTATTGTGATTTTTCAAAGTTTTGTTAATTGAAATATTTTTTTTTAAATCACTAAAATTTATGTGTGGCACATGCCTGTTGGGTCGAAAGGATGTCCACGCTTAAAGCGAGCTGCTAATGGACTTGAATTAATGGGCTCAAGCAAGTGGACCTAGATATGCTATCCTATAGAGAGGTCGTCCCCTTCCTCTCGGGAAGAATCATTGTCCTCCATGAAAATGGCAGCGATCTAAGAGATTCTGAAGATGAAATGTTGAAAACATGCATCCAAAAGGATCAATAAAGTAAAAGCAAGGTTACTAATGGTTAGATCGTAATGTGGTGCCCATCACTTCACAAAACTCCAGTAACTATTTAGCCTAACTAAGGGTAAAAGAATTACCTCATCAGAGCTATGTTCGACGGCCCGTGTGTGAGGTAGCTTTGCCATGAAAGATAAAGCATTATTGAGAAGCTCCACGAATACTTTCCAACCAATCTTCAAATGCTCTTTGCCATTGTTCATTGGTCTAACTCCATCCTAGATTTCTCATGGGTGGTGGGGGAAGTTTTATTTTCACTTGGGAAGGTCTAGGAATGTGTCTGAGGGATTTTTTTGGTGGATGAATTTGATTGGATTGATGATCTTGCTTTGTTGAGTAAGTGAGGGATCCAAGGTGGGAGATTCCTATAGGAGCTCAATTCATGCAAATTGACTCCTGGAATTCTCAGTCTTTGGCAACAAATCCCTTGGATAGTGAAAGGGTATGTGGAGCTTGTATGAAGGCAGCCAAGAAAAATAACATGTATTTGGCAAAAGGTTAAAGCTTAATCACCTTGTCCTTGTGTGATTGAGCAAAATTTGGATTAACTGCTTTATTTGGCTTGAGAGATCTTAAACCCTTCTAGTTAGCTTGGGGTTAGTTTCAAATTAATTTTAATGTAAACTACTTTGGCTAATGTTAGCTTTTAGCTTTTGCCATTTGTATGAATGGTGACTCTTGACCTACACCGGGGTTTCTATTTATATATGGTTAACCCAATTAAAGTTTAGATGAACTCAAAACAAGCTATTAGACCTATTTGACTTTTTACCTCAATCTAGCCCATTTGGTTTGGAATCAAATTAAGTCACTTGAGTTTTCTTCTTTAATTTATTTAGCTAAAGTTGGTTTCGATTCAAGCAATTATAATTTTGTATAATCATTATTTGGTTTTCCCAATTAACCTCAATCATAGTTCAATTGGCTTAATCACAATTGAGTTTAGTTTGAAGTAATTTGATTAGGAATTATTTGGGTTGACTTTGTTTCAGATTTTCTTTGTTTGCTTTCATTATCATTAAATTTGAGTTTTATCATGCGAGTTTCAATGATCAATTCTCTTAATTAATTTTGGCTTTATGTGGCTTGGACTTGGAGTTTAAGTTTAGTGGTTATGTAAGTTAACCTTCAACAACTGAAATTCTAAGTTAGTTTTGGTTTAGATTGTGTAAATTAAATTCATTTTGAAACATATTTAATTGATTTCACTTATGAATTATATTGAATTAGTTTTGTTTTTTTCTTTTAGTGGAATTGATTTAAAGCTAAAATTAATTTTGTTGATATTTGATTTTGCCTAAGAACGAGCCAGGTGGGTTTCATTGACCTAGTAAGTTTAACCCTAAGGTTCAATCCTATTAGCCTTGGGCTTAAGTTTGATGTCCCCTTAGTTACTAATAGTGTCTTGGGGGTCTAAATGAGAAAATCTTATGGCTAAGGTAGGATTCCTAAAGCTAATGTAGATGTGTGTGTTAATCTCACTAAAAGTGATGTGAACACTTCTTTAAGGCATTAAAATTTAAGTATTTTCTCGCTCCTTGGATTCTCTATTTTTCACTCTCCATTTCCATTCCTTCTTTTCATCTCACAAAACTATGATAATAGGTTTAGTGTGATTTTGTGGACAATCTAGAGCAAACAACAAGCTCTTATTCTTTGTAAAGATTGGCATATATTCATTCCAACTAATTGATTGGGATAAGGTGGAGCTTATAGAAGACCATATGGGTATGAGAAAGGAATCAATATCGTCATCTTTCATGGAATGTGCAAAATACAAAGAAAAATAAATGGTATGATGTTGAGCAATCTTTTCATAGTTATATTATTATAATGACTGATAGTTTAACTCAAGTTGCTAATGTAATTCAAAGTACAATGATTTTTAGAAAAGAAAAATGTTCACTAAACTTATAATAAAGTTATCAATTATTTTAGAAATTTTTTTAGGAAGGGGTTGATATTATATATATATATATGCTACTATTAAAAGTGGCTTGTATTTTTTTCAATAGGAAATCCTGGTCATTCATTTTTTTTATGTGAGTGATGTGAGGTGCAATCGATTATAGTCAAAAATTCCAAGCAGTGCAGGTTATATATGAAAAGGCAATTTACGTTATTTATATACAAGGCATATAATTCTTATATATTTACACATCAATCATCTAAACTTTTATTTTTTACTTAAATATCACTCAAATCTATATTATTAAATCTATATTATTACATTAAAGTTTATATCATCATTAATTTTTAAAATCAAAAGCATATTTTTATGCATAAAAAAAGAGTCATTTTTCAAACTATTAAGCTTTATGAGTTTGGATGTAAATGCATAAGAATTGTGTGCTATGTATGCAAAATTTCCTTTTTTTTGAAAGCCAAGATTTTGCCTTATTTTCATATAAAATATATACTTCTTTTATATTTACATATCTATCACCTAAGCTTTTATTTTTCACTT
The DNA here is from genome assembly GCA_021442155.1 of Cymbidium sinense. Taxonomy (NCBI): domain Eukaryota; kingdom Viridiplantae; phylum Streptophyta; class Magnoliopsida; order Asparagales; family Orchidaceae; genus Cymbidium; species Cymbidium sinense. The sequence goes on along the minus strand of CM038224.1, from coordinate 75,171,177 downwards.
TAATAGCACTCAAATCTATATCATTATATAAAAATAACATCATCGATACTTTTTAAAGTCAAATGCACTTTTTTTATGCATAGAAAAAAAAGTAGTTCTTGTAAATCCCAAATTTATGAGTTAGATATGTAAATGCATAAGAATTGTGTGCTATGTATGCAAAATTCTCTATTTTGGCTATGAACATGTTCAATCCAACAACTATATTTTTAGTTCCCTGAGTCAATATTTTTTAAGTTTGTTTATATTCTTATCTAATGTCTACATCTTACAATTCTTTCCTTTCTTTTGAATCAATTTTGTTGTGTGATACTCAATAATAAATCTCTCATGCACCTGAGTTTTGAACATAATTAATTCATATCTACACTTTTTACTTTGTTTTACTCTATTTTCACTTACCACTCTAATACTAGATAATGAAATCTTGTGTATGCATGTGTGTGATAATTTGATAAATATTTTGTTATCATTAAAAAAAATTTCATAGATCACATATCTTTTTGTTACCTCTCTAATGTATTTCTTTCTATTTTCTTACAGATAAATTTTATTCTTATCACACTACCGATTTTACACTAATCAGGTACATGCTTTATAAATTATTTATTTTTTATTTTTATAATATGCATTATAGATTTATGAATTTTTATTTTTACATATGTATGATTAAATTAAGTCACACATATATTTTTGATATTCTTATTTACAATTTGTAATAACATTCTTTTATAGATATGCATTTTGTAATTCTTACATATTTGTTGATAATTTTTTATATTTAATTTTTCTATTAAGGTTAAGTTGGACTTTAAAAACACTTCAATGGATCACCTTAATATGATATAATGGATGCAATATTCTTCGATAACAAATTACAAACTTTTAAGAAATATAAAATTCATGTAAACTTTGCAATAACTTATTAGCACTTAGATCACACACCATAATTACATAATTTTGATTTAATAATCTCTATTTAATTTGACAATATCATATAAACAAATTACTTTTTAGTCTTATACGACAAATAGTGTGGATGATTTTTTAAAATAATCATCTTTACATCTTATTTAACTTAAATAAGGATCTTAATATAACCTATTCACATTGGTTACATTCAAGTTATTAAGGATATGTATACTAGAGCTGTTACTTGTGTCCAAACACAAGGAGGATTGACAAAATATTTTCCTATTTCAGTTGGATTACATCAAGGATCAACATTAAGCCCTTATCTTTTTACTTTAGTTATGGATGTTCTTACAGGCATTTACAAGAAGATGTACCTTGGTGTATGCTTTTTTTGATGACATTCTTCTTGTTGATATTACTAGAGAGGAGTCCAACGTAAACTTGAATTATGGAGGTCAACTTTAGAGTCTAAAGGTTTTCATTTAAGTAGATCTAAAACTAAATATATGGAGTGTAATTTTAGTTGTAGTTTTAGTGGTGACTTGTTGTGGTGATCAAGTCATTAATAAGAGTGAGCGATTGGATATTTAGGCTCTATTATTCAAAATGATGGTGAAATAGATGGAGATGTTATTAGTAGAATTCAAGTTGGATGGTTGAAGTGGAGGAATGCATCCGGCCTATTATGTGACAAAGAAAGTTCCACTTAAACTTAAGGAAAATTTTATAAGATGGTGGTAAGACCGCAATGACTTATGGTGCGAATGTTGGCCAATAAAAGAGAAACATAAGACTAAGTTAAGTTCTGAGAGATGAGGATGCTCGTGGATGAGTGGCTTTACCCTTAGAGATAGAATGAAAAATGAGTATGTTCGGGAAAAAGTTGGAGTAGCTCCAGTGGTAGATAAGATTAGGGAAAGTCGCCTTAGATGGTTTGGCCACATAAAGCGTTGGCCGTCCGATGACCCGATTAGGAGAGTAGATGCATTAGATTTACCTTATGTTAAGAAAGGTAGAGGTAGACCTAAAAAGACTTGGTTAAGATGTATAAAAAATGATCTTAGTATACTTGAATTAAATGAGAATTTGACACATAATAGGACACAATGGAGACGAAGGATTCATGTAGCCAACCCCACCTAGTGGGATTAAGGCTTGTTGTTGTTGTTGAATCCACATTTTAGTCCCATATAAATTATGTTATATAATTAACTATAAAAATTACCAATCTTTTTATCTACTTTCACTCTTGCTCACCAATCTTGCCAAGAAATTATTCATCATTTTCTTCTTCTTTTTTTTTAATTATGATAACATTTAGATTGCAATCAAATTTTTTCTCCAACATTTTAATTTATTTCCTTCTATAGATATATTTTTATAGATATTTTTTAAAAAACTATGAAAGTGATACCATTATATCTTATTGATCTACTTTCATTTTATTATATAACCTTTCAATTTTATTAATTTATTTTTGTGATTTCAATCATAAAACTATATTGTATAACAACCATCTTAATTTTGTAAATGCTTAAAGAAATAAAATACTAATTAATAAAATATATATAATTAATGTGAAATTAATTTTATTTTCTAATTTTAATTATAAACATTCCATATGCAATAACCATTTTGATTTTGTAATTGCTTGATAAATATTAATTATTGAAATAGATAGAATTAATATAAAATTAAATCAAATTCAAAATATCATTATAAAACACATATATAATATAATTTTACACAAATCAAACATTAAAGTATTAATTTGTGAAAGAAAGAATATTTTATATATCTCTCTTAATAATCTCTACAAAATAATTACATATGCACCAAATGCTTCTGAATAATAAATTTATGTGAATATAGACTAATGTTATAAACTCTTATTTCATAGTGATTTAATATATTTTTTAATGAAGTGTTCAAAATAATAAACTCAAATTTCTCTTTGTATAAAATTTATATATTGATAAATATTATATTGAATTATAACTCTGGATATTATTATGAATTTAAAAGATATTTATTTATCATCCTAACATAAAAATATTTCAAAATATTTTTTTGTCCAAACTAATCATGTAATATGATATATACCTTTGCAATTATCTCAAAATAAAAGATTTTATCATTGAAAATAAGAATTTATTTTAAGGAAATTTTTTTTAGAGAAATTAATTCTTAAACTATTTTTTATTTTAAAATATTATTCACGTGTATTTTATGTATGTATATATATATATATATATGTATATATATATATATATATATATATATATATATATATATATATATATATATATATCTGACAACTTATCCAAGAGCCTTATAAAGATTCGTTTATTCTTCTCAAAACCTATGGAGTCAAAGGCTTGGTTGTAGGAGTTAAATAAATAATTTTATACTTTAGAACCTATTAATGGATACTTATTTTTAGGGCTGCAAATGAACAGAGCATTCAACAAGCTACTTGTGACTCGGCTCGATTAGAGCTCGTTTCTATTCGTTCATTTAACTAATCGAACAAGCTTAAATATTTTTGTAAATACTCGATTGCTAAATGAACAAGTTTGAACAAGTTATTGTTTAGTTCATTTATGTTCATGAACAGTATTATTTAAAGCTCGCGAACAAACTCGTTAAGGAGCTTGATAACGGCTCGATTAAAGTTTGTTCATAAACAGTATTATTTATATTTCTCAACACGCTACTCGCGAACAAGCTCGATTTAGGCTCGTTTATTTCATTAACGAGCTGCTTATTAACATGCTCGATAAGCCCAATTTGAATCGAGCTCGCGAACAAGCTCGAGCTGAGCTTGAACAAGATTTTTTTTAAAATGAGCTCGAGCTTGAACACCAACCTAAAAGCTCGAATCGAGCTCGAGCTCAATAATGACAAACGAGCTTGAACTCAAACAAGGCTCTGCTCGACTCGGTTCGTTTGTAGCCCTACTTATTTTTAGCTTGTAATAACTTAAGTTTGGAATTATGAAATTATAATCATTTTAATATTAATTTTGAACTTATAATTTGAAAACTATTGCTTTTTTCTTACGTAGCAACTTCAAAGTTTGTTATAATACAATCTTAATAATTATTACTGTTTGAAATAAAAGCATATATGTTTTGTAATCGGCATAGTAATTTGAGGAATCTCTTAATTGTAACATTATTGAATTTAACTAGATGTTAAGAACCATTAATTTATTGAATTCCAATATTTTTTAAATAGAAGTATGATCCTAGATATATTTCATGATTTTAACATTGATTATGTATATGATTGTAGTGTTAGTGCTTAGTGTTTATGTTGGGGACTAGGGAGGGGGTATTATGGTTTTGTAGAATAAATGACCTTGCAATTTTCTTGCATTCCATATTCAAATTAATGGTGAATCCAATTCTTAATCTCAAAATTTCTTACTATGTTTATCAAAGCATTTATCAAACAATTAGCTCTATTAGAACAATAAGCACAACTATGGGCTCCGAAAGTTTGTGCATGGCCCCTTGATGAACGAGAGCTTAGATTTATGATGAGTGAAATTTTTGAAAGAAAAATGAATTTATTTAATTTATGGATTAGGCGCTACTCAAAGATTTTGTGAAGACTTTAGATCTGATTCTAAATTTTCTATAGGTGCAAGCACCTATAATTAATTACCTTCCCAAGAATGAGGAAGAACTTTCGATTAAGGCTTATCATTAGATCACTAGTTACTTAACATATAGTAGTAATAGGTGGAGTATTATTAATTTATGGAATTCACCATTTATTGACTTAAATCATATGGTTAGGGAGATGATGATGTGTCTGATCAAGATCTCATGGTTCCGTCATCTCAGGCTATCATTGTTCCTAATGTATTTAGTTAGAGGAGGTAGTTGACCCAACCTGATTGAAGGATCTTTGTCAACAATCATGGATTGTGTTGTCTAAAATAAATCTTCTAGACCTATGTTGATGCTTGTTTAAGATAATTTTAAGTCTACCTTAGATGATAAAGGGCTTTATGTCTTATCAAATATACCTTATGATTCATAACTTAAAGGACCAAGCTTTTAGGGGACATATGAGCTATAGTCATGATTATAATATAGTGAAGCCATTTAAGAGTCAAAGTCATGATTATAATATAGTGAAGCCATTTAAGAGAGTCAAACCACCCTGTTAGAGGACTCTGATCGTAATCACATTTTATGTGGTGCCATTTAAGCGCAAAATCACACGGGCAGAGAACACTAACTATATCTTTCCTCGCACAAGATTATTTGAATTTGGATATAATAATTTATTTGATTTGACATTGTCTGTTTTGTTAGCTAGAGTTATCTTAATTTTTTTATCCCCAATAAACAATGGTACATAAGTTGATAAATTATTTATTTTAAGTTATTTATAAAAATAAACTTTATTTGATCTGAGTTTACATTTAATTGAAGCTTAATTTCATACTAACTCGATTTAAAATTCAAATGATTTTTGATGATAATATCTCATCCAATTGATTTATAATTAATACAACCATCATCAGGGTAGATATTGTTATCTCTACTTAGCAAAGGATCTGATCTATGATGTTTAAAACCAATTCTGTCGATTCTTATCTTTTATAAAAAATAGGATCATATTGATCATATTGGTTGAATGTGATTTGCAATCATAGATGAATTTGTGCGAGAATGTGTGGTTGACCAATCTAAATTTAGCTTTTGAAAACTAAGTGCAATTATTAGTTATTCAAATTATATATTCACATCTTGAAGCAAAAATATACTTAAATTAATCTTCGTTTTGAGCTTGCGTAAGATTCTAGGACCTTATGATTATGTGTGAGCACATTGGTCAGAGTATGTACAGGTGATTCAAATTTATTTTAACCCGCAAAGCATCCACAAACATAGAGTTTAAGCATTCCGCATTGTGACAGGGCCTATGAGGATTATTTAAAACACTTGTACAAATTTTTAGAGAGATCGAGTTGAATTTGAAAATTATTTTATATTTCATACAAGGATTCATCACTTTCTGATGATTAAACAAATTTTGAAGCATTTAAATTAAGTGATAGTTGGCTTCATTATTTATTCAAGATTTACTCAAAGCTTATTTAGAACTTAAATTAATGTCTTCTATCTGCTAACATAAATGTGTTGTAGATCTAGTGGCGATAGAAGACGTTTTAGATTCATATTGCAATTTGAAATAGTAAATTATTTGCACATAGTTCTTTAATAATTAGAAAGGATTCAAAGCAATTTCTGATGCTTATTAGTAAGCCTTCAAGTTCATCGTAGACATCACATGATCCTTTTTGACTTCCCTTTAACTCATTTTGAAATGAATTACAACAAAGTCTAATGTTTATTAGAAGGCTTGTTCACACTCAAGGATGAGTTATTAAATTTGCTATAAGCCTTATGCATGATTGAATTTATGTTTGAAAGGTATATTTCAATCTTAACTTAACTCTTCAACAATCCAATTATATATATTCAATTGGATTTCATTTAGTTCATTTGGATGATATATTGCAAGGCTATATTTATATCTATTAATCTTATATAAAAAAATCATTGCTTTTATTTATCAATCAAACAATCAATCATTTCAAAAGCATCTTGTACTTAATTTCGTAATTAATTGAAACGCCTTTAGTTATTCTAATGTAATCTAAATATTTAATAGTGTGCATCTCAATCATTTTGATTTCTTTTAAGCCCGAATTTTATGAATTGATCTTTGTCTCATGAGTTAATGAACTTAAGTTCATTTTAAAGAAATTTAATTTCAATTTAAGCTCCATACAGTTTATATTGTACTCAATAATCCTTAAATTTAGTTCAATTTAAGTCTTAAATTAGTCCTAAATTTTGGCAGCATTCTGATGTCGTCCGTGCATAAAAGGAAGCATTGGGTGTATTGGGCATTCTTGTCACACCTAAAAGACATGCACAATTGGTGTTGAGTGACAGTACGACCTAAAAGAGCTCCAAATCTATCATACTTATAAGAACCGTATCAGATCTTCAGATGTACCTACATAGCTTAATTTCAATTGATATTTTAACTTTAAATCCAAAGTTTTAGTTAAACAATATTATTCAGGCTCTTTTATCGAAAGTCACTTTCAAAATTCCGATAGCGTGTAGGCTACTGGAGTATTTTAATTACGGTGCCATAATGAGTATAACGATAGGTATCTTTTATCCTGCTATGCTCTATTGAGCATAATAGAGTCTTCAATCCCATTATGCCCCGATGAGTATAGCGGGATCTTCAATCACCTGTGCAAGAATAACAATAAATTTTTCTATGAGGTTCAACCTCGACAAATGTAGGTATTAAATTTCACATTTTTTTTTTCTCACAGGGCCGTATTTTGACATACATGATATTTAAATTTCACAAATTTTTTATCATTTTTGAACAATGTGAATAGATATTTAAAACATATTTTTCTATTATATTGGAACAACATAAATGAATATCGAGACGAGGATTCTCATTGAGTTAGAAACAATATAAATGAGTACTTAAATTTTAGAGATTTTACGGCATTTTATCTTTTAGCGCACAAATCGAGATGACGATGGCTCAAATTACATGGATTTCAAGGCAAACGTGAGGTGAGGAGGGAGGAACATTTTCTCTCTTTCTTTGCTTTTTCTTTTGGCTTCTTGATTTTTAAAGAGAGAATAGAGAGAGCAAGTGACGAGGTGAGACTCGGCTAGCACAAGAAAGGGAGATGGGAAGTGTCGGCCTAATGAGATTTGGCTTGAACTGCGTGTAGGAGGCTGGGTGAGATGAGGTGTAATGTGAAGTACGATAGAGATGAAATTCGGTGCTGCTTGGAGTAGTGGATATGGGGTAGGTTGAATTCGGTGTATGGAGAACCGAGGATAGGCAGAGGTGAACAGGGAAGAATTTGCCTACTGTATGGAGAATTGGGAGGTGATCCAGATGTGGAGATCGCTGGATGGGATGCAGGAAAGGAGGAAATGGCCAGATGGGATACACGGGATGTGGAGATCGCTTGGAGGAACAAGTTTGGAGAGGAGGAATTAGAGGTGTCTGCTTCTTCGTCAATGGAACCTATCGACAAGTGCCATGACTTCGAGGATAACAGAATCGTCGAGGATTGAAGTAGTGCTAGAAGATGAGGAGAGAAAAGATAGATCTGTGAAATTTTGGCTTTGAGCTTAGACTGCTTATGATATTGATGATATAATCGATGAGTATGAGTATGAGGTGTTGAGAGTTGAAGTCTGAGCTGAAAGAGGTCTATGGCAAGCGAGTTCGATGACCATCATGATAGAGCGACCAGGGGAAGGTCATAATTTATTAGTATCCTTATCATCTCAAGTTCCATCGATGGCGAAGCTAAGGAAGATTCGGGAAAGATTTGATGAGATTGAAAGGATCGAAATGCACTTAAATTAAGAGAGGAAGATGGAGGCATCTATCGCCCACAGGTCTCAACGCACGCTCTCTTATCGATGAATCAAGTATATTTGGGAGAGAAGGTGACAAGGAGAAGATAATGGAGCAATTGCTCGATTGAGTCCAACAACAACATTGCGTAACAATAAAATTACAGTCATTCCTATAGTGGGTGGTGTGGGGAAGACAACGCTAGCCCAACTCATCTATAATGATTCTAAAATTCATCACCATTTTGATCTTCGAGCATGGATCTATGTTTCTGAGGACTTCGATCTTTTGGGATTAACCATAAAGATATATGAATCCATAACTGGGGAATCATGTTGTGAGAATGTTGGACTTGATCAACTTCAAGATTCCATAAAGAAAATACTGGTGAAATTTAAAAGGACATTTTTGGTGTTGGATGATGTGTGGAATGAGCAGCAACTTCCATGGGACGACTTCAAAGTCCCCTTTCTCAATGCCGACATTGTGAATATCTTGATGATGACTCGGAGTAAAAGGGTTGCAGATGTCATGAGGACTACTGAATTCTTTTGTTTGGATTCTCTTTCCAAGAAGCGGTTGGCAATTGTTCCGAACGTGCATTATGTGATGATGATAAGTTGATGGAGATTGGTGCAAAATTGTAGAGAAGTGCGGTCGGTTACCTTTGGCAAGAAATTACTTGGAAGCCATCTTGATTCGAAAGAGATGAAGATAAGTGGATGAGCATCTTAGAAAGTAATCTCTGGGACTTAGATCCAGGTAAAAACGAAATTCTTCCTGCTCTTAGACTGAGTTATCAAAGGATGTGAGCATCATCCTTTTTGGATGGGTCTTGCTCACTATAGAAATGACTGTAATTTTATTGTTACCTGCAATGTTGTTGTTGGACTCCGAATCTGAGAGCAATTGCTCCATTATCTTCTCCTTGTTACCTTCTCTCCCAAATATACTTGATTCATCGACAAGAGAACTAGTACGTTGAGACCTCTGTGGAGTGATAGATCGCCTCGCTCCATCTTCCTCTCTTAATTTAAGTGCATTCTAATCCCTTTCAATCTCATCAAATCTTTCCGAATCTTTCTTAACTGCCATACCATCGTAAATTGTTGGAACTTGAGATGATGAGGATACTAATAAATTACGACCTTCCCTCGCTCGCTCTCCATCATGATGGTCATCGTAGCTCGCACGCTTGCCACAGTAGACCTCTTCTGCAGCTCGACTCCATCCGAGCTCTCAACACCTCGTACTCATTCTCATCGACTATATCATCAATATCATCCAGAGTCTAAGCTCAAAGCCAAAATTTCACAGATCTATCTTGTACCTCCCTCTCCTCAGCATCTTCTAGCACTACTTCAATCGATTCTATCCTCCGAAGTCATCCATGGCACGATAGGTTCCATTGACGAAGAAGCAGACCCATCCAAAAAGGATGATGCTCGGCTAGCACAAGAAAGGGAAGTGTCGGCCTAATGAGATTTGGCTTGAAGTGCGTGTAGGAGGCTGGGTGAGATGAGGTTTAATGTGAAGTAGATAGAGATGAAATTCGGTGCTGCTTGGAGAAGTGGATATGGGGTAGGTTGAATTCGGTGTATGGAGAACCGAGGATAGGCAGAGGTGAACAGGGAAGAATTTGCCTACTGTATGGAGAATTGGGAGGTGATCCGCGGTGATGTGGAGATCGCCGGCGGCTGGGATTGCGACGGGATGTTGGCGAGGCTGAGAAGGATTCCATGGATCAGTTGTAGAAGGACGGGCAGAGTGGAATAGTGTGTGCGACGGGAGGATATGGGAGAGATTCGTTTCGGCTTGGAGGGAACAAGTTTGGAGAGGAGGAATTAGAGGTCTCTTGTATGGGAGAAGCAATGGGAGTCGGGGCAGCTCTATGAGGTCAAGGCATGATGGGTTGAGCGACACCGGGGAAGCCAACGGGATTGGATGGAAGTTGACGTGAAGCCTGGAATCGGGACTGAGAGATCGAATATGAAGGAGAGCGGGCCAGCTGCTTTCCAAAAGGGAGAGGGGATAGACAGCGGGATTTAAAATTCAAACATTTCAATTAAAATTATTTAAGAGGAAATTAAATTTAATTAATTGCAGATTTTGAATTCATTCAAAAATAAATTCATTACCAAAATTAGATTCAATAATTAAATAAGTATATGATTTTATTATGGTCTAATTTTATCAAAATTCATGTGAAACTTGCTAAAATTGAATTTACTCAATATATATATCATTTTGAGACAAATTCGACATCGGTCGTCTCTTGGTGCGAAGGCTGCTGGTTCAGATTGAACGCATCGACGCAATATATTTTATGATCAGAGGTCATTTTAGCAACTCGAGGTCGTTCGATGCAAATTTAAGCAAGATTTACACGTTGCATTCCAAAGCTTGCCATTTGCTTTACATTCGTCTGATAGGATACTTCGTTTCGGCAACAACGGCGATACATGCTAATTTGGCTTGTTTCTCCTCATCGGATGACAATTAATTAACACAAAAGTTCAATTTCAGTTAATTTTGATATTTTGGATGCATCGATAAAGTCAATTGTATGATTGGTAGATATCTCAATAGATTTTGAACTCAATCGAGATGTTTCAACTCCAATCTGCTTGATAGAATGCTCAATTTTTGTCAATTTCATTATACATGTGTGATTAAGCTTATGAATTTTATTTATAGAACTACATTAGTATCTATTTTTGTTTAGGTTATTTTTTATGTTTAATCATTGAATAAATTTGATCTTCCACACATATTGTTGAATTGTTTGTTTGATTTTATTTTAATATGGCTTTAATACATGAATTATTAATTTAGTTGCATGTTAAGTCATGTTTAGCAAAATAAAAATTTTATCTATAATTATTTTATAGATAACCAACAGTCATAAGTAATCAAATTACACTGTTTTTTTAGTTTATTTTTCAATAACTAATCAAGCAGAAAAAGCAACTCCCTCGCATTTGCTTAAGGGGCAGTTTGATTGGATATATTTTGAGTGTAAAGTAAATCAAAAATATGAATTTTACTTTTTTAGAATATTTGATATAGTGCAAAGTAAAATTACAAGATATTTATAGTATATTTGAAATATATTGGAAAGGGTATTTATGATGTATTTAAAATTTATCCAATTTGGGCGAATTTCATATATACATATATATACTGATTAGTGTAAAGTGACAGCTTGTCACCGCCTATCGTCGTCACCACACCGCCATCGCCGTGCAACGTCGACAAATAGTAATCGTAGATAGCCACCACCGATAAGCTACTGCCAGCCTCCGCCACAACCACCACTCTTAATTTCAAAAAAAAAATTATACATTACATTCATTTTATCAAAAAAGAAAAATAAACTCATATATTTATAAAATTTTCAATCAAATAATTTTAAAGTAATTTAAATATATTACATTAATTTTACAGTATATTTTTTTGCATTGCACTCTTTTTTTCGAGCAACAAAACAACCGCTTATAGACAACCAAATAGCTCTTGAGCATTCAAAATACAGTGCATTTGATTTATGCAACATTGCATTTACTCTTGATTCTTCTTTCAACCAACCAAATAGTTCCAAAATTTCTATTTTTAATTGATCTTCCTCTTAAGAGCTAAAATCATATTTTCTAAATTTTATTTTTATAGTTTTTTAAAAATTTTCCTCATACAATCATTAAGCTTTTTTCCTCAACTTTTGTCAATAATTTTTGTAACAATTGATATTCCATTTGTTTTCTTCTTTAACTTTATTTAAAGAAGGTTTACTTTTAGGGAGGGAGTCAATTCAGGTTAAATGGTTAGGTTCTAGTCAATCTAAATATGCTTGATTTAAACCTAACTTTTTTATTATATGCATCAAAATATTGACTCAAATCTGACTTGATTTGCCACCTAATTCTAACTGACCCATCTAACCTATTGATCATACAAATAGTAATTTAACCAATCATTTCGATTCAAACCTGAATCAAATAGCACCTAGTTCAACCTGAACTTAAACTTTATGAGTCAAGCTCGATCCGAATTATCCGATCGGATTATTTATTACCACTTATTTAATCTTATTGAAAATTTATCCAAAATTGATCTGTAGCAATTGTAATAATTAATATTCAGTTCGATTTTGTTGAGAACTTTGTTTAATAGGTTCAGTTCAATTTGTTGGACATATAAAACTATTTAATTTAACTAATATATCGATCAAAATATTTAAATAAATCAAATACACAACTAAGCAGGCAGCTCACAGCAGCCATCTTTCAATCTAATCGACGCTAATTTTTTTTTTTTTTTTTTTTCGGGAAAAATGAGGCCCGCCAGATTAATCAAACATACATATGTCAAAAGAACAAGGTAAAATAAAACCACAAACAGCTTACATGGATAATTGCTATGATCAGCTGTCAAAAAAACACAAAGATAAAAACAAAAGTATAGAAAAGCAAGTTAAATCCAAGAGCTCAGAAAGTCCAAAAAATCGAATGTAAGTTGGGTTCACCCGAAGCCAATGATCGACTGAGAGGTTACCACCAATGCCACCAGAATTGTAAATAGCAATAAGCAGTCCACGTGAAACCAGAAATAGAGGTACAGAATGGTTATTAGCAGCAGAAACATGGTACCGGTTGAGCCCGAGGAGGCTCCATCCAGAGCAACCAAAAACTAGCAAATAGAGGTTCCATAATAAACAGCAGCCATCTAGAAGTAAAACCAAGTACTAATTCATTGGCAACCGGTTGAGCCAAAGAAGGCTGGATTCATCATAGCTCCAAAAAACAACCGGAACGTAAATCCCGATTGAAGCATAGCCCGAGCAGAATGACAAACTTATCTTTCTAGAAAAGCCATAGTAGTAGGTAAAAATCTCGATCAGCAGGAGCCAAACCAGCCAGATAAAATAGAAATGTAGTGTGTTAGCTGAAATATAAATGATGTATAGGTTCCGGCACATAGAAGTTCCATAATAAACAGCATCCATCCAGAAATAAAAACCAGTACAAATTCATTGGCAGTCGGTACTTATCTTTCCAGAAAAGTCATAGGAATAAAGTAAAAAGCTCGATCAGTAGGAACCAAACCAACCAGAGAAAAGAGAAAGGTAGTATGTTAGCTGAAATATAATTGATGTATAGGTTCCGGCACATCAGTAATATGTTTCCATTTATAACTTTTCTGCTTGATAGCATAGCAGATATTTTTAGTAACAGTTTCAACCTGAAGGGATGTATCTCTGAAAATCCGTTGATTCCTTTCCAACCAAATATAGTGAGCAGTGATGGATATAGATAGCAAGTAGAATTTTTTTGTGACCTTGCAAGTTAGCTTGTCAGCATAGAGTAGCAATTGCATTAAAGAGCAGCCCATGTGAAAAAAATTACCCATCAGAATGGAGTGTTTAAGGACATCCATTGCAAATGAGCATTCAAAAAAGAGATGTCGGTGGTTTTCATTAAAATTGTGACATAAAACGCATTGAGGGTTTACCGATACGCCTCTCTTAATAAGAATATCTTTTGTTTTTAAACCTTCCATAAGTATTCTCCAAGCAAAAGTAGCATATTTAATTGAAAAACCTTTGAACCAAATGAATTTGGCCCAATCTGGTTTAATGTAATCCTGAAAAATGAAAATGTGAGTTGCCTTATGGCTAAAACAGTTTCTATTCAGCCAAAGGCAATTAGCCATGTTGTTTGCGTTGTTAATAATAGGAGTGTTGTGAATCAGATTGATACATTCATGAGGGGTCTCCGTATTAACAGGAAGATTCCATTATCAGTAATGGCCTCACAAACCAGCATAGTATCAGCACAATTAAACCAAGTAAAAACCACAGAGCCGAATTTCTCCACAAGAGACACACCAGCTAGCCAAGGGTCAAAGAAGAAATATAGGCTGCTATCATTAAGCACTTGAAAAGTAAGACAGCGTCTGCATCTTACGGCAGTAGATATAAGTTCTTTATAAAGAGCCGTGTAGGAGTAGGATGATTTTTCCCATAAGTAGAAGTGTTGCCCATAGAAAAAGGAGGCAAGAATCGACGCTGAATTTAACTAATTTATCATTCAATTATTCATATTTTTTTTTTCCTGCCGTTTGGTCATGCATCAACGTCATTTGGCATCAATAGTCAATGAAGAAACATGTGCCAATTTTATGCTCGAGAATTTAATGATTGCTTTAAAAAGAATAAGTTCTTTCAAAATGACATTGTAATTTCAACAATATTTTTCTGACTGACAATTTTTTAATTAATCAATATATTTTTCATTTCATACCTAGCCTAAATGTGTGCTACAGGCTATCTACTGAAAATATAAAAAAGTTTTTTTTTAATTATTATTGAGTGTCATGAAATTTATAGTGGTGGAGTAATTTCTGAGATTTTAACGTGAAAAAAAATTGGTGCTATAAAAGTAATTTCTAGGATTTTTTCCTTATTTTTTGGATTTTTATGTGAAAAAATTTTAGAAATAGAGAAAAAAATCATAGGATCCTCGATAAAAAATCTTCTATATATCTTAGAATCAAAATTTAAATTTTTTAGATAATGGGATTACAATTTATGTGAAATCGATAATCTAATTTAATCAGTTAAATATTATACGGCGATGGTTAATACGATTGTTGTTGGTGGTCGGCGTTTGGTTTGATCGATGACGAGCTTGACTTGACTCTCGCCTTTCTCCCAAATTTCTTTCTACTTTCTTTCATGATAAGAATATGATCCTATTTATAGGATTTTGACTAGAACATTTTAATTATTATAGCCAAAATCTCAAAACACTCCATCGAATGGTTCATATCGATTTGTTTGATCATAGATAGTTTTTTGGTGATTTGATCATTCAAACGATATTTGATTTAAGTGATTTTAGACTCGTTGGATTTATCTCGTCGAGCCGCTTTATTCAACTATAAGCACGTTAAATTTGAAAATTATTTGATCATCTAATAAGTATTTTGAAGTTTTCATATATAACTTTTGTGCTTAATTCGAACTCATTTGGGCTCTATTTGTCCGATTTTAGTGATATTGAATTTATCTTATTGATATATTTGATTTTATTATGTAAAATAATATATATATTTTTTAAAAATTTTATGCATGAAATATCAATTAAATATCTAATTTTTTATTTTATTTTATAAAATTATTATGAGATATTACTTAAATGATTTTTGTCTGTCTTGGCTACAACGGCCTGGCCAGCGGAGAGAGCACCCAGATCACGGAGCTTGAGCTTATCCTCGCGGATATTAATGAATTTTGAAAATTATAATTTAGTGTGAGACGGTGGGGTCAGTTAGTTGAAAGCCTCACTCCATGTCCCATATTTGAGCGTATATATATATATATATATATATATATATATATATATATATATACATTCACGAGCTCTCCAACAAAAAAAAGAAAGAATCTATTACAATAAATTTCTAAAATATGATATGTATTTGGTTGCAATCAAGAATTAATTAATCATACATAACTGAATTATTTTAAATTCTAATCAACATAATTATTTTATAAAAAATATTAGATATGTGAAGATAGAAATATTCTTTAAAAAGAATTATAATAAAAATATTTTCATTTATATAATAATTTAATCAATTATATTTTTTTTAGAATATTTAAATAAATTTAATCGTAAATTCACACACATAATATGTATAAAAATCTAAATTCAAAATCTCTTAATTGAAAATTAAATATTTCAACTAATAGACTAAGATGTGTTGTATGTACATCTTATTTTCAACGGATATGCTTAGAGTCTACTTTATTAATAATTGAGTCTCTTTCGAATGTGAAAGAATCATTTTTTCATAATAAAATGTTTTTAAATAGAAAGATTTCATGAATTTAAAAATGTTTTTTTTTTTTGTTAGAAACAGACACGATGTAATACTAACATACTATTCTACTTAAGAAAGTTAATAATATTCCATTAATAGAGAATAATGCATCATTACTTCTAGAAAAATAATTAGTTATCTTTCAAGAAAATAAGTTATTTAAGTAAAAAATCACAGTAAATTTTCATTTTAATCAAACTAAAATTCAAGAAATTAGGTTAATTCTTCTTGAAGAACTATGCTATTATTAAAAATAAAATTATATATATATATATATATATATATATATATATATATATATATGATATATATATATTGATTTGTTATAATTAAATTGCCTTGTGAACCAAATCATATAAAATAAGCGAATGATTTGTTAGAAATTTGTATTATATTAATTAAAATTTCTTTTTTCTTAATCATACATACAATATAATTGTATAAACTTATAAACCCAAGATCTTGAATAAAATGATTTTCATAAAACTTCACTTAATAAATAAATCACATACCTTGATTTCTTTTGATTTTGAACTAGGTTCTCTTCTTCCAAATATTCATGTAATCATCTTAATGGAGGACACACACATTAAAGGATAGGAAGAGGGGTAGTATCTCTATAAAGAGATAATTTGTTTTGATCAAACGTCATAAACGATCAATCAAACTCTCTCTGACCAAGAAGATTTAAGTACATAATTATTAAATAGTAAACTGAATAATAATTAATGTGGGCCACACTTAAGAATTAATTACATAAATTATACATTCTCCCACTTGGCACATATAATATTATTCAATTTCAATATTTAATAATTATATACAAAACCATAATGTGCATTACATATCAAATATTTTCTTAATTTGGTCAAATCATAATTCATTATTAAGTAAAAATTAATAGGGATCATGGCGGTTATATATCATTAGTGCGACATATTTCCTTCCATGTATCACAATATTAATTTTACACTTAATATGATCTATAATGACTATAATGAGAGATAATCATAATGATCCAACATTAATATCTTTATGAAAGACAAATCTTATTAACATTTATATAATTACATTCAAACATAATGAAACAAGATGATATAATATGTCAGAAACAGTTCAATAAAGAGCTCAGAGAGTCAAATACATAAAGAGCATAATAAATTCAATAATATTTTTCAATAATGCCCATCTTTTTAACATGTTCATTAAATAATTTAGGCTGCAATATTTTAGTTAAATGATCAACAATCATAAGATTAGTGTTAATGTGCTCAAATGACACTCTATATTTTTGAACTTCTTTTTTAACGACAAAGTATTTTAATTCCATATGTTTAACACCCTTTGAATACTTGTCGTTCTTCGAAAAGACACTATTGCGGCATTATCACAATAAATTTTCAACAGCTTGGCAATACTGTCGACAACTCCAAGTCTTGAAATAAAATTTTGCAATCATAACGCATGAATTATGGCTTCAAAACATGTCACAAACTTAGCTTCCATAGTGGATGCAACAATGATGGATTGCTTCCCACTTCTCCATGAGATAGCTCCTATAGTTGGTAGGAACAAATAGCCAAATATGAATTTTCTAGTATCCACACATCCAACAAAATCTGAATCTGAATATTCAATCACCTCAAGATCATTAGATCTCATATAAGTGAGCATATGTTCTTTCGTTCCTTGCAAATATCGCAAAACTTTCTTTGTAGCTTTCTAATGATTAATTCCTGGATTACTTTGATATCTACCCAATATTCACACAGTAAAACTGATATCTGGTCTTGTACAAGTTTGAGCATACATCAGACTTCCAACAGTAGATGCATAAGGAATTTGTTCTATTTACTTACGTTCCAATTCATTCTTTAGGCATTGCATAAGACTAAATTTTCCCCTTTTTGAATTGGAACAATACTTGCAAAACACTTTTCCATTTGAAATCTCTCTAAAACATTATTGATATATATATTTGAGATAATCCTAACAATCCTTGTGATTTATCACAGAATATTTCAATTCCTATCACATAGGATGCCTCACCCATATCTTTCATTTCAAAGTTTATTGAGAAAATTTATTGGTCTCATATATTAATCCAAGATCATTAGTTGCAAGCAAGATATCATCAACATATAAACTTACTCCCACTGACATTTAGATATATACATCGATCAACAATATTTTTTTAAAATCCAAAGGTAGTAATAGTATTATTGAACTTTGAATACCATTGTCGAGTAGCTTGTTTAAGTCCATATATTGATTTCTTAAGTTTACACACCATATGTTCTTTTTCTTTAATTGACAAAACCTTCAGGTTGATTCATATAAACTTCTTCATCTAAATTTCCATTTAGAAAGACAGTTTTCACATCCATTTGATGCAGCTCCAACTTATAATGAGCCACTAATGCCATAATAATTCTTAATGAGTCCTTTTTGGAAATAGGAGAAAAGTCTCTTTATAGTCAATATTATCTTTCTGAGTAAAACCTTTGGCAACAAGTCTGGCTTTATATCATTCTATATTATCATTAGAGTCACATTTGGTCTTAAAGACCCATTTACATCCAACTCTTTTAGAACCTCCAGGAAATTCAATAAG
The DNA here is from genome assembly GCA_021442155.1 of Cymbidium sinense. Lineage (NCBI taxonomy): Eukaryota > Viridiplantae > Streptophyta > Magnoliopsida > Asparagales > Orchidaceae > Cymbidium > Cymbidium sinense. The sequence continues at coordinate 75,152,321 of CM038224.1, read as the reverse complement.
ATCCCATACATTATTGTGATCCATCAATTTTAACTCTTCTTTCATAGCATCTAACCACTTTTTAGAATTAATACTTTCAATGGACTGTATAAATGAAACCAGATCATTATCAATTCCTAAGTCAAATTCTGACTCTTGTAAATAAACAAGATAATCATCCGAAATAGTATATTTTCTTTCTCTTTGAGAACGTCTTAATATTATTTCTAGTGGTTCATCAATTATAGGTTCATTGGTAATAACTTCATTATATGGTGTATGGTCATTCATTTGTTATTCTTATAAATTGACAAATTGTTCAACAATTGTAGGAACAACAACTCTAGAAGAAGTAATTGATAAAATTTTTTTTACTTTAGCTTCTTTAGTTTTCACATTTCATAGTTCTATACTCTCATTAATATCACCATTTTTAATGAACTTAGCATTTCCAGTTTCAATAATTTTTATACTATGATTACGATAATAAAATCTATACCTTTTAGACTTTTCTAGATAACCAATGAAATGTCCACTGATTATTTTTGAATTCAATTTCTTTTCATGTAGATTATAAATTCTTAATTCTACTAGGCAACCCCAAACATGAAGGTGTTTTAAACTAGGCTTCCTTTCCGTCCACAGTTCAAAAGGAGTTTTTAAAGCTGCATTACTAGGAACCATGTTTAATAAATGTACAACAATTTTTAAAGCATACATCCACAATGATAAGGGTAAAGTAGAATAACTTAACATACACCTAACCTTATCCATTAAAGTATGATTATGCCTTTCTGCAATACCATTTTGTTGTGGTGTTCTTGGCATTGCATATTGAGCACAAATATCATACTTTTCTAGAAATTTAGCAAATAGACTAGAGAATTGTCCAGATTCATCATGCCTTCCATAATATTTACAACCTCTATCATATCTTATAATTTTCACTTTTCTATCTAATTGTCTCTCAACCTCATTAATAAATGTCTCTAAGGCATTTATTAACTAAGATTTTTCATGCAATAAATAGACATAGCCATAACGTGAAAAATCATCAATAAATGTGATAAAATACTTTTCTCTACCAAAAGTTGGAACATCAAAAGGTCCACAAATATCAGTGTGTATAATTTCTAAAAGTTGTGTGCTTCTTGTGAACGCTTTCTTAATTGTGTGTTTTGTAGATTTACCTTTAATACAATTTACACAAATACTAAGATCAGTAAAATATAAATCAAGAAGAATTTCATTCTTTACTAATCTTTGTATTCTTTCTTTCGATATATGACCCAAACATTTATGGTTTAAATAAGCTGATCTTTCATCAACCAAACCATGTTTCATTCAAATATTATGACACAAGGTCAATAAAGTTTCAGTAAATAAATTATCAAGTTTTAATTTATATAAACCATCATAAAGAACACGAGAGCCAATAAAATGATTATGCTTAAATAAACTGAAATATTAATTTCCAAACTTAAAATAATATCCAGTTGTATCGAGTTTAGAAAATGAAACTAAGTTTCTAGAAACAGATGGAACATAAAGAGTTTGAAAAAGATCTAAATGATGTCTAGTATCTAAAATTAAGCGATACGTTCCAATGGCTTCAATTGGAGCTTTGACTCGATTACCCATGAAGACAAACTTTTCATTTGGCTTTATGGTTTGAATCGTAAGGAATCCCAGCATCACATTTGAAATATGTGTGGTACAACTAGATTTAATCCACCAAGTATTATAAGAAACTTCTGTCAAATTTGACTCGAAACATACAGAAGCACTTGGCTTATCTTTCTTTTCAAACCAAGCTTTACGTTTCTGGCAATCTTTTTGATAGTGTCCATGCTTGTGACATAAATGACATCTATCATACTTATGTATCTTCTTTTGGATTTGAGTAGATGATACATTAGCCTTCAAGTGTCCTTTATTGCCCTTAGAATTCCTGTTAATTAATTTTCTTTTAATTTTGGTTGTCCCATGAGAATAACTGAGTGAATTCCTTATTTCTTAAGCCTTATTTCCTCTTGAATAAGTATATTTTGTAATTCAACCACATTTCATTTATCTTTAATAGTATTATAGTTTATTTGGAATGAATCATATTCAAGAGGCAAAGAATTAACAATAAATTATACAAGAAAATTTTCACTCACATTCATTCCCATGGTGTTTAATCTTGATGCAATATTTACCATTTCAGTGATGTGCTCATGCATGATACATGAACCATCAAACTTCATGGTGGTCAACATACCCATTAATGTCCCAGCACGTGACTTATTTGCAAACTCAGACTGAGATAAATCTTTCACATACTTCATAAATTCCTTTGCATTATCAGTTTTAGGAATTGTTGGCTTAATGATTTCTGCTACAGTCATTTGCATAAACATTAAACTAAGTCTATTTGATCTTTTCCAAGCATCATAAAAAGAATTTTGTTCATTGCTACTAGTAGCAATAATAGCAGTGGGCTTATCATTAAGAGGTGTTAAATCAAGATCCAAGACACCTAAATGGAACTGAATTTGTTCACTCCATTCATTAAAATTAAGCTCATTAAATTTTATAATAGACAAAGCTTACGAATGAAGAGTAACAGAAGTAGATGCTGCAAAATATTAAATGCTCGCATATTAATGTTTGAGTTATAAACACAAACACATAAAACATTCATATAATCACATAATGCATATTGAAGTTCTCCTTTGGGTGATACTATAATATACAATAATAAACATAATTGATGCTTAATATTAATTTCACATAATTGGCAATTATACATACTTTAATTAAATATGTTTGCTATCTCTGGATATGCTAAACACATCTAATCAAGTATATTAATTAACCATAATTATGTTCATGATTACAAATCAACTAATCAACCTTTAGGCGATCCTTAAATAATTTATAATCATTAAACTTTATGTACTCATGATAAATTTATAAAAGTTCATTATGTCATTTATTTATTAGCATCACATGCTCATGAGTAATTAAATAAATTTAATTTGATATTTACAAAACCTTTCTAATTCGACAAATTATACTTGTTGTAAATATCAAATTAAATAATGATAATAATAATTATTTCAATTGAATGAAATACATAAAGAAAATCACTAATATGTATATAGTGTCATGCATGAACAAATTCAAATTTAATGGTTATGTAATTTTCTTAACATAATTACATTAATTCTTTTCGACAACATAAATGAAAATTATATTCAAATTTGTTAATATGTATACTTTGCATAAATCAAAATATAATTTTCAGATTTATTTGTATGCAGAAAATCTGAAATAAATAAAATTTTCAGATTTATTTGTATGCAGAAAATTTGAAATAAATAAAATTTTCAGATTTATTTGTATACATAAAATCTGAAATAAATAAAATTTATAGCATTAAAGATATATTCTACAAATATCCGAAAAGTTAAATAAACAAAATATGATGATTTATATTAATCCATAATATATATTGTAACATCCGTAGTGAGCAACAAATTTTAATGTGTTCAAATTTTTAGATATCATTTAATTTATATATGTTTTAATGGGCTTACTTACTCTTATACAGTTAACAAAAATATTCTTCATGTAATCATCTTAATGGATAGACACTTACACATTAAAAGGTAGGAAAAGGATGGTTTCTACATGAAGAGATCTTTATTTGATCATAAAGCGATCGATCAAACTCTCTTGAGATGAGATTTAAGTACATAATTAATTATTAAATAATAAATTGAATAATAATTAATGTGGGCCACACTTAAGAATTAATTACATAATTCTTATATGATTTTGTCCATTTAATTCTATTTTGAAAAATTTTTAAATGGAAGGAAATTAACTAATAAATCTGACAGTATTATAAATCAACCATAATTTTGGAAAAATAAATTCACAAATAAATAAATTTTATAATTGATGTTCGCTGCTAGCAGTTTAGTATCCACTGCTAATACATATTTATTAATTATTAGATATTGTTATTTTAATAACAGATTGATGCTAAAGCCAGCAAACCCGTAATTATAAAAAAAACTGAAAAAAAATTAATTAAATTAGATTAAAATATCCTAAATGAGAAAATGTGAAATTTTTTGCAGTAGGTGCTATTTATTCTACGGGAAAATTTAGAAGCATTTTCAGCTGCCTCGGCGGCTTGCCGCCTATTCACCTATCTACTCAGCACGCCGCATCATTTATAAAATTTTATTTATAGAAAATTATAAAGGTTGCTAAAAAGAAATTATTTTGAGAAACTTTAGGATAAGTATAATGAATCATATATAAGAGTAATATTAAGGTAAATAAGTTATTTATAAATTAATAATTATTTGTAATACTTACATGACCAAATGTGTTATTAATTTTTTTATTATAAAAATAATTCAATTAAATATTATATATGGCTATTAATGATTTAATCTTAAGTCAATTTATTTTAATTTAACGTCAATTGGAATTATTCTTGATAAGACCTTGAAAATTCCATTAGCCCGAATCGGCGTGAAAGCAATCGATCGTGAATCAATCAGATCAACGTTTATTATCGATCTTAAATATATGGGTGTTTATAGTAAATCGAGGCTTGACGAATCTAACAAGCCCAAATTAGACATCATTTGAGCATTCAAATACACAAAATACATCATATGATAAAGGGGATCATTTTGAAGTCCAGATGGAAATTGAGTATACGGGTTTTCGCATGTATTTAGAGGCGCTCCTCACCGTCTATAAATAATCTCTCATTCTCATATGAGGGCTAAGCGAGAGAGAGGGAGAGCTCTAAAGATCCTCCAAAACGCAATCGCCACCACTTTCGAGGGTCATCAACCACGCCGGCAGCAAGCCATCGGTCGGCCGCATTGATCCTGCGTCGTCATTCTCACGTGTCTCATCATGAGGACTTCTACCGGTATTATTGCAGATTAGGTAATTATTACCGTATTTCCTGCGGTGATTGCTCCACACACATCATCATCTGCTGTATCTGTTATCACCAATGTATGACTACATAGTTGTTGTTCCATTCTCATATGCAATCGTAATCCCGTTATCGGAAGATTTTATCTAAAAGCAGATCCATAGTGGAAGATTTTTCTTGGGCTAACCGTGATTTTTCCCTCTTTTTTGAGGTTTTCCGCTGAAATTTCAGTTTTCTTATTCACTCTTTAAATACCCACATTGCGTATTTTGACAAAGCTAAGGCGTAAATTTTCACTCTACCTGTGGTTTTCTAGCACACAACAGTTTGACGTCGTATGTGGGAAACTGATTCTCATTATATCATCTTGTATGACGATCAAGTTCTTCAACAAGATCAAAACCACCATCAAGATGTAGCATTTCAAGCTTTTAAGGAGCGCAAGCGAAGAATGAAGATTCCAAACTTAGTTCCGATTTTGTCGGCGGGGGCAAATCTTAATCTCAAAAGATTATCCAAATCGATATTACGGATATCTAGTGATTATCGGTTCGAGTGATATCTTAATGAAAACGGCAATGTTAAGGAGCAACTTTGGCTACAACCACAAATGGATATTTTAATCGACCTCTTCCATACAGGTTGACGTCATCTAGCAAAGACTCTGATAAACAACCTAGGATAGGTCAAAAGGTCCTTGGTGGACTTCTACGACCTCTTCCATACAGTTAGCGTTATCGAGCAAAGACTCGACAAACAAGATAGGTCAAAAGGTCCTTGGTGGACTTCCTACGACCTCCGTTAACGTCATCAAGCAAAGACTTTGACAAACAACCTAGGATAGGTCAAAAGGTCCTTGGTGGACTTCCTACGACCCCTTCCACACATGTTAACGTCATTGGGTAACACTCTGACAAACAACCTTGGATAGGTCAAAAATCCTCAGCGGATTCAATTCGATCTCTTCCATACCATGCGTCATGGGTAACACTCGACAAATAACCTCGATAGTCAAAATCCAGCGGATTCAATTCGACCTCTTCCATATAGGTTGCGTCATCGGTTAACTGACAAACAATCTCGATAGGTAAAAAATCCTCGGATTCAATTTAACCTCTTCCGCGTTAACATCATCGAGTAAAACTTCGACAAACAACCTGATAGAGTCAAAATCCTCGGCGATTTAATTCAACCTCTTCCACGGTTGCGTCATCGAAGACTACAAACAATCGATAGTCTCACCGGATTAAATTCAACCTCTTCCATTCCATAGTTAATGCCATCGAGTCACACTCGACAAACAACCTGGATAGGTCAAAATCTTAGGATTCGCTTTAACCTCTTCCGAGTTAACGTCATCGGTAAAGACTCGACAACAACCGGATAGGTCAAAATCTTCGGATTGATTCAACCTCTTCCACACAGGTTAACGTAATCGAGCAAAGACTCTCACAAACAACCTCGGATAGGTCAAAATCCTCAGCGGATTCAATTCAACCTCTTCCATACAGGTTAATGCCATTGAGTCACACTCTAACAAACAACCTCGGATAGGTAAAAAATCCTTAGCGGATTCAATTCAACCTCTTCCACACAGGTTAACGTCATCGAGCAAAGACTCTGACAAACAACTTAGGATAAGTCAAAAGGTCGCGGTGGACTTCCAGCGGCCTCTTCGCAGTTAACGTCATAACACCGACAAACAACCTCAGATGGGTCAAAATTCTCAGTGAATTCAATTCGACATCTTCCATACAGGTTAATGTCATCGGGTAACACCCTGACGAACAACCTCGGATAGGTCAAAAATCCTCAGTGGATTTAATTCAACCTCTTCCACATAGGTTAACGTCATCGGGTAACACCCTGATAAACCACCTCGGATAGGTCAAAATCCTCAGCGGATTCAATTCAATATCTTCCATACAGGTTAATGCCATCGAGTCACTCTCACAAACAATCTCGGATATGTCAAAAATCCTCATCGTCGCCGGTCACCGCCGCGATCACCGCGCCGTACCGTGGCGGTCACCGCCGTCATTATCGCCGATCACGTCGCCGACTATCGGCTGCCATCGTCGCCGGTCCTATGCCGGCGATGCGGCAATCTTCGCCGGTCATCCGGCATTCGCGTCGGTCGCCAGTCGACCGTCAACTAATTGCGCACCACCCGCCGTCGACGCCGCCACCGTCTCCGGTCATCTGCCGTCAACTACGTCGCCGGGTTGCGTTATCGACCACCCGTCGGCCACCGCGTCGCGGACTGAGATTCACCGATGCCGATACCTTATTGCTAATGCCGTTGCCTACCCTCGTGGGCCTAACCCACCATCGCGGTCTGCCCGTAGTCATTACCGCATCTGCCTGCCACCACCCGTCGGTCGACCACGCGTCGTCGGTGACCACGTATTCGGCCGCCCGATCGCCGTCGACTCTTGTCACTGGTTGCATTTGCCCCGTCGGTGCCAACCGGTTGCCGGTCTGTAGCGACCATCGCCGATAATTTCCGCTGGTTACCACCATCATCACCGGTCATACCCTACTGCGCTAGGTCATCCGTCATTACCCGTCTCCGATTCACCTTTACCACCATACCATGATCACGTTCGGCCATTTGTATCTTACCATTGTTATCGGTTTGCCGCCCGGTCTGCGTACTACCATCGCTGACAATCTTTGATTCACCATCGTCAGCCGTCATCTATTCGGCCTGGGTCGCCGGTTCGCCACCCAGGTGGCAATCGATCGCGGTCATGGCCGGTATATCATTGCCATCTCGTAGGTCCGCTGGCCATCCGCCAATCTTGCGATCATCTCGCCGACCACTATCGCCGACCACCATCGTCGGGCATTGCCGTCAACCCCCGTCTCTGGTTATCATCGCCAATGATCGCCTCCAAACCCGGACGGTCGATGGAGTTGACACCTTTTTGAGGAAAAGCGTGACACGGCGTATGTCTTGCGCGCCATGCTCCGTGCGGATGGTCCGATGATCTGATTGATGCCTCTTTCGAGGGAAAATCGGAGCCACAACGTATGTACCGCGGGCCTTGCCTCCGGACGTCCGGTCTGATTCGCCTCTTTCAGGAAAACGGAACAACGGTCTGGCGCCTTGATCGCCTCAAACCGGACGGTCCAAGGCGGTTGACACCTCTTTAAGCGGGAACAACGCAAGTCTGTGCTTGATCGCCTCAAACCGGACGGTCGCGAGGTGGTTGACACCTCTTCGAGGGAACGGCGTAATCTGCGGGCCTTGCCCGCCTCCAAATGACATTCTCTCAAGAAGAAGAGAAGGTGCTTCTCCGCAAGGGTTTTATAGACCCAGAGGGCAAAAATGTCCAAAAGCCCCAAAACCGTCCAAAACCGTTTAAAATCGCTCAAAACGGGCCAAAACAGACGTTTTTACTGACAGCCATGAATACTCGCGTCTTGCCAGTGGCCTGCTTACAGTTCTCCCCTGACCGTCACGGTAGGACCGCCCGGTTCTCCTTCCGAACTCCTTACTGCGACTCCGGCCAGCGATCAGGCAGGTCACGACCATGGGGTATTTAGTCCTATGTGCCTCCTCCGTCGCGTGACGTGACCAGCTGACCCGTCAGCCATTTCGCGAGCGTGTTCGACTGTTCAGCGTCCTCGCGACCATTGTTTCAGCGACCAGTTCGACTTCTGAGCTAGACCCATCCTTTCCTTTCCGGTCATTAGCCGCAGACAGCGACTCCTTTCTTAGCCCTTGTTCGCCCAAATCCACCGAAATCTTGTGCTGGGGCAGTAAATGTCTCCATGGGTCCCCTAAAAGCGTCACCTACACACATCCATGCCCAGCATCCTTCCGTAGTCATAATTTTGTGCTCCCATGAAGATCTGTTTTCATAAATTGTGTGGTTAATAGACCCTCAAATTTCATTAAAAAATCTGCTATTTTCAAATATTCGACATATATATTTTTGGATGATTGAGATAAAATCATCCAAAAATAGGCGGACAACTGATATGACCTTGAAAATTCCACTAGTCAAAGCTTGGCGTGAAAGCAATCGATCGTGAATCAAGAAGCGAGATCAGTGTTTATTATCAATCGACTCTTAAACATGGAGTGTTTATGGTCAAATCGGCGTCTTGGAGCGAATCTAACAAGCCCAAGATATCACAATTCGGTCATTTGAGCATTCAAATACACAAAATACATCATATGATCAAGGGATCATTTTGAGCCGTCGATGAAATGGAGTGGTGCGGGTTTTGCATGTATTCTGAGATGCCACTCCCAATCTATAAATAATCCTCATTCCTCATGATGAGCTACAAGAGAGAGAGAGAGCTCTAAAGATTCCCACATCATCGCGCCACTACGGTCGTCCACCGCCCGGCGTCGCCGCCGTTGATCCTTGCGTTGTCAATCTCTTCATCATGGACTTACCGATGATTGTTCCGCATTCGCGGTAATTGTTCCCCGCATTTCTACCAATGATTGCTCCACACAGTTCACCATCATCTGCTACTACTAGCAATTGTTACCACCTGAATGTGACTACATAGTTGTTGTTCCATTCTCATATGCAATCCTGTAATCCCGTTATCGGGAAGATTTTGTACTCTGAAATAGATCCATAGTGGAAGATTTTTTTTCTTGGGCTCCTGATTTTTCCTCTTTTTTAGGTTTTTTATAAAATTCGGGTTTTATGTTCACTCTTTAAATACCGTATTGTTTCTATTTCGACAAAGTTAAAGTAAACTTTTACTCTATCATTTGATTTTCTAGCGCAACAATTCTTTTTCAATCCCTCTGGCTATAATTTAACTTGATATATTTTTTATTATGACATTCTATTTTATTTATAAAAAAAGTGATACATTTTCTCACACACACACACATTATATATATATATATATATATATATATATATATATATATATATATATATATATATATATTAAATAAATTAAAACTAAAATTTACTTGGAATAAATTTTTTTTTAAAAAAAAGTCCCTTAAGAAAACAGTAATTTATTTTACGGTTAAAAAAATGAAAATAAATCCTGTTCCTATCCTAAAATAAAAATGGGATTTTTAATTCAGTTTTTGCTCCTATATAATTTTTTTTTTTTTTTTGTAAAATGTGCTCCTTTTGTTTAATATTAAATCTCAGGTGCTCCTTTTTAATTATAATATCACCACGTCACTATATAATTAGAATTTGATCGCTATGTCTACTTATAATTAAAAATTAATTGATGAAAATTATGATTAAAAAACAACAAAAATAGATTAATATATAACAATCAAAGCACAAACGAAATAATTCCATAATTAAATTTCGCACAAAATTCAACAGAAGCATAATAAAAAAAATCACTTCTTTGAAGTTTTAAAATAATAATGTTGTACTATTATTTTGATTAATTCACATTTTAATTATTTTTAGTTTAAATCAAGTAAACTACCCTTCTTGACTAAGTAGATCATAAGCTTTAATAACTATATAAATGTTATATGATCTTAATTTATGCCAGCTTCTGATAATTTAATATGTTCTTTCTATCATTAGGGAAGTCCCATGTATTAGGTTAGTCTTTCTATTTTTTTGGCTAGTCCTTATATGTAGTAGGTTAGTCCTCCCATTCTTAAGATGACTTCTTAATTTCATATGATTTAGTTAGCTTTTTCTAATATACCTTCCCTCTTTTTTCAATATAGCTTCCCTCTATCAAGTCTTCTTAATAATAGTTGTTAATAAAGATCTTCATAGTTTTGGTTAAGTCGAGAAGTTTATCTTCTAATGAAAATTCTAATTCTCATAACATCTTTTTGTACTCATGACACATCAATCAAATTATAAAATTCTTTAGCAAAAGTTAATAAATATTGACTTACAGAGCACTTGGAGAACTCACTTTGTAGATTTGACGAGCTATATCATACTGGCCTTATTTATGTATAAGCATATCTATACTTCTCTACGCTCTAAAAACTAGAACATTAAAATAACAGCTTAACAGAATATTGCCTATTATAAAATAAACTAACTCAATCTCTCCAAAATTGGCTAGCTTTAAGTGTGAGCCGTGTAGAAAAATATGGCGTGAGTAGATCAACTTATTTGGAGCTGGTAACTATATAAATGTGAGTTAACTTATCTTAGAGTGGATAAGCACTGAACCTTAGAGTGCAAAAAATTGGACTACTCACTACAGAAGAACCAAGGCCCCAAAGTAACAACCCTTCAAGTGAGCCAATGCTCATAGGATTAAGAAAAGTCCACATCTAGTATGATCATCAATAGATGAACATGTAGGTGGCTACCTTAATACTGAAAATATTCAACTCACAAAGTTAAATAAAAAAAAGGGAGATGGAAACATAGCCAATGCTTAGTGAGTTGACTTCCCTTGTGTGATAAGCTCCACAATGAATGTCACTTATAGTTGGCAAGTCTAGGTGGGTGCCTCCATGAAGACTTAAGAGTCTAGTGAAAGGTGAGGTGCACCTATGCTAATGATGACAAGCCTTGTTATGAGTAGCATGCGAGTCCCTTCTATTGGAGAGTTTAGGTGAGTGCCCTTGTGAAGAACTAAAAGTTTGGTATAAGATTAGGTGCACAAAAAGTGATTAATAGACTCAAAACAATCCAAATATACTAATTAGTATGTGTATATATATATATATATATATGTGTGTGTGTGTGTGTGTGTGTGTGTGTATATATGTATGTATGTATGTATGTATGTAGGTATGTATGTATGTATATATGTATATATGTGTATTGACTTTCTCTCTCACAAGTGCAAAAAAGGAGGAAAAAATTGAGTTATTTATCAGTGCTTGCCACATCACTATCCTCCAAATTTGAAAATGTGAGGACATTGTCTAAGTACATGAACTTTATATCTAGCTGACTATGCTTTACCAACTTCTTTATTGTTGAATTATATTAGAACTTAGCCATGAGGAGGCTCTTATACTCAAGTGTTTCTAAGAAGTCACCCACTAATCCTTCTTTCCATTTAAAAGCACATACCTCTATAGGTAGTTCACTTCATGATGTCAAAGCTCTATAGTGAGCTTACCCTTCTTGGCCTCACTATAAGTGACCTCTCTTCTTTGACCTTCTTCAGCACCTCATCACTTGCCCTATGAAGATTAAACTCTTTGTGCAATAGTGACTGGGTAATGAGATGCTCCTTTTTCACTAGTACCCTTTGAGAATTTTCTAATATTCCTCACATAGTTCGAATGACATATGATAGTTTATGACCCGAGCATTTATGACTAGAAAGTGTAGTTTTGCTCACGGAAATCCATCAAGCTAATTCCATAATATTTCCATAGATTGGAGGAGTATATGAAAGGAAGAATTGGGAAGATCCTTTTGTTATTAAAAAATTATTCAAAATTACATACATTTTATTATTCGATGACTAGTATATACTCACAACACTACTATTTTCAAGGACGAACATGTAATTATATTAGTAAGTAGAAAACTAATTACATCAGCTCCATTTCACTTAAAAAAGAACTTGACTTTAGTTTTGAAATTATCTTAAGACCTTGAACATTTATTTCAAAATAAATGTCAGTATCACATATGTGTTGACATCATGACAGATAATAGTCTTAAAAAAAGATCCCTTACAATTGAGTAAAACTCGTCAAAGAAGAGGACGCAAGGTGAAGATTGTCGAGTCTTATCAAATGTTTCTCTCATATTTGCTTCATTATCATCCAACCACATAGTGATCAGCTGTAGTTCTTTAATGCTGATGTAGTTAGCTTGGTATTCAATGGCAATTACTTTGGCCAACCCCAAGGTTCATAGAACAAGATATCATTTGAAGGAGATATTCCAAATTTTTTAAACTTCTCAAGATATTGAACAGTCTCTTGCAGCCCTATCTTCATAGTTCCAAGACCACCAATGTTATCCCTCCTAATATTTGGCACTTCAACCATCATTTCATGAAGTATTGATGGCTTGATTAAACCAAAAGTAACCTTAAATTGTTAATTTGTAATGGACATGGATTTTAAAATTGTTGAAGAGAACTCACCTAGACTCTCCAAATAGAATGGTCTTGCATGCTACTCATAACAAGGCTCTCAACATCAACATAAGTGCACTTCACCTTTCACTAGACTCTTAGGTCTTCATGGAGGCACCCACCAAGACTTACCAATTATAAGAGATTCAAATGCTACTCATTGTGGTGCTTGTCAAAATAAGGGAAGTCAACTCAATAGGCCTTGACTATGTTCTCATCTCCTTTCTTTTATTTAATTATATGTGTAGAATATTTTCAATATTAGGGTGGTCGCCTACATGTTCATCTATTAATGATCATACTAGATGTGGAATTTTCTTATTTTTATGAGCATTGGCTCACTTACAGCTCTTTTTCTTGGGGGCTTGGGCTCTCTTGTAGTAACTAGCCTAATTTTTTACACTCTAAGGTTCAGCGCTTATCCACTTCACAGGCTGGCTGACTTGCATTTGTATTATTATTGGTTCCAAAGAAGTCGATCTAGTCAAGCCATATTTTTCTATGTAGCTCACACTAAAAGCTGACCAATTTTGGAGTGTTTCAGTAAGTTTATTGTATAGACAATTTTTTTGTTAAACACTCACTTTAATGTAAACTTTTAGAGTATAGAGAAGTATAGATAAGTTTATACATAAATAAGGCCATAATGATATAACATATTGAATCCACAGGGTGAGTTCTACAAGTGTTGTACTAGTCAATATTATTAACTTTAGCAAATGGATTTTATAATTTGATTGATGTGTCATGAGTACTTAAAGATTTTATAAGAATTGAAACTTCCATTAAGAGTTAAACTTCTTGACCCAACCAAACCATGAAGATCATTATTAGCAACTATTAGTTGCATCATTTAAGGAGACTTGATAGAGGGGAGGTATATTAAAATTGAAAAGTAAACCACATGAAAGGAAGAAGTCATCTTAAGGATGAGAGGACTAACCAACTAGATATAAGGACTAGCCTAAAGGATAGAAAGACTAACCTAATATATATAGGACTTCCCTAATGATATAAAGAACATGTTAAATTATTGGAAGGTGGCCTCAATTAAGATCGTTTAATGTTTACATAGTAAGTAAAGCTTTTGATCTACTTAGTTAAGGAGGGTAGTTTACTTGATTTAGCTTGGTGAATTCTCATTAGCAATCATAGGTTATGTTGTCTAATGGGGTCTCTTAGATATGGAGGGATAAGATGACTTACTCTTAGTTACATACTACCTTGTGAGATTTATGCTCCAAATTTATAGGAGGGAGAAATTTAGGAGAAAGAAAAGCGCCTTAAGTATATAAGAATTTTTTTGAGGAGCTCGTGAGATGTGAAATTAAGCAAAGAAGCATATTCACAAAAAAAAAAAAAAAAAAGAAACAAAAAAAGGGCCCTTATATAGGAGCAAAAATGAGATTTAAACTCACGCTTTCATTTTGCGAAGAAAACGGGATTTATTTTCCCATTGTCCGGAAAACCTACAAATAACTATTTCTTTAAGTGATATTTTAAAGAAATTTATTATAAATAACTTTTTAGTTTTAAATCATTTTACATTTTTATTCAAATTACATTATGTATAACATTTTAATTACAACTTTATTACTTGATTAAAATTATCACCACCTCATTATATAATTATAATTGTATCCATTTATAATTAAAAAATTATGATTACAAAATAACTCAAAAAGTGAATTTTTTTATAAAAAAATTATAATATCCATATAGACCACTATATTTTCATACAAGTGTAGCTCCCAAAAAAATTCTAAGTATATCAATAATTAAAATTCATATGGCTAATTTGATTTTATTTTTGTCATTACCTTTCTCAATTTTTTTGCATGTTGTCTCTATAAGGAGTAAGAGAATCAAATAAATAAGTGTAAATTTAAGTGATACCATTAGCTTAGCAGACTTGCCTCCAAGAAGGATAAGTAGCAAGATATGCTGTCGGATCAATTTGGTGCTCGACTGCATGCTAGCTCGCCATCAACTCAATAAATAGAGAACAACTTGCAATGACATATTGTCAATCAGGATAGCATACTTGACTCAGCTTTTGGATTCGCTTAGCTTATCAGATAGGCAACTTCTATAAGAGAACTCATAAGTCGCTTGTCAACATTATGACTTGCTAGATCCTCAAATAACAAATACATCTCACATTTAGAGCCTGTTAAGTGGGTTTATACACAAGGCCATATCATCCAGAGGCATTTTGCCAAATTATTGTACACACGTTTGTACTTAGGAGTCCCTGGAGTTTAAGCATTTTCTTTTATCATTTTATATGTATCCTTTTATGCAACCCTCTCTAAGTTATGAATAAAGAATATAAAGGTATATTTAGGACTTTTTTCGAGATTCTTATATCTTCATCCTAGAATTTGAGACATGGATCTCCCCATATTTTTTGTATAAAAAATCTTTATTGTAAATTTTTATTATTGGTAATATATAGAGGGTATACACCTCTCTCGGCCTCCATATTTTTCTAAGAATGGCTAACGAGCAAGGTCTAATGTCAACACATGAACATATTGAGATCCTGCAATCTCATAGTCATGTAGGGTCGACAATATCATCGTTAGGTAATTTTTAGCTTGACAACATAAAATTATTAAGTATATGAAAGACTGATTAGGCTATGCCTGTCCTTTTTTGTATTTTTTTAATTATTATTCATCATCTCTTGAGCTTATTATACACTTTTTTTTAATCTCTGGAAATTTATATATATATATATATATATATATATATATATATATATATATGAAACTCAATTATGGTAGAATAAAATTTTACGTCATAGCCTTATTGATAAATCCAGCATACACTCAAATATTTGATGAGAGAATGAGAAACTCTAAGATTTTTATGTGAAAAAACTCCAAAAAAAAAGAAAAAAAATCATGAGACCTAGCTCAGTAAAAATGTTTTACTATATATCAGTTTTGGTCAAAGTTTAGGTTTTCTTGATAACGGATTACGAGGAGAGAAAGCGACAACGAAATCGATGGGATGACAACAATGGTACAGAATAGCTTGTTGGTGATGCGGATAGTGAATGACGATTGTCGATGATCTGACAACCGTCGAGGATGTACGGTGGCGGACCGTGATGGCGTCGGCGATGACTAAAGTACATACCACGGCGGGTTGGCTTGGCGACCGACGATGGTGGTGTTGACCTCCACATATGTATCATAAGTTGAGTCAAGCCCACAAGTCGAATTTGACGAACTTCAAAGGTGATAGTGCGCAAATCAGGACTCAAAATGCATTGGACGTCACTAAAAATGATCGAAACGACTTTCGATCGATGAACGGACTTCGCCATCATGTTCAAAACGTCAAAATTGATTGGAATATAAATGTTGCACAATCTAACGATCAGCGAAGCGATCTATCAATACGCCACATATCGGAGTCGTGAAGCCGCTGCGACATCCGAATGACCGCTCGTAAATGGATCATGTCGTTAGCTTTGAAATATCGAAAACTATCAAATGAGACTTTCTACGCTTAATTCGAATGAGTCTGTGCAAATGTCGAATGATTTGAAGTGACAATGCGTAAATCGAGGATAAAATACACCAGACGTTGCCAAAATTAACCCAAATGATCTCCGATCGATGAACGGGCTTCGCCATTGCATTCAGAACGTCGAAATTGATCATAATATAAATATTACACAACTTGATGATCAATTGATCAAGCGATCGAGTCATCAATACACCGCACGATATCGAGGGCATCGCAAACCAAATGACCTCCGTGTGAAATTGATACGCCGAATTTGAAATTTCAAAATCTATCAATAAGATTGTCACACTCAATTGAGTGCTGAATGCGTCCGAAGCTAGTAAAATATGAAATAAAAATGACGTAATTGTACAAAACTGTTTGAATGCTTTATTGCAATTGTAAGAATCAATATATATATATATATGTATATATATATATATATATATATATATATATATATATATATAGATATATATACATATACATATATATACACATATACATATATATATACACATATATACATATATATATATATACATATACATATATATATATACATATATATATATATACATATATATATATATCAACCTTGATTAAAATTCACATTAAAGTCAAGTAAGCAATAAAAAAATTAATTTAATAAGCTAAATCTAATCCTAAGCCCTAAATGAACCCGGTTCGGCCCTAGCCCGTTGCCCGCACCCCTCCCTCGCGCGATTGTTCTCCCTCACACATGGACAAGCCGCATGGAAGTACCTCTTCCTCTTCGATTCTCTCTCGATCAAAGCTTCCTGCTTGTCGGTTCGAACGCAAGCCAACTGCTCCCTCCCTTCGCCAAACCGATCCCGCTCTCTCCTCCAACCTTTGAGGTATGCTCCAAAACTGAGGGCTTCCCATTTTTCTCCTTCTCCTTTCTCCAAAATTGCTTTCCCTCTCCAATCCGAAAACTTCTTTCCTCAAGTAAAGGTGGTCTTACTTCTTCACTTCTTCCTTCTCATTTCTTTTTCCTTTACAATCCTCCTTCCTCCTTCAATTCCTTCCTCTTCGATTTCTCTCATTTTCCACCAAAATCGAAAATCCACTCTCCGATTTTCCTCATTTTCCATCAATGAATCATCATTTCTATTCACCTCGATAATATAGAATTGAATAGAGTGATTGAAGTGTGTCGGTGCAATTTTCAGAAGACATATGGAGTAGTAGATAAGACACTACCTAGAGATTTCACCCTCATTTTATGAGGACTTTAGATCTAGCTCCAGGTTTCCTATAGGCGCAAGCCCCTATAGTTAATTACCCATTCCAATAAGTGAGAGAGAACTTTTAATTAAGGCTAGTCGTTAGATCGCTAAATGCATAGCATATAATAACAACATATGGAGTTTCAAAATTTAGATTATGAAATTCATCATTTCAGCTTAAATCGAATGATTGGGGGAATGATGACATCTGTGATCCCATGGTTTCATCATCCCTGCCGCGGTCCTAGTCAACTTAGTCGAGGAGGTAATCAACCCACCCAAGGATCCATCACACACATGGGTTACATCATCCAAGAAATCCTTATAGACCTAGGGTGATATTTGTCTAAAAGACAGTTTTAAGTCTACCTTAGCTGACAGAGGGTTGTTTGCCCTATCAAGTATACCCCATGATTCACAACTCAAAGGGTAGAGTCATTGGACAAAGATACAAATATGATCGTAATATAATAAATGACTAAAACCACTGATCGAGGACTCTAGTCATAACTGCTTCATCTATGGAGCCTACTGACCAAGCCACGTAGTCATTGGACATGGGTCACATCCTTACTAGCAAGAGATTAATTGAGAGTGAACATAGCAAAATACTTGATTTGACATTGGCTCTTTTATGAGAAAGAGTTTTTTTTTTAATTTGTCACCCTTGATAAATAATTGTGGAAGGTAGATACATTGAGTTGGCTTTAATTTTTTAATGATTAAATTCCAATTAAGCAATTTCAGATTGCTACTTCATTTGATTTGAAAAATTGATTAATTTGAATATGTTTAAGAGCTTTAGATCCTATCAACTCTGTTTAGCTATTAACAGAAGATTAGATCTACTGTCACTTGATAGAATCAATTTGTCTTATATTTCATTGACTTGAAATTTTTATAATAGATCTTTAGATTTTGTTAACAATCAGCCCCAAAGACTAAACCAGTAAGAACCCAAAAGATCCTCGCACTTGAATTTTATCATTCAACATAGTATCATTAAGAATGCCTTAATTAATGCCTTATGTTCCTTGTACAAAGTGTTGCGAATTCGGTGGTGATGATTTCAATTTTATATTTGTAATTTCGAATATTGTGGCTTCACTTATATATTTTTCAATTTAGCTTATTAAATGTAAGCCTTATTTCTTAATTCATGCTTGAATTGTATTTGTATTTGAATGTAGACTATCAAGCTTAATATATGTGTCTTGAGATCTTGATTATAAATCCATTTAAATTTTCACTTAGATCATTCAAACTGACATATCATAAGAATTATATTCATGGTTATTGACTATGAATCAAATTCTTTATATGTCTCACTTAAACTTTCACAACACTTCTCAACTTGTTTAGTAAAATTAAACCATAATTCATTGTTATGTTTGTTACTGTTCACAGATATTTGGAATTATTAGTGGTAAATGTCATTCATGTTAGTTGGTGAAAGATCAAAATTCACATTTGCTCACAGGTAAGTCATCGAGTTTCACACTCGCTCTCCAAATTTGATTGTGTTCAATTGAAATCATTTTTACTTCGCTTGGAATAAGTTATAATAACTTCAATGTTTATTGTGTAAGACATTTAATTCATGCTTGCAAGTGGATTATCAATCCTTTTTTAATTATTTCAATACTTGAATGTTCATCGAAAGGTTGTATGGTTGTGTTTTTAAGCAAACTATCAGACTCCCTATAAGTGTATAAGTGTTTGTATTTATTTTATACATTTGTAACTTCACATTTATTATGCTCAAAATTTTGATTTAAGTCTTTCATTTTAATTCTATTTAGACTCTTTGATTATCTCTTTTCATTTTATTTTCTAAATCTAAAAAATTGACAAAATTTTGACAACATCCCGTCGTCATCCCCGCGTAGGGGCTGCATGGGGAGTGTTTTGATTTTCTCGGTATTCCCTCATGAGCATAGTGAGTGGTGTCTTGTGACACCGTAGCCAATTTTTTTTATCTCATCTCACCCTCATGAGCCTGACGAGATCTTAAAAACTGAAAGAAGACATACAATGCAATATATATTCATTCCCCCTTTTCTTCTAAGTTTAAAAATTAGATAAAATTTTGGCAGTATTTTATTTAGGGGGAGCGACATCTAATGGATGTTGGCTTATTCGATATACCCTCATAAGCGATTATGAACAGTTCTATTTTCATCTCGTCGTACCCTCATGAGCACGACGAGACTTTTAAACTTACAAAACAATACAAGCATGTATATATATCCACATTCACACATCTCACATGTTCTGACTCATTTTTTTGCTTGTTGCAATGATTGGCAAGGGAACGGGGTTAGACATGCCGAAAACTAAGAGAAGAACCCGCCTCATGACGGTGTTCCTCCCATTATGAATAAGAGAAGGGTCGGCTGGGGAGACTAAGAGAGAAGAACCCTCTTTACGATCAAGCAGGTGTGGTTTCAGCGTGAAGAAGAATAGTCATCCACTTAGTGCTTAGGATTAGATTTAGGTTATTAAATTGATTTTTTTATTGCTTACTTGACTTTAACATTAATTTTACCCCGACCTCAACATAGGGTTGATATATATATATATATATATATATATATATATATATATATATATATATATATATGTTGATTCAAGGTTATTCCATTATTTCGAACACAACGACGTAGTCCGTTTCGCAATCGGAGGCTATTTGGTTCAAGTTAGTGTCAAATTGCGTCAATTTTAACTTAAAATGTGCGTCGCCACTTTTGACCGCTTGACAATCGTGCAAACTTATCCGAATTGAGTGTGAGAGTCTCTTTTGATAGTTTTCAATGTTATAAAGCTAACAACATAATCAATTTCATAAATGAAGGCCGTTTGGCTTGCATGGACATCTCCTTACTTTGATATGTGTGCAGACGCATTGATAACTCGAGCGTTTGATCAGTTGATCATCAAGTTGTGCAATATTTATATCCTAACCAGTTTCGACATTTTGAACACGATGGTGAAGTCCATTCATCGATTAGAGGTCATTTGGTTTAATTTTGGCGACGTCCTGTATATTCCAGCCTCAATTTGTGTGCTATCACTTTAAATCATTTGACATTTACACAGACTCATCCGATTTGAGCGTGGATAGTAGTTTTCGATGTTTCAAAGCTAATGACATAATTAATTTCATGAACGGAGGTTATTCAGATATCGTTGCAGCTTCCCGACTCTAATATGCGCATTGACACATTAATAGCTTGATCACTTGATAGGTTGATCATTAGATTATACAATATTTATATCTTGATCAATTTAAATGTTTTGAATGCGATGATGAAGCCCGTTCATCAATCGGAGGTCATTTCGACCAATTTGGTGACATCCAGTGCATTTTGATCCCCAATTTATGCACTATCACCTCTGAAGTCCATCGAATTCGATTTATAGGCATGACTTGACTTATGGCACATATATGGATGTCAAAAAATGCCTCCCAATAAATGTAATGTGCACATGGAGCGAGTCACATTTGTTGAAAACTAATTGACCCTTTGGGCTGGCTGTAGAACTTGGATCATTTCAGCTTCGATTCCAATAGCTTATGGAGCTTTTGATAGAATTTGTCATTAGTATGATACCTTATTTAGGACATGCTAAATGACGGGATTAACTGATTTTTCAGAATCGACTTGTCAGATAGATAAGAGTTCTTACACCATCTACTATTTTCTTCAATGGCTTACTGAAGATCTCTTTCTTTTATGTCATTGCAGATTTGAGTTTCCTCAACCTAGCTTCGTGCTTAGTTGGGTTTGATGGAGGAATTGGTTTATTTATTTTGATGAAGGATTTCACTAGGGAATTGGTTTATCCGTGCTTGCTCGGATTTGAAACTCTTTTTGTCTTAGCTTTAAGCGAGACTTGATGAAGAGGATTTGTCCATATTGACTTCGAGGAAGTGTATGCACTCCATGAATCTATGCTTCTATTTGATTCTGAAGGGTACATCTGAGATGACCTAGCCTTCCGGCTTATATAGGATCAATGTTGAGTTATTAGTCTAGCAACGTATGCTTTAACATATTGAATAACCACAAAATTCTTTTAGTTCGACCATCGGCTTTGTATGAATTATAGAATTGCTTCCTAGGTCTTGTGCTTTCTACTTTAATAGACTTGATGAGGAGATTGACTTTGATCTGTGCTTTGCTCTTGATCAGATCATTTGAGAATAAAATGAGATATCACCCTGTGAGCATTATATAGATTGATTTGAGGTAGCCCTGAATTGAGTGTTTCCTCAGATTGCCTTGATCTATCAATCAAGTAAAAAGATCTCTTGGATCCTGGTTGCTTGTAATCACTAATTTGGATCAGTTTGAGATTGAATAACTATCATCATTGAAGTGGGGGCTCTCTTTGTGGCTTTTTCTTTGTTGTTATTTGGTGGGAAGCGTTTAACCTCGACCATTTGGGCTTGTTGAGTTTGACCTTTAGAACCCATGTGTATGACCAGAAATATGGAATGTAGAGGTTGATGTTTCTCCAACTTATTGATTGAAGCTGAGAAGTTCTTGACTTGATCTCAAATTTGGCTAGAGATTTTTTGACATATAGGGTTATCTTTTCATGCGTAGAAATAGATTCTTTTGTTCATGTAAGAACCTGCAACTTAATAGTAACAATTATGGATATATTCAAGGATTTCAACGTAAAGGTCGATGTCAACCCGAATCAGAATATATTTGAGGATCTCGTCTTATAACATGGCATTAACTTAAATAAACTTAACATAAACTAAAAAAATGCCCTTGTCTTGCAGGGGGAATTCTAAAGCACATTTGGAATAACTTTCAAGATGAAATTACACAAATATATTAATTTGAATTGATATGCTCTTAAGAGGATTTTAACATGTAACATTGTTTCATCATATAAATCTAAAATGCCATGTAACAAAATTTTCAGAAAAGTTTATCATCTAGAGTATGTTTATTTAGGGATCTCGGCATGAAGCACGATGTCAACCTAAATAGATATACTAAAAAAATACCCCTATATTGTAGGGAAATTTCTATTGTACTTCGAGAATGTATTCCTCATATATTATACTATTTTCAAGTATCTATCATTAATTGGCGGCATTGGTCTTTCATTCTTTAGGTTGATGAGTTGGTATGCCCCTCCTTGATACACTTTTTCAATGATAAAAGGGTCTTCCCAATTAGGCTCAAATTTTCCACCAATTTTTCAATTGGGGATAATTGATCTTCTCAACATGAGGACTAATTCTCCTTTTTGGAATGTTCTAGGCCACACCGTATGGTCAAAAGCCCTGTACATCTTTGCTCGATAAACTTCTAGATTTTGATGAGCTTGTAATCTAACTTCATCAAGCGTGTCGAGTTCCTCCATTATCAGACAAGCATTTTGATCTTCAGTTAGATTGTACCTGATGGCTACTCGAAGTGAAGGCAACTCAACTTTAAGCAGAAGAACTACTTCAATTCCAAATACCAATGAATAGGGAGTGGTTTTAGTCGTCATCTTGTAGGTAGTTCGATACGCCCATAGAGCCTCTATTAGCTTAATATGCTATTCTTTTTTATTTTTGGTGAGAATCTTCTTGAGCAATTTGACTAATATCTTGTTGAAAGCCTCTACCAAACCATTTACTCTTGGATTATATATTGAAGAGTATCGCTAATCAATTTTGTATCGATCGACGAATCTAAATCTTTTATATTTTGAAAGTTGTCATTATCAAAATTATTCAATGCACACACTCCAAATATGTAGACCACATTATGCATGAAGAAGTTAATCACTCGATCAACAGTAACTTCTTTAAATGGAGCAGCTGTAGCCCACTTAGAGAAATAGTCAGTCACTGCTAGGATGAAGTAGTGTCCAGCTGACAGCGGCAAATCAATTGGCCCAATTACATTTGTACCCCAGCATTCAAATGGCCAAGATGCTATTGTTAGGTGTACTGGATTTGGAGGTTGATCGATTATATTCCTATGTACTTGGTATTCATGGCACCTCTTAGCATGATTGATACAGTCTCTCTCCATAGATGGCCAATAATAAGCCATCCTTTTAATTTTTACTACCATCTTGGGACTTGACTGATGTGCACCACAAAGTCCTTCATGAACTTCAACCATCACTTTGGTGCTTTCATTTGTATTTAGGCATCGTAACCACATTTTCTCAAATGATCTACAATATAGAGTGTTGTTGACGAAAGCATAACACAACATTCTCTTCTCGATTTAAGCTGCGAGTGATTTATTATTTGGTAACTTACCTTCTTTAAAGTAGTCGATGAAGGGTTGCCTCCAATCATGCAGCTCTTCTACAATAAAGGGTTCCCATTACTTTTCTAAAGGAATGTTCTTTTTAACTCTTCTAGGTATAACTTTTTGTTGATTTTGGGGAGTATGAGGAGCAACCTGAGTCGCATCCTACTGGGTCAGATTTGATAATCCCTCTACTTACGAGGATTGATACTTTACTGACTCTAGAACTCGTCGAATAAATATGTCGATCATCACATAATCACCATTCATACTTGCCATTTCCTTAGCTACTTTTGCCAAGCAATCGACTTTACTATTCTCGGATTGAGAGACTTGAGTTAGTGTGATATTTGGTATATGCTTCATAAGCTCAAGAACTCACTTGTGATAGAAAACTAACTTAAGCTTGTTGATTCAATAGATGCTAAGTACTTTATTTATAATAAGCTGAGAATCGTCAAAAATATGCAAGTTTTGAATGCCTTTGAAAATAGCTTCTTCAAGACCTGCCACTAATGCTTTATATTCAGCTTCATTATTAGTTCTTAGCTCAGTTAATTCATATGATCGTCTCATTATCCCTCCTTATGGTGTTATGAAGATGATGCCATTCCCCGCTCTTGCTAGAAATTTAGATTTGTTTTTGATCAATGAGGCTCCATAAAAGTATATTTCTCAAAATTATGATTTTTTCTTTCATGAAGCATAATTTTTTCATCGAAAATCATCATTAAGAGAAGAGTCCACAGGGATAAGATTAAAAAAAAATATGCTAAGACTTGTCCCTTCACTCGCTTTCGAACATATGTGATATAATTGTAAAAGCAATTATCTTGCCAAGCAATTGCCAATCGGGTCTTATCATCAAATACTTCAGATCGATCCTTGAGATGAGGGAATCTTGTGAGATAACATATAATGATGAAGCTTTTGACCGCAAAGATCAATGCCAAATAATGCTTTAAGAGTATCTCATTCGCCCAATCACCTCCAATATAAAAGCATTCTCTTTTTTTTTTCTTTGTGTTGTGCCAATAATGCTATAAAGGGACTCTTCTAATGCAGTGTATAGAATGAGGGCTTCCCGTGAATAGCAAGGATTGGTAGATTTATCAAGTAGCTTTTAATGCTATTGAAAGCTTCTTGACACTCTTTGTCTCATTTGAATGGAGCATCCTTATTCATCAACCTTGCAAATGGTTGATAGCGTCCTGATAGGTTTAATATAAATCGACGAATGAATGCGAGTTGTTCTTGTAAAGAATGAAGCTGACGCAAACTATTTAGTGGAGGCATCTCCACAATTGCCTTGATCTTAGCAAGATCGATTTCAATACCTCTATGACATAATGTACCAGAAATTTTCGGAGGATACCAATGCATATTTTAGAGGATTCATCTTGAGATCATATTTGATTCTCTCTCTATACAATTCTATTCAAGTGGTTTTCACTGTTTAAGCTCTTCACCACCAGATTGTCAACATAACATTCCATCTTTTAATGAATCAACTCATCAAAAATATGTGTCATGGCTCTTTGGTATGTAGCTCCAGCATTTTTCAAGCCAAAGGGCATGACCGTGTAACAATAGATGCCAATAGGTGACCTGAATGATGTGTGTTTCTCATCTTCAAGCCCCATTTTGATTTGATTATATCCCGATGATCCATCCATGAATGAGAACATGTCGTAGTTGGAAGTGTTGTCCACTAGTAGTTCTGATATTGGAAGTGGAAAGTCATCTTTTGGGCACGACTTATTTATGTCCCAAAGTCAATGCAGAGATGGATTTGACTGTTCTTCTTTCTAACTGGGATGATGTTGGCTATCCAATCTGCATAGTTCTCCTCTCAGATGAAGCCTGTTTCAATTAGCTTTTTAGTTTCTATAATTGCCTTTTCTTCAATCTCTAATCTCATTCACCTAGGAGCTTGCTTAACAAGCATTGCATCTAGTTTAATCACTAGTTTATGAACTGCTACATCAGGGGATAAGCATGGCATTTCAGAATATGTGTACGCAAAGCAATCCCTGAATTCATAAAGTAGTATTTTTAGTTCTTCAACTTTCATCGGTAAAAGGCAGAAAAGTTGGATGGATCATCCTCCCTAGGTTGATTTCTTTAAGTTCATCCATAGCTATTTCTCCACCATCTTGAAGTTCTTCAGTGGCTTAGCTTCTACTTCTTCATCATTTTAAGAAGAATTTCATGGAATCATCTTCTTTCATTACTATTAATCTCAGCTCTTTCTATTATATTATAACAAGCTCTATTTTGATGAGATTTGCGGATGAACCCAAGACCTTTAGTGATAAACTTATCACTTCTTCATGATGCTTAAGGACTTCTTTGGCTCCACATCTTATTAAATATTTGAGTCCTATGTTTAGTAGTTTTAATATGAATTCCAAGCTTATGCATCGTTCTTTGTAATTTCTATGGATAGTATATTGGAATTCTTGTTGGTACTATTTCATCAGAATTTTCATGTTGAGCGCTCAAAATTGAGGTGAGACTCTTGATTTGTAAATAGAGTTTTGTTTCACCACTCACTCAACGGACATTATCAATTCTTCAATATTATGAACCTCCAATGGAGTGATTTCTTTGAAGCACTGCTGAGGGATGAGTATAATTTTGAGTGAGTCATTTGACTTTGCCAAGTGAGCTATCCTTCTTGATGCGATCATGTGAACTCTATTTTCATAAGTGGATTCAAAATCATAGTCTAAATCAGAATCACTCATTTCATACTCTACCTTTCTTGAAAGCTTATACATTCTCTTAGGTTTGACAGGAATATCTTCTCATTCTTATGTGTCACTTCCCAAATGAGGAACCGATTTTTTGACTTAGGTGCAAAATCAAGTGCTTTAGGGAGAGTCGGCATTGCCTTCTTTCTTCCTCTTTTCTTTTGCTCTCTCACTTTATGAAATTTCTTTTTTATTCCTGAAGTGGATGCTACCGCTTCAAGAGGCTCTATTGACTTAGGCTCGTTAGGAATAAAATATTTTATGTCTTCATAAATCTTTGCTTCATTGACGAAGAATGATTATAGGTTATCGAGAATTCTGAATTCTTCTCCTTCTTTCAGATACTTCAAACATTGATGCATAGTTGATGGGACATGCCATACTCATGCTACAACCCAAGAGAGCTCTAAATGATGTATCAACATCGATTACATGAAACTTGACTTGTATATAAATCAACTTGAGAGAGAATAAAAGAACCGAGTTTTGCCTTTTCATTGAAACCATAAACCATTAACTTATCTCTCCCAAGATGTTGGATATCAAGTGATAATCCTCTTAATACCTTTAGGCTCATAAGATTGATAGAAGAACCCAAATCAATTAATATCCGATTGATCAAGATGCCATCACTTTGCAAGAATATAGAGGGACGTGTGATCTATCATTCCCAAGATCTTTCTAAAAAATGTGATTAGGGAGATCTTGAGTTTGCAATGCTTCATCATGCATTTTTCAGAAGTAAGCTTCATAACTCTAGATCTTTGAGAGTCTGTATCAAAGTTTCTCGGAGATCTTTTGACATCAAGAGAGCCTCATACACACTTATGTGTGGATCTTTCTATGTGTGATAGAATATTATAATTTATCTTCTCGCTTGATTTAGGCTTTATTCTAGGATTTCTGTGAATGATATATTCTTTGACTTCAATTTGTTTACCTTTGTCTTTATTTATATTTCTCTTCTTTGATGAAGGTGGTAAGACTTTACCACTTCTCAACTGAACTTGAATCACCTTATCGATTCTTCTAAAGAGGTAGTTTCTTCAAATTCTTCTTATTTTGGAAGATTAAAAAGGCTAGACTCATTTTTCAACATACATTTCATACGTGATGATATCAATGAGTCTGACTCTTCTCCATCGAGAAAACATAGATCTTCATATGAATTATTATTATCTTGTTGAGTCATTAAACAAAATTCAGACGTTAGCTCCTAAGGCTCTTCTTGCTTTCCTGACAAGAATTATGATGGGTTGGTCGCATTTGTCTGACTACCCTTTTCATTTTAGA
Organism: Cymbidium sinense; assembly: GCA_021442155.1. Classification (NCBI taxonomy): domain Eukaryota; kingdom Viridiplantae; phylum Streptophyta; class Magnoliopsida; order Asparagales; family Orchidaceae; genus Cymbidium; species Cymbidium sinense. The sequence continues at coordinate 75,124,243 of CM038224.1, read as the reverse complement.
GTAATAGATGTTGAAGAATAGCTGACATCACGTAAATGATTCGACATGTCTCTATTGGACAAGATTCACCATTATCTTCTTCATATGATTCAGCAATGCGAAGTTTAGGCATGAAGTCTGCAAGCCTAAATGGCTATCTTGCTGGCTGGTGATACTCTTCTAAATTATTAATGATTCTTTGAGTTGTAGTTCTCTTCTTGATCTTCTTTTTCTTAGCCAACTTCTTTGATTTATGAGGCCTACATTTAGTAGACTGCTTCTCATGTTGTGATAAAATATCCTTATTAGAATGCCGCTGAGAAGTCCAAATACTTGGTTTAGACATATCTCTTAAGTCCAATATAGGTTCAAGTTGTGATTTCCACTTAACACTAGGGACATTTTTTAGCTGCTTCAGCATTTTCATGATCTTTTTGGAGACTACCATTTTCCATTCTTCAGTCTGAACTGATTTCTCCTTCCTTTTGTCTTTGTTGGATGATATGGAACATGACGTAATCATCCTTGTAGACTCTCTTTTTGGGTTGACTAAAACACTGTCGGATAGTATAAATTCACCTCACCGATACTTTCTTTCTAGCCAACCTTTGAAGACAACAATCTTCAATAGGATGACCGATCATCTGATGATAATAATTTGGATTACTGACTTGATCAACTTCTTTAGGCATTTTAATTTCGGGTAATTGCAAACCAGCTTTGACTACTTGTCGAAATAATTTAGCCACACAGTCCCTTCTAAAGTAATATTCGTTGTTCATCTTTCCTTAAGAGATGACTGCATTCGCTCATCATCTCTTATTACTTATTTTAGACGCTCCCCACCACTTCAAAAATTTTGAGGTTTGTCATTGCCTTCTAATACCAAATTTGGCTGTATATTAGAATAAACAGTCTTCTTTCCCTTATCATCATTGTACATTGGCTACTTTCCTTTATCCACATTGTAAATCACCCACTTTTCACCATTTGAGCTATAGGAAGTGGCATGAATTTCATTTTTTCTTGAGTCTGAAGGTTTGTTTCTCTTTGCTTTATCTGCATAGACTTCAGACATAGGACGATTCAGCTTTTCAAATTTAGCCACCATATTGAGCAAGTCCTAGAATATTGTAATCAACACCATGCATAGAAATGATGTCATTTTATCATCCATATTGCCCATTAGCAATTGGATCGCATGTTCTTCTTCTAATTATTACTCGCACTTCATACTTAGATTTCACCAACGACTTATGAATTTTGTCACTGACTCATCTTTCCTCCTTTTCAGCAAGATAAGGTCAACGATTATGATTTTTTTGGTTGCACTGACGAACCTCTTCATAAATATAGTCTCTAATCATTTGATAATTCAACATACCACTCGAAAGCAGCTAAAATCAGGCTACTGACGAATTGATGAAAAAGCAGTGCATCGTTCCCTCCTGTGTTACCATAAGTAGCCTTATAATGGGCTAAATATTGCCTTGGATTTCCAAGCCCACTAAAAGTATTAAATTTTGGCACCGAGCAACCTTTCGAGTATGACACTTGATCATATTCATTTGTGACCTTACTAACCATCTCTTTTTACCTGGCTATGATTGCCTTTATCTTTTCATTGATTATTATTTATACCTGAGCAATTATTACCATTTTAGGTGTGCTAGCTAGATTTTGAATTATTGGCTGGAGAGGTAGTGGGTTAACTTCATTCCTCGCTTCATGTGTAGCATGTATTGTAAGAGCTTGAGGTACTACAGTGGCTGATGGTATAGAAGTTATATTATTAGCTGTCTGTTGATTAGCATACAAAATAAGTGTTGTACTTGATGTGATATTTTTCTGTAACATCTCCATCATGATGTTCATTTGTACCATCATATCATTCATCTTGGTACCAAGATGTGCAATCTCCTTATCTTTAACTTCTATTTGATGCTGCATTTCTCTTTGTTTCTACTGAGATGTCAATCAAGATAGGCTCTTCTTCTTCTTCTATTTATTGTCGCTCCTTATTCATTTTTAGGGGAAGAACTTGACTGCCTTTCTCTTTGTGCATTTGTAGGGACATCTATTGATATGGCTGAACGACGACGCTGATTATAAAAGTGTGTACCAGGCTGATCATTTTCTGGTTCAACCATATAGACAACTTCGACACCCATGATATCTTTCTTATTCTGGTCTTCTTCTTCTTCATCTTCAGCAAGGATCGAAGCTCCATCTTTTATTTTCTTCTATGAAGAATCTTCTTGACATGTCAATTTAGGTTCCCCGAGTTCATGTTGTCGATGGTGTGAGCGAGAGTTCATCTATATTTTTGACCATATAGACAACTTCCACTTCCATAGTGTCATCTTTATTATTTTCTTCTTGCACATAAATTTTTTATCGACGTCTCCAGAGGATCTCTGGTTCAATGTGTGGAACAAACACTTCTTCTATTAAAGGACTACAATCAACATCAACCTTTTCTTGTAGGGGTGAATTTGATCACGGGATCCCGTAGAGGATTCTCCATGGTGTCGACCATCATGTCTTTCATTAGTGATATCCCTTCTTTTGGGTATCCACTTATGATGAGTTATTTTTTAGCTAGATTTCTGAGTATATGTATCAAATGCCACATCTCTTATATTATTCAAAGTTTCATTACGGGGCCTTGGCCTCCATATCTATTTATCCTTTCACTGGGACCTTTCAGCAGCAGATTCTTTTACACGCGATCTAAGTGTCACACTCTGATGCTCACCATGCAAAGCATAATGAGCTCGCTGGCTAGTTACCAGAAGAGATGACAACTTTTTTGATGGAGCTTCAATATTTTCCATCACCACAGGCCTCTGAAATCTTCTTTTCATTAGGTCTCTATCCTTGGCTACTTTGAGAACTTTATGTATCCTGGTAGATGGTGTTTCAGGCTATCTCCTTTGTGGTGGTAGAGCTTGATGTGGTTGGTTCTTCTAAAAAGATTGCTTTACTTCACCAGTAGAGCTATTCCTTTTTACCCACTTTAGGTTATCAAAGTTATTGCGAGTAGGGATACTCACTTCTGGCGATAATATCGCTTGTTCACTAGGTCGTTCAAAGAGGATCTACTGAATCCTCAACTTAGCATTTCTCCTTCTTCTCTATCTTCTAATTAATTTGCTTCATGATGAGGAAGCTTCATGATCATGCTTTTCGAGTACAAAAGGTTTAATCGGCGCAACAGCTATACTATGAGGCATTAAAGACACAGTTTGTCCCTTGATAATTCTTTTCGTCACAGGGGCTTTAGATTGACATCGCCTTTTGAAAATTGAAGTTCTCTGTCGGGAGACCTCCTTGATAGTGGTTGGCTATTAAACTGGTTGGCTTACATGGCTAGTAGGAGCTTCAATAACTTGAGGCCTTCCAGCATGGCCTCGGACGAATGTACTACGGGTGGGTACTTCAGGAGTTACAGCTACAATATCCGAGAAATTCAAGTTACCAAATTGAATTGTAGCTCAAACATCTCCTGTGTTGATGACGACATTGGCTAGGCAGATGTTTGCACCATGCCCTAACTGAACAGTGAAAGGAGTGCTTTGTAGATCAATTCTGCAAAAGTGAAAAATGGGGATTAGTAATTAGCAATTATTATTTCACCCCATACTTTCAAGATGCAGAGGCGCTACAGAATAAAATAATGGTGTAATAAAGAAATACTCTACGAAATGATTCATTCTACATAAAGCCTCATATTGAATTTATTATGCACTTAAATCACTACTTTTTGTTTCAAATTTTCAAAAATTTTATTGCTACTATAGTACATATATGACTAGCCAAAGATGAAAAGAGAATCATGTCCCCAATGGAGTTGCCAGAAATCTATGGGCTCTAAAAATTTGCCACCGACCTCTCGACAATATTGAATTGAAGAGAGGGATTGACGTTGTAATTTTTAAAAGACAGATGGAATAGTAGATAAGACAATACTTGGAGATTTCGCTCTCATATTGTGAGGACTTTAGATCTGGTTCTAGATTTCCTATAAGCGCAAGCCCTTATAGTTAATTACCCTCAATAAGTGAGAGAGAACTTTGATTAAGGCAGTCGTTAGATCTCTAAATACATGCATATAAAAAGATATGGAGTAAAATTTGGATTATGAAATTCATCATTTACTTAAACCGTATGATTGGGGAATGATGACATGCCCGATCATCTACATGGTTCCATCATCCCGCCATCGTCCCTAGTTACTTAATAGAGGAGAGTAACAACCCGATGAAGGATCCTTATCAACACATGTGTCAAGAAATTCTTGTAGACTGGTGTTTGTCTAAGGAGACTCTTAAGTCTACCTTAGATAGAGTCGCTTTTATCAAGTATATCCCATGATTCTCAACTCAAAGGGCAGCGCCATTGGGGAGAATATGAGCTACAGCCATGATCGTAATAAAATGGAGCCCGATTAGCCAAACCACCCGATCAAAGGACTCTGGCCATAACTACTTCATCTGTGGAGCCTACTGGCCAAGCCACACAATCAGAGGACACGAACCACATCCTTACTGGCAAGAGATTGATTGAGAGTGAACATAACAGAATACTTGATTTGATATTAGCTCCTTTATGAGCTAGAGTTTTCTTAATTTGTCACCACGATATACAATTGTAGAAGGTGGATAGATTGAGTTGGCTTTAATCTTTTAATGATTAAATTTTATTAAAGCAATTTCAGATTGCTACTTCATTTGATTTGGAATATTGATTAATTTGAATATATTTCAGAGTTTTAGATCCTGTCAACTCTATTTAGCTGCTAATAGAGGATTAGATCTACAGTCACGTGATAGAATCAATTTCTCAGATATTTCATTAACTTGAAATTTTTATAATATATTTTTAAGTTTTGTTAACCTGGACCCAGTCTTAAGATTAAACCGGGTAGCAACCCATGTAACATCCTCAGACACTTGAATTTAAGCATTAAGCATAGTGTTGGGGCCCATGCGGGTGTATTTAAGAATGCCTTAATTAACGCCTTCTGTTCGTTTGTACAAAGTATTGCGAATCCGGTGGTGATGATTTCAATTTTATATTTGTAATTTTGAATATTGCAGCTTTAATTATATCATTTTCAATTTAGCTTATTAAATGTAAGCTTTGTTGCTTAATTCACGCTTGAACTGCATTTGTATTTGAATTTTGACTATCAAGCTTAATATACGTGTCTTGTGAGCTTGATTATAAATCCATTGTGATTTCACTTAGATCATTCAAAGTGACATATTGTAAGAATTATATTCATGGTTATTGACTATGAATCAAATTCCTTATATGCCTCACTTAAACTTTCACGACACTTCTCAAGTTGTTTAGTATTAATTAGACCATAATTCATTTGTTAATCAAGAAACTTTGCTATGTTTGTTACTGTTCATAGATATTTGGAATTATCAGTGGTAAATGTTGTTCATGTTAGTTGGTGAAACATCAAAATCCACATTTGCTCACAGATAAGTCATCGAGTTTCAAACTCACTCTCCAAATTTGATTGTGTTCAATTGAAATCAATTTTAATTTGCTTGGAATAAGTTATTATAACTTCAATGTTTATTGTGTGAGCCATTTAATTCGTGCTTGCAAGTGGATTATCAATCCATTTTTAATTATATGAATACATAAATGTTCATTGAAAGGTTGTATGGTTGTGTTTTTAAACAAACTATCAGACTCCCTATAAGTTTATAAGTGTTTGTATTTATTTTATACATTTGTAACTTCACATTTGTTATGCTCAAAATTTTGATTTAAGTCTTTCATTTTAATTCTATTTAGACTCTTTGATTATCTCTTTTTCATTTTATTTTCTAAGTCTAAAAAATTGATAAAATTTCAAACCTCCAAAGGTCATCCCTAGAGTCATTACAGTTGAGAGATTTCTCGACACGTCATGAATGAGTGGTGTCTTATGACACCACAACTAATTTTTCATCTCGTCACGCCCTCATGAGCTTGACGAGGCCTTCAAACCTGAAAAAAGACATACAATACAATATATATTCATTCCACTTTTTTTCTAAGTAAATTAGAAAAAATTTTGGCGATTTGTCTAGGCGACATCTAACATGTTTTATTCGATACACTCATGAAGTGACTGTCTTATGAAGCACCAACTTTTCATCTCATCGCCTCATGAGCACACGGCCTTCAAAATTACAAAAAAAATACAAGATATATACATATATATATATATATATATATATATATATATATATATATATATATATATATATATATATATATATATATATATATATATATATATATATATATATATATATATATATATATATATCCACATTCACATATCCCACATATTTGACATTTTTCTACTCATGAACGACAAGGAGGGTTAGCAAAACCAAGAAGAACTAGCTCATGATGTTCCTCCGGATAGTGAAGAGAAGGGTCCAGGGAGATGACAAAAGGGAGAACCCACCTCACGATGGTGTTGCTCGATTTGCCGCAGGGTTGTTTGGTTGGGTAGGAAATTTGGAAACCTAGAGAAGAACCCACCTCATGACGGTGTTGCTTCTCGATTTTCGTCATTTGCAAGGGAAGAAAGGCGAGATGTTTGGCTACAGGGGTAGTGGAATTGCCAGAAACTTAGAGAAGAACCCGCCTCATGACGGTGCTATTTCTCGATTTCCGTCATTTATAAGGGAAGAAAGAGGGGCTGTTTGGCTGCAGGGGTAGGGAAATGCTGGAAACCTAGAGAAGAACCTGCCTCATGATGATGTTCTTCTCTGATTACCGTGAAGAAAAATTGGAAACGACAGATGGAGATGAAATTGATGCTGTGCTTCACCAAATAGGTGGAAGTGTGAATGGTAGTAACTCTTTATAGTAGATGTCATGTTCTTAAGAAATGCCTCGATTTTCATATCGTCACTTCAAATCATTACATTTGCACAGACTCATCTGATTTAAGCGTGGTTAGTCTCATTTAATAGTTTCGATGTTTCGAAGCTAATGACACGATCAATTTCATGAACGGAGGTCGTTCGGATATTATTGCGCGACTGAAAGACGCCGACACATTAATAGCTCGATCGCTTGATAGGTTGATCATTATATTATACAATATTTATATCTTGATCAATTTTGATATTCTGAACGCGATGACAAAATTTGTTCATCGATCGGAGCTCATTTCAACCATTTTTGGTGACGTCTAATGTATTTTGAGCCCCGATTTGCGCACTGTCACCTCCGAAGTCCGCCGAATTTGATTTGTAGGCTTGACTTGACTTATGACACATATATGGAGGTCAACATCCACTCTCCAAATCCCCTCATTTTCATCAAAACCAAAAATTCACTTTCAAATTTCTTCATTTCCTCAATTCAAAATCCCATTTCCCCAATTCGAATTTCCAATTTTACTTTGCCGCAGCCGGAGAAGAACATCGTCATTAGGCTGGTTCTTCTCTTGGTTTTCAGCATCGCCCCTTTCAACCACCCTTTCCAATTCCATTTTACTACAACCGAAGAGGAACACTATCATGAGGTCGATTCTTCTTTCGGTTTCCGGCGTCGCCCTCCTTGCATTATACTTCCAAATTTTGTTTCGCCTCAACTTGAGAAGAACACCGTCATGAGGCGGGTTCTTCTCTTGGTTTCTGCATAAATCCGCTTTTGATCATTGCAACGCATAGAAAATGAGAACATGGATCAATGTGTGAATGTGGATATATAAATGTTTGTGTTTCTTTTTTATAAGGGCTCATGCTCATGGAGGAACAAGATGAAACTAGTTGCGGTGTGGAAGACACGCCGCTATGCTCATTGTGGCATCCGAGTGCCAACATCCGTTAGATGTCGCTTTATGAAATGCAAAATTTTGAATAAAATCAGACTTAAAAAAATGAAATGAATACATATGCATTGTATTTCTCTTTTTGCAGGTTTCAAGAACCCGCTAATGCTCATTAGGCGTAGAGGAGAGAAGATGGCTATCGAAGATACCACTCGTGCTATTAGGCATACCAGAAAGCCAAAATACTCAATGCCCCATGGGATGAAGAGGCTACCAAAATTATGCCTGATTTTAGATTAAATTTGAGACTTAAGAAAATCTAAATGGAAATCATTTAAACAAAAATCAAATAAAAAAAATATGATAAACATGAAATTAAACATTAAATAAAGTGGAGAATGCTTAAAGGAAACTAAACAAAATAAAGAGGAAACATAATACTAAAGTAAACTACTTACTTTAAACGAAAGCAAGTTCCCTTCTTTTCTTCAAAATCCTTAAAGGCTATGAAGTTTTCTCTTCAAGCAAATAATGTGAAAAGTAAAACATAATAAACAAATAATGTGAAAAGAGGAAACATAATACTAAAGTAAACTACTTACTTTAAATGAAAGCAAGTTCTCTTCTTTTCTTCAAAATCCTTAAAGGCTATGAAGTTTTCTCTTCAAGCAAATAATGTGAAAAGTAAAACTCCCCAACTAGCCTTATTTATAGGAAAATAAAGCTATCTTTGTGGGACCCACTTTAATTAAACTAACAACATATGTAAAACATCTCATAATAACCTTGTTCCATGTTTGTTATCAAAATGAATGTAAGTGAAACTTAAGGAAGTTAATACTAAACTCATAACAAACTTGTGATAAATTTGAAGTTTAATTTTCAAATAAATAGAGAATTTGATATGAAGTTAAAAATGAATCTAAATTGGGTCGAATAACTCTTGTTATAGAAAATGTGAAAAGTCCTTAAATGATAAAATTGGAGAGGCTTGAAGCTTTCTTTTGGGTGAACATCATACATATAAACTTGTATGAATACAACTACATGAAGTATGCCCTAACACATATCTTATAGCAGTCACCCCTTTGGGTCAAATATTCTAAAATACATACAAATGCTTGAATGAAAATAAATTCATTACACATATCTAAAATGAATATATTCTTATTCAAAGCTTATGCAAACTTTCAAATGATCGCCACCGGATTTACAATTCTTTGGACAAGCAAACAGAATGCAATACTAAACTAAATGCTGCACTAATGAAGGACCTTTCCTTCAATACAAAAATTAAGGAACTTCATTCTAAATTATGATTTTTAAAATCAACGAAATGACTAATTAGGTGAAATTATCTAAGCTATAAACACTTGCATGTCCGGATATGAGATTTCCAAAAATTTTAAAGTCTCAAAAGGCTTGTGCAAATTAGAATTAATTAAATATTAATCTGAAAAATCTAATAAGATACTAGATCAATTTATAATGTTTCTACACCATCGGATTTACAACACATCGTACAAGCAAATAGAAGACATTAGTTAAGACATTCTCAAATGCACCCGCATGAGCTCCGACACTATGTTGAATGTTTAAATTCAAGTGTCTGAGAATGTTGCGTGATTGCTTCCCGGTTTAGTCTTAAAACTAGGTCCGAGTTAATAAAACATAAAAATCAATTACAAGATTTTCAACTTAGTGAAATATCTGAGAGGCTAATTCTATCATGTGACAATAGATCTAATCTTCTGTTAGCAGCTAAACAGAGTTAACATGATCTAAATCTCTTAAACATATTCAAATTAATTAATTATTTAGATTTAATTAACTCAAATTGAGTGTCAATCTAAAACTATTTAAATGAAACTCTATCATTAAAAAAGCTTAAAACAAACTCAATTTATTAACCTTTCGCAATTGTTTGTCGGGGGTGACAAATAAAAAAACTCATGCTCACAAAGGAGCCAATGTCAAATCTAGTGTTCTACTATGTTTACTCACAATCAATCTCTTACTAGTAAGGACGTGGCCCATATCCTCTAACTACGCTGGCCAAGAGCTCAGCTTGAAGCGACGAGTCCTTGATCGAGTGGTTTGGCCAATCAGGTTCCATTATATTACGATTACGATCGTAGTCCATATGCTCCCCAATGGCTCTGTCATTTGAGTTGTGAATCATAGGGTATACTTGATAGGGCAAGCAACCCTTTGTCAGCTAAGATATACTTAAGTCTATCTCCTTAGACAAACACCACCCTAGATCTATAAAGATTTCTTGGATTATACATGTATCATGAGCAAGGATCCTTCGATCGGTCATTACCTCTTGACCGAGTAGACTAGGACCGATGACGAGATGATGGAACCATGGGATTTAGATCGGGCAAGTCATCATTCCCCCAACCATCCAGTTTAAGCTGAAATGATGAATTTTATAAATCTACATTTTAAACTCTATATATTGCTACTATACCCTACACATTTAGTGATCTAACGACTAGACTTAATCAAAAGTTCTCTCTCACTTTTTGAGAGGGGTAATTAACTATAGAGGCTTGCGCCTATAGAAAACTTGGAACCACATCTAAAGTCCTCACAAAATGAGGGCGAAATCTCTGGGTAGTGTCTTATCTACTATTTCATCTATCTTCTAAAAATTACATCGACGCTTTAAATTACTCTTTTTAATTCAATATTTGTTGAGAGGTCGGTGGCAAATTTTCGAGCCTGGTGTGGTGAGCAGGACCATGACGCGCGGATGACCGACGGTAGGCGGCAAGTGGTGGTTACGGCAGCGGACGTGGTCAGGCGGTGGTCGACAATGGTGGTCGGCGGTGGTGAAGGCGCGGGTCGACGGGCGTGGTAGCAAGACCAATGGTGGTGAGGCAACGACAATGGTTGGCCGGTGACCACGGTATTCGGCAGAATAACCGAGGTGATCCACGGCAACGAGGACCGCGGTGGTCAACGATGGCGGGAAATGACGGCGGGTCAACGGCGATCGGCGGTGGCGGTTAACACCGCTGGCGCGATCGGATTGACCGGTGGCGGCGAAGCGGATCGCCGATTAATGACACAACTATGCTTGGAGGATCTTCAAGTCTCAGAGCTCTCTCTTCTCTTTAGCTTGGGCTCTCCTCATGTGAAGAATGAGGGGCTATTTATAGATTAGATGAATGACATTTTTATAAATACGTGCAAAATCCAAACCACTCCATCGGACGGCTCAAAATGATTCCTTTAATCATCTGATATATTTATCTATTTAAATGCTCAAATGAAGTCAGAATTAGGAGATCTTGGCTTGTTAAATCTGGCTCGTCAAGATGCTTAATTTAACTATAAACACTTCTTATTTAGGAGCCGAATGATATCGCAAAATTTTCAGTTATATTTTAAGTGCTTGATCTGAGTTAGTCTTGACTAATCGATGACATCAAGATTCGGTTTTTAGTGAAATTTTAGTACTATATCAATATATATTTTTATGTACAAAGATAGTCCTTTTAATTGGGTATGATGATTCACTCTTTGCCTTATAGATGATTAGTTTTAAAGCATATACAAAATTATTGGGATATCATTCATTAAATAATTATCCTCTTTTTAATTAACCTTATCAAATCAAAATAGAGGCATATTTATTATTAAGAGTCTCTTCTGAAGGTGTCTTTAAGTATAGTTATCTTAAGGAGCTTAGTCTCTTTGGGAGACTGATCATACTTGGATTCTTTTCACGAGTTGACTTAACTTGGCCTTGATTATGGAACTTCTCTTGGGTATTTAAAAAAATTATGGTATCCCCGATTACTAATAGCTTAATTAGGTCTACGATCAACCTATGATTGGTTCAAATCAGCTTAATCTAAGAGCTAGATTAAGGTTTAGCTAATTTAACTTCGAGAATAGCCTAAGGATGGTCATAGATTAAATTTAAGCAATCAAAATTTTCTAGGAATTGGAGAATGACCATGGATGTCCTTAGATTAGTCAATTAAATCAATGATTAAAGCTTAATGCATTATTTAAGAACAGTGATCTAAGGCTGGATGATCTGAAAGTAACTTAACCACACTCAATCATAAGATGCTCAAAAGCTGTTGCAAACAATGCCATTTACTAGTTTCTTAACCAAAAAGATGATTATCAGTTCTACTAGGCATTTGAAGCCTTTGCAGCCTGAAGATGAGAAATAAATATTAAAACAAGATAATTCAAAAATATAGTCAAGACTATGGGAAAGCTAACTGTGCATATTTAGATATTTCATTATATAATTTCTGAATGAGAGATTTACATATATACTATATCATTTTTATGTATTTACATATATAACACCTATAATTTTTACATAAATCACATCCAATCTTCAATATGACATCAAAAATATCATAATCGTTTATTTTTTAAAAGCAAAATGTATCTTTTTAAATATAGAAAAGTATCATATAAGTAAATTTTTAATTTTTGATGTTAAGATATATAAATGCATAAGAATTCTGCCTATAAAATATCTGAAGAACGTGTAAATCAAAGTATTAATAACAGTTATATTATTTGAGTCTGTAACCAAACTGATGACTTTTCTTCCCACTTTCGGTACAAAAGAACACCATGATACAGATGAGATAGATTCTAAAGAGAATAACCAAATAAAAAATAAAGATTATATTTATTTCAGAAAAGCATTATAATAATTAATCAAGATTATATGTATATTAATTTTAACATTTATTCAAACCATATTTTGATAAATAATATTCCACTCCATATACTGACATATATGTGGAGCAATGGCATCTGATATAAATAAATGGGGGATTTACATACATACCACACAATTCTTATGTATTTACATATCTAACACCTAAAGTTAGATATTTACTTATCTAACACCATAATCTTCAATATCACATCAAAAATATCACTTTATTCAAAGTGTTAGATAAGTAAATATCTAACTTTAGGTGTTAGATATGTAAATACATAAGAATTGTGTGGTATGTATGTAAATCCCCTAAATTCACTGAAATTCAACGCTATAGTCACAGAGTTGTATTTTTTGCAATTATTGTCGAGTCCTGGCAATATTCTATTTGAACTCTCTCCTAAAGAAACAAAGCGTCGACGTCTTAACGACGTGTTTAACTCTTAAGAGTTCTATCTATATCAGATTTAATAGTGTTTGTATTGAAAATTAAGGAGCATAAGACAAATTTGATTTTTTTTAGTTTATTAGTTTTCGGTGGCCGCTTCTTACTGTAAGCGACGTGAAACAATAAGGGATATTATTTATTTTAATTAATTAAATTTGTATTAATAATGTTATAAGAAAATATAAAATATATTAATTTATAAATGTTAATATTGTTGTTATATAATCAAATTTATATAACAGTTATATAATAATGTTTAGAATAAAACAGTCATGATTTTTAATAAATATTTATCTAATAAATATCTAATAAAAAAATTTCGATAACCATATTATAAAAAAGATTTATGATATAACAATTTGGACTAATACTTTGATTAGTGAATTGATATTATCAAAATTTTAGATGTCATTAATTTAGAATTAAATAGTTCTAAGTTAATAAATTTTATTTAATTAATTATCAATGTTGAAAAAGAGATTAGAGACTGCGTGAGAAACTAAGGAACTTTAAGCTTGAAAAAAAAAGATAATTAAACTAACTCATTAAATTTGTGTATATTTTATTAATTCTAAAATTACTCCACTAAAATTTTAGAATTGCACTCTTAAAATTATAAATATAAATTACTCGAAAATATGAATAATCTAGATTGTTTGAATCAACAGTACTGGAGTGCCCTTATTGCTCTTCTTTAGGGGAGCACTAGCAACAACACTTGTTAGCCTCCATAGACCTTGGCCCTATTATACTCACATCTTTGGCCCACTTCCTTAAGGGCAAGCTCACCCACATTTTCCTCTTTTCTCAAACTCATCAAGAGGTTTGACGACTTTAGAGTCAGTAAATAAGGCAGTAGAGATATCATCTACTCAAATTATAATAAAGATCATGATATTCGCTATATAGTTCAGCAATCCCTAGGTGAGTACTACTCTAAAATTCAAAATTTTTATCAACTCTACCTAGATAGGGAACAAGAAGTTACATTGGAAATGATCCAAGGGGATATATAGCTCATCCTCCTTTAGAGTATTAAGTCGCTTATCTTTGCGTGCAACTGACACCAAGAAACTTGTATTTCTAAAGCAATACCCACAAAATAAAAAAAATGAAAGTCTCTATCTTCGAGCTAAGTACAAAGGACTTATTCATCTCATTCACCATGAAATTAGTAGATGCTTTTTTTTAAAGCTACTATGACAACACAATAAAATTTGTCAAAAGGACAAAGGTTAGCGAAAAAGGAGAAAAGAACTTGCACAAGAAGAGAGCTACTCTCTCAAATACTAAAGAGTCAAGGAAATAAATTCCCGCCTAACAACAATCGAGGGAATTTATGAATGTGGCTAAAATTTGCAAGAAATGCGGGTGTCATATCAAGTATTTAATGAATAAATCATTACCAAATCTTCCAGAAATCTTAGGTGGCGCATATCATAACAAAATTCTCAAGTTAACTCACATTGAATAGAACTAAATAAACTAAGCATGAAGCAAAAGGCAAATAAAAATAAAAGCATTGTCATAATCAAATATTCTTTTATTATTACAATAAAATGTTTATATACACTCACAATATTTTTTTTTTCTACTTCATCTTTTGATTTGACTAACTATTGGATCTGAATGCCACTCAATGGGGAATGCTCCCCTATTAGACAAATATTCAAACATGAAATTGACATGCACAATGAAGAGAGAAGGCTTACTTGACTCGTCAGAATGATTGAGCAAAATTAACTTGGCAAGCACGAGCTTCTTTTGCTGCTCAACTTCTAGCATCCTATACAACTCGGTCACACCTATCTTACTGAGTTTGAAATTCTCTAAGGAGAGTTACTCTCTCTTGTAAGGAAAAGAACTCAACAAAAAGAGCATATGGTTGAGGTTCCCCCATAGCATTGCTTTCTCCTAACAGGAAGGACTTGTTCTTCTCCAACTCGCCACTTTCACAACAAGTTGACAATGGAAAACCCTCCATCATCTCATGAATATCCACCCAACTAAAGTTAGTCACTCAAGTAGTTGAAGAAGTTGGGGATTTCACTATCTAATCTTTCTCTAGTAGAGGAAGATCCACTCTCAAAGAAAAAACTAGAGCCATTGAGTCACAACATTGTGGAGTAGCTCTAAGATCAGTAGCAGTGGGGATCTTGTGGTGTTTTATTTTGAATGTCATTGGAGACACCACACAGATCTTAGGTGGTACTTATTGAAGTGATCGAGTACGATATTGATGTATAATATATTATCTTGAAGATAGAAATATCACCCTACAATGGACCTAATTACCTAATAAAGACTCTTAAGGCATGATGGTCTTCGTATATACCAGCAATCTTTCTCCTGCTTTACATGAAAAAGTAAAGCATGATTTATTTTAAGCAGGAATATTTAGTTCACTATGAAAGCAAGCTTCCATAGTTAATTACATCTCAGGAAATAAGAATCTCCTAAGAAAATTCTTGATTAAAATAGTCAATCAATATCTCCAAAGATTTCAAAGCTAGACTACCAATAAATTGGATGTTTTGAAAAATCAAGTGGGAATGTTCAATTGGATAGACTTATTTTGGAATTCAAAAGAAGATGAGTAAGAAGTGCTCATGATACTAGGAAGCTTAGCGAGCACTCTAATCTATCCTATGGTGAGGCTTTATATGTTTGAAAGAGAGGGTTTATTTTATTTGAGTTAAAATTTTATTAGAATGCTAGGGCTTATAGTCCATCAACACAAGATTGTGGAAATACCTAAGAGGTGATGACTTATACTCATAGCACGAGGGAAATAAGTAGCCCCGGGTCCCTAATTCTAAGATGCTTTAGCATAAGCTAAAAGTGCAGCCTAAATATAATCAGAAATTATGACATAAGAGTTTACTTCCACAAGAGAGGGCAAACCCATCCCGACTCTTTTGGACTTACAACGGCTTGGAGTAGGTTCCAGCTAACACCTCGTACAATTTAAACCCATGTAGCCCAATCTTATGTAGTTACAAGATGGTTTAAGCTATTATTTAATTTGGAAAGAGACTAGAGTCCTCAACTCACTTCTTAATAGACTAGATCATGACTAGCATGAGCATATGACTTAGTCTAAATGCAAAATTTTATAATTTTTATGTTATTTTGACACAATAGTTTAGAAAAAAAGGCTTTATGATATTTTATGTATAAATATATTATGAAATTTGGTTATTGGCCAAATCAACAGAGTAAGAGGGTGAATCTCCACCATAAGGGAGTGCTCTCATAGGTCAAGTGGTCCCCAAAGTGCAAGAATGGAGGCTCTCATTTTGCAATAGTGGTATAATATGATATGCATGATGTTGGACATACAATATTTAGCTAAGGAGTTGCTAAATTTTTTAATATTCTTGATTACAACCTACGCTTTAGAATGAGGTTGAAAGTTATTTTAAATTTTAGTCATGAGTTATTAATAAGGTAGAAAAATTAATTTTATCCTAAGAGCCTATCGCATTTAGACGACACATACAAACATCAAGTTTAAGAAACTATGAAGAAGATGCAATTCTATCGCACAATCTAAACATAACATCAACAATTTATGAATAGACTTTATAAAAGAATAAAAAGGTCGGTGCGGCCGGGTACCGCCATACACCCCGAAATCGAGAAAAATTGGATAGTTGAGCTCTACCCTTATACAACCCAGATTATAAAATAATATTATAATTTAGAATTGAATATATGCTATGGGAGGTCTTCACTTCTTCATTTCTTCTTCTTCCTTCTTTCTTTTGGTTCGATTTTCTTGAAGGTATCATAAGGCACCCTGGACTAAGCCTTCTAGCCACTGCTCATTCTAATTCCCATAACACTAATCCTAATTCCTATTATAAAATTACATTTTGATGAAAAAAAATAAATTCAACTACACCTATAAAATAGATGTTAGCTAAACATACATATAAACCCAAATAACTATATTTCATAATTTAGACTTAGCACCCTGCACATGGGTAACCAAGCCCACCTATCCTAATGTAGATTATGCTTAGGTTCATAAGCAACCTACAAGCAAAATATTTATATTTATTTTCACAGGCCCCTTAAGCATAATCCCTTGCAGAAAATAATATCAGACTAACAATGGCCTAACATCCACTCTATGATCAACATTCCTAACATCAACTCTAAAAAATTACACCATAAAACAAAATACATCATCAGTACATGCACCGTACTAACCTAAAGCTAGAAGTTATGACTTAGCATTCTAATGTGTGTGTTTAGGCTTAATGTGGTATGTTGTAGCTAGGCTTTTGAATTATGATTTTTTAAGTTTGGAAAACTTTTATTTAACATGATGGATGGTTTCATTTTAAGTTGTTTAGAGATTTGCAAATTTTAATTTGAATTTTGTTTTGTTTCATTTGATTTACATTTACCATCTAGGTGCTGTAAAGAGAGGAAGAAGGCTTAACCTCCTCCATCTCTACCTTAAGTTGTGTTTTAAAAGCACATTTTATGATTTAGTTTCTTTGAGTGAATGACATATTAAATATTTTATTTGTCCTAAATATAGGTTAATCTTAAAGAATCCTATTCAACATGAAGGCATCTTAAGATTATTGGTTGAATTACTTTCACATAAAACATGTTACACTATTTCATTTCATCACTTATAACATGCATATGATTTAACACTTAGTATACCTATACATACAATATATTTTGGCATACTTAAATGATTATGAATGCACACATTTTTGATAAAAAAAAGGGGACTTTCATTTTTTTTAATTAAATACATACACACACATGTATAAAAGATGTAAGTAAGTACATGTTGTTTAAACTAGGGAAGTGAGATAATCAAATGACCTCTTTGGGGCTACTTAAAGCCTCGTAATCCTAGGATGTCCAAACTATATACTTGCTATCTTAAATACATGTGAATGCATATACAATCATAAGAATGAAAATCATGCAAAAGATTATATTTTTGGTTGAATTATTTATACATGTAAAGTAAAGCTCTATCCAAATTCTAGTCTAAATATACATAGAAATGAAATTAAATAAGTAAGTGCTTTTATTAACCAGGGAAGTGAGATGATCAAATGACCTCGATGGTGCTACTCAAAGCCTCATATTCTCGGGATGTTCAGACTATATACTTATTGTCATTCAAACATATGTAAACCCATACATGAATATAGGAAAGAAAGCAATACCTTTACATGCTAAAGCTATAAACACATACAAATCTTATATATATTCATAGCTAATATTACTACAAATTTTATACTAATTTATAATTTTGAAAATAATTTTGAAATTTATTAGTGATTGTTACGTGCTAGAAAACTAGTTGCGATAAAATAAAAGTTTACGCCTTAGCCTTGTTGTGAAATCCAACACACACACATATATTTGAAGAGTGAACAAGAGAATTTTATGTGAAAACCCCGAAAGAGGGGAAAAAAATACGGGGCCTAAATAAAATCTTCCACTATGTATGTTTTGGAGTACAAAGTTTTCCGATCTGGGATTACATAATTGTATAGAAAGCGACAATGAATCAAATCGAGTAATGCTATCACGATAGTGGTTATAATAGTTGTTGTTATTGGTGATGGTGAACAACGGTGGTCGTGGCGGTGGTCGACGATGGTGATGACCGGCGAGATGGCCGCGCGATAACGGCGGTAAACGGTGGTCGAAAATAATGATGATCGATGGTGGTGGTTGCGGCAACCGGTGATGGTCAGCAGTGATGATAGCGATAGTGGTTGATGATGGCAACGTCAATGGTGGTGGCAATGCCAGCGGCAGTGGTCGGCCGGTGGCAGTTGATGGTGATGATTGGCAACGGTGGTTGGCGGTGATGATTGGTGATGGTGGTTGTGCGGTGGTAGGCAGCATGGCGGCAGTGGTTGGCGGCCACAGCAGTGGTGGACCGTCAGTGGTACGATTATGCTTGGAGGATCTTCAAGCTTCTCTCTCTTTGCTTGGGCTCCTCTCATGTGAAGAATGAGAGCTATTTATAGGTTAGAGAAGATATTTTAAATATATCAAAACCACTTCATTAGATGGCTCAAAATGATTCCCTTGTTCATCTGATGTATTTTGTGTATTTGAATGCTTAAATGAAGTCAGAATCAAGAGATCTTGGGCTTGTTAAATCTTGCTCGTCAAGATGCTCGCTTTGATCATAAACACTTCATATTTAAGAACTATTTAGGGATTCAACTGATATCTCAGAGTTTCCAATGATATTTTAAGTGCTTGATCTCGACTAGTTTCAACTTAGGATCAGTTTGCTTTTGACATCAAGATTCGTGCTTCGACTAGTAGTATTTTTAGTGCCATATCAGTGATAATAATCACATATATAATAAGATTAAGTCAACCCATGCAATTTTGCGTAAATAATTTTCATTTGATTATTTGATTTTGAAAATATGAATGCATGATATCACATTACATACAACATTTATGTTGATTGAAAAGGAATAGCCAAACATCTCTACATAATTCATTCAACTATATTAATTTCTAAGGACAATCACACTATATAAAATTATTTAAAGGAAAACTAAAGCTTCTTATTAAATTTGATTTTGGATTTTAAATGAAACTAAAGAAGAGGAAACACTTGCTATTTTTTTGTCATCCCATGTTGATAATTCAATGTGTTTAAGGAGAAGTAATTAGATGAGTTTTATATATTAATTAAGTTGGAATTATTAAGCAATTCATTTAATTACCCTTTCTTGATTCTTTAATTTAATTTACCACTTATTCATGAGCCTCAAATGATATGCAAATGGGGAATTAAATTTGCAACACTCTTAAAGGACCTAATGCAATAGGCTCATGCTTAAGCATTAATTAGATTAAAAAAATCTAATTAAGTATTTTTATGATTTTTCCATACCTATGGGTTAATCATAACTCTTTTAAAGGTCTTTATGTTATTGAACACATAAAGAGGAACCCTTGATTTGAATTTAGATTATCTTAAGTAATTATCATTTTAATTTTGATTATTTCTTGTTAATGATCTAATTAATTTCTTAATTAAATTTTAAAGCCTCTTTAATGAAATGAATTTAAAAAAGTAGTTAGAAAAGAGGTCCTAATCACTCTCCTTCATCATCTCAATATTAATCAGTGATTAATGAAGTTTAATTAATTAATTTTTACTATTTTGTATTTTAAATAATCATTAAATCACTTAAGAGGATAATTAGGGTTTGAATTTCAAATTCTCTTAATTACATAGCTAATAAATCTCAAGAAAATTGTCGAAGGTAGAGGTCATCTCATTAAATCAACATGCTAAGGTTGTGATTAATTGCCCAAGTAGTTAGGGCTTAATTAAGTTAATTAAAGAAATATTCAAACCCTAATTAAGCCCTCTTCACTATTCAAAATTTAGTTGAATTATTTTTTTATTAAATTCTTCTCTATTCAACCTTTCCAAAATGGGTTTATACTTTTCTAATTATTCTATAATTAATTATAATTTCATGAAGTTTTAAAGTAATTAAACATGTTTTAAACCCTTAATTAATCCCTAATCCCATCAGTACCACACACGAGCTGATGTGGTAGTGCTTTCCACATGGCGCAGCAGGATTGACCACTAAAATGTCCAATGTAGCGTGCTGAGTTAGCAATGGTAGACGTGCTTTTGTCCCCACCGTCTGATTTTAGATCGAACAGGGGGGATTAATCCAGTGGTCCCTAAGGATTAAATCAAATAAATATAATCGGATTAATCATGACCGTCCATACCAATAACGTAGAATGGATGGAAGATGATCCTTCATCCCCTTGCAATGGAAGACGGACATCGTTCGCCCTCCTCTGCTTGATCTCTGGAGTTCTTGTGGCATCGAGATTGACTTCAAAACTTTCAATAGCGAGATCTAGGGATCCTACGGTGGGATTGGCTTGAAAACATAATTTTCTTCACAAAATACCAACTCCTATTGGATTTTCTATAGTTTGCCAAAGTTTACCTCATCGGAGCTTAGGGTTGGTGGTCTATTGACCGAGTAGCTTTATCTTGAAGAGATGAAGCCCTCTGAAGCTTGTGCCTTACCTCCTCGCTGGTGGCCCTGGACCAAGCATCGTCTGAATCTTCACCGGAGTTAGTCTTGAGATGATCTTCAGTGCTCGAATCGATCGATACCTGATTCATTCTTGATCACCGAAGCTTGGGGAACATGTGGGTGAAGTTAATTTGGAAATGGTGGAGGTTATGTGAGATTATATGGGGATAGACCTCTATTTCGCTCAGGTTTGGTGTCGTTAGTGATGAAAAAGCCAAGGGAACTCGAGAAGCTCATCTCCTCACTTTGAAGCTCTTTGAATGCTCCGATGTCAATTGGAGTAAGATGGAGAGGAGTATACTCTCTTCACCCTCAAATCAGATGGCTCAAGTTTACTCGATGGTAGGCATGCACCTGAATGTCGGGGATGTCGAGTTGAGGTGGCTCGGCTTGAGTGGGTGAGTTAAGTAAAGTGGGGCGCCATGGTTGAGGTGGAGTGTACTACTTTCCCTAAGTGAGCCAATAAGATGAGATGGGTTAGGTTACCTCCATTGACCATGGCTGACCCAACCAGCTTTGGGTTAGGTTAGCTAGTGGTCCAACGGTCCAAAATAAGCTTAGGGAGGCTACCAAATGCAAATGGCATAGGTAAGACCACCAAAAAGTGGGTTTTATCCTATTTGGAGAGCTTTACTCAATGGGTATTAGGTTAATTCGGGTTTGAAATGGGTTTAATTTTATTTGGGCTAACCCATGGTGACCCAAGGATGGGTCATGCCAAATTTGAGTAGGTTTAGAGTTGGTTTGATTGGGTTTGGCTCAATTTGACCCATGAAGGTCAAATTGGGCTAGGTTGGGTTAGGTTAAACAATGGGTCAAATTGAATCTCTCCATCAGTTGAGATATGTTCAAATGGTGATTTGACATGTTTAGGATCAATTGATTTGATTTAATTTGGATTGGATTTGAATTTGACTCATATGAGCTATAATGGCCTAAGTTGACCAATTTGGTCAAATCGACCAAATTGACTTGGGTTAGGTGTTGATTTAGGTTCAATTGATGACTTGAAGATGATTATAGATGTTGATTTCAATCAATTTAAATTTAGAAATCATTTAGACCAATTTGACCCTTTAAGTCAATTTGGGCTAAATGGGTCAATTAGGTTCAACCAAGGGTTGAGACATGTTCAATAATCAATTCATGATGGATTTGAGTCATTGGTTTTAATCAATTTGGGTTGGAATTTGATTTGTCCCAATTTGCTCTTTTAGGTCAAATTGGGTTAATTTAGGTCTAGAGACCAATTGGACTTAGGTTAGCTCAATTGATGGTCAAGTCATATTCAAGGATCAATTTAGGCATTGATTTCAATTAATTGAGTTTGGAATGAAGTTTGGTTCATGTATGCTAATTGAGTCAACTTGGGTTAAGTGATCAAATTAGCTTGGTTTGACTCAATTAATTGCAATTGATCAATCAAGGATGACAATAATCATTGAAGGAGGATTTGAATGGGTTGGTTCAATCCAATTTGGGTTGGATTGGTGTTTGGCTCAAATGGGTCCTTTAGATCACTTTGGGTCAAGTAAACCTAATGGGTCAATTGGGTTAGTTTTGGGTTGAATTAGGTTGAGTTGAGTTTGATGATTGATTTAAGATTAATTGGTGGCTTTGATTACAATTGATTTGAGTTTAATTAGATTTTGGCTCATTTGGACATTTTAAATTCAAATGGGCTAGCTTGGGTTGATTGAATTAGTTTTGATCAATTATCTTAATTGTAGATTTTGGGAGAGTCTGAAATGGAGGTTTGAATGGTTGGAGTGCTTTTGTAATAATCAATGAATTTGGTTAAGTCCATAGGATTTGGGTTATGGGATTAAGATGGGTTTGGGTTTAGATCATTTCAGCTTGGAGCTTGGATATGAAATAGGATTCAATTGGGTTTTGATTGGATATATTTGGAGTTAGATTTGGGGCGATAGGCATAAATTTGGTTTAGGACATAGGATAGGTAGGTTTCCTTAGGTCCTAAGGCATAGTCTAAATCTAGGGCATGTCATGCTTAAGTCTTTACGCTTAGGTTTAGTGTTCACCTAACCACTAGAGGTGTCCTATGACTAGAGAAGTTCTAGTGTCTAGAAGACTCCTAAGTTTAAGATAGGAAGGATGAATCCTCACTCCAAAAGTGAGGTCAACAAATTTCTTCCACAAAAATTATCCATATGTGATGAGAAGCAATGTCAACAATCACAAACTGAGGAATTCCCGCAAGCCATCTAGTCAAAGATGTCATTATTAAAAAGAAGGCTATTATCGAAGTAAATGAAATTTCTCATCTTTTGGATGATATTCAAATAAGTCACCTACTATGAGATGATTTCTCACCCTAAATCTACCTTCGGGTTCCAAAGTGTCCATAGGAGTTGATGACTGAATATCATCACCTTTTGTGGGCTTGTGAATGCTTGGCATGCTAAACTATAATAATAGAAAGATCTTGTAAAATTATGTAGAAACAATAAAGTCATAAGAAGTAGATTTCATATCATGATGAGGCATACTTCTACAACCTTTCACTGAGAAGGGGTTATCGACAACTTGTTCACCAGAACCTTACTCCATCAAGATGGAAGAAAATCTTCACTTTCTCCCTAGACACTAGGTGCCATCCTCGTCCTCTTTTGAACAATGGGGATCCCCCAATTATGTCTTGGTACTCCCCTCAACACTCGCCTTTACTCACGAGTCCTTGGCCATGGGAGTAAATTCACTCACAACTAGTACCACCAAGACTATACAAGTCACCTCAGTAAGAAGTGCTACAACAATTTTTCCAACTACCTTCTTGGCCTTTTTCTTCATTCTTTATGAACCCAACCGAAGCTCAATAGGTTCTACATTATCTTAAGGTATTTTGGAGTCCATGGAGAGTGTTTCCTTTAACTAATAAAGGAACTTAACAAGAAAAAGATGAGACATGCTCTGCAAAAATGGTTGTAAAGAAAACTAGCTCTAGAGCTGAAGCCCTTTTATAGTTTGAAGTGCAAAGGAGAATAAAAAAGGTTAAATAAAAGGTGATGTGACAGAATGATTTTTTGATCAAAATTTTTGGAATTAAATGGTAATAATTAATATGCTTTAATTCTTCTGTTTTTTTTTACACCTCAATAAGGAATAGAAGAATTAGAGTTATTTACCCATAAGTATGCATGGACTTAGTGAGTACTCATAAAGGATAGGATCAATATAGGAGCATCTAACAGTGAGAAGCAAAATTTAGACAAGTAATTAACTCACCCATGAGAAGTCACTTTAAGTGAGTGAGCATGAAAGAAGACCATCCAAATCAAGAAACCAACATTAAGAAATTCACCTCATACATAAAAACAAATCACATGTGGGCGACTATACAACTAAACACTCATTAGATAACTCCCCCACTTGCACTAGCAACCATGCTTAAGAGCTTGTCACTCAGCATATATTATTCACCTAATCTCCAGATTGTGGGTGAGTCCTTTATTTTGTAACTGACATAGATGATATGTAGTTTCCTTATGTCGCTACCTCCTAGTCACATAAAAAGGTGGGTTCTCGAAGAGGTGGGGACCTTTCGCATTATTGGCTCTAGTACTTTTCCTCAAAGATAGATTCTTATACTCTTAATCTAACAAAGTGAAATATTTGGCATCTCTTCATTTTTTTGTACTTTATTTTATTTTGTCTCATCTGATCTAGCACTACTTATCAAGTGCCTATAGAAAGGTTTATCATCACTCTATGAATGTGGATTTAACGTTAT
Source organism: Cymbidium sinense (assembly GCA_021442155.1). Lineage (NCBI taxonomy): Eukaryota > Viridiplantae > Streptophyta > Magnoliopsida > Asparagales > Orchidaceae > Cymbidium > Cymbidium sinense. Next base: position 75,099,454 of record CM038224.1, on the reverse strand, counting down.
ATATGTGATTGTAGGTTAATAATTGAGAATGTATAAGAAACCTCAATTATATATTTCTTTTCTATATATATTTTGGGTGAACTTTCAACAAAAGTTTCATCAATTAAATTGATACAAAGAGCATTAACGACAAATTTTTTTATGGATATATGCTAGAAATTTTCAGACAAAAATTTTAATAAAAGATTTGACCTTTTTCCCTAAAGTTTTTCTATTGAATTTCTAATTTGTGTAGGCTTTTCTCATTGCTTTTTTGTCACTAATTGAATAGAAATTAGTGATGAAAATTCTATCAAAAAATAATTGGAAAATATTTTTTGATGGCATTTTTTTTGGTTGGAATGCATTCCAACAAAGGGTTTACTAGTGGACTATTATTTTGTCAAAAATTCATTGGTAATTCTTTGGAAAAGGCCTTATTTTCGACGAATTCTTTCATGAAAATGAATATTTTTCGATGGTGGGGCTACATGACCACTTACATCACACATTCTCCTTAGATAGTTCATGTCATTTTGGCACAGTTTATTTTAAAATTTCTTCAAGTTTTACACAATTACATCCTTACATAAGCAATTTTTGTAATATGAATAAAAATGCTTAAGAATATTAAGCCTCTAGTTCTTTAAAGGTAAGCTATCACAAATAAATCAAAATAAAATTTTAGATTTAATTATAATAATTAATAGTAATAATAAAGTAAGTAATTAAATTTTGATTTGGGTAATGGGTGTGGTTATTTTTAAGAGTAAAACTCTCCCTTACAAATATATCATGGAAAAAATATAAGAATAAATTTACATTTGGTAGAAAAGGATGACCTTTATGATAAAACCCACAAGTTTAAAATTTTATGTTATCACTATAAGCTTATAGGCAATATAAATTCTAATAGTATAGATTTAAACTATCATAAAAATAAAATTAAATCTCCTCCAAAATTTTAAAAAGAATTCACAAGCTTTAAGATAAGTCCACATAAAAAAACGTTTCTCTTGCTGAAAAAAAAAGTTTTGACTAAATTTGTTTTTTTTTTCAAGCTTTGATATGATACCAAATATGATGGCTGTGTGAGGTCTTTTCAGTGGGATTAATGGCTAGATATGATATGGTACCTTATTTTAATATCTTAAGATGTGATGAAGACTTTAATTAGAATGGTGAGTGATTTATAATAGTTTGATAGAGGGAATACATAGACTTGTTCAAGTTTAGCTAAATTTGGCTATTTTGTAAGATCGTCTTAAAATGGCTTTGAATTTAGGATGGATGGTTATTTTCCGTTATTAACTTATAATTTTGAGTAATTTTTTATAAGATGAAGTTGTTAAAGAGGCACTATAAAAGTAAATCAAGATTAATCAAGATCAGGCTAGTTTGGTTAATTAAAATTATCTCTCTTATAAAAGGGATTTAAGTTGTCTAAATAATAGAAAATAATTAGTGAGAGTTATGTTAATATGTGAACTTATGATCTAAATTAATATGTGAAGTTTGATGGGATTTAAGGCCTTATAATAGTATGGAGAATAAGACTAAGTAATTGTCTAACTAATTTTGTTGTAAAATTAATGAGAGGATTTGAAATATTTTGATGGTTTAGGGGTGGGTGGCTAGGCTTAGATATTAGTTAGGTTATATTGGAAGTAAAAGTGAATAAAAAGAGAATTAAGAATGTTAGAAAGCACCTATAAGATAAATAACTAATCTTACTGAAGGAAGGCCAATCTAGCCAATATGTACTAACACAAAGAGAAAGAAATCTTCTTAAATAACTGTCATTTAAAACTAAAAAGTTTTATTATCTATCAACCTTATTTATATGAATTATAATTACTATTATTTAGAGAAGAAGAAGAAGAAGAAGAAGAAGAAGAAGAAGAAGAAGAAGAAGAAGAAGAAGAAGAAGAAGAAGAAGAAGAAGAATAGGCACATTTTGAAGGGAAGGAAGATGGTGGCCATTAATGAAATGTGCTAATCACCTTCATAAAGTAATTTTTTCTTCCACTATTTCTATTAATTACTAGGCATACATATTTCTCAAATTTTTAAAAATAAAACTTCTAGAATATAAAACAAAATTAAAATAATAATATTTAATATTTAAAATTTAAAATTTTTTCTTTTTGAATTATATCTTCAAATTGGCCTTGATTGCTCAAAACATTTATTAGATTTTTGCTTGAGCTCTTAAAAATAGAACTTTTTTTGAGTTATTATCATACAATTAACATTCATTTATAATGTTTGTATTCTTCCAATTCATATCCTTTTCACCAAATCATATTTGTCATTTTTTGAGCCAACCTCTTAACACTTTCAACTACTAGTCAAATAGGATAATTGTGCCTGAATAGGCCATAAGAATCGCTTCTTCGCCCTAGCCTATGCCACATTAGCTAAATTTGGCTCGATCCAAATTTAATCAAATATATTCCCTAAGATTCATAGGGAATGGAGGCATTGGACTTTTTTTTCACCTTCCAACCTTGATGTTATTAAATAAAAATTTATACTAACACTAACTTGCAACATAGATTTGACCAAGTTTGAGAGCCTTTTCTACACTTCTATAAATATAAGGATAAAAATAAATTTATATCGACCACCTCTATAAGTGAGGTTACTCTTATCCCCACCACTATCTGAAATCTAGGTTAGAATCGATTTATTCCAACAGCCATTTGGTTGTCTACAAATAAAACACATTTTTAAATCTGTTTTTTGTTGAGTAGAGATAAATTTAATAATTTTTTAAAAATATTAAAATTTTACTCCAAATAAGTTTGCCCTCTGTTTCTAGAAAATATAGGATTGAATTTTCTTTTTCCATTGTTAAAATTAATATTGAAAAATTCTTAAGCCTATTTAAAATATCTCAAATATAAGCACTTCTTAATAAATAATTGCATAAAATTAAGTTAAATATTATATATAAGCAACATTAAAAATTTTATAAATATAGCAAAAAATCTAAATAAAATCTGTTTAAAATAAATTTAATGTCCACTTGTTAGATAGACTAATAAATAAAGATAACTGTCATATATTTTTGGTTTTGATGAAGCATTTTGATTAGCAGAAGAATATTTTAATCTCCCCATTTAATATAAAATCTTTACAGTTTATGTTTTTGATTTTTTTTAAGAGTACACTTTTGTCTTCTTCGAATCCTACGTTAAATTAAATAAGTTTTAAATGCTCATATATTATAGTTAAGCTTTCCAATGATAAGAGGGGCATCACAGTAAAGAAAAATGTTCCGTTGTTTTATTTGTAGTCAAGAACGAAAAATAGTAGAAAGTTTAATAATCCGATAAGATTATATACTGCATTCAATTATTTTAATGTCAATTGTCAAAAAAATAATATATAAATAAATAAATAAATAAATATATATATATATATATATATATATATATTATGTCCACTTAATTTATTAATTTTAAGAAATAAATAAATTTAGAGTGGATACTGGATAGAGCCTATACGTTATCTTCTGGACACGCATTGAAAAGATCATAAGGGAATCAGAGCCATGCGTATGCCTACGAAAAATATTTCTATTTTAAAATATTTACATACATATCACACAACTTTTATGTATTTACATCTAATATCTATATTTTTAATTTTTACATATATAACCCCTCTAATCATACGATTCACCTTAGCCTAATCGCAATCAGTCTTTAGTTAAAGTCCTTACACATATATTACGTATGTGAATTTATGATTAAATTTACTCAAATATAAAAAAAAACTCAATCTTCAATATCACATCAAAAATATTATCATCACACATTTTTTAAAAAGTAAAATATATCTTTTTAAATATAAACAAATTATTAAATAAGTAAATATCTAATTTTATATATATATATATATATATATATATATATATATATATATATATATATATATAAATCTTTCTTCAATAAATTAATATAATTGATAAATGAATAGTTACAAAAATATAACTATTTTATAAAAAAAAAGAAACATTAAAAAAAATGGGAAAAGGCATGAGAACGAAAAACCAGCTCCCAAAACTCCACAAAGGAGACAGATTATAAAAGGCAAAAAGCTGGACTCAACAACCAGCATGAGGAAGAATATATTTAAGTCTCTGCTCAAGTAGCAGTTGCCTTCCAACGTGGGTTGCATTTACCTTCCAATGATCCAAAAGAGACGATCAGCAGCAGATAATTTCCTAGAAAGCTCTTCCAAAAGGTCCAACAAAAAGGGTGGTAGCATTATTGTGGGTCTAAAAATCAGATGCTAAGAGATAAGAAGAAAAAAAAAAAAAATAAGAAAAGATCATCGGCTAAATGTTATGTAAATGTATTAATAAAATTTTTTAAAGCTATTAATTTTCATTCTTTATTACTTGTTAAAATTTTCAAAATTTTATAATATTATGTGCATTTATGTAAATGTATTAATAAAAATATAAATAATTAGTTATCAATCTAATAAATAAAAATTTAACAATTTATTTAAAATAAACTAATACATCTACATAAATTATATAATATTATTAAATTACAATAATTTAAAAAATTAAGAATGAAAATTAATTACTTTAGAAAATTAAATATATCAAAATTAATAAAATTATTTTGAGTTGAGTGTAAATAATTATTAATTTATCAAATTGATTTAAACTTTTGTTTTGCTTGATTTAAAATTAAATATTATAAACTCTAATTTGATAATTTAATAGTATTATTTTTATTTACCACATAAGTAATCACATAAGCGCAAATTGCTATTATGTGATAAGTTATAAGTTGTCTTGTAAACAGTAAGTCTCCTGTTTAACGGACGATTATACCTATTTTATTTTTTTTATTTTAATACTTAATTTATTAATTTTTAAATAAAGGATATCTATTTTAAAAATTTTGTCAAGATACATTAAAATCAAATGAAAAATAATGTCATCTTTTTATTGCAATTCTAAACTTTACTGATAAATGAGATTCTGCTTAAGCAAGAGTAGTCTACCCTTATAATACATTTCAAGGAAAAAAAGAAGAAGAAAAACTACATTAAAACATAGTTGATTCTTAAATTTCTCATTTGCATAGTAAAGGCAACATTGTATAATTATAATTATATTATGTGCCTTTAGAATGTTTGCAATTTTGATACCATCAACTAAGTATAACTAATGGAGGTGAGTGACATTTTAGTGAGTTTGAAAGAACTAACAAGTCATGAATCTTTAGATTAATATCAAAAGATGGGTTTTAGGATTTTTGATGGAATAATAAAGGGTGTATGATAGTATGATAGTGGGAATACATAAACTACTCCAGCTTTGGTTGGTTTAGACTAATTTGAAATATCAATTTAAGGAATAAGTTTTAAGTGAGGTAGATGGCTAGAAATATTTATGAATATTTAGATTAAGAAATATACTTTTGATATGGAGTAGTTAGTTAGAAATGATTTGATTTATGATATTTGTTTAAGTGTAAAGACCAAGCTTAGGTCATAACTAGTGAAAAAGTAATATTGAGTGGAAAGAAAGTATGCTTATTCAGAAGAGTTGATGACTTAGTGGATAGTTAAACATGATTTTAAGAAGTATGAAAAAGATTAAAATAAGTTACTTTAAGTATTGGAGGAGAAAAAAAAGGAAAGAGATGTTGGATCACTAGCAAGCCCCATAAAGATGGGTTACCAAACTCTCAAATAACAAAAATAACTCAAATAATTTGTAATTGTTAAACCTGTTATTTCATTCTAAAAAGAGGGCTATTTATAACCATTACAATCATCTTCAAAAAGAAAAAAAAAAGTTAAAACATGTAGAAACATTGGATGAAAATATTAATGTAAAGTATTAAGTTACCTTAGTATTTTATGCCATTCATTCATTTCATATGGTACTATTTTATTTGTATTCAACCATTTCATAGGCCTTAAATAAATACTTTGAAATTCAAATTCAATGTATCAAATCTAGAGTTTCTAAAAGAAAATTAAATATTACGATGAAATCATAAAATGAGCATTAGTAGGCTATTTAGCTAAGCAATTTTCTTTCTTGAATTATCTTGAGTTTTAGTATAAGATCTAGTAAATGATTTTCTTGGACATTATTTTTAATTTTTTTTATTTACTCTAACATTTTCTTGGGCTTCCTTTATACATGACTCAAACAAATCTTCATGACATGCTACATCATTTTCCACAGACCTAAATGAACTCTTCTTTGGAAAGTTAAAGTCAATATAGTTGGCATGTATTGTGTTTTTCTAAATCTTCTCTTCTCATCCAAGTATCCTCAATTGGTGGCCTACTTTCCATATAAATAGAAACTACTATCTTGAGCTTTGATATTACTTTCAAATGCAATAAGTAGTACCACCAATGTCACAATGACTGAATGATAACAAAAGACACCCTTTCATAAGTTGAGTATCATTGTCTTGCTTCAATTAATTTTTAACTAAAGAAGGCTACAAAGTGATTTTCTTGGTTTTAGATGCCACTTGTCAATCTTTGATGCATCATTAGTAACCTTGAGTGCCTTCAAAAAGTTAGGTAATCTAAAAGCAAGCGAAGATGCCATAAGAACATTAATTTGGTCTAAGGCCATTTGGGCACTAGATGTCCAAAAAAATGTGTCCTTCTTTAATAAATCAATAATGGGAGAAACTATAGAACTAAAATTTTAAATAAATATTTTATAAAATGTAGCTAGATCATAAAAACTTTAAACCTCCATTAAGATATTAGAAGTAGTATAATCTGATATTGCTTTGATCTTAGATGGATCAAACCTTAATTTTGAGGTTTATATAATAAATCCCAAGGAAATTGCCTCGATTTGTAAGAAAAAACACTTCTTTAAATTAATACATAATGTTTTCTCTTCTAAGTGTTTCAAAAACTGGTTATAGGTACTTTAAATGTTTTTCTTGACTAGTGCTAAAAATTAGTATATCTTTAAAGTATACCACAAATAATTTTCAATATAAGGCTTTAAGATAGTATTCATGAGCCTTATAAATGTTCTAGATGCATTTGAAAGGCCAAATAAAATAACCAACCATTTATAATGTCCATATGGAGTCTTAAATTTAGCCATCCACTCATCCCTAAATGGAATCCTAATTAATGGTAGCCACTTCTAAGGTCAATCTTAGAAAAGTAATTAGCACGAGAGCATATCATCAAGACTAAGTATAAAAAATCTATATTTAATGATTACTTTATTAAAAGCTCAACTATCAACACACATTCTCCAAGTATTGTCGAGGACAGGAATTATACAAGGGATAATATTCTCCTAAAAATATCATTTCTTAAGTAGTTCATCTATATATTTTTTAAGCTCAGTGTATTTTGTTTGATTCATTACATAATGTAGAAGATTTGGTAATTGTGGTCCTTATATAAAATTTATGGCATGTTAGATATACCAGAGAGGTGTCAAGAAATTTGGTAATTCATCAAGGGCAATGTCATTATAGTCAAATAAAAGAGGTGAGACTATTGTAAGTTTATGAGTCTCAAATGATTCTGGATCAACTTCTTTGACATGGATAATGTGAAATAAAGTGGTGTTAAAAAATTTTCTACTTATATGATTAAATTTAAGTCTCAACCTTAGTTTCAAGGGTGTCTACAATTGGCACTAGATTAATATAATTGGGCACAGATAATGGATCAATATTCTTAATAACTAGGGTATAATCATGATTAATCAATTCTTAAGATTCTTCTTTGGATTAGTCTTAGGTTGTATATCAGATGTAAGCTTGTAAGGTGTAGTGGATGTGACCTTATCTAATGGCTTGACAGGATATAACCATGCTTGATTACATAAGTATTCTCCTAACCATAATTGAAAATGTCATGTCATAAATCCATGGTCAACCAAATAAAATGTGTGATATATCCATTAAGAGAACATCTTACCAAATTTGATCCTCATATTTATCCATTTTAATGGGTACTAGACACCTATTAGTGATAGGTAGTGAGATATGATTTACCCAACTAACATGAAAAGATTCTGGATGTGGTTCTACCTTAAGGTTAGATCTTTTGAGTGTTGAAGTGGATATAACATTCATCACACTACCACTATCTATAGCTAATTTACACCTCTTCTTATTATCAATAGCGTACATACTAATTATGTTATTGCTCCAATCCTTAGTGGTTACTCTAATGACAACTAAGCACCTCTTGACTTCTAATTGATTTTTCTTAGAGGTGTCAATCTCTTCATCAGATAAGGGTGTGTCATCATAGAGTTCCTCTATAATTCCGTCATCAAAATGGTCAATGCCATCTAAAAACATAATTTATGCTTGACACTAGTTTTGCATTTGAACCTTTTTATGAGACTTAAAAGGAAATGATGTCCTTAGTGTTCTTAGAATTCCATTATATAGAATTTCTCACTGTAGGTGTACTATTAATAGAAGAGTTTGACCTAATTATAGATTTTTGAGTGGCAGCCAATATGGAAGTGGATGGGTATGATGTTATAGACTTACAAATATAAGATTACTTTTTTTATTTTTTTAACTAAGAGGGCATATTGAAAGACATCCTCAAGAGTTTAAGGGTCAATCATTTCAACTACATTCTTTATTTTCTTCCTAAGACCAACAATAAAGTTATTAACTAGCTGTTAATCAATGTTAGTGCAATTAGTCTTAGTTTTAAGATCCACAAAGGTATTGAGGCATTCAGTTACTTGCTGGCTACCCAATCTTAAGGTCATCAACTATTCATTTAGGTTTTTTATCTTGATGTTGTAGGAAATATGCAGACCTAAGTATTTTTTTTCATCTCTGCATAACTAAGATTTACTCTACCCCTTTTCTCTTCTTTGGATAAATATTATTCGAATAAATCTTAATATGATATACTAATTTTATCCTAACAATTGTCACTCTTTGATAATCATTCAAAAAATTCATCTATTTAAGTCAACTAATTCAAGAAATTATTAGGATTATGAATACCATCATAAGTACGTGGCTTAACTTTTATACTCATAGGAGAATCATTAGAGTCATCAAAATTCTTGTTGTAATCATTCTTAAGTGGATTCCTTTGAACATGGGTCCTCATATCAATTTAATCTCAAGGAAGAGAAAAAAGGTTCATCTACTATGTCAAGGTCAAATGAATGCTCAAGTGGGTGAGTTAGAATCCTATTGCTTATTTATTGCATTTTGAGCCATTATTTGTTGCATTTGGTTCTTCATGTTATGCATATGGTGATTTGGTTGCTCTATGGATTCTTGTGTCTTAACCTCCTAATAGAGATGGGTATAATTTTTTTTGATGAGATTGAGAGAATTAAATTACAATGAATCTTTAAATTGATATCCAAAGATATGTCTTAAAATTTTGGTGGGATATGAAGGGTGCAAGATAATATGATAGTGAGAATATCTAAACTAATCCAATTTGGGCTGACTTAAAATATAACTTTAAGAAATGAGGTTTAAGTAAGGTAAACGACTAAAGATATTTGTCGAGGTTTAACATAAAATTTGTATTTATAATTTGGGGTAGTTGATTGAGAATTATAATATTTAAGATGTTATTTTTGTGTAAAGATCAGGACTAGGTCATAATCAATGAAGCAAATGTATTATTGAGTGGAATGAAGGTGTATGCTTATGAAAGAGAGTAGAAGGCATACTGGATGATTGGAGATGATGTTAAAAAGTATGAAAAAGATTAAAATAAGTTTCCTTGGGTATTAGAGGTGAGAAAATAAATATATATTGGATAACTAGTGCTCTCATTAATGATTGCCTATTTCTTTTAAATTCCTCATTTTTTTTCTTCTTCTAAAATTACTAATTCTCCTTCTCAACTTTCAAAGCATCTTTTTCTATTTCTATTTCCTCTAGTTTTCTTCCACTTTTCAATTTAGTTGCTTTACAACATTTCTCACCCTTTTCCTTAAGGTTCACTTCAGTGTTACTAAGCAAAGTATCTTGGGGAATATTGTTGAGATTATTATCCAATTGTCCAAATTGGATTTCTTAGTTTCTAATAGAGGTTGCTTGACTTTGAATTTTGGCATTTGTAAAATTAATTCTTCTAGTGAGGGCTTCTTTTCTTTAGGTTAGTTTCGATGAGGATATCCAGGTGGAATCATAGGTCTAAAGTTTTGGTTATTTTGACTCCTATTATTCCAATTTCCCATAATTCTACTTTAGTTATAATTTGTATTATTGTTTCATGAAAACTTTGAGTAGTTCCTCCAACCTTGATTAAATGTGTTTAAAAATAGCTTTGTGGGTTTATTGGCAACAGAGCTAAGCATTTCTAATCATGAGTGTTTTGATCTTCCAACATAAATGCTTCACTACTTTGATCAACATGATTCATATTGTTAGGGTTAAAATACTAAACCACCATAAATTTATATAATTTCTTAGATAATGCAGCTACTTGTGAAGTTAATATTGAGATAATATCATTATTATGTATACTAGCCACTTTTTTAGGGTTCAATCGATTAGATGGCTATTGAAAATTATTTGTGGACATTTCTTCTATCAAAGCATAAGCTTCCTCAAATGGTTTAAACATTGAACTATAATCTATTTTAAATGATCCAACTAAGATAATGTAAAATAATTGAATAATTAACCAATCAATCAATAAGTGATGTGGGAATTTTCTAAAATCATCTTTGTACCTCTCCCAAGCCTCATACATAAATTAATTATCCCATTGTATAAAAGATTTGATATCTTTTCTAAGCTTAGTAGTCTTAAATGGTGAGAAATATATGGTTAAGAATTTCTGAGCTGACTCATTTCAATTTGTAATTGATCCTCAAGGTAATAAATTCAACTAGAATATAGCTATATCCCTAAGTGAGAAAGGGAATAATCTAAGCTAATTAGATCATCACTCACTACATTGTACTTAAAAGGTACACATATCTCTAAGGAGTTTGCAATATGCATATTAGGGTCTTCTATGGGTGAACCCCCAAACTATGAGTTTTGTGCCATTTGGATGGTCAAAAGTTTTAGCTCAAAATTATTAGCTTATATTGCAAGTCTAGTTATGCTTTGGTCCACTCCATCTATTAAAGGTGTGGCATAATCCCTAAGTGGTCTAGGGTACTTATTCTCACCTAGTTGATTAATAATTTTCAAGTTCCTAAATTGTTTTCTCCTTTCTTTTCTAAGCATTTTGTAAAGCTTTTCTATTTCTAAGTTCAATGGAAAGATTCTCACATATTTATCACTATGCAAGCCAAGACTCAAGTTACTTTTTACAAAAGATAAAAACACAACTATTGCACATGCAATTTTTAAGTTCACAAGTTCACTAAACATGAAACAACTAAATTAAAAATACTTCAACAAGATTAACATTGACTTAATATAAATTTGTACTAAATTCTTAGCAGTAGTGCAAAAATCTTGGCTATTGCAAAATTATATATGCAACTAAACTTATTGTTTAAGTAATAGTGTAATGAATAGAGTATCATTCTTCCAAAGATTTATAACATAAGCTTATAATTAAGTTGAGCAATAATCTTTTGCTACCCAAATTTTTATCCAACCAAATATAAGTTAAAATTTTAGAAGTGCACAAATAAAAAGATATTTTGGGAAAAGATGACTTTTTTGAAATTAAGAAAGGTAATCTGAATTTAAGAAAATTCTAGTTGATGTATTATATTATAATAATGTGATATTCTATTGCTTATTGTTGTTAATTAGGAGCTTAAATATTGCATTTTCTATGTCTAGATTGATATAACCAAATCACTATATTTAATCAATTATATTTCTATAATCAGATTAAAATTAAGTGACTACGTCACTTTTATCTCACTTAAATGATTAAGAATCCAAAATATCATATGCTTATATATATTTAGTAAATTTGATTATTTTTTATTATTCCACTAGGACTCTTTCAATATCTCTAGATCATAATAATTATTAACATTCCAATTGGCCAGATTGAAAGTAAGCTAATCATTGAGAAAATCAAATAATAAAATCATTGAAGCACAAATAGTTTTCTTATATATTACTCATATCAAAGTCAAAGACAATTCTAAACAAAATTTAAAGGAGGGAAAGAGTAAACCAAAGAAGAACTCTTCAAATCTGCTCTTAATTAAAATTTATTTACTCTTTATCAATGAAGTCTTCTTCTAATGGATCTTCTCTTTCTCTAGTATTCAACATGAATAACACACAAAATCATGAACAAAGCCATAAGCACAAATTACACACACTTCACTTGAAGCCTCATACTCTAAGTATATAACTTACTCTCATATAGGCTACACACACTGTCAAAACTATTTAATAATGCAAATACCTCCCTATTTATATTCTTTGATACTTTAAATTTGCTTTAAAATTCTTCCTCATAACTCCCTCTTATTGCTTCAAAAATTTCCCAAATTGTTATGAAACTGTTAAGTCGGGTCATTGCATAGAAACAGTGCAAATGCAGTGCCTAGATTATGCATAGTACTATGATGCTACCTCTGCAATGCCAAGGCACTACCTTCACAATCTTTTGGCTAAATTTTAGGCAATTTTATCACCATTGTGCCATTTCTTTAGCTCAATTTTGGCACCACAACACTAGGTTCTCTTTCTCTCCAAAGGATAATGGTGCCACGATGCTAGCTTCCTAATGTCTAAGTGGTGTGCTCACTATTTTTTTTGTTTAATTTAGTTATTCTTCAAGGCTCTTTTTAACACCTCAGTGCTAGCATTGTGATTCTTAGGTTCCAAGCTAACTATGAATATCATATTCTAACACATATAGACACAAAATAACATTTAAATATGTAACATTTCATTAACATTTGCTTGCTTGTCACCTTTTAAGCTTTTTCTTACATTATTCATGTTTAAAGAGAAAAAGTAAATGAATATTGTACTAAGAAAATTCCTAGTAGACAACTTAACAAAATATTTAGAATAAATTTCAAAGGTTTGATTAATTGATCATAGCCAAGTATATAATAAAATATATCATAATTGAGAATTTATTTGATTTCCAATTTCAATTACGTTACTTCATTAATGTAACCTCAAACAAGTGTCATTTATACAGGCCTCACCTTGCACAATTTTTTATTATCATTATCATGGTAACCATATAATGTGGCACAAGGTGCATAAAATTAAAGGAATGAACCTAACACCATAGCTAATGACAAGATGCATGTTAAAAATAGCAAATAATTAATATTCTAAAGAAAAATAATGGCCATTACCTAGGTGTTTAATTTTACAAATATTTTATGCATAATATATATTTTAATTTTTGTTGTAGAAGTTCTATAATTTTACATACACTTGGAAGCACTCTCGCTTTTATCATTTTGATTTTTAAATTCGCTCTTTGTAAAGAACTTAAATATATATTGTTGGATTTGAAATGAATGTTAATGTTGTTATTTAGTCAAACTTGAGGTGATATTCAAATAGTTAGTTAGGCTTGATGGCCAACCAAAGTGTAAAAAATTTGGTGATCCTTTAAAACTAAATCACATAAGTGAGATTTAAAATTTCATGTATTCAATTTACTTATTTTTATCAGTGTTAAGTTCTTCTTTTATCTTTTTTCCATCATAGAAATATTATTCTCCAAATAATTCATCAAAGAGCTTTCGAAAACTCCATGGAGGATATCAACCAAAATTTGTCCAAAGTGGGATATTTTCTTGTTCCATATGCCTTTAGTATCCCAAAAACTCCTATAAAAATTGTGCTAAAGTCAATATCACATTTATGAAATAATTTATTGATAATTAGAATTATCGATTAACAATTTATTTACTCAAGAGTAGCTAGCCACCACTCATTTGGAGGTGGATTTGGGCAGTTACATATGTGTAACAACCCCCTCCTCATACATACACTTGGAAGCACTCTCACTTTTATAATTTTGATTTTTAAATTCACTCTTTGTAAAGAACTTAAATATATATTTTTGGATTTGAAATGAATGTTAATGTTGTTATTTAGTCAAACTTGAGGTGATATTCAAATAGTTAGTTAGGCTTGATGACCAGCCAAAGTGTAAAAAATTTGGTGATCCTTTAAAACTAAATCACATAAGTGAGTAATTTAAAATTTCATGTATTCAATTTACTTATTTTTATCAGTGTTAAGTTCTTTTATCTTTTTTCCATCATAGAAATATTATTCTCCAAATAATTCATCAAAGAGCTTTCGAAATCTCCATGGAGGATATCAACCAAAATTTGTCCAAAGTGGGATATTTTCTTGTTCCAAAGGCCTTTAGTATCCCAAAAACTCTAAAAAATTGTGCTAAAGTCAATATCACATTTATGAAATTCTCCTAAAATCTTAAAGTGTTTTTTTTATTCTTCCACTTGCTAAAACCAAGTCCACTAAATCTCTAAATCTTAGTTTGTTCATTTGACTAGACTAGGGTAATTCATGACCTAATCTTTTTGAAAAATCTAGAAAATATATTTTCTTAACTCAAAATTTTCTTAATTTTTTTAGATATCATATAACCACAATTTACAAATATTTCCAAATGATCATAAGGCCTCGAATTGTTTGAAATTTTCACATTAAAATTTTGAAGTTGCACTAAGTACTCTTGGATTTGACAAACTTCCAACCTAGGCTAACCATAACATTGTTTAAATCCTTAAGTCCGCACCAAAACCAAACTCTTCCAATCCTTGCTACAATTTTGTAGTTTTTTTGGGAGGGTTTTACAATTATAATTTGTTACACCAAGTGATATAACCATTGGCCACACCACATAAATGTGTTTTCTCTCACTCTCAATGTGAATCTTATGGCATAAAAATAGAATGAGTTTTTTGGCTTGACCATGACAATTTATCCATTAGTTATTTAAAAATTTTGTGTAACACTTGATTTACAAAATGAGGAAAAGACAAAATATATAAATAACGAATTAATCCTTTCTTGAGTAAAGAATAAATAAATTTTGGAACAGGCCAATATTAAGTTAATGTGTTCAATAATTACTAAATTAATGAGTTGACAATATTATTTTACTCAGTTTCTCAAAATTTGTTGATTCCATTAATGAAATATATATGTTAGGTATTAGGACAACTTAATTAAGTATTTAATGTGCATCTAATTGAAGGACTTTACCAATCTTATGGAGAATAGTCTTACAAATTTTAGGGATAAGATTACCCTAATCAAGAGTTTAGGTGAGTCTATCACATGCTTAACTAATTGGATTACATCTTAGATTTAAGTTGTATTATTTTAATCTATGTTATCAATAATATGATTTTTAATTTAAGTAGTTCGGATGAGTTCAAAAAAAAAATAATAAGATTTATCTTCAAAATTAAATTCTTAACACTTTGGGCAACTTGGGTGAGTATTTCAAGTATTAGTCAAACTCAAAGAATTTGTATTATGAGTATATATGGTGAAAATTTTATATAGAGTCACCTTTCAAAATCTGTTGGTGAGAAAGAGAGGCAAGACTATAAAAATTCATCTTTTTGGGATGCCACGATCCATGAGATGCTTATTGAGTGATCGATACATTAAGGAGAGGTATACTATCACGAAAAATAGAAGTCACCACCCTATAATAGACCTAATCACTAAAATAAGGACTCCTAAGGACGTTGGGTCTTCAAAGTGTACCAGAGATTCTTCCCCTACTTTACATGGAAAAGTAAAGCTGGATTTATTTTAAATCGAGTCCGTTAAGTTCCCTACAAGGGCAAGCCCCCATAGTTAATTACATCCTAAGGAATGGGGATTCTTTAGGAAAACTCTCGATTAAGGCAAATGATCATTATCTCTAAAGATTTTAATAAGAAAAGGACTATCAATCGATAGGTTTTTTTTGAAGATCAAACAGGATTGATCAAAGATATTTATTATCAAAGCCAAGTGGAGATAAGTAGGAGATGCACATGATGCTAGAAAATCTAGCGATCATCTCAAACTATCCTATGGTTGGGCTTTATATTTTTGAAATTGATTTAGTTTGTTTGAATTAGATTTTTCATTAGAATGCTAGGGCTTATAATTCCATTATGCAAGGTTATGAAAATGTCTAAGAGGTGAGGATTTATACTTGGAGCCCATGAAAGGGATATGCAACCTCAGAACCTAAATTTAGGGAGCTTTGGTGAGAGCTAAAAGCACAACCTAAATCTAAGGTGAAAAATAGGTATTTGGTTTGCCTCCACAAGAAAGGACAAACCACCCGACTGCTTGGACTTACAACCGCCTGGGGGTGGTCACCAACGAAATCCTCTTATGATTTTAAATACATGTAGGCAAGTCTTATGCTTAATGCAAGATAGTTGGGCTATTTTTAGTTAGAAAGAGACTAACTTCTTAAACTCACTCCCTAAAGATACTAGATCATGTAAAGGGCATGCTTCAAATGACCTCAATCTAATGTAATTCAAATTTCTTATTTTATTTTTATTTTGGGCAATCATTTTGACTCAATAGGAATCATATGCCTAATGCATGAGAAATAAAGCTATTGGCCAAAATGAGCAAGAAGGGAGGAGGTGTGTTTTCACCATAGCTCTCATAGGTCAAGCCAAGTTTCTCTGACAAAGATGGAAGCCCTCCAATCAAGAGTGAAACAAGATGCATTTGTGCATGATGTTATAAAAGAAATACTCATCCAGCTAGGGGGTTTCTAATTCTTTATCTTGATTTTTTAAGCTTTAAGTGTGGTTATGAGTTCTTTATTTTTAGTTTTGAGTAGTTAAAGTTTGGTAAAAGATTTGTTTTTTTTCTAAGAGCCTAATTATCATCCAGGCCATACATAAAGTAATAAAGAAATTAAGAAAATGATGCCACTTAATGCACAAAGCTAAACAAATCATCAATCAATTTATAAAGCTAAGCGCAAAAGAATACGAGGCCAAGTGTGGCTGGGCACCACCGCACAAACTCAAAAATAAATTGGGTAGCCAAGCTCTACCATTATATAACCTAGATTTCAAATAAATTATATTACAATTAAACAAGGAACTCATGGGGTCTTCAAGCTTTATTCTTCTTTCTTCTTTTCATCTTTCTTCTTTGGTTCTTTTTTTGGTTCTTTCTTTTGGATGGTTGGAAGGTAGATACTCCAAGGATTCACATGGTGCATAAGAAAAGATCTTATGATCAATGCTCATCCTAATCCCCATAACAATCAATCCAAAATTCTAATTGCATAATTTACATGAAAAGGAAAAGGAAATCTAGCTAACAATTGCAAAGCATAAATTAGCTAAAATAATCTACACAAATCCTAAGAATATATATTGGACTTATCACCCCACACATGGGTGACTAAGTCCACCTAGCCTATTGATTATGCTTAGGGGTATAAGCACCTGCAAGCAAAAGTATTTTATATTTTTATTTATGTTTGTGCCCCTTAAGCATAATCCCCTACAGAAAATAATGGTTAGACTAAGATCGCCCTACCATTCATTCTAAGAGCATACACCCTAACATCTAGTCTAAAGTATATATCACAAAATAAAATAAAGCGTAAAACCATACACTGCCCTAACCTAAAGCTAGAAGTGGTGACTTAGGCTAATGTATGTGATTTGAAGGTTTGTGTGGTATGCTTAGCTATGGCTTTAGGTTCAAATTTTCTAAGTGTGAAAACATATTCAACTTAGAGGAAGGTTTCATTTAAGTTGTTTAATTATTTTGGGTTGATTTTATTTTGAGTTTTCATTAGGTTCAAGTGAATCTTAGAATTAATTACTAAGTTATGAAGAGAGGGAAAAATAAGAGGACTTCTCTTTCCTTCCCTAACCTAAGTAATTTCTAAAGTAGATTCACATTTTAGTTTTGTTTAGTTAATGTTTTATTATGTTTTTTTTGATTAATCCTAAGTTTAGATAAACTCTAAACAAAGCCATCCAAAATAAAGGGCATTTTAAGAATAAGTAAAATGAACTAAATTCACTAAACACATATTACTTCAATTATTTCTCAACATGTATAACATGCATATGAATGGACCCTAAGCATATCTATGCATACTTTATGATGCATGCTAAGCAAGTTATTTAAGAAAATTTGAATGCTTATGATGCATGATTTTCATTAAGTAGAAAAGGGTTTCTTATCAATTTTATTTTCACATATGAAAGTAAGAAAGGCATAAGAGTACAACAATTGTTAACCGGTGTAAGATATAAAACCTACTTAGGGCTACTTAAAGCCTCACAACCTCGGGGTTGTCCAGACTAATATCCATTTTCCTTAAATACAAACATGTGTATAAAAGAAATAGATTAGAAAGAAAGAATGCAAAAGTTGTATTAGTTGATTCATTTTTCTTATGCAATTTATATATGCTAGTATAGCTAACCATTCTTAGATGATAGCATAGGGATGAATAGGATATGGAATTAGGTAAGTGTTAGGCTCTTTTCAAATGAACCATCATCTTACCAACTCCTATTCAAAACTATATATGAAAGAAAGAGAAACCTATACTAAGCACACACAAGCAAGCTTATAATTAAAATATAAGTAGCATACTTTTGGTTTTACTAATTTGATTTATATGTTTTGAAAAATAATTTAAATTTAGTAGTGATAATAGCCACTCATATTTCTACTTTAGCCAACACATGCACATTTGACTTAAAGTAAACAATTTCATTTTGAATTTGGTTTTGAAAAATATGGATGCATGAAACCACATGACATACAAATTTAACATGTTGGGGAAAGAATTAAAGTAATGAAAGCATGTAAACACATTCACTTCAATTAAATCCTAAAGACAATCTTATGAAATAAGAGAGCTTAAAATAAATCAAAGTGTATTCAATCTGATTTTTGTTTGGTTTCAAGTTTGATTTAATTTTCAAAATGTAAATTAAGTTTGCTGTTCATAATCCATTCCCACATGTGTTTTATATTTTTGTTTAATTTTTAGATGATTAGATTTAAATTATTGTATTAATTATGTTAATGTATGAATTAAGCAAGTTAATTAACCGTTACCTACACCACCTTAGCATAGTTAACCAAATAATTATGAGCCAATGAGATGACATAAAATCAGAAGGAATTTAAACTTGCAGTGCACTTAATAAAAAAAAAGGCCTAATGCAATTCGGCTCATGATTAATGGTTAATTAAGATAAAGGGTTTAACTTTAGTAATTTCAAAATAGCCTTTTTTACATATGAATTGGGTTTTGATTTCCTTAATTGAACTTAGGCTATTAAACACCTAAGCATCTACCCAAAGTAGATTAATTAAGTTCTAGAAGTTTTTAGAATTTTTAGAAATTAATTAAAGAGGTAATTAATGAATTAACCCTTAATTAAGAGAGGATTAAGGAAAGAAAAGGGGTTTTAGGAAATAGCTTAGGGAAAATGCCCCAAAATTATTCCCTAAACCTACTATCCATTGGATCTGATCATAATCAACTCTAATCATGGTTTAAAACCACTAATCACACCTTAATTAGGTTAAGGGAGTAATTAGAAAACCCATATATAATTCTTCTTGTTAAACCTTCAATAAATCTCATGAAAATTAGGAGAGGCAGAAGTCATCCCCTAAAGCTTGCCAAGAAGTTCAGGAATAATCAGAGGCTCAGTTAAAAGGTAATTTGCAAAGTTAAATTTCCAATAAAACCCAAAATAAGAGAAAAGCCTAATTCAAAATCTGTTGAAATTAATTTTAAATATTCTAGGTTGAATTATCTTTCCATAGGATTTTGTTTCCTATTTTTCTGAATTTTATTGAGAGACAGATATAAATTTTAGAAGATCCATAAATTAATTAGAATTAATTAAGCATCCTAGCTAATCCCTCAGCTCAGAGCGTAATGCGTGGCGGCGGAGGTCAGCGTGCTTTACATGCATCACATCGTGAGCCCACTAGTTAAGTGTCATGCCAAGTGGTGGCGGTGGCGGGACACACTTTGATCTCTACCATCCGATCAAAGATTAGATGGCCATGGATCTCCTAATGGTTTTAAAAGGGATAAATGAATTTCTAAACATGGGAATAATCTCAAACGTCCATCCAAAATGTGCGGATGGATGGATCTCCCAGAGGTGATCAGCGAGAGGTGATGAGGTAGCTTTGCCACAAGGCAAGCCCTTCATTATTAGCCTTGGGTTGAGTGATTTGCTCTATAGACCAACACCACTTCAAGCTCCTTATGGCATTGATCTAGTTACTCATCTCCTTGCTATGGGAACTCCAATGGAAGCTTGAGTGTGCTTAGATTGGTCCTTAGAAGAAGTGTACAAGAGGAGTTTGAATGGTTTTCAATGTGGAGGAAGTTCAAGATTGAATTAAGCTCCCCTATTTTTCAATGGAGAAAATTGAGAATTCCCAAATTCAATTCCCTCCTAGAATGCTTAGGAAGGCTCTTTGATCTTTCTAACACTCTCTAGGGCTTAGTCAATGAGGAATGAATTTGAGGGGAGTATATCTCCCCTTGAAGGATCAGCACTTGTGCCATTTTGATCTAATTGATCACAATGGACAGTTTGTTTGATCCATTAGATTTTTGCACATGGTCGGTTTGAGGACTTGAGTGGATTGCCAACCTCCCATGTGCTTGAAATTGAGTGGAAGAGGGATTTGAAATAAGCAAATTTGTCCCATAGGGTCGGGTTTGGCCTTGGGTCCATTTGGGGTGACCCAAACCCATTAGGTTCGGTGCACCACTCTTCATTAGGTCCCCTTGAGCTATTAGTAAAGCATCAAGTTGATATGAAGAGGGTATGACCAAATTACCCATAGATTAGGCCAAAATTTGTTATATGGCCTAGGGGTAGAATGGTCATTTTGTTTTAATTTTATGTTTGGTATGTTGGAGAAACTAGGTTTGGCCAAGTTTCATGAGATTTGGTACTCATTTGATAAGGTTTGGCTCATGTTGACCCATTTAGGTCAAAATGGGTCAACTTGGGTCAAGTTGACCAATTGGTCAAATTGGGTCAAACCAAGGGTTGGGTCAAGTTCATATGACCATATGAAATATTTTGGTGGCTTTGGTTTGATTCAATTTGGTATAGTTTCAAATTTGGCTCATATGACTTCATTTAGGTCAAATGGGTCAAGTTGACCTATTTGACCCATTTGTCCTATTTGGGCTAGGTCATGGGTAGGTTTAGGTTAGGTTAGTCATATGGAGTGGATTGGTATCTATGTTTCCAATCAATTTTGGTTAAGTTCAAATTTGGCTCAACATGACCCCTTTAGGTTAAGTTGGGTCTAAGGTCAATTGGGCTAGGTTAGGTCTAGTTGGTCAATTGAGGCTTTGGTCAAGTTCAACAAGTGATTTGGAATGAACTTGACCCATTGGTTTGAATCAATTTGGCTTAGATCAAGTTTTGACATATTTTCACTTTTTAGGTCAAGTTGGGTCAAGTTGGGTCAAGTGGCCAATTGGGGTAGGTTAGGCTCAAATGTTGTCTTGGTCAATTTAAAACATAGGTCATGAGTGAACTTAGATCAATGGTTTCAATCAATTTAGCATATGGTGTAATTTGGCTATGTTAGGTTTTATTTTAGGTTAAGTGTTGACTTGGTCAACCCTTAGGTTTGACTTATTTTGACCCAATTTGATTGGTTGATCATCCTATGATGATTGTTGATCATGATGAGAGGCAAAGATGAGTTTGGTTCAATCCAATTTGGTTAGGATTAGAAGGTACTTTAGGTCACTCAAGTGAGCCTAAGTGGGTCAAATGGCTTGGTCAAAGCTTGATTGAACTTGTATATGGACTTATGATTGAAATATAAAATCAATTTGCATGTGGTTTGAAGTCAAATGGGTTTTGGTTCATTTGACAATTTCATATTTAAAGGAAGAATTTGAAAGGATTTATGGTTTGATTTTTGAATTGATTTTGATTTAGTGATTGAAGTTTGGATTTATATATGGGTTCATGATTGTAGGGTTGATTGAATCATGAGAGAAAATCAAGTTTAGCTTGAAATGATTTGGCTAAGTTCAAGATTTTGACTTGAAAGGCTTAGATTGGATTTTGAGTGGATTTGAGTTTGATTTTTGGAATTGGTTTTGATTGTTTGAATTCATATTTCATTTATATATATGAATATAAATGAGAATATAAATGGATCATGAGAAAATTTCAAGAATTTGAAGTGGTTTAATCATGACTTGGGCTAAGTCAATTAAGAAGGATTTATAGGACTTATGAACATTTTGGAGTTTGGGGTTTGAATTTTTGGATTTGGTTTGATTGATTTATATTTATATTTCATTTATATATGTGAATATAAATGAGAATATAAATGCATTATGAGAAAATCCCATGAATTTGAATTGATTTGATGATGATTTTGGCTAAGCCCTTAGATGAAGATTAAAGGACTTAGGAGAATTTTAGATTTGGAATTTGATTTGAAGGTTTGATTTGATTAATTTATATTTATATTTCATTTATATATATGAATATAAATGAGGATATAAATGAATTCTGAGAAAATCTCATGAGTTTGAATTAGTTTGAAGTTGATTTAGGCTAAGTCCATTAAAAGGAATTTAAAGGACTTAGGAAATATTTTAGATTTGGAATTTGATTTGATTGATTTGTATTTATATTTCATTTATATATGTGAATATAAATGAGAATATAAATGAATTTTGAGAAAATCCCATGAGTTTGAATTGATTTAGAGTTGATTTTGGATAAGTCCTTTAAGGAAAATTTAAAGGACTTAGGAAAATTTCATGAATTGATTTTGAATTTTGAGTTTAGTTTGATTGGTTTGAATTTATATTTCATTTATATATGTTAATATAAATGAGAATATAACTGAATTATGAGAGAATCTCAAGGATTTGAATTGGTTTTGAACATGATTTAGGCTAAGTCCTTAAGAAGAGATTAATGACTTAAGAAAGATTTGGACTTAGGAATTTTGATGGATTTTGATCAAAGGTTTCAATCATAGATATCAATCATGGATATCGATCATGGATTTGATTTGAGTTTGGAGAAAATCAAATAAGATTGATTTGGAGTTTGACTTGATGGAAGGAAGGTGAGGAGTGGTTCAAGCTAAGGGTAGGCAAATTTCCTAACACCCCTAAGGCATGACCTAATCCTATCGCTAACCCTTCTAAGTCTCTATGGTTAGGTCGAGTGTCCACCTAATCACTAGATGTGTCTTAAGACTAAGAAACTCTTAATGTCTAAGAGAAATTCTATATCTTAGAAGGAGGTGTTGAGAGCTCATTCTAAAAATGAGGTCAACAAAGGGCCCCCAATAGGTGTGGTGTGACTGACCAGGTACACCGTAGGTGTTGGTGTTGACCGAAATGATCAACAACACCGAAAGATCACAAGCATTAGCAGAAATAATCTATCCTTAACCCAAAGAGTTGAAAGAAACCAAAGCCTAATGCAATGTGGCTCTACTTATGTCCAAGACATAAGAGAGAGGGAGGAATCCACTAAGGGATAGGGTAGGTGAACCTTGAGTTCCGCTGGGGAAGATGGTTGAATCTATTTTAATTTGTTGTTTGTTTAATTTGTTTTTAGACTTCACAGGGGATAGAAAAGTGAACTCTCCACTAGGGAAGCAAGTTCAAGTCATCCACAAGGGAGGGGGCTATGAAATCCATTGAGGGATTAGAATTCTAGATCCGCTGATGGACTAGAAAGATTTGCATCTCACTGAGGAGAAGCAAAAGGTTTGATTTAGATTGATTGATTGTTTCTTTGTTTCATTGGATTTGTTTTTAAAATTTTTTTTTTCAGATTTTTAGATTTTGAGATGGACCCTGGTTTTGCGATGGATGCGGTAGAAAACATAAGTAGATTTCCTTCCAAGTAGTCTACTAAACACATAGTAGGAGCACCAAGGATGCCTTTTGGTATACATTCTAGGAAGAAAGCATATTAGGCTTACATTCTCCAAAGTAGGGACCGATTCTTTGGGGTAATCTATTGGCACAGATTGAACCCTAGAGGCACTAGTGAATGCCGTTGGGGGACTTAAATCAACTCAATGATAGTTAAAGATTAATTTCATTTTAAAATTTATTTTGATTATGATGGATCCAGTTAGTTTGCGATGAACTGCACTGAGTAGGGGCCATGGAGGCTAAACTTCAGTTACCAATTCAAAGGGTAGTCTACCAATCACAAGGTAGGACTATCCAACCAAAGGGATGCCTTTGTATTGTATACTAGAAGAAAACATAGATCTTAAAAAGAAGCAGGGGGTATTGGTAGCATTGAACCCAACCTAAAATATTGATTGAATCTGGGGACTTAGATCAACTCAAAGATAGTTAAAGATAGATTTTATTTTTAGCTTTTTATTTATTTTGATGGATTCCATTGGTTTGTAATGAACTGCACTGAGTAGGGGCTGTGGAGGCTTAGACCTGACTCAAATTTACCAATCCAAGGGGAGTAGTCTACCAACCACAAGGTAGGACTATCCAACCGAAGGAGTGTCTTTCAGTATACAGTGGTCAAGTCTTAAGAAGAAAGCGTGGGGACTCTCATCTTCTAAAAATAAGGAACCACTGAGGTGATCGGTTGCTTTAGGCAATAAATGAACCCGACTAGGGCTGACTATTTGAGTGAATGCCATTGGGGAATTAAATCAACTCAAAGATAGCCAAAGATAGATTTCATTTTAAAATTTTTTCTTTGATTAATTTCATTGGTTTGTCATGGATCAAACTGAGAATGTGGTTATGTTAAAGACTATCTCATTCTTTACCAAAGGGAGTAGCTTCCCAGCCGATTGGAGAACTATCCAACCAAAGGAGTGCCTTTCAGTTTGTAATGATCAATTTAAGGGAAGAAAGCTCAAGGACTTACATCTTCCACTACAAAAGACCACTAGGGTGATCAACTACTTTGAGCAACAAATCGAACATGACCTAGGGCTGCCCGTCGGTTTACAACAGTCATGCTATAAAGAATGCGTCATAGTCTTATATCTTCTAAAGTGAAATGACTACCGGGGTAACCTATTTGTGGCAAAACATATTGAACCTGGCCTGAGGGAGACTACGGAGTGAGTATCGACCCAGATTTATCTTAACTCAAGTAGCCAGGCAATTCTTTTAAGGAGTTCTGCTAACACTACCCTAACGATAGGATGTCTGCTTAGGAAAAGGGGCCCTTTGGGGGCTTGAATTTCTAATCCACAAGCAAATGAGTTTTTTTTTTTAATTTTGTTTTAGTTTATTTTAGTGTGGACCCTGTTGGTTTGTGTGGGATCAAACTGAGAATGAGCTTATTTTAGCTGACCTATCAAGGGAGAATCTCGTATCCGGCCGAATAAATTGTCCAACCATAGGGGTGGCTACTAGGAAAGGGGGACTGTCCAATCCAAAAGTAACTCGAGTAGTGTCTAAATGGGGTTACAAAGGACTTGATCCAAATAGAGTGCCCGTAAGGGATGGGGACCATAAAGGGCTAAATCCAATACCTTGGAGAAGATGACATGGCTAGTCATATATCCAATAGGTGTATGATTTCCAACTCAAGGAGAAAGTGCGGGGACTCACATCTAAGAGTGGTCACCGGGTGAGTCACCAACATAGAACATCAACCAACCTAAGGTGCCCTTCATTTGCAACAATCAACTAGAAGAAAGCTGGGACTCACATCCTCTTATAGAAAAATTGATCTGGATAGTCTGCCTTCTACCGACAAAAGCATCCGACCTAGACAATGAAAGTGAATGCCACTGGGGGACTTTTATCAACTCAAATGTAATCAAGAGGAAAGGAGCCTCTAGGGGACTTAGCCTGAACCTCAAATATACTCAATCTAGTTAATGCATGATGGATAGTTTAGGAAGAAAGCATGGGGACTCACATCTTCTTAAGCAAAGTCAACAAGAGGTAGCTTAATGACTGGGCATGAAGCTTACCATACTAATAAGGCACTCTTTTGCAATGATCAAGTTAGGAAGAAAGTGCAGGGACTCACATCTTCCAATAAGGGATTACTGGGGTGACATAGTAGCGAGGTAGCATGTAGACCTGACCTAGAGCAGTAAATGAGTGAGTGCCACAAGGGGCTTGCTCCCACATCAAAGTAGCATGAGACAAAAAATTTGTGTTTATTTTTGTGCATGTGTTAAAGGGAATTGTATGCCTCTCAGGGACTCTTACACCTGCCTTAAACACATTGGGGAGTTTGATGGGATAGTTCCACGGATGACAACTGGGGTTCCCACTAAGAAAGGATGCTCTTGGGGACTCTTACACCTAACTTAGTTGTGCTAATTAATATTCTAATAGCATCGAGGTTGTGTTTGTGTTTTGAAAGAGGGATAATATGCCACTGGGGGACTCTTACACCTACCCTAAAACACATCATGGAGGATTCTCAAGACAAGCAAACAACGCTTCAAAAGAAGAGAAGATTTGATGAATGGAATCATAATTTTGTTCTTTTTATTAATAATTATTTTCAAACATGATTTACTTCATGGGTAATATTTCTTTAGATAGAGCTCATTAATTGGAAGCATTTGGTGTTCCCCTTTACAATCAATAAGCTGATAAGATCCTCCTTGGTAGGCCTTCTCTATGACATAGGGGCTCCCATCTTTCAACATGCAACAATTGGACTTCTTAGGACTAACCCAAGTTCTCCTACTTGGAAAGACCTAGGTCGGACCAGCTTGTTGTGAGCTTGAATCATTTTGGCTTTATACAACTCGAGGTTTGGCACCCCCGTAGGTGACTTTCCTCCAAACCTTTGAGCTCTTCTAATTGTAACTTTGCATTTTGCTATCCTTAGTGATAGGAGTTGAACTTCTAAAGCTAGAATAGCTTCAGACCCACATACTAAGGAAAATGGAGTAGACTAAGTTGGAGTCCGGTATGTTGTGCGGTAGGTCCACAAGGCTTCAACCAACTACTCATGCCACTATCATTTGTTGTCATTGAGAGTTTTCTTCAGAATATGGATGTGAGTTTTGTTGAATGCTTCTACTAAGCCATTTGCTCTGGGGTAGTAGATGGTGGAGTACCTACAGTCTATACCATGTATTCTAGTGAAGCTGTTGATCTTTGTGCTTTTGAATGCAGTACCATTATCGAATATAATTCATCGAGGCACCTCGAACCTATATACGATATGCTCTTGAAAAATTGAAGCACATGCTGAGCTGTGACCTGTCTGAGTGGGATAGTTTTCGCCCACTTGGAAAAGTAGTCGGTGGGAGCTAGAATGAACCGATGACCTTTGGAAGGAGGATCGATCGGACCCACAATGTCGGTACCCCAACACTCAAATGGCCAGGAGGCTAATGTAGGGTGTAGAATGTTGGATGGTTGGTGGAAGACCACACCGTGTACCTAACACTGATGGCATCTTCTAGCTTTATCCATTGATCACCGCCGAGTATTCAAGTCTCTTAATCTTCACTGATGATGATCTCGACCTACATGTACCTACCACAATGCCACGGGCTTCATCTTTATTTAAACAGTGTAACCACGAGAGGGTAGGAGAGAGCTCTTTGTTTCACCTGATGTGCTTGTGACTTTTCTTGAGGTAGTTTGCCAGTGTTGAAATAGTCTATGAACAGTTATCACCAATCTAGCTCCTCATCCTTTTTGACAACGATAACCTCCCCTTCAAGAGAAAGTCTCTTGATAAGTTCAACATCAATAAGGGATAGACTTGTCTATTTTGGACCCTTATTGAAATGGACTCATTTTTCACATGCCAACTCTTGGCAAGTTTAGCCAAAGAATCGCCGTTTCTCGCCGGGAACCTTGTAGGACTTGTGAATTGGGCCAACAGCTTCATGGTATACTCATGGTAATGACGAAGCTTGGGTTTGAGAACTTTGTAGGACCGATCTGGTTGATAACTAACTGAGAATCCCTAAAGATGTTGATGCTTTTGACACTGATAGTAATGACTAACTCCAAACTGACAATCAAAGCCTCATACTCAGCTTTGTTATTGGTGCAGGGGTTGGAAAGATAGTATGAGAATCTAATCACATCATAGTTTGGAGTTAGTAGAAGTATCCCTACCCCTGCCTTACTTGGGAGAATAGGTCATGGTGCTTCACCTTTAAGAAAAAAAGTGGAAACATCAAAATACATCTCCCATATTGTTGGCCTCCACTAAGTTCATGATTTGTTCACCGGGGAGATCGTCACTAAGCAGAATCAGAAGTGTGTCGCTAAGAAATCGCTTATCCTTTACCGCACGTAGGGTATGAAAGTCATATCAAACTGTGAAAGTATGTTGGAACAGTGCGCCAAACATATGGATAGTGTTGGCCGTGTCATGAGATATTGCAGTGGATTCTTCCTAGAGATCAAGTTCACCTTATGAGAAAGCATGTAATACCGTAGCTTTTGGGAAGCAAAGATCAAAGCTAGGTAATGTTTCTTAATAGGTGGATAGTTTCACTTGGGATGATGATATCGAGAGAGAGCCTCATTTTCATTGTTGGCTTGGGCCAAGAGCAGAGTCATCCAATGGAGTGTAAAGGATAAGTGGCGCCCGGATAGGCATAGAACTGGCAGCTTCACCAAGTACTGCTTGATGTCATTGAATGCATGCTAGCACTTATCATCCCACTTGAACTTGGCATCCTTTTCGACAAGTGCTTAGAATGGCTTGCATCTCTCTGATAGGTTAGAGATAAAGCGTCTTAGATACGCTATCCGTCCTTGAAAGGATCTAAGTTGAGTTAAACTCTTAGAAGGTTGTATTTCTAAGATAGCTTTAACCTTTTCAAGATCTATTTCTATTCCCTGGTGTCGAACAATAAACCTAAGAAATTTCTCTGAAGCTACTCTGAATGCACACTTTAGGGGATTCATTTTCAGGTTATATTGCCTTAACCATTCGAAAACTATTCTTAAGTCAAAGAGGTGGTCTTCCTTTTCTTTTCTTTTGACTACTAGATCATCAACGTAGCACTTAACCTGATGATGGATGAGTTCATTGAAGATCTGAGTCATGGCCCGTTGGTATGTAGCACCAGCATTTTTAAGGCCAAAAGGCATGTCCCTATAACATAAGATTTTGATAGGGGTTCGGAAAGCAGTGTTTCTTTCATCTAAGAGACATCTTGATTTGGTTGTAGCCAGATGACCCATCCATGAAAAAGAAGACTGCATGAGATGAGGCAATGTCCACCATTAATTCTGGTATAGGAAGAGGAAACTCATTCTTAGGACATGCCTTGTTTAAGTCTCTAAAATTAACACATATGCGAATTTGGCCATTCTTCTTCTTAAATTGGGATGACACTGGTTAACCAGGTAGGATATTTTTCTTCCCTTATGATACTAGCATCGATCAGATTCTTGACCTCAGAAATGACCTGTTGTTCAATTTCTAATCGCATGCATTTAGGAGCTTACTTAATAGGGGTAAAGTTATGGTCTTTTGCTAGCTTGTGGACTGCTACATCAGGAGATAATCCAGGCATTTTTTTCATAACTTCATGCAAAGTAGTCTTTAAACTCAGTCGATATCCTAACTAAGTCATTAGTTTCTTCTTCATTCAGTAATGAACTAATGCACGTTAAGGGTGGATTTTCTTCTGTCCCGAGGTTGATTTCTTTGAGCTTGTCTATTATTGAATGGATTTCTTTTTCAAATTCTAGAGGTGCATCCTTGATTTGTAGATCATCTGAGATTTCTAAACACACATTCTCATAAGAGTTGTGGCTGTGTGAGAAGAACCTATCAGACTCCAAATGGTTAGTAATAACCAAGCGATAATCGCTGTCATTGACCGAACCCAATATACTGAATCCTAGTCATGCTCTTGATTGTGCTTCCCTGCTTGAGTTGTTATTCCAAAGCTTTTAAAGTAATTGCCTATTCCATGCATGAGAGGAACCAAACCTTTCTATATAAGATTATGGACATAAGGTGAGTAAAAATCAAGTGGTAATTCCATTAATTCTTTAAAATTATCCTCCTCATGTTCTACATCCACTTGAAGACTTGAGGATGATGATCCCAAAAAGAAGCTCTTTTGCTTCATGTCAGTGGAAGACTTAGGGGCTTCCTTAACTACTAAACCTTCAACTTTTTGAGATGTAAGTGAGGTTAGAGCTAGGGTTCCCAACTGCAGCCTAATAGTTTTCATAAACTAGATTCGAATACTTTGCTTTGCTTAGAGGCCTAATCTTTGTCACTGTCTAGAATGAAAGTCACCTCTAATGGAACCCGAGAGGTGGCTGGTATACTAATCACATTAGGCTCATCCTCTGAGCTGGATTCCAAGTCTATGTGAATAGTAGGGTACTCTTGTGAATTGGGACATGACCTCTATTGGCTGAAGGACAACTAGGGGGTCTCAACTTCTGGAACTGCCTCTATTTTTACCTCTTCCTCTGTTTTTACCTTTCTTGTGGACTTATATTTTCCTTTATATTTTCCTTTTTCTTTTATTTTTGCATTTGAATTTTGTCCAAGTTCACAAGAAAAGGTGTGTTGAGGAAGATAGTAGGTCACATCTTCAAAAATCTCAACCTCTCTAACTGAAAATGGCTTCAGTCTTCTAGTCACCTTTCTCCAAATGTGACACTATGGAACCTAAGGCCTGCTCTCCTTGTTCATTGAATCCTCTCAACATTATCAGATCTCCTCAGAGTGTAGATGTTGATCCTCAAATAAGCAAGGGTCTTTAGACTCATAATATTCACCGATGCACCTGGATCAATAAGAACTCTAGTGAGTCTGAACTTGCCCATGTCGACTATGATGTAGAGGGGACGGTTAAGCTCCAAGTCCCCTAGCATAAGGTCTTCATCTGTGAAGGTGATCCTTTGAGCTTATTTTGTATAATGTACTTCCTCACTTATAGCGGTCAGCTGAGCTAAGCATATTTCGGGATCAGCGAAAGCCTTGATTAGTGATTCCTCATCTCTTTAGATAAGACAAGAGCATCGTATACTTTCTTAGATGAGAAAGGATGTTGTAGTCCACCTTCGAGTGATCTTCCACAAGCATATCCAAGGGTGGAGCATCCTATGGAAGGGCTTCTCGATCTTCAGTACCAATGACTTGTTTCCCTCTATCTTGAGGTGTTGTCCTAGGAAGTAGAACCTTGCCACTATGGAGGTTGACTTCGGCGATGTCTTATGGCAGGGTAATGGAAGGTTCTACCTGCATATCAGGCTCACCTACAGCTTCTCCTATGGGACCTTTGAAATTGGATGATTCCATGTCTATCTCAAGAGGTGAACCCATAGTGTTTAGAGTCAAAAAGTCCAACTCTGAATCGAAAGAGGAAGATCAGAATTGTTATAGTTATTTAGAAGAGACACAGATGTAATGCAAGCTAGCTTTATTCTTCAATTTCTTGGAATTGTTTGGAGGTATAAAGTAGAAATCAAGTAGTGTGAGTGGGGTAAGGGATTTGATGCCCTTATCCACCGATACAATAGTTCTACTAGTAGAAGAAATAGAAGAACTAATTGAAGTGGAGGAAGCTACCAGTGTGAAAGCTGCAACTGAAGGATGGAGGCTAGACACGATCGATGGCTGTGCTAAAGGGCTATCCCGGGCTCTAAGACAGTTGTTGTTGCTATTGTTGCTACTGAGCTCCCCCTTTTCTAGAGTTGGCACTGGCAACTTGCAAACCTTCCTTGATGTTGGAGGTTTGAGCTACTCAGGCACCTGCATGGAAAGCTTCTTGATCTTCTAGACTATCTTCTTAGAGGTTTTGGATAGAGAAATATCCCAACCTTCTTTAGTTCTGGTTGGATCACATATATCCCCAAGGATTACCCTAATGGAACTGGATGGTTCCACAAGATATTTCTTCGGGATAACTACATCATTGGTCTTGAAACTATGTTCAAGTTAGTCCTTGAATGTGAAGAAATCCTCCAAAACACGGCCTAGTATATGGTGGTAAGGGAAAAAGTTTGCATCATGAATTTTTCCTACTTTCTCTGGTTTCTTAGGCTTGGGTAGCTGAAAATCAGTTTTTTAGGAGATTCTTAAAAATTTTCTTATTATCTCCCTCTTAAAAGAATAAGGTTTGTTTAACTTATCTAAAATAGTAGGTGGATTATAGCTACCTAGCGGTGGGTATGCATGCCACTGCTACTGGTGATTTGAGAAGGAAGGTGCGGCATGAGGCCGCTATGGTGCACGCCTGGTGGCAAAAGAGGTGGAGGCTATTGAGGTCGTGGTCTCTCAGACTGATCTCTAGTTGGCTGCTTCCCCAAATCAATGGCTGCTACTACTCTTGGTTTCTTCTCGTAGACCTTTTGTGGCATCTGCTTAGGTAATTAGTCTTGAAAAGATAACCGTTTGGCCTCTCCTTGTAGACTAGCCGCCTTGTTGATTAGCTTCTCAATTTCCTTGATAGTGAAGCCCTTAAGCATGAAGCCGACTAGGCCATGGATATTCTTCAAGAGAATCACAATGGCATGCTGTTCAGACAGCTACAATTTACACTTCATACTCAGGTTACACCATCGAAGAATATAGTCAACAAGGGACTCACCAGGGTGCTGTTGTGCTACAACGAGATTACCTACAGTAACCCTTTGGTGAGCTCCAACAAACCTCTTGATAAAGAGTTTTTCCAACTCAGCAAATATCTTTACTGAACTATTAGGTAGTTCAACGTACCAATCGAAAGAAATCCCTGCTAGGCTACTAACGAAGAGGAGGAATAGTGAAGCATCGCTGCCACCTACATTGCAACAACTGGCCCTGAAGTGTGCTATATGCTGCCTTGGGTTTGCACTACCATTAAAGGTTTTGAAGGAAGGAGACACGAAACCCTTGAGATATTGGATAGCATTGAATTCCTCCAGGTAGGGTCTACCTTTTGGAAGATGATCCATCCCGGGCTTGAGCCAACGCTTCCTTCACCTGCTGCTCAAGCATGGATTTTATAACTTTTTATTATATGGAGGTACTTTCCACTACCTTCATATATAGGATAGTGCTACCTTGCTCAACGGGAGGTAGAGTCTTGGCTAGGTCCAAGAAATGCACTAACTCAGGCTGACTGATTTAGACTATAGTAGGATGAACTAAAGGGGCTTGCTTTTGGAGTACTAAAATTGCTGCTAACAGGTCCTGTAATTATCATGCCATACTATCAATCTGCTCATCCTTCTTCCTCAACTGATGTCAGAGGTGTTGGGATGATTCTATGGTGTTTTCCTGATCAACCTCATCACTTTCCATGGCTTGTTGTTCTCTGAGAAGAGATCCTCTAGTGTCAACCATGCAGACTCCATCTGAGTCTCCCAACAAGTCATCTTGGTTGGGATACAAGCTGACTCTCTCATCATCTGATAAATCGTACCCTAGAATTTCCTTCTTTTGCATGAAATAATGAGCCACTATCTCATCTAAAGAATGGTCAATCTGAGTAGGTATGAATATCTTCGGCTGACCGATGTGATCACTATCATGTAATGAGAGGCACTAGACCTTACCTTCCACTAGAGAGTCAATCCTATGTGGATTGTACTCACTAGATGAATGACACTCTTGATTGCTACTGGCTATGAGAGGGGTAATAATCCTAAGATGTTTCACTACCACTGGTGTCGTTGGACTATCATCTGGAAAATATGAAATAAGTGTCACCATCTCCACATCCTGCTATACTGGCGGAGTTGGTGAAGGGATGACCATGACGCTTCGGGGCACCATAACTGGGGCAGAAGGTTGAGAAAGAGATCTCGGCTTAGCCACAATAGGTGGTGTAGAAAGGGTAGGATCCCTCGGCCGTAGCCAGATCACCAACGGGGTGCATTTTCCTGGATATGGCCTTCATGGCCTTAGGAATAGAGATGTAACTGAACTCGATGATGACCGTGGTAGAGCGGTGGAGACACCACCAACTCTCTCTGCACATGAGCTATCCTACTATGGTGACTAGTCCCAAGAAAAGGATCCGCCAAGATGGTCACGGAGAGTAGCTGGAAAATCAATCGAAAGAGTTAAGACACTACGAACCTCACCTCTCCTGCTGGTAATATGTGTTGTATGGGCCTCTAGGGCCCTCTCATGGTGAATTTGCTTCCCCATACTATCGGGGATGATGGATCAGAGATCAAACTATATTTTGGACTCTGTGCATTCGTAAGCTCCACCTACCTGGCGTATGACCTCCTGCTCCTAGTAACTGTTGGCTGATAATGCACCATTAGAGGAGATGATGAACGGATCCTCCTAACATCCTCTCTATCTGACCCAGAGAGATGATGGAACTAGTTTTCTGTAACCAATGGTGAAGTAACAATTGGGAACTCATCAATGGCTGAGTGAGCTACTGCCTCCATCTTCTTAGCGATCTTGGTGTGGTACCCCTTGATCATGCGGTTTTGTTCCTATGTTGTGTACGGGTAGGATGGGAGAAGTGCAAGCTAGACCCATACTCAAATCTAGGAGAGGCAAGCCCTAAGATCAGGGGAGCCTTACCCTTAGAGGGTACAGATGAGATGGTGCTAGCCCTCATTAGGGCAACCTAAGAAACTCTGGGGCATACTGAGACTGAAGCTGGTATTGTTAGCACTATTATAATTGAAGCCTGTGGTACTGCCACCGCTTTCCTCTTCAGTGAGGTGACATCAGAGTTAGAGGGTAAGTCAATTCTATTGACCGACTTCTGCCTAGAATGTGGTCCTACTAATTATAGTGAAGGGAGTGCCCTCACAAGTAATCTTGGCTCCCTCGAATCCCCAACCAAAGTGAATCAGATGCATATGGTCTAGACAGGTGAATTTGGCCTGATCTAAAGCCAGATCCATACCATGGGTGAGGGTAAAAATGAACTTCTATGAACCAACCATTTCAACAACTGTAAGAGACTGAAACTGAACTGCTACTGTACCGACTATAAGAATCTGGAATGAGAAATGAGTTTGTATTAGATTTCTTTCTTTATAGATTTTTGAATTTTGAATTTGAAAATTTGAACCCACATTCAACAACTTGGAAGTGTTAAGTGGGGTTCAAATGGATTTGAGAATATTGATTGAAAGAGAAATTTGAATATGAACCCAACTTCAACAAATTTAAGTATGTTGAAAGATGGATTCAAATATTTTGAGAAGGATGCTTCCATAGGTTCATTGTTTGTTTGAATTTGAATTTTTCAATTGAGGATCCTTTCCTTTAACAAATTTGGGTATGTTAAAGTAAGGGTCAATTGATTTTATTTTTGTTTGGTGATTTTGGGAATCCACTCAATTAGAAAATTTGAGTATGTTAAGTGAGGTGTTTGAAAACACTTATCTCTTTTTGTGAATTGTTGTTTTGATTTAAGAAATTAAAATTCCCACATAGCAAATTTAGGTATGCTAAGTGAAGAATCCAAGTGTTTTTGTTTGATTTTTGAAAATATGATCCTTAGCAAATTTAAGAATGCTAAGAAAATCCTAAGTGTTTCATTTTTGTTTTGATGTTTTGATTTATAAAAAGGTAGGATCCTTAGAAAATTTGGGTATGCT
The DNA here is from genome assembly GCA_021442155.1 of Cymbidium sinense. NCBI lineage: Eukaryota > Viridiplantae > Streptophyta > Magnoliopsida > Asparagales > Orchidaceae > Cymbidium > Cymbidium sinense. Next base: position 75,063,973 of record CM038224.1, on the reverse strand, counting down.
AAGGGAATCCTAAGTGTATTTCATTTATTTTGATGTTTTGATTTTTGAAAAGGTAGGATCCTTAGCAAATTTGGGTATGCTAAGAAATCCTAATGTGTTTCATTTTTGTTTTGATTTGATTGAAAGTGGAGACTTTCCTTTAGCAAATTTGGTATGTTAATGATGAAGTCCCACTTAGTTTTGTGAAATGAAATTTTCACTTAGCAAATTTGAGTATGCTAAATGAAATTCCAAAGATGTGTTCAAAATTTTGTTGTGTTTTGGTTTTGAAAATGAAAACTTTTCCTTTGCAAATTTGGTATGCTAAAGAACAAAGTTCCAAAGGTGCTTTTGAAAATTTTGGTTTTGACTTTGGAGACTTCACTTAGCTAATTTGAGTATGCTAATTGAAGTTTCAAATGTGTTTCAAAATTTTTGATTTTGGATTTAGAAACTTCACTTAGAAAATTTGTGTATGCTAAATGGAGTTCCAAAATGTGTTTGAAATATTTTTTTTTTGATTTTGGAATTGGAGGCTTTACTTAGCAAATTTGAGTATGCTAAATGATGTTCCAAAATATGTTTAAAATTTTTTTTTGATTTTGGAATTTGGATTTGATAACTTCACTTAGCAAATTTGAGTATGCTAAATGAAGTTCCAAAATGTGTTTGGAAATTTTTGATTTTGGGTTTGGAAACTTCACTTAGCAAATTTGAGTATGCTAAGTGAAATTGCAAAAATGTTTGAATTTTTTTTCTTTTTTTTGGATTTTGGTTTTTGGAAAACTTTATTTAGTAAATTTGGGTATGCTAAATGAAGTTCCAAAATGTGTTTAAATTTTGAAAATATGATTGTTAAGTTTTGATTTTTTGAAAAGGAGACTCCCACTCAACAAATTTGGGTATGTGAGAATGGGAATCAATCTCATTTGTAAAATTTTTGTGTTGTGTGTGATTATTTCTTTTCTTGAAAAGGAATTCTAACTTAATCATATGTGGGATATGTTCAAGTGGGATTTCCAAATGATTTTATTTTTATTTGAGAATGCAAATATTCATTCAATAAATTTGGGTATATTGAATGTAATTGTTCATATGTGCTTTTTGAAAAATTTAGTTTTGTTTGAAAATGAAACTTCCATTCAATAAGTGTGGGTGTATTAAATGGAAAGGTTCATATGTGGTTTTTTTGAAAATTTTGATTTTGATTTTTAGAAAGATGATTGTTCATTTTATTTTGAAAATGAAATCTTCATCAAAATGAATTGATGGAAGATGTTCATTTGTGCTTTTGAAAACTTTAATGTTATTTGAAAATGAAACTTCCATTCAATAGGTGTGAGTGTATTGAATGGAAAGGGTTCATTTATGATTTTTGAAAGTTTAATTTTTTATTCTGATCTTTGGAAAGATGATTGTTCATTTTATTTTGTTTTTGTAAATGAAAATTTCCATCAAAATGAATTGAAAGAAGATGTTCATTTGTGCTTTTGGAAAAGATTTAATTTTATTTGAAGATTCCAACATGTAACAATTACAATAATTGTTAGATGAGGATGATTTAGGAAATTTTTGTGGTAAATATTTTATTAAGTGCATTTTCGAAATAGTGCTTTTGAAAAGCAAAATTTTGATGAAAAATTGATTTTGTCTTTATTATTTTAGAATGAAGCTTTCTTTATCATAAAGATGATAATGAGGAAGTCTTTAAATGTTTTATTTGATTAGATTTTCATTTTTATCGATTGGAGAACCAGGGGGTTTTAAGACCAACATGGGGTGAGGTCCTAAAACCTAAAAATGTTGGCTAGCTTAACTTAAAGATGAAATAAGCTAAGTGCTAATGAAAAGAAAGATAGTCTAGGGTTCATACAAAAGTACAAACCCACTATTGATACTTAGAGATAATGATCATTTATCAAAGATGGAAGAGATATCATCCCCTCTAATTAAGCTACCAATAAATCCCAAGAAAAGTAGGGGAGGAGCATCATTCCACTAATTAAGCATAAGAAGTTTGGGATTAATGAGTGAGTAATTAGAGGGTAATTAGTAAAATAATATTCCCAATAAAACCCAAATTTAGAGAAAAGAACTATTCAAAATCAATTAAAATTAATTTTAGAATATTCTATATTCAATAATCTATCCAATGCAATTTATTTCATATTTTTTTGATTTTTCTAGGCTTAGTTATGAATTTAGGAAGGTTTAGTGATTAATTAGAACATTCAATAGCCTAATTAAGTATTTAATCATGTCGACGTTATGTGGGTCACTGATGCGGCATGCGCTTTCCATGTAGAGCGAAGGGATTGGATCTTTAACTTGTTAGATCGTAGTTCCACGTTAGCGATAGAGCTATGCGCTTTCTCCTCACCCGTCCGATCAAGGACCAGGCGGCTGAGGTTAAAGCTGCGAATCTAAGGGAGGAAACGTGTGATCTACATGGATTTAGTCACTGCCGTCCATCTAAAATGCACAAATGGATGGCCAGAGATTCATCCTTGTAATTCTCTATGGAGAATGGACACTATCCATCTTCAAGGGGATGATCCAAGCTCGATTGAGCTTGGATTGATCCCAAAATTTACCCACACCATCTAAGCATGAAGACAATCACATCTAACAACTAGATTTCTATGGGATTAAAATTCCTTTCACAAAGCTCCACACCACATTGAATTTAAGCTTGAAAAAATGGCTAACCTCGGTGATCACCACTTGGAAGCTTAGGTCCAGTTGAGACGGCTTTCTTGAAGCTTTGAAATTGAGTGGATCCTTCTAAAGGCCAACTCCACTTTTAACTCCTTGTGGCTTTGATCAAACTAGCACCCCCCTTTGCCTTTGAGGTTAGAAAAAAATTTGGGTGAGTTTGATTGAGCTCATTGATGGAGATTGCAAAAGGAATTGCACTGGTTTTGAGTGTGGAGTGAGTTTGGATTTGAGCTTACTTCCCCTATTTTCAACTTAAGAAACCGAGGAATGGGAAATTTACTCTTTCTTGAGAGAGCTTGGTGAGGCTGAGGAATGGCTTCTCTGACTTCCCTAGGCTCAATCGAATTGGAGAGTGATGGATTGGATTCAAATTAGGGGGAGTATATCTCCCCCAAGGGAAATCGGACGACCACAAGCCTCCTTATCATTTTGATCTAGTTGACCACCTTGAGTGGGTTTGTTAGGCTGTTAGAAGAGTCATTGCATTCGGTTTTCGCCAGGGAAGAAGTGGGTGAGGTGGCTATGTGTTTGAATTGAGTGTAAGGAGGACTCCATGTGCTCCATTTCAAGGCATGTGGTATGTTTTGGGTTTGGGTTGAGTTTGGCTGACCCAAATCCATTGGGTCATGTGCACTAGGTCCATTAGTGACCATTTGGTCTACTAAGATGATGCCAAGTGTCCATGAAAAGGAATTGACCAAATTCCAAGTAATTTTGATTTTGGAGTTACCCATGGCTTAGGGTAAAATGGCCATTTGAACTTGATTTCAGTTTAGGTATGTTTGGTATGATGAGAAAATAGGTTTGACCAAGTTTCATTGAATTTGGAGTTGGTTTGATGTGACTTGGCTCATGTTGACCATCTAGTCAAAATGGATCAACTTGGGTCAAGTTGACCAATTGTGTTGGGTCAAACCAAGGGTTGGGTCAAGTTCATATGACCATTTGAAATATTTTGGTAGCTTTGGTTTGGTTCAATTTGGTTTATGTTTGAATTTGGTTAAATTTAGTTCATTTAGGTCAAATGGGTCAAGTTGACCAATTTGACCCATTTGACCTATTTGAGCTAGGTCATATGGTAGATTTAGGTTTGGTTGGTCATATGAAAGGGATTGGTATTTTTGTTTCCAATCAATTTTGGTTAAGTTTGAATTTGCTCAATTTGACCCTTTAGGTCAAGTAGGTTCATAGTTAATTAGGCTAGGTTAGGTCTAGTTGGCCAATTAAGGCTTTGGTCATGTTCAATAAGTGATTTGGAATGAACTTGACCCATTGGTTTCAATCAATTTGGCTTATATTAAGTTTTGACATATTTTGACTTTTTAGATAAAGTTGGGTCAACTTGGGTCAAGTGGCCAATTGGGCTAGGTTAGGCTCAAATGTTGACTTGGTCAAGTTCAAACATTGGTCATGAATGAACTTAGATCAATGATTTCAAATAATTTGGCCTGTGGTGGATTTTGGCTATGTTGGGTTTCATTTTGTCTAAGTGTTGACTTGGTCAACCCTTAGGTTTGACTTGGTTTGACCCAATTTGAGTGATTGATCATCTCATGATGGCTGTTGATCATGATGAGGCATAGATGAGCTTAGTTCATTCCAATTTGGTTAGGATTAGAATTTATCTCATAAGGGGATTTTAGGTCGCTTTGGGTTAAGCGAGCCTAAGTAGGTCAAATGGCTTCGTCAAAGCTTGATTTGAGTTTGATTGAACTCACATATGGACTTATGATTGAAATATAAATCCATTTGCAAGTGGTTTGAAGTCAAATGGATTTTGATTCATTTGATTATTTCAAGTTCAAGGGGTGAAGATGAAATGGATTTTGGCTTGATTTTTGAATTGAGTTTTGGTTAAGTGATTGAAGTTTGTATTTATATTTGGATTCATGATTGAAGGGTTGATTGAATCATGAAGAAAATTAAAGAGTTTGGCTTGATTGGAAATTGATTTGGTTATGTTCAAGATTTTGACTTGAAAGGCTTAGGTTGAATTTTGATTAAATTTGAGTTTGATTTTGGAATTAGTTTTGGTTGTTTAAATTTATATTTCATTTATACTTGTGAATATAAATGAGAATATAAATGGGTTATGAGAAAATTTCAAGGATTTGAAGTGCTTTGAAGCTAAGTCCATAAAAGGAAAATCAAAGTGACTTAGGAAATATTTGGAATTTGGCCATTGATTTTGGATTTGATTTTTTTTATTTAGTTTGATTGATTTGAATTTATATTTTATTTATATATGTGAATATAAATGAGAATATAAAAGAGTTATGAGAAAATTTCAAGAATTTGAAGTGATTTGGATTAGATTTGAGCTAAGTCCATGAGAAGGAATCAAAGGACTTAGGGAATATTTCAAACCTGGGATTTCAATCATGGAATTCAATCATGGATTTCAATCATATGGAATTGATTTGAGTTTAGAGAAAAATCAAATAAGACTGATTTGGAGTTTGAGAAAATCAATTAGGATTGATTTGGAGTTTGACTTGAAGGATGGAAATAAGAAATGTGGTTCAAGCTAAGGATAGAAAAATTTTCCTAACACCCTAAGGCATAACTTATTCCTATGGCTAACCCTTCCAAGTCTCTAGGGCTAAGTTGAGTGTCCACCTAATCACTACATGTGTCTTAAGACTAAAACACTCTTAGTGTCTAAGAGGGAGTGGTTGAGAGCTCATCCTAAAATGAGGTCAACAAATATTCAATCAAATTCTTAAAGATAGCTTTAAATAAAGATAAAATTTAAAGAAACATAGTTTAATTCATATCGATTTGACTCTTTTAAGGTGATTGATTTAGTAAATAGGCCAGCATGATGTTTTTTAGGCTCTAGTGAGAATATTCATTTTTATGAAAGAAATTAATCATTCAAAAAGATAAAACATGTCAAACTCCTGAGTGAAATTTAAGTAATAGATCTTGAGAACATATTTTTTTAATTCAAACTAAGTTAATTTGATCACTTATATTAGTTAAGCAGGGCAAAATGAGAATTTCACTTAGTTAATCATCTTATTTCTTAGAAATCATTATTTTTTTATGATTATCCTTTAATGTTAGGTGGTTATTTGGGTTAGTAGGCTAGTCCATGGGGTAGTTCGCTTGGTTGAGAATGAAATAAATCATAAATTAAGATAGTTAACAAAAATCGATCAAACCTTGTCATTCCCCCTCACTTATGGTTGCCAAAATATGCTCTCAAGCTACCTATAGCTAGTGTAACCATCATTACTGGCTCGAGAGAAGTAACCATGGCTTAAACCATGGTTAAGCTATCGAGGTTCTTGGCCAATTTGAATAGGCATGGCCCATCTCAACATAGAGAGAACTTTGGGTGACCTTCTCAAAGCTCATAGAGGTTTTACCATACTTCCTCCACCATTATATGCTTACTGACCTAACTTTGCAACCATTTTTACTCAAAGTAAGCTCGATCCTTTGTCAACATTAACACATAGAGGCAACTAGGTCAATTCAAGAAGGTCTTGCTTGCCCTAATTTAAGACCAATATCACAAACCTTATTTCGACAACACATGTAACCCTTTAAAACTCTAAAATTAAAAATTTTTTGCTTGGTTTATAAGAAGTTCTAGGTTATAGCAAGGCCAACCAAGGACTGTAATGGTTCCTTAAAGTCCTCATCATGCTTCAAAGTGAGGATTTTCTTTGGGGAGGTTTAAGAAGAAAGAACTTCTAAGTGGTAAGATTCAGGTTTTGCTAGCTTGAGTCTAACCCAATCCTTTAGTTCAAGATTACTGTGAGGTTGAAGATGACCCTACATCCATTGGATCCATTTTAATTAGAATCAATGGCTTAAAACAAGCCAAATTACGACTTCGTCAATCCAACCCTCCTAGTTTTAGATATATTTTATAATTTTATTATAATTTGTATATTGATCTAAATTAAATAAAATTTAAACAGAAATTGAGTTTTAGATGGTAATCTTAGGAAAATATTATTTCCCCAAAACTCATTTATTTTTATTTTTAAATAATTATTATCTTTTTAATTAATTGATCTATTAAATAGATTAGAAATTTTTTCAAAACTCGTTGAGAATATTTATAAAATCATTATAGACCTTTTATAGAAATCTCAAACTCCTTTAAACCATATCATGCCATTTATGATTTTTTTCATTTGTAATTTTATTATGTAAAATTCTTAATAATTAAAATTTAAATTCAAAAATTCCTAATAGTGTCTTGGAGCCTATTCTCTATTTTGATGATGTATTTTTTTGTGATGAAGTCTTAATTTTTTATTCTAACATACCTTATGTTCTTTATTTTGTAACTACAATGTTTCTTTTTTCATCTTTAACATTAAATCCATGTTTATAACACATTTTAGAATGTAGGATTTTAAAATTTTCTATATAGACTACTCACGATAAAGTCTTAGAAGTAAAACAATATGGAAAGAGACTTTGTATTGCCATAAAATATAGGACTTGTGACAATAATATTGTGTGTCCTAGGATTAGCCTTTAACACTCTATTTGTAGTTGGAGCTCATGAAATTATTCAATATGAAATATTAAATTTAAAGAGGATAAATAAATCACATGGTGTCTTAATGATTATTCATCATAAAAATAAGATTTTCCATTAAATTAAAATTTATTATATTATAATTATCAATTTTATTAAATGAATATGGTGATCTTCAAATGAGGTGTAGGTTCATCCCACTTGGAACTAGTTATCAGACATAGTGACTTGGGCAACTTGGGCTGTTTGACTATTAAGGCTGAGTTGTTTTGGTGAGTAAGGCATGTAATTCGAATTGTTCACCAACTTGAGGCCGTGTATCTTAAGAAAATATTTAACTTGTTTTTTATTTTGTATAAATAATCATTAATTTAAGTTATTTAACTTTTATATATTTATTTAAAATTTATAAATCAAGCACGAATCTTAAGTTAAAACATATGTATATAAATTAACTCAATGGAAAATGAAACAAACTAGAATAGAATGTCAAATCAAAATGAGATCAAATCAAAAGTTATATGAAACTTCAAAATTGGATAATCAAATGACTTTCAAATTTGATATCTTATAATCGAATCGACATTTTACGAGCCGAATCAAACGATCATCAGATCGCGTTTGACGATCAAATAAAAAAAATTATTTATGATCAAATAAATCAATATACACCATCGATGAGTGTTTTGAGATTTTGGTTATAATGACCAAAATACCTTTTAGAATCCTATAGAACTCATTCTTCTCATGAAGGGAGGCTAGAAGTGAACTTGAGAAAGTTGGGAGATAGAAAATTTGAAGTTAGCTCACTTATCGTATCGTATTATTATGTCATGCAGACCCAACAACGCTGTTCACCTACTGCGTATATATTGTCATTCGGAATTTTTATTGATTTCTTTCTGATATTATAATCTTATAATGGAAGATTTAAACTTTATACTAAATCGATATATAGTGGGCGTTTTTTAGACCCATTTTTTCTCCTATTTTACAGATTTCAAAGTTTCTTATTCTTTTCATTATCGCTTATTGGATTTTTATATAAAACTAAAGCGTAAAATTTTATTATACCGCTATAAGTTTTGCGGTACATAATTTAGCTTTTATTATGTAATAATTTTATAGATAGAACATCTACAACTATTTTGTAATTAATAACAAAATAATAAAATAGAATTGGTTGATAAGTTACTATTAATTGAATATCATCTGATGATAAGAATTTAGTTTAAGGCCTTTGGATGGGGCCTACCTTTAGAATTATTGGAGCCACCGCTTATCAGTCATCATAAAGTAGTTGGAAATTGGAATAAGACGGCACGCCTAAAACTTCACCTTATTATGCAGACGAGAGTAGCCCGTAAAGTCTGATATTTTTTCGGACATGATCCATTTTTACTTTATTTATTTAAAATCGAGATAAACTGAATAAAACTTTGAAATATCATTTATGTTAAAAGAAATGTATATTTATATTTTAATAATTATCACATAAAAAAATTAATAAAATATTTACTTAATTGTGACTTAATTATTAATTAATAATTAATTCTATATTTCTATAATTTATATATCTCGGACCCATTAAAAATTGTATATAACATTAAAATTTAAATATAATAAATTTAGCTTCAAATTTTCATTAATGTTTAAATTTAATCAAATAGTCTAAATAATACAAAATGAAAATTTGCAAAAAGAAATATATAAATGCAATTATATCTAATTATTTACACCAAATATATAATTAGTAAAACCGAATTAAGGTTGAAATTCAGATTTTGAACAGTTTCCTGCTTGGACACAACAAGAGATGAAATGAAGGGACTTGAAATATACAGCTATTAAATGAACAGAGGTCATTTATAGCATAGACCCTACGTTTGTTTGGGGGTTAGGGCGCCAAATTCATTACTGGTACTCGCATTATATATTTTGGATATTAGATTCTTGAAGGAATAGTGAGTGTTAAAAGTGATTAGAAAAAGAAGCCATGTTATGTAAGTTGTCCTAATGATGTTAAGACATCTCCATAAGTTGAACAATTTATTTTATGACTATTAGGAAATTTCATCAAATGGAGGATCACATAATAAGAATGATAAAAAAATAAGAGCAAATTATAGGAATTATTATTGTGTCAAAATACAATTAGAGATGGATTTTCTTGTTTGATTTTCCTCCATAAATGACAAACTCTTAAGATTATTACTTTACCCCTAGAAATGACTTACCTTCCAAAAGAAAGTACCATTGAGACACCACTTCCTCATCATGCCATGGAACATTGACCTCAATCTGAAAATCTCATCTTTATTAAAATTATGGATGCTCAACCTCTGCTAAAATTTAAAATCTTTCAATTTGAATCAAATAGATAGAAGCTAAAACATGTTAACTTAGTCACATATCATGAGTCAACTGCTTCCCACCTTAGCATAAAATGATGCAAAGAAAACTTCATTATTGTTACTAATTTCATAGACAATACTATGCTTGCTCTTTATTTTTATTAATAAAGATTTTTTTAGGACATGGAGGATTCTATAAGTTCAAAAATTTCAAAACCCCTATGAAACTTATTAGAAAAAGATGTACCATTTGTATTTAGTGCTGATTGTTTAGAAGCATTTAATCTTCTAAAAATTTACTTGCACCTATCTTAAAACATCAGATTAGAATTGTTCTTCTAAACTTTTGTGCGATGCAAGTGACTATGCAATAGGTGTAGTGGTTAAGCAAAGAAGGAAAAAAAGTGTTTTCATGTTACATACTATGCTAATAAAACTCTTAATGAAAATCAATTGAATTATTGTACAATTGAAAATGAGCTATTATCAATAGTATTTTCCTTCAATAAATTTAGATCATATCTTATTGGAGCTAAAGTCATTGTATATACTGATCACATAGCAATAAAATAATTTATAGAGAAGAAAGATATTGAACCTAAATTGATTAGATGTGTTCTTTTACAAGAGTTTGACTTATAGATTAAAGATGTAAGAGGTGTAAAAATCAAGTAGCTATCCATTTATGTAGATTAAAAGTAGGAGAGGAGTTTATATCTAGTGGAAAGATTAGAGAAGAATTCCTTAATAAACACATGTTTGATAAAATGATTCCATAGTATTTGGACATAATGAATTATTTTGTGAGTGAGATCTTACCTTGTGGGTTAACTTATCATCAAAAGAAAAGGTTTTATCATGATGTAAGATTTTACTTTTTACGATGAACCATTTTTGTATAAGAAATATTCATACTAAATTATAAGGAAGTGCTTCCCTATTGATGAGATAAATGAAAATTTGAGGTTATGTCATGATTCTCAATATGAGGGGCATTTTATATGAAGTAGGACAGGAGCTATAATGTTGCATAGTAGATTTTATTAGTCTACCCTATTTAGAGATGCTTATAATTATGTGAAGAATTATGACAAATGCCACAGGTTAAAAAAATATATCAAAACATCATGAAATACTTTTAAATTATGTACTTGAGGATGAGATTTTTGATGCATGGGAAATTGACTTTGTGGAACCTTTTATTCTTTTATTTGGAAATGAGCACATATTGGTTGTTCTAGATTATGTTTCAATAGAAGTAATAGCTAATCCTAAGAATGACTTCATGGTTGTTTTAAAATTTCTAAGAAAAAATATTTTAGTAGATTTGGAACACTTAGAATCATCATTAGTGATAAAGGCACCCATTTTTACAATAAAAATTCTAAATTATTTTTAAAATAATATGGAGTGCAATATATAGTGACTATAGCTTATCATCCTCATTTTAGTGGTCAAGGCCTTTCTTAGTTATCGAAGTATATCCATATGGTGTTATAGACATTCAGGTATTGAAAACTCAAAATATTCTTAAAGTAAATGATCAAAGGCTTAAACATTATTTTTGGAGTGAAGTAAATCAACTTAAAGAGTCGATTAGCTTCATATGTAGTGAGGATGATTGAGATAAAATTGAGTCAGGTTGAAAACTATAAACCAAGCACTTTTTAGGAAGCGCCCAAGGTGTATCTAGTTATTATTTAGATTAATAGTATGTGTTTTGTGATGATTTGATGTTCAATTAAAAATTTTGATAAATAATTATAACACTTAAGCATTGTAGTATGCAGTGTCCTATATGTGTATTTTGCAAAAAAAATTTAAAATGTCATATATTGCATTCACTTTGTTAGACTACCTAAGCAATGCGAAAGAATAAAAATAGTTTGAGCACCCAAACGTCGTTAACTAGAACCATGATGTTCCATTAATAAAATTAAATGAATGGCATAAAATTTACTGCTCTAATTATGGTTTTCAGTTCATTTTTAGTGAATATTAATTACCTTTTTGACTTAATATGGACCATTCTTGACTATTGACAAACGCTTAGGCATTGCATTCGTTGGGCCTGGGCTCTATATTTCTAGCACTGTGGCACTACACTTGAGAATTTGAGATAGTGAGTATAGTGCCCAGGCGCTGAATGACCAACATTGTGGTAGTGTTAAACATTATGAATAAACCTTGGTTGATTTCATTTTTTATTCAAGCCTTAGCCCTAAACTTTTAGAGTTTCTTTCATATTCTATTAGTTCATTCTAGTAACCTTTTCTCTTGAAATCATGCCTATTAAGCTCATTCAAAAGAAGAAGAGGGTGAATCTTATAATCCCAAAAAGTTTATTAATGTTGATGCAAAGGAAAGGTACATTATTGCACTTATTAGCAAAAATCCCATTCTTGAGATGATTTCTTTAGGTTGGGGGAAAAACTAAGGGCATTTTTACTCAAAGGTTTAGGAATCATTTGCTTATAATAATCAATCTAATATAGTGCTTGTAGTTACATAATTTTTTTTTGTAAAAGCTAAGGAGCAAAGGGATGGGAAAGTTTTTTGCTAAAGGAAAATGGCTTAGTTATAATAGTGCTGCCATTAATCAAAATTATAAATTAAAGAACATAAATTTTAATGAATACATTACCTACTATAAAGGTCACCCTGATTTTGATGACATTGTTAAATTATTATTATTAGAGAATCAAACTCTTAATTGAAGAAGAGAGTAAAAAATTCATAAACTTCCTACTTCTAGCAAGACTAATGAAACAAAAGCTTGACACTATTTCATTTTTGCTAAGCTAATTACTAGTGGGAATGTCAATAGGGGGACTAAAGATAGGGTTGTCCTGAACTTTACAATTCAAAAAGATTTTTCCATAGATGTAGATGAAATCATTCAAAATTTTATTTTAATTTGATTAAAGGTAGCACTATTATAGGATATGGGCATCCTTCTCTTGTATATAGGCTTTTTATTTTAGTTGGAACTTTAAGAGACCCCAATGAGAAGTAGTTTGTCGCTAAGACTCCTTTACCTATGGAGAGAATTAAGGCACTAGGTTCTAAGTATGAACCTAGAGAGAGTTAACACAAACCACCTTCTAAACCTTAATCGAGTAGGAGTCAGATTTGCGTCATAGGGCTAAAGATAATAGTACATGGCAGTAAGAGATTTGTAGAAAGTTTGACCACTACATGGACTAGCAACAATAGCAGTTTGCTTATATGGCTAATTACAACTTAACCTTAGTTCATATTTTCTATGATTTACAATTGAATGGGGATCCTAAATGTATCTATTTCACTTTATCACCATAGTTCTAGTACTATGTTAGCCAAACTCAAGCAACTAAAGAAGAAGAAGAACAAAAGGAGGAGGAGGAAGAGTAAGAATTATCTATGTTTGCTTGTTCTTGTTATTGTTATATTAATTTTGTTTTAATGTTATTTTTCTTTATGGTAACTTTTATTTTTCTTTTAAATATCATGTAAAATTAAGTTTGGGGACAACTATTTTCTTTTCATTTTATTTTAGTTTTATTAAATTTGTAGTTTCAGTGTAAAGTGCTTAGGCATTATACTAATCAATATTGTGGTGTTGACCTCATTTTTGGATGAGGTTAACAATATCTCCAATCCTAGTAATTAGGAGACTTAATCTTAGATTAGAAAGTAGAAGGTATCCTAATTAGACACTTGACACTACACTTAATGAACTCAGTGTATAAATAAATCAAAATTAAAGAGAAAATAGAATCAAATGTAAATTTAAAATCAAAAGTTGAATTTGAAACTAAAACTAAATTTATAAAGAAATTAAACTCAATATCCTAAAGAATAGGCTATCCTAGTGAACCTCTCTAGGATTTGACCTAACCCAATTAGATTAAATGAACCCAAAGTACCCCCAAATCTAATAAACTTTAACATAGACTTGAATCAAGTACATCTTAATTGAAATCTAAATCCAATTGAGCTTAAACTAAGGTAATTGGGGGTGGTTAACCCAATTAACCTATTTAAGCTAATCACATAAGCCTAAAGAAATTCAAATAACCAAAACAAAGTGAAATTAAATAAAAAAATTCAATAGAATCAATCCATAAACATAAATAAATCCAAAAATAAATCTAGATATGATTCAAAATGATCAATCATATCACTTGACCTAAGGTTAACCTATGTGGGCCCCACCAAGTCAAAGGTCAATTCATCAAAATTTGATCAAATTAGATCATTCTAAAGACTTATGTTGACCTCACTTTTAGTGAGGTTGACAACTCTCTTAGACTTAGGATTTAATCCAGGTACTAAGATTTTGTTAACATCCAATGAGGTTAATAATCATCATAATCTTAGTTAATTGGTTCTCCAACCTTAGATTAAGAGCTTCTTAATTAGGTACTTGAGATACTATGATTAGTGGATAAGTGCATGACCTTAACTAAAGCAAAAATGAAAATAATAAATTAAAATTAAATTTTAATTCAACTAAAGTTGTATTAAGGTAATTGAGTTTGACTAACTCAATTAATCCATTTGGGCTAAAAGTTATTTAAATTCAAGAAAATCTTATAAAATTAAAATAAATCAAACCAAACCAAACCAAAAGCACAAAATAAATATATAAGTATAAATAAACCCAAAAATAAATCAATATGGGGTTCAAAGTAGTCGATCAGGTCGCCTGATCTAAAGGTGACCTAAGTGGGCCCCACCAAGTCAAGAGTCAAACTAATCAAACTTTGCTCAATTTAATTAATACTAAATATTCAAATTCATTAAATTAACATGATAGAACATGAAACTAAATAGGTATGAAGCCAATGATCACTCAAATAGCCTAATCAGGTCACCAAGTCTAAGGGAACCCAAACAGGCCCTATTGAATCTAAACTCAAAATAAATCAAAATTAATTTAAATTAATTCAAATTAAATATTCTAAAATATTTTAAAATTATATTTGAACACAATTTGACTCTTTCTTAAGCTTGATTTGATCGAATTGGCCACCTGACCCGATTCGACCATTAAGCCCAATTTAGGCGAAAATGGGCTTAAATCAAAATTAAATATAAATTAATCAAAATTAATTATTTTAAATCACTTAAAATATTTAATCAGGTATAATTAAATCTTCAAAAGACTTTAATTTGAGTCATATCAATCATTTTATTTGAATGAACTCAATTCAGCTTATTCAACTCAATTTGGGTTGAAATGAATTCAAGTCAAAAACAACTCAAAGTTAATCAAAATCAATTGCTTTAAATCATTCCAAATGCTCAATCAAACATGATTATAAGCCAATATTAACCCAATTGAGCTAAATTGATTCATTGAATCTAATTTGACTCACTTGACTCAAATGGGTCAAGATAGATTCATACCAATTCAATCCAACCTAAATGGACTCAAGTCACACCCAAACCTGTCACATGGAGGCTAACACTTCAACCCATGTGGAGTGGAGCTTCAAGTCAACAATGGAGGCCATGGGAGAGAGGAAAGTCAATGGCAAGATGCCAAAATCCAAGATCCACTTTACAAGAAGCCATATCTCCACTTAGCTGACATATAACAAGCTCTATAGTAACTAAAATACCGAATTTGACTTCATCAGGCCTCCTCCCAGCTGGTCATCTCCTCGCTAACCACCAGTAATGGTGATTTTCAGCCACCATTAAAAATACAGGGATAGAGAGCCCATTTTTCCTCTTGGTTGGCTTCGAATAACTCTTAGAGCTTCTCTGATCAAAATCCTACCATCCCCCTCCCTTTCCACACATAAAACAATGAATTTTGGCCAAATTCTGGGGAAGAGGCCGCATCCATTGGTGGAGAAGGTGATCGGCTAGGAGGCGAGTGGATGTATTCATTTCAGAGCTTTGCCTTGTGCATAGGAGCATATTAGGATAAAAAAAATCTATCGGGTGTCAGCTATGGCGAGATAATTTATTCAAAACTTTAGAAAATTGATAAAATCTTTGTTTGTGAAAATAATCATACGATTCTATGAAAAATCCATGAGATTTCTCTTGCATTTATCTTCTCTTAACCCCACGGTGCGAAATGCCCCAATTTTTGGCAAGATCACCAAAGAATTGGAGTCGGACGGACCTCCTAGGGCAAAATCCCCATTGTCCCGGGCTCGGTTCATCAACTGAGAGGAAGAAATGCGTCGTCTGATCCTCTTTTAATACGAATGAATGGTTGTGATTAGAAGCCATCTAGATTGATTTTGGACCTTTGGATTGACAGGATCAATCTAGACCGTCTGATCCGGATCTGTCTGATCAGAACCTATTTTCCCGCCCAAATGTTGAGTTAGCACCTGTGTGGCCCAATCAGTTTGAGATATGCACAAATGGTGGCCTAGTCAGCGCTAACTGGGTTAAATAGAAAATAGGAGATTTTATGAATTTAAAAATTGCTTAAAAGCACCTGAAACTTTAAAATTTCATAAAAATAAAATACTTATAAAAAAATTGTAATGGAAAGCTCCTTGAATTTGCAAGAGGAATCTAGTGAACATAAAAGCTTTTATTTTTATTAAGTATTTTGAGCTTAATTTAGGTTTTAGTAAAAATAAAATTTTCTTAATTAATCATAAAATACTGATCAAATTGATTTAGAATTTTCATGAAATGAAATTAAGCTCAAAACACACTCACCATAAAAATTTCAAGTTTAAATGATGAGTATATTAAATGTTATTGAATTTCAAAGTTCAAAGACCCTTTTTTGTGAAATAATTAATTGAAATTCATGAAAATTAAGAAAAATAATCAAAATAATTCAAACCATTTTAAATGATTCTAGTGAACCTCATTAAAATATTAAAACCCTCCAAAACTCATTAAACCTCAAAATATCCTAATTAAGGGATTAATCAAATTAAATAAATCAATTAAATGACCACAACTATGAAAAATCATAATAAATCAATTAAAACTCTTGAAATTTCAAATAATCTGTCTTGAACTTGAAATTTACCAATTATTCTTTAATATATTGAGTTTAATTTAATTTTTTATTGGAAACATCAAAACCTTTATTAACCCCAAATTACACCTCTCATCATGATAAAATTGTAGAGAAATAAAATTATAGGAGAACCCTATGTACCATAAATATTTTAAGCCAAAATGATGAATATATTAAAAGTTATCAAATTTCAAAATTCAAATGTCTAATTTCATGAAATAATTAATTTATAAGTCTAGAAAATCATAGAAATCATTAAAATATGTTAAATCACTTTAATTAACATCAAAGAATCTTAAGAAAATAAGGTAATCCTATGAAACTTGATAAAAGAAAAACTACTTTAATTAAATCAAATAAATATCACATAATCTTTAATTTAAACTAAATTAAACTTAAACTCAACATAAACTTGAACTTAATTAAATTAATTAATGAAACTCAACTAAACATTAATTAAATTTCACATTTAACTTTGACTGAATGAACCTAAATCATCAAATGATTAATTACATCATTATTCTAAATACATGCAGCCAAATTAAAAGCTCCAACAACTAATCAAACTCTAATTAAATTGATAAAAGACTATGATCAACTTATAATTAAACTTTGATTAAGCCTACCATAACCAAATATAATTAAACTCTTTAATTAAATTAATTAAACTCTATTAACACATAAATTAAACTTTTAATGTGGTTAATTAAACTCTTTAATCAAATCAATTAAAATCTATAAACAAATTAATTAAACTCTTTAATGAAATCAATTAAATTCTATAAAGAAATTAATTAAACTTATTAATCAAATTAACTAAATCGATTAAATAAATTAATTAAATTCTTGAGTCAAATCAATTAAACTCTTTAATCTTTAATCAAGTTAATTAAACTCTTTAATCAAATCAATTAAACTCTATAAACAAATTAATTAAACTCTTTAATCAAATCAATTAAACTCTATAAACAAATTAATTAAACTCTTTAATCAAATCAATTAAACTCTCTAAACAAATTAATTAAACTTATCAATCAGATTAATTAAACTTTTTAATCAAATTAAATAAAGCCATTAAACAAATTAATTAAACTCTTTAATCAAATTAATCAAACTCTTTAATTAAATTGATCATTAAATCAAATTAATTATGTTAAAATTAAATTACCCTTAATTAAATTAGAATAACCAACTACTTAACTAAGTTAAACTCAACTTGAATAAACAAATTTAAAAAAAATGGACTAAGTTAGTCACTAACCAAACTTTGTTTGTCTAAACTAATTGAACAAGATAATTATGAACGTACTAGTCATTTGGGTTATAACTAATTCAAATAATTTAAAACTAAACCATGGTAAAATTAATCATGTAATTCAATTAAGTGAGCTTTAAACCATCCTAAGAACTTAACCGATAACATATAATAGTCCTTCACCTAATCTTAACTAGGATAATTATGTCACCAAGATGATTCAATTAGACACTAATCATTTATTAATTTGTCTATTCAAACTAATTAAATAACCAACTAAACATACCCTAACTAATCATTGAAACCTATTTGAATTGATCACTTAAACTTAATTTAAAATTAATTATGTATTTAATTAAAATAAATACTCAATCTCATTAATCAAAATGGCAAGGAGTCATGATTGAAATTTAATTAGATAAATCACGTGAACTAAACCTCAGATAAATGAATAAAACAATCATGTCAATCATAAACTATCTAATCAACCTTTTTTTAATAATATCAATATAAATAAGCAATGAATCTTTGCAATATACAAATAATAATAGTAAATAATAATAATAATAATAATAATAATAATAATAATAATAATAATAATAATAATAATAATAATAATAATAATAATAATTTAAATTCAATAAGCCAAACTAAGTCAAACCTTGATCGGCCATTAAAACTTAAATTAAATAGATCATAAGTCCAACTCATCTTAATTGATCATTGGACATCAACCAAATCAAATCAAATATAATTAAGATTGGCTTTAATCAATTCAAAAAATAATTAAGTTAGATCTAATTTAACCTATAAGATGAATTGATTAACAATTAAAGATATAAATCTAATAATCAAATTAAACCATAAACTCTTGATTAAAACATTAACTAAAATATAATAAACATAATAAATAAATGAGGTTAAATGGAACTCTAATTATAAATAATTAAAGTTAATTGAAATAAAAGAAAAACTTTAATTCACTTAATGCAATTAACCCAATAATTAAATAGACTAATACAATCAACTTAAAGTATTTAAAACTTATAAATACTTAAATTAAATTCAATAGAAAGAATAAATGAAACAATCATTCTACGACACATGAAATCAAATAATCATAATAAATTTATTCTAAACCTTAATCCAATTAAGTATAAAATTAAATATAAAAGCTATTAAATCTGATCAATTCTAAACAACATTAGAATAAATACATCAAAATAAAAGCACAAGTCAATCAAATTAATTAAATTAAACCAAAAGGATCAAATTAAACTAAATAATCATTTAACTAAAATAGATATTCAAGTCAAATAACTAAATTCAATAAATTAAATGATTAAATTCCTAATTGGAATTTAGATAAAAGATAATTGAAACTCAAGATAAAGGAAATAAATATTAATTCAAAGGATATTGAATTATCAATTTTAATTAAGACCTAATAAATCCAAAGTCAAACAATTTAAAAAACACATGAAGTTAAACAAAGACAAACCTTGAAATCTAAACAAAATAAAATCAATTCAATTAAATCATTCAAATAAATTCAAATAGATTAATTAAGATACATAGGTTCTTAGTTTGACCATTAGAATGAATTTTCACCTCAACGTGGAAAATTTCATTATATTAGGGTTAGGATGATGAATAAAATTGGTTCTACTTAAAGCAGAATATATTTTATACTCCATTATTTAAAATCAAAATTCAACTTTAATAATAAAATAAACCTCAAAATTAGAATTAAATCATGAACTAACTAAGCCATTTAAAGTAAAACCACTCAATGGTAAATTAAACAAATCTTGAAATGAAATCAAAACTTAACTTAAGAAAGCGTAGTATAGCCATACCATACAACTCAATTCTCACACACTAGAATACTTGGTCACCAATCCTAGATCTAGGTTAGGTCGATGTGTTGTTGTGGCGTATTAATTTTATTATTTTGTGATGTAATATTTTAAACTAAATGTTATGATTGTTTGTACGTTAGTATGGATGGTAGGACATTATTTGTTAAACTAATAATGCTTTATACAGGAGATTGTGCTCAAGGGACTACTGTAATAATAAAATTAATAATAATTTTTTTATTATAGGTGCTGCTTAAAGTCCTTAAGCATAATCCATTAAAATAGGTAAGCTTGGTGACTCAAGGTAGGGTGCTAAGCCTAAATTTATGAGATATAACTTCTTGGGTTGAATGTGTGTTATGCTAATCCCTAGTTTGCAAGTTTAGTTAGATTTTCATTTTATAAAAATGTATTTTTACAATAGAATTAGGAATAAAGTTGTGGAGTTTAGGATGAGCATTGGTTAGAAGGCATAAACCTACAAGACCATGTGATGCTTGGAGTGCTCAATCCATGAAGTGAAGATGAGTACGAAGATTAAAGACCCTCATAGCTCTATTTTTATTATGAATTGTAATCCAGGCTCTATAAGAGTAGAGCTTAGTTACCCAACTTCTTTTCTTTTCTAGGGTTTACAATGGCACTCGGAAACATCATCCTTTTATTCTTTAGATGATTAATCTTTGATTATTATGTTTACATTGATTGCACAGTAGAAATGACATGCTTTTATAGGTTCTTCAAGTGTGATTGTTTGCTATGTGGCCTGGATATGGTAAGCTCTTTTGAGAAAATTAAATTTTTTACCCTAAGTTAATAACTCTAACTAAAAAAAAGCTTTATGCAACTCACAACTTCATCTTAAAGCTTAGGAAGTTAATCAAGATAGTGAGATTTAGTAATCCCTTAGTTGTATAATTGTATGTTATAATAGCATGCATGCATATTATTTCCCTCTGGCATGATAGGGGACTTACTTGACCTATGAGAGCAGTCCATTGGAGAACACCCTTTCTATTTGATTTAGCCCATAACCATTTTTTGTCATGCATATAGGCATAAACTCTCTCAAACCTAAATCTAAAATGATGAGTTAAAATGACATAAAATATGTAAGTTTTATTGCACCAGTTTATGTCATAATTTACACACCCATGATGACCTAGTCTCTTAAGGAGTTAGTTTAATACTCTAGATTCTTTCGTAAGCAATAAAACCAAACTATCTTATAGTTACATAAGATTGGACCACATAATTTTGAATCATATGAAGAGTTAGCTAGCAGTCACTCCAAGCGGTTGTAAGTTCAAAAGAGAATGGATTTGTTCATTCTCTCTAGTTGAAATAAACCAACTTATCCCATTTTCTTCAAGCAAATTTTGGTCGAACTCTTAGCTTATGCAAGAGTACTTTAGATATCGTGAGGTGACTTCTATCTATTTTGATGTGAGTGTAAATCCTCACTGCTTAGGCGTTTCCATAATCTTATGTTATTAGAATATAAGTCCTAATTTTCTAATAAAATATTAACTCAAATAATTATAATTCTCTACTTCAAAAATGTAACACCCAATAATAGGATAGTTGGAGTGCTTACTAGGTTTCCTTCTATCTAAATGCATTCCCTTCTTACTCCGATTGGATTATGTTAAGAACTCTTCCTAATTGAGTCTTTCCACTTAATTCCAAAAATTACTAAATCTTTGATACCAAGCTTTGAAATCTATGGAGATGTTAACCAATCACTTTAATTGATAGTATTCTTAAGAGATTCACACCTCCTAAGATGTATTTAATTATAGAGGCTCACCTCTATAGGGAACTTAAGAACTCGACTTAAAATAAACTATGTTTACTCCATCCATGTGAAGTAAGAGAAAAATCTCTGGTATATCAAAGACCCATTAGCCTTAGGAATCCTTATTAAGTAATTGAATCTATTAAGGGTAATATGTTTATCTTTTGACATATTACATTAATCTCTTAATGACGTATTTGATTACCTAAATAAGAACCCTCAAGATTTGCGTGACATTCCAAATAAAATTCTCATAACTTATAATCATAAAATTAATATGCTTAAATATTAATCTAAAGATATTTAAATCTACTAGAGCCTAAAATGAGTTAACTAGATTACTTGATTCAAATAAACCCATATGAATCTTGTTGAACCTAAATTTAAATTAAGTTAAAATTAGTTTAAATTGAATATTTAAAATCATTTGAAAATCACAATTAAACATAATTTTATTATTCATTGGATTTAATTTGACTAATTTGATCATTTGACCAATTAAGCCTAATTTAGGTCAATTGAGTCAAAATCAAAACCACTAAATCAAATTAATTGATCCTAATCATTCAAATATTTATTAAACATGAATAGAGTCTACACATATGTTGATTGAGTAAAATTGATCATTTGACTCAATTGATCTTAACTTAACCCATTTAAGTCAAAATGGGTCAAGTTGAGACAAAATCAAAATCAATCCCAAATCTAATGAAATCAATTAGATAGAAACATCATAAAGATCAAACAAAGACAATTGAACCTAAATCTAAACTCCAAAGTGACCAATTAAGCTAGAGGACCCAATTTAACTCATCTTTGATCAAATGGGTCAAACTAGCTTAAAACTATATCAAATCCAATGCAGCATGAATCAATTAGCTTCCAAATTATATATTGGGTAATCAACATTAATTAAAATTCAAATCAAAGATCAATTAATCAAAAGAAATACAATCAAACCACTCAAATCCATTTGAATCCAAATGACATCAAACTAAATGTAATCACCAAATTCAACAAAATAAACTCGAGCTAACTCAAAGGTCACCTCTAATTTGGTTAGGATTGATCATGCTTTAATCAAAATTAATTCAAAATAGCTCAAAGTCATATAGAGTAAAGTTAGGGATGAGGTTAATCCAAGAAAAGGAGATGATGTTAAAACACATGCACTTAAACCTAAATCCAAGGCTATTGAACTTGAATTTCACTTGGGCTCATCTTAAAATGGATCTAAGAAGCCGCCAAGCCATTTTAAAAGTCCAAGAAGCTACCAATTAGTCCAAGGAGAAGATTAAATATTCCATGGAGAAAAGAAAGCCCAAATTGAGCTACATCACCCCATCCAAGGAAAAGTCCATGCTTCTTTCATCACCTAAACAATGTCAAACATGTTCTTTGACCTTCTGACTACCTTTAGCTTCATCATGAGGTTCCAATTCTAATGGCCGACAACTCCCACCACCCTCAAATAGGTAAGCTCATGGCCATGTATAAAAGAAAAGAGAGAAGACAAATTGAGGATTTTTATTCATCCCATCCCATTTCTTGAGTGAAATAGAGTATGGGAAGACTTTTCCCCTCCCCCAAGCCTCTTTAATCATTCCTAACATCAAAATCTGGTGAGCGGCGATGGACATTCACCTCTACACCAATTCAGAAGGAGGCAAAGTAGGATTCATTCTCCAAAAGTTTTCCCCACCTCCTTGAGTGTTTTCAAAACCTAAAACACCATTTAGACCCAATGCTGATGAGGTATGGTTGAAACTGATTGCTCTTTAGATTCACGTTGGTCATTTATGAATCAAACTTAGTTTTAGGAATGATCAAGCTATATAGATCCCTTTGAAATCATGCCTTGATCATTTTGCAATCAAAATTTCATGATTTTTCCACGTAGATCACGGACAATTAGCCCCAAAAATCTAATGACGCTCGATCATCACCGCAGATAAATGAGATAGAATCATATCCATCAGTTCCTTCTATTTGGAATGAATGACTATGATTTAGTTAAACCAATAGATTAAATCCTTTAAGAAAATTGCAGGTTGACCTTGGGTCATCTAATCTTTGATCGAACGATTATGATAAAACATCATCCCAACCACCAATTTAACACAAGATCCACGTGGATCCCATGTGACCCAACAGTGTAGCACCACGCTTAAAGTGGTATCGCGTCAGCGCCACGTGACACTACTTGGTTGAAGTGGGAAAATCTAATTTTTCCTAATTTAAAAAAATGTAAAATATTATTAGAAACTTCAAGAAATTCATATAAAATAAAACATCCAACCAAAAATACAAATACAAGTTTTATAGATTCATCATAAAGAGAAATCCATTAAACCCAAAATCCCCAAATTTTGTTGGGTAAATTTAGGTTAATTTGAGTTTAATTGAAATTAATTAAGTTTTAGTTAAGCCCAAATTATCAATCCAATTAACCTAAGACTTTTGTGAAGTAAAAATGAAGTTAAAAATTCACTTCTAATAAAATTCATAGGATTTATTGATGATTGAATCAAAATATATAAAATTTTCAATCTTTAAATCTTAATTTAATGAAATAAATATATATATATATATATATATATATATATATATATATATATATCAAATTAACATATCATAATACATATCATTGAAGCTAAGAAAAAACAAAACTCATTAAAACTTATTAATCCTAAAAATGACCTAATGAGGTAACTAAATGAATTAATCAACCAATAATATAAAAATTTTAAGTAAACCCTTTTTAGATTCTTCTTCCATAGAGGAATTAAGAAAATTTAAAATTGCTAAGTAATTACTAATAATTGGGCTTGATTTAAGTTTTATTGAAATCATTAAATCCTTAATTAGTCCTAAAAATATATATGATAAAAATGAAATTTTAGGGAAATGAAATTGGCAAGGAACCCCACTTGTCATAGAATTTTCAAAGTCAAATGGTTTCTCAATCAAAAGTTATAAAATTTTTAAGTTCTAAGTTAATTTAAATCAAATAATAAATTAAAAATTATAGAAATTATGAAAATTAATAGATTCAACTCAAAACATCTTAAAGTTAGAGGACTTTAGAGAAATTTTCCAGACCTTTAAAATTAAAGACTTTAATTTATCTTATATTTATGGTTTATGGAATTAATTAAGAGAGAGAAGTTAAGTAAACCCAAGATTATTAAATTGATAAATTTATAATAAATAAATAATTGGTTAAAAATCAAAATTGATCAATCTTTGAATTCCATGTTTGGATAAAAATTTATTGACATTGAAGTCATCTTAGATTCACTTAACATCAAATGAGAGATATTAATTATATATAAAATTGTATAATTAATTAAATCATCTAACTTAAATAATCTAAAATTAGGATGACCTAGATTAGGTTAGCGACTTAAGGTGTTCATTGTTTTAAATTTCTTAGGTCATGATCAATAATTAAATATTAATAAATAAAACTTCATCATTAAAAAATTAATTAATTAATGAACCCTTAAACATAGGATATCACTTAAACTAACTTAAATAATTAAATAACTAAATCGATAAATATCTTAAATCATAAAATCTAAACAAATTAACCTATTTGCATAATGAAATCAATGCCTTTAAAGAAAGCTTAAATTTTTTAAAAAAATTTATTTAAATCAACCAAGTAAAAATAACTTAGATCGTTTAAGTTAGTAAACATTAACCTTAGTTAATTGAAATAACTGAATAAGAATAATTAAATCAAAATCAAATGAATCAAATTAGAATGTGAAATTAAATAATCGTTTCTATCTTGAACCCTAATCAAATCAAGAAAATATAAAATTAAATATAAATCTAAAATATGAAATGATATTCAAGAATGTTCATCTTAAACAACTAACACAAAATCTAAGCAAATTAAATTACTTAAAACCAAATTAAAAGAATTAATTAAAGTAAATAATTATTAAACTAAAATAAATCAATCAAATGATCATACATTTAATTGAAATTTAGACAAACATTTTAAATTTTGCTTAAAAGATATAAATTAGTTAAAGCAAGATACATTAATCAAATCAAATAAAATTTAAATGAAAGAAGATTAAAACCTTTAAATTCTAACAACATTTAAAATTAATTAAATAACATCAACATAAACTTCAAACTTAAAAAATAAGCTAAACATGAAATCAAATTAAATCCAACTCAAGTAAATTATCTTAAAAAACTTTGAAAAAGGGCTAATTAATATACTTAATATCTTAGTTTGGCTTTAGGATAGATTTTTATCTTAGGATGCAAATTTTATTTTACTAGGATTAGGATGTTGAATGGAATGGGTTTTCCCTATAGCAAAATTTACTTTATTCTTCATTCTTTAAAACTTTAATATAACCTTAACACAAAAATAAATCTCAAATGGAAATGAAATCTAAAATCAATTAATTCATTGGAATTAAAACCATCCAAGGTTAAAGTTGAACAAACCTTAAACTCAAATTAAAATTTTAACTTAAATGATTTAGTGTAGTCATACAACACAAACTTTTTCTTTCACACACTAGATTATTTGGTCATCAACACTAGGTTTAGGTTATGCTGATAATTTTTTATTTTCTGTGATGTAAAATAATATTTTTCTTATTTTGTGATGTACTATTTTAGACTGAATGGCTAAAAATTATTTTCTCATCAATCTGGATGTTAAGGCGTTCTTTTTAAGCTAACATTTTTTTCATCAGAGGGTTATGCTCAAAAGGATTATCATAATAAAATAAATGTTATTTACTTGTAAGTGCTCCTTAAACCCTTAAGTATAGCCTAATAGAACAGGTGGGCTTGGTAACCATTAGTGCTAAGCCTGTATGTTTGAAATATAAACTATTGGTGTGATATATGTTTCCTTGACATTTGTATTGTAGGGCTTCAAATTTTATTTTTGAATTTGAAAATATAATTTGAGTATAGAATTAGGTTAGGATCTATGGGATCTATAAATGGTAGAGGCTAACTTTATTAGTTAATGGTCTCTTATGAAGCCTGTGGTGGTCCTTGAAGAAGGTGACAATCTAGGATAAAGACCCCCATAGATCATGACTTTTAGTTGGAGGCTGAGTTGTAAAAGAGAAGAGCTCGGCTGCTCATTTTCTTTTCTCCTGAGGTGTATGATGATACCCGACCACATTTTCCTATTTTATTAATTTAATTTGGCTTGATTGATTTATTTTAGATGTGTAAGAGAATTACATGTTTTTTTAAGCTTCTTTGTGAGATGTGTTATGTGATGAAAGGATTGAAAATGTTAGGCTCTTAGAAACCTAAATTTTTTATCTCTATAAAATTAAAGAAATCAAACATAAAATAAAAACTCATAATTTCATCGTAAATAAAACCCTAGGCATAACTTAAAAGGAATTATATATAATTAGACTTTATGAACCATGTGCGCATATTATTTGTCATTCTTGAAATAGGCGCTTCACCAATTGCACATAAGGGGTCATGTGACCTTTGAGGATGACCACCATATTTGGAGAATTGTGCCTTCTTTTACTGATTTGGATCATAACTATTTTCTAACTGCATCTCATTGTAAGCATAAAATTGCTTATCGAAGCCTTAACAAAAAAATTGTGAGTCAAAATACTTAAAACATGAAAATCATTATACTGGTTAGGTTCATAATATACAAATCATGATCCTAAGATTTAGGGAGTGAGTTAAATTCTTAACCTCTTTTTAAATTCAACAGCCCAACCATCTTATATACAAAAGATCAAAATCATGGAATAAAAATCGCTTAAGTGGTGTCAGCTAGCAACCCTTCCATGAGGGTAGTAACTCTGGAAGAGTCAAAGATAAGTTCATTTTATCAAGTGAAAAAAGATCCAATAATTCTCAAAAATTACATTAGATCGAGCTTTTGAATTATTTCAAAAGTGTTTGTAAGCTTTGGTTCTGGAGCATCTTATTGGAATAAGTCTTCAACTACTAGGCATTTCTTTAGTCTTGTGTACTGTCAACATCGAAGTCCTAGATTTTTAATAAAATACCAACTTAAAATCTCAATATTTTTAAATTCAAAAAAATACAAAGCCCAATGATAGGATAGTTGAATGCTTACTAGGAATTTCAGTATCAACAAGTATTATTTACTTATTCCTAATTGTCTTTTGAAAAGAATGCTTTCCCATTTAAAGTGTTCCCCTTCAAATGTCTAAATTAACAATCCTTTTAAGACAAGCTTTGAAATCTATAAAGAGAAATATTAGTTTTATTAATTGAGAGTATTCTTAGGAGGGATTCACTTACTTTTGAGATGTAAATTAACTATAGGGGTTTGCTATTATACAAAACTATGAACTCTACAATAAATAATCCATGTTATGTTTTTTCATGTAGTTCAAGAAAATAATCTCTGGAATATCGAAGGCCCATTAGCTTTAGGAGTCCTTCTAAAGTAATAAAATCCATTATAGAGTGATATATTTATTTTTTGAGATAATAAATTTATCGCTTAATGACATATTTGATTACCAAAATAAGTACCCTCAAATCTATGTGGTGCCATAAATTTTCTCAAGATGTGATGTTGTAAGTTGAATTATAATATTCAATTCTTTTATTAAAATTTTAATTTCTCATTATTACTTGTCTTACTTAATTATTTTCTATTTTTTGTAACTTGAAGTTTAATTTAAAAATAAAAATGTTTAAATTAAAATTAATTAAATAAAATTTTAAATGAAGAAAGAGTTTACATTAAATTATTTAATAATAAATTATAACTTAAACTATTGATAACTAAAATATCTTTTAAAACTTAATAATTTTTGATGAGTTGAAATTTTTCTTACACACATCACACAAAAAGGATTCTTATTGAAATTTTGTTAATTAACATGTCATAAATATAACTCATTATTATTTCAATAACATACTTATGATTATGATTAATTGAACCTTGACACATTTACTAAATGTAAATAATTTATTTTAATAGACATTAGATATTTAAAAAAAGGTAAAAGTATGAAAATTAATATCATTAAAAGATACATGGCCAATATGGTGATCTTCTTAAAATAAAAAGCTAAGTAGGAAAGGAAAGAAATAAAACATAATTAATAAAAAAAAGAGGAGAAAATTAAAAATAAAAAGAGAAAACACTTGATGCTAAATATTATACAATTATAGTACTTAGAAATTTCTTATAATCTAAGCAAATTAATGAATTTAATAAAGTAACTAAATGTTTTGATGTGTTGATTTCAAGAAAGAAAGTCATATTGTGATTATTCACATAATAAATGATAAGTACTTATTGTAATCAATTGATTAACTTCTATAGAAATTACTTATTGTAATATTGAGCACTATAATAACTTAATTCAAAGGAAATACTAGTTTAAATAAGAATTCAGCCATTATAATTTTGTTACTTTTCATGTTTAATAATAAGACATGTAATTTTATCCTTAAATTACAATTATTACTTAATGATTTTAAATTTTAAAAATTTTTCTATCAAATAACTTTATTGATTCATGAAATTGAATTATATTACATGATGACAAATAATTATTTGATTTGAGAGTGTTTGATAAACCTAAAAATTTAGCGAATTTTACATATTTTAAATAGACCATTTATGCTAAATTATTGTTAAGTTGTGGTTATTTTTTATTATTTTTGGTATTTTTCATAGAAGAATTTCACTTGAAAGGAAAAAGAAAAAAAAATCATGTTTTAAAGTCCGGGGCCACGACATTGGAATAAAGGATACTTAGATACGGACTTACGGTGCTTGGTCTGAACTTCATATGGTGGGACATGAACTGGTGATGGCGGTCGGCGAGTGGAGCGGTGTGGTGGTGATGACACCGACTGCCTCTCTGTTAAAGATCTCCTCCTGCAGCTAGAACCAATGAGAAAAATCTGGTCTGAGTGATCGACTCTATCAGCTAGCCGATTGGGTGGTCAATCAATACTGAGGCCATCGACTGCTTGGCGAACCTCTTCCCATCTCTTTTGCCTACTTCGATAGCCATGTTGGCCTCCATGGAGCCTTTTTTGAATATGATCTCTAAAACTTCTAGGGATAACTTATCTGAAGTCATACAGAGACCCAAGGCTAGCATAAGGTCTTCTCCTATCCCTATATGATGTCTTATAGTTGGCAGTGTGTGGGGGTGATGCAGCTATCTTTCTTACATCCTCAACTCCCTCTACAATTGAGAGGGGATGAAACCTGCTACCACAAAGATGGGCAAAAGTCTCATGAATGACTCCTCTTCAACAACATGGGAGGCTTCCTCAACCTCCTTGCCTATGCTCTCGTAATACTTCTTGATCTTTCTATTCTTATTACAACACTGAGTTTTGGTCAAAGGCACATGACAAGAGCTAGTACTGACCTCGAAGGTAAGTGAAATAACCTCAGATGCTAAGACTGACTTCCCCTTAAAGACTGGGGCTGCAACAGCGGTAATACTAGTCCTAACAGAGACTATGACAAGCACAAGTGGCACTCATGGCATGGGAACCTCTAAGGCCTTTCTCTTCAATGATGTGAACTCAATATCTAATAGGAGATCAAACTGTAGAAGTGGTTTATTGTCGGCCACTTCCTCCCTACTCACTATACTAAGGGCAAGACCATCAGAAGTAATATTGAAATGCTCAAATCCAAGGCCAAACTTGATGACCGTAGAAGAAGTGAGTATGGCTTGATCCATGGACAAATCCACACCTAAAGTGAAAGAGAAGATGAGCTTTCTGGAAGACATAGTGACTAGTTGCTTGAAAGGAAGAAAGGCTAGGGCTTTGTTTTTGATGTTTGGGAAGAAAGGCACAAGATTAGACTTTTCTTTGGTTATTGTTCTTTGACTTGACTTTGAATTGAAACCCTCATCTAATAAACTTTGTTATAGTAGATGAAATTTTTCTATATTTTGGAGAGATTTATAATTTTGATGGGGGAATGTTTTGTTTAATTTGAACTTCACTAAGAGTGAGCTCGATTGGATTTTGAGACGGGGGATGAACCTTTGACATGCTTATGGCAAAAGGTTCTTAGAAGTTTTGGGTTGAGTTGTTTCATTTATTTTAGTAATTTTTTTAGTTGATTTTATTATTATTTATTTATTTATTTATTTATTTTTTATCTATTGGAGGTCCAATAGGGGTTTTAGAAGCTATTGGACTGAGGTTCTAAAACCTAAAGGATGTTGACCACACTTGCCTAAAGATGAAATAAGTGACAGCCAATGGAAAGAATGATATTCTTAGACTTACATAAAAATATAAGTCCACTATCGATGCTTGAAGATAATGATTGACTACTAAAGATGGAGAGAGGAACTATCCCCAACAAAATCGCTAGAAAAATATGCAGTATTTTAATTTAGAGTCGTAGGGATACCACATAGATGTTAGAGGGTTTTTATTGAAATAATCAAGTATGACATTAAGGTATGATGTATTATCTTAAATGATAGAAATATTACCCTAAAATACACTTAATATTCTAATAAGGACTCCTAAGGAAGATGGGTCTTTGTATATACCAGAGATCTTTCCCTATATTACATGGATAGGTAAAGTAAGTTTATTTTAATATGAGTTTTTTAGTTCTCTATAGAGGCATGCCCCCATAGTTAATTACATCTTTAAAAAATAAAAGTTTTTAAAGAACACTCTCGATTAAAGTAGTTAATAAATGTATCCAAAGATTGCAATGCTAGACTATCAAAGGATTGATTATTATTGGAAATCAAATGGGATTTTGTGAATAAGAAGACTTCTTCACTGGCTCCACAGGAGACTAAGTAGGAAGCACACATGATACTAGGAAGCCTAGTGATTGCTTCAATCCACCCTACAGTGAGGCATTATACTTTTAAAGAGGAGAACTTATTTTTTGTTTAAGTTAAAATTTTTACTAGAGTGCTAGGACTTACATTCCAATAACACAAGATTGTAAAAATGCCCAAGAGGTGAGAACTTATACTTATAGCAAAAGAGACACAAGCTACCTCAGAACCTAAGTTTGAAATGCTTTAGGACAAGCTAGAAGCACAACCTATGTCTAATTGGGGAGAATGAGATATAGTGGTTCACCACCACAAGAGAGAGTGAACACATCCCAACTCTCCTGGGCTTACGACCGCATATAGTGGCTGCCAGCTAACACCTCCTACATTTTAAATTCATATAGGCCAGTCTTATGTAGATGCAAGATAGTTAAGCTATTGTTTAATTAGGAAGGAAGCTAGAATCCTAAACTCACTCCATAAGAGGGGTATACAAACATGACTTGGACTAATGTTAAAAATTTGTAAGTTTTTAAATCATTTTGACACATTAATTTGGACAAGGCTTGGAGTAATTATGCCTAATTGCATGATGAAATCGAGTTGTAGGCTAAATCAGTGAGAAGAAGTGTTCTCCACTACAAGGGATTGCTCTCACAAGTCAAGCCTATCTTCTATCGTGCAAGAGTGGAGATCCTCTATTTTCAAGAGTGAAATAATATGACATGCATGTTGTTATAGAATACAAAAATTTAGCTAAGGGGTTTTTAAATATTTTATTATCTTATTTATATACCTTGGCTTTAGAGTGAGGTTGTGAGTTGTATTAGAATTTTTTCATGAGTTACTTAATGAAGATAAAAAATTTACTTTTATCCTAAAGTGCTTATCGCATCCAAGCCACATATCAAACATACACACTTTAAGGAACCTATGAAAACCTTACCATTTCCATTGCATAATCTAAACATACCAATCAAATATTTAGATTTCATAAAAAATAATAAAAAGTCGATGCGGCCATGTGATACACCCTAGAAATGAAAAAGAGTTGGGTAGCCAAGCTCTACCCTTATACAACCTGGATTAAAATTAAATCTTACAAATGAAATAAATGCTATGGGTGTCTTCAATTATTATTATTCTTTCCTTCTTTGGATTAGTTTTCTCCACACCTCACCAAGTCTCCCAGATCTTTGCCATTTAGTTACTACTCATCCTAAACCCTATAGCACAAACCCTAATCCTATTGCAGAAGTTTCATCTTTATAAAATATAAAATACAACTACACTTGTAAAATAAATATTAGCTAAGAAAATATACAAACCAAGTAGTTATATTTTATATATTTAGACTTAGCATCTGTACTTGGAAAACCAAGCCCACCTACCCTAATTAGATTATACTTAAGGACATAAGCAGCACTTGTAAGCAAAAGTAGTTTATATTCATTTAATATTACAACAACCCATCAAGCACAATCCCCTGCATAAAATATTATTAGGATAATAATGATCTAACTTCCAATCTATCCATAAATAATCCTAACATCAGTCTAAGATATTACATCACAAAATATAATATATCACCACCTCATACACCAGCTTAACCTAATACTAAGATCGGTGACTTAATATTCTAAAGTGTGTACTAATGTTTAATGTGGCATGACTTGATTAAGCTTCAGGATTAGGATTCTCTAAAATTTAGGATTGTTTAAACTACCCATTGAAGATGGTGTCACTTTAAGTATATCAGTAGGTTGATTAAGTTTAACTTTTTTATTTTGTTATCTTCTCATTTAGGATCTAATCATTATGAAGAGAAGAAAGAGACTTATCCCCTTCATCCTTAAGTTTAGTTGATTTCTAAGGGTGGATTATTGTTGCTTTAATTTTCTTAATAAACCATTCATAAATTTTACTTTTAGCATAAATTTGGATTAGCTTCCATGAATCTTATCTAAATATGAAAGACATTTTAAGACCAATAAAATTGAGTCATCGTCATATGAATGATACTCCACTACTTCCTTTCATTATCAATAATATCAACTTTCTTTACTTTTTAATTTATTTAATATTTAATTTAGTATATTATCGTGTTTTAATTTGGAGCCATAGGGACACCATGTAGATCTTAGGGGGTACTTATTGAAGTGATTGGGTGTGGCATTCAGGTATGATGTATCATCTCAGGAGATGGAGACATCACCCTATAATAGATCTAATCACCTAATAAGGACTCATAAGATAGATGGGTTTACGTATGTACCATAGATCTTTCTCCTACTTTATATGGAGAACTAGAGAAGGGTTTACTTTATGCTGGGTTCTTTAGTTCCTTATGGAATCAAGCTTCCATAGTTAATTACATCTTAGGAAATGAGAATTTCCTAAGAATACTCTCGATCAAAGTAGTTAATAAGCATCTCCAAAGATCTCAAAGTTAAACTATCAAAGGATTAGGCATTTATGAAAATCAAATAGGAGAGTTCAAACAGGAAGACTTATTTATGGATTCCAAAAGAGGATAAGTAGGGAGAACCCATTATACTAGGAAGCCTATTGAGTGCTCTAGTCTACTCTATAGTGAGGCTTTACATATTTGAGAGAGAGAATTTATTTTTTTTGTTTAAGTTGGAATCTTATTAGAATGCTAGGGCTTATAGTTCATCAATATAAGATTATGAAAATTCCTAAGACATGAGGATTTATACTCATAGCTCAAAGAAAGTAAGTAGCCTTAAAACTTGAATCTAAGATGCTTTAGCACAAGCTAAAAGTATGACCTAAGTATAATCAGATAAATGGGACATAATGGTTTACCTCCACAAGAGATGATAGACCCAACCCGACTCTTCCAGGCTTACAACCGGCTGGAGTGGCCACCAACTAATACCTCCTATGCTTTAAAATCATGTAGGCTAGGTTTATGTAGATGCAAGATAGCTAGGCTATTATTTAATTAGGAAAGAAGCTAGAGTCCTAAATTCACTCCTTAAGAGACTAGATCATGACTAGTATGGAAACATGACTTTGACTAATGCAAAAATTTATAGTATTTTACACTATTTTGATGCATTCAGTTTGGACGAAGGCTTGGGACAATTATGCCTATATGCATGTTGAAATAAAGTTGTGGAGTAAATCAGCAAGATAAGGTGTTCTCCACTACAAGGGATTGCCCTCAAGGTCAAGCAAATCCCTTATCATGTAAGAATGGAGACCCTCCCAATTCAAGAGTGAAATAAGATGATATGTATGGTGTGATAACATACAACATCTAGCTAAGGGATTGTTAAATCTTTTATTTATCCTGATTGTGAACCTAAGATTTAAGGTGAGGTTGTGAGTTGTATTAAAATTTAGTTATGAGTTATTTTGTGAGGATATAAAATTTAATTTTATTCTAAAGAGCCTACAACATCTAGGCCACACATCAAATCATCACACTTTATAAGAAACCTATGAAAAATATGTCATTTCTATTACAAGCTAAACACAATAATCAAACATATGAATTTAGTAAAAGAATAAGAGGCCAATATAGGGTAATATAACCCAAAAGAAAGAAATTGTCGAGCTCCTTATATAACCTGACATAATAAAATTTTTATAATTACAATGAATGCTATGGGGACCTTCAACCTCTTGTCTTTATTTCCTTCTTTTGGATTGGTTTGCTCTAGGATTCATAAGGCCTCCCAAGTATTTTCCTTCTAGCCACTGGTCATCTTAAATCTCATAACACAACTCCTAATTTCTATTATAAAAATGACATATTTATAAAAAAAAAAAGTAAAATTTAACTACACCTGCAAAACATATGTTAGCTAAACAAACATACAAGCCAAGTAATTATACTTCACATGTTTAGGCTTAGCACCCTGCACTTGGGTAACCAAGCCCACCTATTCTAATTGGATTATGCTTAGGGGCATAAGCAACCTACAAGAAAGAATATTTATATTTACCTATTATTACAGCAACCCCTTTAGCATACTCCCCTGGAAAATATCATTAGGCTTTTAACGACCTAACATCCAGTCTATGTAAGCAATCTTAACTTCTGTCTAAAACATTACATCATTAAAAAAAATATAACACCACAACATACACCAGCCTAACCTAAAGGCTAGAATTGGTGACTTTGTATTTTAATGTGTGTGCTAAGGTTTAGTG
This sequence comes from Cymbidium sinense, assembly GCA_021442155.1. Classification (NCBI taxonomy): domain Eukaryota; kingdom Viridiplantae; phylum Streptophyta; class Magnoliopsida; order Asparagales; family Orchidaceae; genus Cymbidium; species Cymbidium sinense. The sequence goes on along the minus strand of CM038224.1, from coordinate 75,028,521 downwards.
TGGTATGTCTTAGTTAGGCTTTAAAAGTATAATTATCTAAAGTTTAGAATGTTTAAGTTAAATATTAGGGGAGGTTCCACTTCAAATATTTGAATGAATTGATTAATTTTAATTTATATTTTAAATTTACTTTATTTGATGCCAACTTGATTATCTAATTATTGTGAAGAGAAGAAAGGGGAGGTTGACCCTTTTCATCCCTATCCTACGTTATTTTCTAAGGGTATATTATTGACTTTGGTTTCTTTAGTGAATCATTTATTAAATAATTTTTTTTATTAAACCTAAGTTTGGGTTAGTCTTAAGAGATCTTATTCAAACTTGAAAAGCATCTTAGGATTAATAAAACTGAATAGCCATTATATGGATAACATTTCACCACTTCTTTCCATCATCAATTGCATACATATTTCTTCATTTTTATTATTCATGGTATTTGATTTAAATAGATATTTATACATGCAATATATATTTGCATTTTAGCACACTTAAATGATCGTTAATGCATGTATTTTGGTAGAAAAGAAAATTTCATCCCTTAGTTAGGCATATATACACATGTATTAAAGATTTAAGCAAGTACATGCCATTGTTAATCCAGGGAAGTGAGATTATCTAAGACCACCTTGGGGCTACTTAAAGTCTCATATTCCTGGGATGTCTAGACTATATGCTTGATAACTTAAATACATGTAAACATATACACAAGCATAGGAATGAAAATCATGCAAATTTTATGTAAGAGCAAATCCTTTATTCATGTAAATTAAAGTTTTATCCCAAATTCTATCACATGCATACACACGAATAAAATTAAGAAAGTATGTGCCATTGTTAAACAAGGGAAGTGAGATTATTTAAGTTATCCTTAGGGCAACTTAAAGTCTCGTGTTCCCGGGATGTCCAGACTATATGCTTGCTAGCTCCAATCATATGTAAACATACACATGAACTGTAAAAATAAAATAATCATTTACCATATTTAAATTATGAATGAATGAAAATTTCATTGAACATTTATAACCAACATTAATTTAGAATTTATATCATTAGCTTATAATTTTGAAAATAATTTAGGATTTATTAGTGATAATAGTGACACATTATAATAATATTTATCCAACACATGCAACTTAGATGTAATCACATTCTTTTGAATCTTTTTGAAAACAAGAATATATGACACAAAAGACATGCATTTTTATGATGCTTGAAATGAAGAAGTTAAACATTGTCATATAACATATTCAATAACATTAAGTCCTAAGGACAATCAAACCAAATAAATATTATTTAAGACTAACCAAAATTCTTATGAATTTTGATTTTTGGTGTTTGAATTATTAAGACCTAAAGAGGAGAGATGATACTTAGTATTTACCCCATCCCATGTTGGTGATTTGATATATTTAAGGAAAGCAGTTAAATAGATTTTTTATGACTTGATTAGGTTCAAACCATTTAACACATTAATTTGATTACCCTTTCCTAGGCTTCTTTAATTTAATTAACTACTTAATCATGAGCCTCCAATGATATACTTTTAGAAAATTAAAATTTTCAATGCACCTAAAGGAATCTAATGCAATTAGGCTAATGCTTTAAAGTTATATAGATTAAATAAGGAAATAATCTAAGTTAAGTACTCTTCTAATCTTTCCACATTAATGGGTCAACTATAATTTCTTTAATAACTTTATATTATTAAACTCATAAAGGAAAACTAATGAATTATATTTGAATTATCTAAACCAATCATTAATTTAGTTTGATTTCTATCTTATCATAAATTTTCTCTAATTAATTACTAGTTATTACATGTGTTAATTAATCCTCCTAAGAAAATACATTTAAAAATAATTAGGAAAGAGGTCTAATTATTTCTACTCTTTATTCCCATTGTTCTCAGTGATTAATAATCATAAATTATTTTAATTTTCATTATTTAATAATTTTAATAAATATTAAATTAATTAATGAGGGTAATTATGATTGAAATTCTAAATTCTCTAAATTACATGGCCAATAATTCCAGGAAAACTATGGGAGACAGAGGACATCCCATAGAATTATTCCACTAAATGTGGAATTACTTAGCCAAGCAATTAAGCCTTAATTAAGATAATTAGTTTAAGCTTCAAACCTTAATTAAGAAAATTCACTAGACATAAATTACATATATATTTTTTATATTCTCCTTTATCCAACCTTTCCAAAATGGGTTTCTTTGTATTTTTTGGATACTTCTATAATTAGTTATGAATTTTAAAGTTTTGTCCATTTAATTATATTTTTAAAGCATAATTATCCTTTTAAACTTTCGCTCATGCATAGACAAGACAATGTTTTTCATGTGGTATGATAGTATTGGTTATTTAAATCGTTTGACGCAATAGCTGACTTAGTGGCGACAGACATAATTTCATCTCAATCGTCCGATCTCGAATCGGACGATCAAGATTAATCCCATGATTTCAAAGAGATGAAATCAAGATTTTTATTACATTAATCACATCCGTCCATTCTAATCAAACAGAATGGATGGTTGATTATCCATCATCCCATGAGCGCTAGAAGATGGACATCATCCACCTTCCACCGATCCGAGCTTACCGGAGCTCATTCGCTAGTGAAATCAATTTCAAAATGATCAGGAAAAAAATATAAGAGGATCATATGGTGAAAATCACATGAAATCATAGTTCACTTCAAAAATGACCAACACCTAGGAGGGAAACTACGGTTGACAAATTTTTTCCTCGCCGAAGCTATAGACCGGTAGTCCATCGATAGAGGTAGCTTCATCTTGATGAGAAAGCCTGTTGAGAAGATCATGAGATGTCTACCCATCGATTGCTCTGTGGACCAAACACTACCAGAAATCTTGCCGAAGTTGGACTAGGGACATCTTCCGGTGCCCAAAATAGTTGGGAAATAATTCATTTTGATTTGTTGGAGTTAGGTGAAGGTGTAGGAAGAGTTAATTTGGATTTGGTGGAGATTTTAGAAGCTTGGATGGATGGAGCTCTCGGGTTTGATTGGGGCTTGGTTTATAGAAAGGAATGGACTGTAGAGAATGCTTTGGGGAAGGTGTGTGTTGAGTTTGAATCCTTGGGGGAGAGTATGCTCTCCTCCCAAGCTGAACCAAGGACTAAGATTGGTTTAGTTTTGGCGACCATCGACGGATGGTGGGAGGGGTGGTGAGGGATGGTGAGAGATGGTGAGATGTGAGTGGTATGCGACATACAACCTTCCTTAGGTAAACCAATGGGTTGCCATGGGTGAACTCATCCTCTCATGGCCAAAGGCTAAGCCTAGTAGTCTTGGGTTAGGTTAGGTCACTGGTCCTCTTATACAAGAAGAGCCAAAGTTGGCTGTCATGGGGAGGGGAGTTGGAGAACCCATCCAAATGGAGATTTTGTCTCATTTGCAGGGCTTGGTTCAATGGGTTTGACCAAAACTAGGATCACAATGGGTTGGCCCACATGGGTAGGCCCATGGTGACCCAAGAACTAGTCATGCCAAGTTTGGTTAGGTTTGGGTCAATTTAACCCATATGGGTCAAATGGGTTCAATTAGGTTATGTTGACCAATTTGACTAAATTAGGTCAAACCAATGATTTGGATGAGTTCAATTGGTCATTTGGAATGTATTGGTGTAATTGGTTTGATTAAATTTGGGATGGATTTAAATTTGGCTCATATGGTTCAATTTGGGTCAAATGGGCCATATAGACCAATTTGGTCAAATTGGTCAAGTTGGTGTACATGAAGGGTTAGTCTATGTTCAATTGATCATTTGGAAATGGTTGTAGATGTTGGTTCGATTTGATTTGGATTAGTGAATGATTTGGTTCGATTGGGCCTTTTAGGTTAATTTGGGCTAAGTAGTTCAACTTGGTTGACTTAGTCAAATTGGCTTCAATTGATAATTATAGGGTGTTTAATAATCAATTTATGATTGATTGGAGGCATTGGTTGCAATCATTTTGGATTGAAATGAGATTTGGCCCAATTTGGCCCTTTAGGTCAATTGGGTCAACTTGGGTTAAGTGGTCAAAATGGCTTGACATGACCCAATTAATTGCAATTGGATAATCAAAGATGGTCAACAATTATTATGGAAGGGTTTGGATGAGTTGATTTAATCTAATTTGGGTTGGATTGGAGTTTGATTGAACTTGGTCATTTAGGTCACATTAGGTCAAGTGAACCAATTAGGTTGAATTGGGTTGAGTTGGTGTCAATTAATGTTGAGAGAAGTTCAATAATAGATTTAGAGTTGATTAGTGGCTTTAATTATAATTGATTTATGCTCAGTTAGGTTTTGGCTCATTTGAACCCTTTAGGTTAAATGGACTAACTTGGGTTGGTCGCTTTTCTTTGATTCAGTTGGCTTGATTGCAAGTATTGGAATGTCTTGAAATGATCTAGTGAATAATTAGGGTGGTTGAGAAAATCAAATTGGATTTGGTTTGTTGAATGAGTTTGAATTGAGTTATAAGATTGTGATAGGGGTTAACTCGGGTGAAAGCCTAAGTCAATTTAGCTTGGAGCTTGGATTAGAAAATAAATTCAAGTGAAATTTGTTGAATAGGCTTGAAATTGGTTATGTTTCATTTACATGAGTTTAGATTTAAATGAGTGAATAGGCATGGAACTTGGTTTAGACCATAGGATAGGTAGAACTTATTTATCCTGAGGTACATCCTAAGCTTAGGGTTATATTCTCTAAGTCTCTAAGCTTGGGTTTAGTATTTTCTCAATTAATAGAAGTGTCTTATCACTAAAGAAATCCAAGTATTTTGAAGGTTCCTAAGTCTAAGATGAGAAAGGTTAATTCTTACTGCAAAAGTGAGATCAACATATATATATATATATATATATATATATATATATATATATATATATATATATATATATATATATATATATATATATATATATATATATATATATATATATATATATATATATATATATATATATATATTATATGCAATGTACCCATATTTTGGCACACTTAGTGAATGTTGATGCATGATTTTTATAGAAAAAGGGATTTCATCTCATATTTAAGTATATACAAACATGTATAAGGAATTTAAGCAAGTACGTGCCATTGTTAAACCAAGAAATTGAAATTATCTAAGACCTCATTGAGGCTACTTAAAGTCTCATGTTCCTAAGATGTTCAGATTATATAATTGTAAATTTAAATACACATAAGCATAGAAAAAAAATCATGAAAAGGTTGTGTATAAATATCTTTTACTTATGTAAAGCTTAATGACCAAAATAAAAGGGTTTTACTTTATGTTCAAATGTATGCACACACATAAATGAAATTAAGCAAGTACGTGCCATTATTAAACCAAAAAAAATGAGATTATCTAAGACCTCCTTGGGGCTACTTAAAGTCTCATATTCTTGGGATGTCTAGACTATATACTTGCCAATTAAAATACATGAATACATACATATGAACATAAAAATAAAACCATCATTTGCCATCTTTCAATTGCAAATAAAAGAAAATTTCATTTTTTTTTTACATAATTTATTTTTTATAATAAGCATTGATTTAAGTTTCAAAATTCATAACCAACTTATAGTTTAAAAATAGTTTGAGATTTATTAATAATAATAGCCACACCATATGATAATATTTATCCAACTCATGCAATGTAAATGCAATCATATCCTTTTAATTTTAAAACATGAATACATGAGGCACATGATAAACACATTTATGATAATTTGAAAGAAAGTAACTGAACATCACCATATAACATACTTAATTTCATTAGAACTTAAGGGCAATCAAGTTAGATAAACATCCCTTAAATCTAATCAAAGTTTCTTTAATGCCTAACTTTAATATTCAAGTTGTTAAAACCCTAAAGAAAATATACAATGCTTAGAATTCACTCCATCTCATGTTGGTTGTTTAAGATGTTAAAGGAAGGAAATTTAAATGTATTTTATTGTTTAATTAAGTTCAAACTATTAATTATATCCATTTGATCACCCTTCACAAGCCTCTTTAATCTGATTAACTACCTAAGCATGAGCCTTCAATGATATGCTTTGGCAAAAATAATATTTACAATGCAGTTAAAGAAATCTAATTCAATTATGCTCATGTTTAAGAATTAATGAAATTAAAGAAGAAAAAGACTTCAGATTAATACTCTTATGATTTTTCCACACCAATAAGAAAATCATAAATTTCTTTAATTACTTTATGTCGTTACATACATAAAGGGGTTAATTTGTTTCACTTGAGTTACTTAAATTGATTTCACTTATATTTCACTATTAATTTTTCTTAATTTACTCTTAACTATTAAGCATTTTAATTAAATCCTTTAAGGAAATATAAGTGAAAAAATTAGGAGAGGGGTCCTAATTAATTCATATGTTATTTCAACTATTTGAATTAGTTAATTAACATTAATTACCTAATTTTACTATTCATTAATTATAATAATTATTAAACTATTTAAAGAGGATAATTAGGATTGAGAATTTGGTATTTCCCAAACCACATGGCAAATAATTCCAAGAAAAATATGGTAAGAAGAGAACATCCCATAAAATCAACATGCCAAATTTGAAATCAACTAGCCAAGTAATTTGGCTTTAATTTTGATAATTAGCCTAAGTTTCAAACCTTAATTAAGCACTGCTCATTAAATGTTAATTAAGGATTTTATTTTTATTAAATTCTCTCATCTAAGGTTTCTAAAATTAGTTTATTTACATTTTTTTAGATTTTTTTACAATAAGTTATGATTTTTTGAAGTTCTAGCTATTTAAATACATTTTTAAATTTAATTAAGCCATTTTAAACCGTTATACCATGTAGATACTGTACATCATGTCATCATGGTATGTTATTTAAAACATCGATGTGGCCGACTCGAGTAGTAGACATAGTTTTGTCTCGATCATTTGATCTAGGATCAGACAGTCAAGATTAATCCCATGATTATGAAAAAATTAAATTGAGATTTCAAGTATGATTATTCACATATGTTCTTTCTAATCATGTGGAATGAAAGACCAGTGATTTGCCATCCTGTGACCAATGGAAGACGGACACTATATGCCTTTTCCACTTGATCCAAGCTTGTTAGAACTCATTTGATGGAGGAATCAAATCCAAAATGATCTGGGAAGAGATTTAAGGAGATCCCATGGTGGAAATCTCATAAAATCATATTTCATTTCTAAAAAAGACCAACACCTAATGACCAAATCTATGGTTGCCAAAATTTTACCTCATCAAAGCTAGAGACCAGCGGTCCATTGATAGAGGTAGCATCATCTTGAAGAGATGAGGCCTTGTTGAGAAGATCTCGAGCTATCTCCCTACCGATTAGTCTGTGGACCAAGCACCACCATGAAAGTTGTCGGAGTTGGTCTAGGGATGCCTTCTGATGGTTGACTTGATCAAGATTCATATTTTTCATTCATCAGAGTGTGGTGAAGGTGTAGGGAAAGTTAATTTAGCTTTGGTGGAGATTTGGTGAGGTTGGATAGATAGAGATCTCAAGTGTGGAGGAGCTTGATCTCACCGATAATGGGCTGCATGGGGAACTCAAGGGAAAGTTCCAGACTACATGAAACATTCTAAGGAAGGTGTCTGTTGAGGTTGAATAGATGGGAAGAAGTATACTCTCTTCCCAGCTAAACTAAGGGCTAAGATTGGCTCAGCCTTTGACAGTTGTCTAGTTATAGTAGATGGCCAGAGGTGGTAGGGGACTATTGAGATGGATGTGTGTGAGAGACTGAGGGAGTGTAGTTGGCTACCATGGAGTGCATACTCCTCCTCAAGTGGACCAATGGTTTCCCATGGGTGAGCTCACAGTCTCTTGGCCAAAGGCTGACCCAACAGCCTTGGGTTAGGTTGGGTCAGTGGTCCTCTATCTAAGAAAGGCCAAAGATGGCTACCGAGGAATGAGGGGCAGAGAATCATTCCAAATGGGTATTTTTTTCTTATTTGTAGGGTTTGGTTAGATAGGTTTGACCCAACCTGGGTTCACCATGGGTTGAGATCACTTGGGCAAGCCCATGGTGACCCAAGGATGAGTAATGCCAAGTTTGGTTGGGTTTAGCTCAATTTGATTCATGTAGGTTAAATGAGATCAATTGGGCTAAGTTGACCATTTTGACCAAATTGGGTCAAAGTTGGAGTTTGGTTAAGTTTAATTGGTCATTTGGAATGAGTTAGTGCAATTGGTTTAGTTTAATTTGGATTAGATTTGGATTTGGTTCATATTATTCAATTTAGGTAAAATGGGTCAAATTGACCAATTTGACCAAATTGCCTTGAGTCCATGTTATTGATCAGTGATTGAGTGATTGATTGGAAGAGTTGTGATTTGGATTAGAGTGATTTGGTTCAATTCAACTTAGGTCAAAAGGCAAGGTCAATTGGGTATTGGGTTTAATTAAATGATGGATCATGTCCAACATCTAATTGGTGATTGATTAGAAGTATAGGTTTTAACTAATTTGATTTAGGATTTGATTTGGACAATTTGGCCCTTTGGTCAAATTGGGTCAACTTGGGTAAAGAGGTCAAATTGGCTTGGTTAAGTTCAATTTACTCAATTGGTGGTTAAGTCATGTTCAATGTTCAATTTATAATTGATGATGGTCATTGGTTATAATTAATTTGGCTTAGAACATAATTTGGCCTAGTTTGGCCTTTAAGATCAGTTTGGGTCAACTTGGGTTAAGGGGCCAAATTGGCTTAGTTAAGTCCAATTGATTGTAATGAAGTGTTCAATTGTGACCAATAATCATCAATGAATGGATTGGATAGCTTAATTTGATCCAATGGGAGTTTGATTGAAGCTTGGTATTACTAGGCCTTTTGAGGTCACTTTGGGTTAAGTGATTTGGTCTAGTCAATTTGGACTAATTGAAGCTATAGATGGTTGGAATATATATAATGAAAAATTTGAAGTTGATTTGTGGCTTTGACTTGAATTGTCTTGGGTTCGATCAAGTTTTGGTTTATTTGAACATTTTAGGTCAAATGGGCCAACTTGGGTTACTTAAGTCTAATTGATTTAATTGGCTTGATTGCAAGTGTTAGAATAGTTTGAAATGATCGATTAGATAATTTGAATGATTGAGAGAGTTAAATTGAGTTTGATTGGCTTGGATTGGTTTGAATGTAGTGCAGGATTGAAGTGAGTTAGCTTGGGTTAAGGTTCAAATTAATTTGACGTGGAGCTTGGATTGGAAATCAAATTCAATCAAGTCAATTAATTGGTTTGGGTTTGAGGTTTTAATCATTTAGTTTAGGTTCAAATGAATTAATGGGAAAGAGTTTTGAATTAGGCCTTAGGGGAGGTGAAGCCTACTTGCCATAAGGTAAGCACTAGACCCAAGGTGATGCCCTACATGTCTCTAGGCTTGGATTTAGTGTCCCCTTAACTGCTAGAAGTGTCCTAACACCTAACATTAATGAAACCTGAGTGTCTAGAAAAATCTTAGAGTTGGCATGGGAGTGACCAATCCTCACTCTAAAAGTGAGGTCAATAGGCACAACATTTCTTCAAAATTTCAAGCTAAAGATAGTAACTTTAGCATATAAGCACAGAAGTATTAGCCTCGTAGTGCCATATTTAGAGCACTTAGGTGATGGAAAGATAACTCTATAAAGCTGTGGCATTAAATATTTTTTAGCCTGAAGGTAGCAGGAAGAGTGCCTAGGTGCTAAGAGATCAGCACTGTGGTTCTAAATAGCCTTAATTTAAGTAATAAGATAATAAGAACAATGCTTAGACATTGAAGTATCAACGTCGTAGTGCAAAAACACAAGAACCTAACACCTAGGCACTATATTTGTATTATTGTGATGTGATTGTTCGATAGATTAATTTAAAGCAATTTCAGTGGTTAATTCAAGTAGTTTCTATAGTAGTTTAAGAAATTTTCTTAGGGGAATGTGGTGGAAATTGATAAGAGCATGCTATAACTATATATATGAGACCATATGTGTTAGTGAGTGTAGTTCACTTGAAGAGTGAGACTCTAAGAAAAGTGTTTTAGAGTATTCTATATGTCATTCATGATGTTCATGTGTTATTCATGGTGAAGATTAAAGAAGAAGAAGAGCTAATAGAAGGGGATTCAGATTGGGAGGCAATAAGCCAAGATTAAGAGAACTTAGAAGACCCTACTTAGTTCAATATGCTCACTCTATATATATATATATATATATATAAATTACTTATGCTTTATTATTTGTGTTGATCTATTTTTCTTAATGATTTCTTTATTCATGATCTAGACAATTTTAATGTTAAAATTTTTTGTGACCTAGTGATATTGGAAGAGTCCTAAGGGAACAGTTACAAAAAGTAGACAAATCTTTTAAATATATGCAGGCATATGATGTTTAGAGATTTACAATCATATATGAAGAAGAATATAATGCAATCACTTTTTTAATTAATATATAGGAATATAACTAATTAATCATGGTGATTAGGTCATTTTTATCTAAGCATAGATAAAATGATGAAAATGGTCATGATTGACAACTATAAAATTTAAATTCTCCATTATATTTTTTATAAAAAAAATTAAAATTTTGTTTATTCAAAGTATATTTTCAAAATTAATAAAAATTGTATTTTAAAAAATAACTTTTATAATTATTAGTAATTTATAATGTTCTGCATTTTTGACTAGTTTGGATAAAAATTAAGTTAGTATAAGATTAATAAGTAATTTAATTTTGAATTTTATAAAAAAAAAATTTAGAATGATACTTTACTCGTCATTATATTATTTGAATGACACTTACACTTGTATATATAGTTTTATCTTGGTCAGTCATTTTGTAATACAAATTTTTGATGCTCGATATGAGATTGCATAACTTATCTTTATAACTTATTGCACTAGCTATACTAAAAAACATTTTTCTACAAGTTCTCAACATAGGGTAATTAGTTTTACTTTTATTTTTATAAGGGTCATGCATATATATATATATATATATATATATATATATATATATATATATATATATATATATATATATATATATAATTTTGTGTATGTCAGATGTCATATCATTAATAAGTGATGTTATATTTTTGGTCTATAATATTTCTATTAAGTTGTGATGATTCATTTTAATTTATGATATTTTCTTTACTACATGTTTTTTTAGAATTTTTATATGTCAAAATATAGTAAAAGCCATGTTTTCCAACCTAGAGCTAGCAATTCTAGTTCCCAATGAAGAGGTGTATGGTCTGAGCCAAAAGAATGGACAAGGAGCAAAGATAAATTAAGATTTGTACTTTATTATTTAAATTTATCTATGCTTTCATAACCCTTTTTTACTTCATTTTGGTTAAGTATAATAGATTGTTCAACTGTACCAACCTATTACTTATTCTTTTATAATCGTCACAACACAGTAAAATACTTTTATTTGTTTTGTTTGCTTGTCGCTTTCAATTTATTATTGTATTGTGATTATCTGGGCTATAGATGATTTCATGCTAAGCTCATAGAACAAAAATAATTTCTATATGTTTTAGTAAAATATTAAACAACCTTTAAATTGATTAAAAATATATTTAAATTTTAAAATTAAGGCTTTCTCTAGCCAACATTTTAAGTTACTTTTTCTCTCTTATTTCATTGAGGAGTAGTAAGATTAAGCCAATTATTGATTAAAATACCCAAGTATTTGTGCATATTCATAACATGGTCAAATCTATTCACACATTAGATACCTGTATTTTATAATAAAAAACTACATTGCACATCATATCTCTTATGATAGAGATTTAAGTAAGCATGATTTTAATTATGCTTAAGTAGTATCCTAGCCTCGATAGAATTGTAAATCTAAAATTGATTAACACTAATTGCATATAATTATATTATCTTTTTTTTTCTCTCTATAGGCACTTCTCCATTCGTGTAGAGTTTATAAATCCTACATATCCCCAAGTTTTCTCAAGAAATTATCTATTAAAAAAATCATCAATTCTCTTTCTCTTTTTAAAGGTTATTAGGCTAACTCTAGATGATGTAATCATTATTGTTAATGGAGCATCTCATGATCATGTTGGGTCGACTACCTTGCAAAGCTGAGTAACTTTGAACTTGGCACCCTAAGATAATGGATCCATGAAATTTGAACTTAATGTGTTTCCATCTTTTCCTTGATCTTTTATCTTTACCCATTTTCTCTCTTAAGTCTATCATACTCCTTATTAAGTATTCAGTAATTTAAAACTATTTTCACATAGGCTTTCTATATATTAAGATATCATTTTTCTTACTTATGGTGATTCACCATTTACCTAATGCTTTCAATCACCATAGCCTACTATGAAAGCTCAGCTTTGAACCATTGTACTCATATATGGAGAAAAGTATAATTGAGCTTGGGAGATAATTATGTCAATCAAGTAGAGCTCCAAGACCAATTTGATTAGTTGAAATCACCTTTATTACTGAAATTCCAATACTTTAAAATCCCCTACCATAGCATGGTCTATGAGGAAGTCTAGGCCATAGAGATGCTAAATAAGCCAAGCTCCCATTAGCTTTCAAGTGGAGAAATTTTTAGAAGAAGTCTTGAAATAAAAAAAAAATAAGTTGGTTAGGCTATGGTCCCATTGACTCAAGCCCTACTCATTTTTTGTGGATCAAGTTAATCTAAAGGTAGAAGATGATAGTAGGATTATTTGATCTTTCAAAATAAATTCTAATGATCCATATCTCGACCTTGGTTCCATCCAACATCCCGTATTTTTTGATATTTTACGTTCAATTTTGTTCTTTAGAATAGCCACTAATATAAATTAAATGAAATATAAACTTATGTGTAATTTAAGTTTATCAATCAACACAAAATATCACATCTGAAAAAGACTTATAATTTTATATTAAAAATAATTTTTAATTTTAATTATTTAATACTTTGAATTAATTGAAAATTATAATTTTTTTTTTGAGAAGGTTCAAGATGCCATGTGAGACCTCTAATAAAAATCTAAGCTTATTTGAATTGTGGTGTGAAAGTTGTTGTTTTTCTAAATTTATATTTAATATCTAAAATTCATAATGATAAAAATAAAAATCTTAAACTTCTTAGAATTTTAAGGGTTGTCCTCAACACATTTTTATAATTTTTTAATCTTATAATAATTTTTAAAATTGTTTGATCTAACTAATTAATTAAAAATAAAATTTTCATTATTTTAAACTCTTAAATTTATTTCATAATTTGCAAAAAATTATGCTAAATTATTGAGGTTTTTGAAAGTCGAAGACACCTCTCTAAATTTTCTAAAAACTTAATTAAACCATGCATATATTATTTGTAACTTTCAAATGAAAATACCTTATGTTATAAAATGTCACTTTACTTTTATAGGCTCATAATTATTTGATGTTCCCTAGAGCTGTGATATAATGGTTGCAAATTAACCCTATTTATTAAGATTTATTTGATATATTTTGTTATTTTAAATAGTGTGAATTTTAATTTTTAAATTATTTTGTCAATTAAATGTGTAAAATACTTTAAAAGTTTTAAATATTTATTTATAGAGGGTTTTATTGATTAATTCAAGAATATCTCAAGCTTCATAATTTTAATAACCTTAGTTTTTTATTATTAAAAGAATACATAAATTAATTCCACTAAAATATCCCCACTTCATTAAATTGACATTGAAAATTTATCCACAACAAAATCTTATCAAAACATTACACTAAGAGTTATGTATTAGACTAGAAACAATTAATTTATTGCACTATGAAAGTAGTACCTAACTTAATTTCTTTCCTCCTATGGTGTTTAATTAATCTTATTCATACAAATATTTGCACTTACAAGTTGATTGCTTAAGAAGGTTAGTTTACTTGATGTGGTTGTTGACCTCACTTTTGGAGTGATTATTCCTCTTCCCTATCCTAGACTTAGGGATTTCCTAGACACTAGAATCACCTTAGTCATAGGACACATCTAGTGATTAGGTGAACACTAAACCCAACCCTAGAGGCTTAAGAAGGTATACCATAGGTTTGGGCTATACCTTAGGACCGCAAGAACCTACATATCTTATGGCCTAACTCATGTCCTATGTCTATACAATCAAGCAAAACCAAACCTCAAATCAATGCAACCAAACACTATTGAATCCTATTTCATTTCTAAGCTCTAAGCTAAAATGGTTTGAACCCAAACCCATCTTAACCCCATGATCCAATCCTATGGACTTAACCCAAAGCTCCTTCAATTAAACCAACCAATTGATTTTCAAAAAAGCATTCAAACCATTCAATACATCATTTTAAACTCTTCCAAAACCTACAATCAAGTTAAGCCAATCAAATTAAATCAATTCCATCAACCCAGCTTAGCCTTTTGACCTAAAGGGTTTACATAAGACAAAATCCTATTAAATCTAAATCAATTGCAATCAAAGCCATCAATCAATCCTAAATCAATTATCAAACTCAATTCAACACAATTCAACCTAATACAACTCGAATTGACCCATTTTGTTCACTTGACCTAAAGTGACCTAAAAGACCCATTTGATCCAAACTCTAATCCAACCCAAATTGGTTTGAATCAACCAATTCAATACCTTTTATAATGATTATTGATCACCCTTGATTATCCAATTACAATCAATTGGATCAAACCAAGTCAATTTGATCACTTGATCCAAGTTGACCCATTTTAACACATGAACCAAAATAAACCAAATCTCACTCAAATTCAAGTCAATTGAAAGCAATACCTCCAGTCAATCATAAATTGATCCTTGAACACAAGTCAACCATCAATCAAGCCAAACCAAACCAACTTAGGCTCTTGACCTAAGTTGACCTAATTTTACCTAAAGGGGAAAATTTGGCCAAATCAAATTGATTGAAACCAATGATCAAATCCATCACAAATTGATTGTTGAACATGATCCAACCTTCAATTGAACTCAATTGGATCAAACCAGCCCAATTAACCCATTTAACTTAAATTGATATAAAGGGTCAAATTGATCTAAATCATTTCCAAATCCAAATTAATTGAAATCAACACCTACAATCATCTCCAAATCATCAATTGAACCTAAACCAACCCCTAACCCAAACCAATTTGGTCAATTTGACCAAATTGGTCAACTTAGTCCATTTTACCCATATGAACCCATAAGAGCCAAATTCATATCGACTTCAAACCAAAGCGAACTAATTGAACCTAAACATCTTAAATTATCATTTGAACATGACTCAACCCTTAGTTTGACCCAATTTGGCCCATGGGCCAACCTATCCCAATTGAACCCAATTTGACCAATATGGGTCCAAATTAAGCCAAACCCCTCCAAACTAACTCCAAACCCAACCAAACTTGGCATGAACCTTCCTTGGGTCACCATGGGTCAGCAAAAATCAAACCCAACCCATTTCAAATTTGAACTATCCCTAAACCCATTGGGTTAATGATGGAGGGGGGCATTCTATATTTTGGTGAGATTGAAAGAACTTGGGTATTGGAGGTGAGGAAAGAAGATATGTTGGATAACTAGCACTCCCACCAAGGATTGCCAAGATTTGGCCACCTAGCTCTCAAACCACAAGAACAACTCAAATAATTTATAATTTCCAAAAGATCCCCTTTCATTCTAGAATGGGGGGCTATTTATAGCCATTACAAACATCTTTCAAAAGAAAAGAATTCAAAACATGGAGGTAAAGGTAGGTGGCCACATTAATGTGAAGCATTAAGTTGCCTTATTATTTTATGTCATCCACCCAATTCACATGCTATTATTTTAATGTGGATTCAACCACCTCACATGTCATGCTTTAAATTTTTAAATTCAAAATTTCAAACATGGAGTTTCTAGAGGAAAATTAAAAATTACATAAATAAAAAAGATGAAATTATAAAATGGGCCTCAGTAGGCTAATGGGTTAAGACTTCTTCTTTTTGAATTTTCTTGGGCTTTAGATTGAGATCTTGTAAATGAACCTTGAGCTCTAATTTTTGGATCAACATGACGTTCTACATCAACTCCTAGGCTTAATTGAACTTTGCTCCATAGAGTTGAAATCAAAGAAGTCTTCTACTAATTATATAGTCAACCATGTGTCTTCAGGTGGTGGCTTATTCTTCCAATGAACTATAAAATGATAGTCAGAAGTTAGATTAATGGGTGCTTCCTCGGTGATAATATAGTCAACTTCAAAGAAGAGGATTTCTGCAAGTATGGAGTTTTATCTCCTCCTAAATAGTTAGACTGAACAAGTAGAGGTTCTCTAATTCGTTAGTATGATAGAATATCTTTAATGTTAATAACTAGATGAATGAGCAAATCAGAAGGAAATTCATGGTGATAAGCAATAGTTCCAATTTTCATAAGAATTTTAAATGAACCACAAGCTCGTGCATGTAATTTCTTATATTTTTGTGCATGTAATTTTTTATATTTAGTGGTTTGATAATGCTCAAGTCGAATGCCAATCAATATATAATTACCTTCTTTATTTTCTTTCATTGAACGGTTATGATTTTTCTTAGAAGTATAGTTTTCATTACTTATAGTAATTTGCTTTCTTATATCTTCATGGAGGCTTTGAAAATCTTTAGCAAATGAGATGCTACATCAGAAAATACATGAGATGGTAGGTTTGCTACATCTATTGGTCATCATGGGTTTTGAGCATAGACTATTTCAAATAGTATTTTTCTGTAGTTCTAGAAATAGTGCTATTATAGGTAAATTTTGAGGTTGGTAAATGAAAACCCTAATTTTCTAAACTTTTATCTACCAAGCATCTAAGCAAATTTCCTAAGGTACGATTGACTACTTCAGTTTGTCCATCAATTTGTAGGTGGAAGACAGAAGAAAATTTTAATTTGGTACCTAATAATTTTCATAATATTTTTCAAAGATATGAGATAAATCTAACATCTCTGTCAAAAAATAATGGTTAAAGGGAGACCATGGAGTCACACAATTTTTCTAAAAAATAATTTGGCTATATAAGAAGCACCATTTATTTTTTAACAAGGAAAAAAATGAGCCATTTTTTAGAACTTATCCACTACAACAAAAATGCTATCATGTCCTTGAGCTATCCTAGGTAATCCTAGAATAAAATCCATTAATAGGTCTTCCCAAGGAATACAAAGAACAGGTAAGGCAGTGTACTATCTAGACCTTTGTTTGATAGTTTTAGCCTGTTTATAAATTAAGCATTGAGCTACTAATTTTTGAACATCTCATTTTAATGAAGCCCAGTAAAATATATTTTCTAATAAACATATGGTCTTATATTTTCCAAAATAACTAGTTACGCCTCCAGCATGTAGCTCAATGATAAAAAATTCTCTAAGAGAAGATTGAGGAATGTATAATTTTTTTTTATATAAATATCCATTTATTATCAAGAATGTTTCTTATAAAGTTATTGGTTTATCTAGGTGTTCATAATAAATTAGGTGAAAGTTAGAGCACACAATATAATCATCTTTAGTTCCATTAACTCCTAGCATTTCAATTCTAAAGAGGAAATCATTAGGTTTACCCTGGATAAAGCATTAGTAGGTTTATTCTCAATTCCAGGCTTATACTTTAGAACAAAAGAGTAGTCTTGTAAAAAATTCAACCCATTTTGCATGCCTATGACTTAGTTTTATTTGAGTATTAATGAATTTTAAGGGATGATGATCATAATTATGTATAAATTCTCTATGTAAGAGATAGTATCGTCAATGATTTAAGGATTGAATTACAACATAAAACTCCTATCATAAGTGGAATATTGTTGTTTGGCTTCATTTAATTTTTCACTAAAGAATGATATAGGATGATTCCCTTGACTTAAACTTCCACCTATCCCAATTCCTGAAGCATCACATGTCACTTCAAAGGCTTTAAAAAAATCAGGAAGCCTAAGGATTGGTGTAGAAGTGATAAGAATTTTAATTTGATCTAATGCCCTTTGTGCATTAGGAGTCCAACAAAATTTATCTGGTTTTAGTATATCAGTTATTGGAGCAACAATGATACTGAAATTTTTGACAAATATCTGATAAAATGTGGCTAAACCATGGAAGCTTCTAACTTCAGTAAAACTTTTAGGTGATGGCCAATCTAAGATTACTTTTACTTTAGAAGGGCTAGGTTTAAGTCCAGCAGTGGATATAATTAACCCTAAAAAGATTACCCCAACTTACAAAAAGAAACACTTTTTTAAATTAATGTATAATTTCTCTTGTCTAAGTATTTCAAAGACTTTTTGTAAGTGTTGTAGATGCTCATTTTCACTTGGATTAAAAATCAAAATATCATCAAGATACACCACCAAAAATTTGCTTATATGTGGTTTAAGAATATTATTCATTAACCTAAAAAATGTGCTAGGATCATTTGAAAGTCCAAAAGGCATGACAAGCCATTCATAAAGTCAATCAGGGGACTTAAAAGCTGTCTTCCACTCATCTCCTAATCTAATCTAAATTTGATGATATCCACTTTTTATATCAACCTTTGAAAAAATGATTGCTCTTGAGATTAAATCTAACATATCATATAATCGGGGAATAGGAAACCTATAATTGATAGTAATTTTATTTATTGCCCGACTATCAACACACATTCGCCATGTTCCATCTTTCTTTAGTTAATAAAATGGGGACTGAGCTAAGACTCTCTTGAATAAAACTTTTTTTTAATAATTCCTCAACTTATCTTTTAATCAACAAGCTCGGTAGGGTTCATCCTATAATGGGAAGATTAAAGTTGAAGCGTAAGAACTCGAGATGTTGAATGTCTTTTAGAGGAGGTAGCTCATTAGGAAGCTCATTTGGTGAAATATCTTTAAAATTAGAAAGAAGGGAATAGACCATACCAGGTATGTGAGTCTCATTAGATTATGGTATGACTTCTTTTACATGTAATAAGTGAAGGAGAAATGGATCAAAAAATTCTTTTCATAAGCTACAAAACTTATTGTCTTTATCTTTGGGCTCACAGAAGAAAGAATAGATATTTTAAAGCAAGAATCAGAAATGGTAGTATTAACCATAATAGTAAGAATTTTTGTAATAATTAATTGAAGTTTGGCATTTTTTTCAATAGAGGCTTAGGTTGCAAGTTAGAAGTTATTTTGTGTGGTGCTATAGGGGGTGTTTTTCCTACTGGCTTTATTGGTAGGAGTTTAATAGTCTTATTATTATGTTTAAAAATATAAGTATTTCCCTCATAGTGAATAACATTCATATCATACTAAGGTCATTTAAGAGAATATAAGCAATGTCCATAGGAGAACATCACGCCAAATTTGATCCTCATTGCTTCCTATTTTAATTGGAACTAAACATCGATTGGTGATGGAAAGAGATCCATGATTTACCCAGCTAACATGAAATGGTTCACGGTGAGGTTCAGATCTTAGGTTGGTTCGAGTTAAGGTGTGTGTTGAAATGACATTCATAGCACTTCCTCCATCTATAACTAACCGACATCTCTTTTCATTGCACAAAACATACATGCTAAAATTGTTCTTTCTCCTCTAATCTTCTGCCTCATTTTTAATTACAGTAAGACATCTCATCACATTAACTTGAGGGTCATCAGTTAATTCTAATTCTTCATCAGATAATGGGGTGTCATCATAAACTTCTTCTAAATTATCATCTATTGGGTTTTCAACTTCTTCTAAAAATAAGATTTGAGCTTTACATTGATTTTGCATATGACCCTTTTTATGATATTTAAAATATATTACTTTCTTAGTGCTCTTATAACTCCCTTCAATTGAAGTTTTAGGCAGAAGGTTTGGGCCATTTGGATGGGTGGGTCTAATAATAGATCTATGGGATGAAATGGAAGATACTTAACTATTAGTTTTAGAGATGGAAGTAGATTTCTTTGTTGTTCAACTGATAAGGCTAATGAAATGCTTCCTGTAATGATTATGGGTCAAATAATTCAACTTTATTTCTAATGTTAGTCATAAATCTAATAACAAATTTATTGGATAATTACCAATCATTATCAGCATAATCAATTCTAGAAACTAGATCTTCAAAAGTATTGAAGTATTCAGTTACAAGATGATTTCCTTATCTCAAAGTTAATAATTGACCATGTAGCTTTGTTGACCTCACTTTTGGAGTGAGCTCTCGACTTCTCCATCTTAGACATAGGACTCCTCTAGACATTAAGAGTTATTTAGTCTTAAGACACTTCTAGTGATTAGGTGAACACTTAACCTAACCCTAGAGGCTTAGAAGAGTTAGCCATAGGAATAGGTTATTCCTTTGGGGTATTAGGAGGACTTGCCTACCCTATAGTTTGAACCTAATGCTTGCCTCCCTCTTTCAAACCAATCCAAATCAAATCTCAAATCAATTCCAACTCAATTGATTTTCTCAAATCTCAAATCAATTCCAACTCAATTGATTTTCTCAAATTATAAATCAATTCTAACTCAATTGATTTTCTCAAATCATAAATCAATTTCAAAATCCAAATCATGAATCAGTTCCAAATCAAATGATTGAAAACCATGATTGAATTAAAATCTCAAAATCTTCCTAAGCTCTTTGATTTCATCTTATGGACTTAGCTCAAACCAAATCCAAATCACTCCAAACTCAAATAATTTTTCTCATAATCTATTTACATCTTCATTTATATTCACAAATATAGATGAAGTATAAATTCAAATAACCAAAACTAAACCCAAAATTAATCCAAAAATTCAATTTATACTCTTTCAAGCCAAATCCTTAAACTTACCTCATTCTAAATCAATCCAAACCCTTGGTTTTCCTTCAAATAATCAATCCTTTAATCACATGCCCAAATATAAATATAAAAACTACAATCAAAATCAAACTAAGTCAAACCCATGTTCATCCCTTTTGACTTTAAATTGTCAAATGAATCAAACCATTTGACTCCAAATCACTTGTAATTGGATTTATATTTTCATCATAAGTCAATATGTGAGTTCAACCAAACTTGAATCAATTCTTGATCAAGCCCTTAACCAATTTGGATCACAAAGTGACCTAAAAGACCTTTTTGAGCAAAATTCTAATCCAACCCAAATATGATTGAACTAAGCCTATCTAAGTCTCACATTGTGAGCAATAATCATCCTAGGATGATCGATCACTCAAATTGGGTCAAACCAAGTCAAACCTAACCTTTGACTAAGTCAACACTTAACCCAAATGAAGCCTAAACAAGCCAAAATTCACTATAATCAAAATTGATTGAAACCATTGATCTAAACCAATCCATAATCAATGATTGAACATGATCAAGCCATCAATTGAGCTAAACCAAGCCTAATTGGCCACTTGACCTAAGTTGATCCAAATTGATCTAAAAAGCCAAAATAGGTCAAATCTTGATCTAAGCCCAATTGGTTGCAACCAATGGGTCAAATTCATTGCAAATCACTTCTTGAACTTGACCCATTTCAATTGACCAACTTTGACCAAGGAACTTGACCTAAAAGGTCAAATCAACTTGAAATCAAACCAAATCAAAATTGATTGAAAGCAGCAGCAATACATTTCAAATGATCAACCAAGCCTAAACCAACCCATGACTAACCCAAATGGGTCAAATGGGTCAAATTGACCTTGACCCAAATGAACCAAATGAACTCAAAATCAAATTATTGAACCAATGATACCCATAAACTCCAAATGATCATTTGAACTTGACTAACCCATGGTTTGACCCAATTGGTCAACCTAACCCAATTTGATCCAACTTGACCTAAATGGATCAAATTGAACCAACTAAATCAAATGAACTCCAAATCACCTAAAATTTGGCCCAACCTATTTTTGAATCATTTCAAATCTGCCCAAAATAAACTCATGACCAAATGACCACTTGCCCTTAGGTCAAAGGGTATCTTATGACCAAATTCACTTAGACTTTGGCCATTCCTCTCTCAAGGCCACTTGGCATCCTTCCATTGGTCCACATGAGCACCAAGGGAGGTGGTGAACATGAATCAATGAGCTTGGGCTGGCCATGACCCAAGGCAAGGCCAAACTAACCTATCCAATGGAAATTGAACACTTGGAACTCCAAATGCACTCACCTAGCACATGGGCATCCACTCTCCTTCCCTCGACTACCTAAAATGACCCATGTGGGGTGTTTTGCAGCTCAAAACATGCACCCAATCCTTACCATTAATCAAAAATAGCAAAATAGCCCATCACCATCCGATCCAAAAAGGGGGAGATATACCCCCTCTCATTCCCACTCAAATGATAAGCATTCATTTCCACATAGCCAAAGAGATACAATTGAAGCCTCCCCAAGCATTTCCAAGCCATTCCCAAGCTCCCTTGATTTTCATTCTCGGTTTCACTCAAAACCAAAATAGGGGAGATTAATCCCGAGCTCAACTCATCCAATTCTCCATCAAAACCAAATTAACCTTACACACACCATCAGTGGACTTCACCAAGCTCAACCAAGTGATTTCCTAGAGTCTCCAAGCCACAGGAAGCATCACTTCTATCAAAGCCAATCTCCATTGAAGGGGAGCTTGGTCAACTAAGCCATCTACCTCAAATCAAGACCTAATTCCTTAAACAAAGTTTTGTCTCTACTAGACGAAGCTACCTCCTCCGTTGAAAGCATCGGTGATAGCCTTCAGTGATTTAATTGCCTGAAATCGTTGCCTTAGGAAAATTTGCTTGGTCCTTTTTGAAGAAAAGTTTTACCCCATTGAATCTTGACTGTTGGATGTGCATCCCCCCTCCTTCCGAAGGTGTGAGATGATTTTGATCCCAATTCGAGCTTGGGTAAGCTCAAAATTGAACAAGGGTCACTCATGAAGGAGAAGGATCACACATCGTCCACTCCACGTGATTGGAATGGACGGTTTTGATTAGATCACACTAGATCCCCTTTGATTTGGTTAGGTTAAGGTGTGAATTAAGTGTGTTAATTACCCCTTTCCTATACCACTTTAACATATTTAATCAAATAATTATGAGCCAATGATATGACATAAAACCATACAAGAAATTTAAATCAACAATGCTTTCTAGGAAAGAAAGGTACCTAATGCAATTGGCTCACAATTAATGATTAATTAAGTTAGAGGGTTTAATTTCAATAATTTTATAATTGGATTTTGATTTCCTTAAGCTACTTAGGTTATTGAACACCTAAGCACATACCCAAGATGAATTGATTAAGTTCTGGAATGTTTTGAAAATTTTATCAAAGTAATTAAGCAAGTGATTAGGGGATTAGCCCTTAATTAAGTTTAAATTAAGGAAAAAAAGGGGTTTAGGGAATGGCTTAGGTAAAATTTCCCAAATTCATTCCATAAACCTCTTCTCTACTTAAATAAGGCTTAATTAACTTAATAAGGGATTAAACCCTATTCATATGCTTAATTACTCTTAATTATGTAAAGAGAGTAATTAAGAATTCATTAAATGATCTCCCTAATTAACCCATCAATAAATCCCAAGAAAAATAGGGGAGGCAGAAGTCATCACCCTAAATGCACATGGGATGTTTGGAATTAATCAATGGGGTAATTAGGATGTAGTTAGGGTTGTTAATTTTTTAATAAAACCCTAATTAAGGAAAATACACTATTTAAAATCAATTAAAATTAATTTTAGAATATTCCTCTTTGAATTATATTTCCAATGGTTTTTATTTTGTATTTATCTAATTTTCCTATGTCGATTTGAATATTTGAAATTTTCAAGCTTATTAGGTAATTAATCCCCTAATTATGTGACTAATCCCATGAATGCCATGTGGACCACTGATGCGGCATGCGCTTTCCATGTGGAATTATGAGAGAGGTCACTTAAGTTGTCACATCATAGCGCCGCATCAGCGATGGTGCTACGCGCTTTCTCCCCATCCATCCGATCAAGGATAGGATGGTTGAGATCGAGCTTGTGGTATTAATAGGATTAAATCAAGGATCCCATGATTCATCACGATCTTCCTTGTGGGAGAGGACATTCATCCATCCTTTAGGGCAATATCTGAGCTCGATTGAGCCCAAACTCAACCCACACCATCATCATGCATGGGGGGACACATCCAATGGCTAACTTTTCTTGAGATAAAAATCCACTTCACAAAAGACCACACACTCTCTAGTTTAATCATGGGTTGAAGGCATACCTCACCGGAGGCTATCACCAATGCTCGAGTTTGATGAGGTAGCTTCGTCTAGTGGAGACAAAGCCCTGTTGATGATTTGAGGTGGTTTGGTTGAGTGGATCTTCTTATGGACCAAGCTCTCCTTCAAATGGATTCGGTCTTGATCAAAGTCCCACCTCCCTTGCCTTTGGAGCTTGGAAGAAGCT
Source organism: Cymbidium sinense (assembly GCA_021442155.1). NCBI lineage: Eukaryota > Viridiplantae > Streptophyta > Magnoliopsida > Asparagales > Orchidaceae > Cymbidium > Cymbidium sinense. The sequence goes on along the minus strand of CM038224.1, from coordinate 75,004,106 downwards.
TGGGATAAGTTCAACTAGGCCCTCTGAGGGTGATCAATGAAGGAATTAAATTGGTTTTCTGTATTGGCTACATTAGATTTCCTTGCTACCTCCCCTATTTTTGGCTTGGAGAAACCAAGAATGGAGAAGTTGAATTGGCTTTAGGAAGCTTGGAAGAGCTCTGAGATGCTAGCTTCGACTTCTATTACTTCACGCGAGACTTGAGTTGAAATGAAATTATGGGGAGTATATCTCCCCCTTGAAGGATCAGATGGCCTCAAGCTCCTTTGCCATTTTGATCCCATTGACCCTATTCAATGGGTTTGTTAGGCTATTTAGGGTGGCATTGCATTTAGTTTGGCTAGAGAGAGGTAGTGGAGGAGTGTCATCTGCTTGAAATGAGTGGAGGAAGGATTCCCATGTGCTTATTTCCATGGGGGTGGTCGGTTTTGACCATGGGTTGGGTTTGGCTGACCCAAACCCAATGGGTCATGTGCACCATGTCTATTAATGATCATTTGGTCCACTAAGAGGATGCCAAGTGTCCATGAAAAGGAATTGACCAAATTCCAAGTGGTTTTGATTTTAGATTACCCTATGGCCTAGGGGTAAAATGGTTAATTAACCTTAATTTCAGTTTGAATATATTTGGTATGATTGAAAAATGGGCTAGGCCAAGTTTCATTGAATTTGAAGTTAGTTTGATGTGATTTGGCTCGTGTTGACCTATTTAGGTCAAAATAGGTCAACTTGGGTCAAGTTGACCAATTGGTCAAATTGGGATAAACCAAGGGTTGGGTCAAGTTCATATGACCATTTGAAATGTTTTAGCATCATTTATTTGGTTTAATTTGACTTATATTTGAATTTGGTTCATTTTATTTCATTTAGTTCAAATGGGTAAAATTGACCAATTTGACCTATTTGGGTTGGTTTATGTTTGGTTGATCATTTGAAATATATTGGTATCTTTGTTTCCAATCAATTTGATTTATATTGGGATTTAACTCAATTTGACCCTTTAGGTTAAGTTGGGTTCAAGGTCAATTCGTCTAGGTTAGGTCTAGTTGGCCAATTGGGGCTTTGGTCAAGTTCAACAAGTGATTTGGAATGAACTTGAACCATTGATTTCAATCAATTTGGCTTAGATCAAGTTTTGACATATTTTGACTATTTAGGTCAAGTGACCAATTAGGCTAGGTTAGGCTCAAATGATGACTTGGTCAAGTTCAAACATTAGTCATAAATGAGTTTTGATCAATAGTTTCAATCAATTTGGCCTTTGGTGGATTTTGGCTTGTTTAGATTTCATTTTGGCTAAGTGTTGACTTGGTCAACCCTTAGGCTTGACTAAGTTTGACCCAATTTGAGTGATTGATCATCTTATGATGAGTTTTGCTCACAATGTGAGGCTTAGGTGAGCTTAGTTCAATCCAATTTAGTTAGGATTAGAATTTGGCTCATAAGGGTACTTTAGGTCACTTTGGGTCAAGTGAGCATGAGTAGGTCAAATGGCTTGGTCAAAGCTTGATTTGAGTTTGATTGAACTCATATATGGGCTTATGATTGAAATATAAATCCATTTTGTAAGTGCTTTGGAGTAAAATGAGTTTTGATTCATTTGACAATTTCAAGTTCAAAAGGGAGAACATGAGTTTGACTTGGGTTTGATTTTTTGAATTTTGTTTTGGTTTGATGGTTGGGGTTTATATTTATATTTGGATTCATGATTGTAGGATTGATTAAATCATGAAGAAAAATCAAGGGTTTGGCTTTATTTGAAATTGATTTGGTTAAGATCAAGATTTTGACTTGAAAGGCTTAGGTTGAATTTTGGTTGCATTTGGATTTGAGTTTTGAATTGATTTTTGGATTGATGATTAAAGTTTGTATTTATATTTGGATTCATGATTGAAGGATTGATTGAATCATGAAGAAAACTCAGGAGTTTGGGTTGCTTTGAATTTGATTTGGCTAAGTTCAAGATTTTGACTTAAAAAGCTTAGGTTGGATTTTTGAATTTAATTTGATTGATTTGAATTTATATTTCATTTGTATATGTGAATATAAATGAGAATATAAATGGGTTATGAGAAAATTTCTTGAATTTGAATTAATTTAGATTTGATTTAGGCTAAGTCCATGAGAGAGAAATAAAAAGACTTAATAAATATTTTTGATTTGGATTTAAATTTTGGATTTAGTTTGATTGATTTGAATTTACAATTCATTTATATATGTAAATATAAGTGAGAATATAAATGGGTTATGAGAAAATTCCTCCAATTTGAATTGATTTAGATTTGATTTAGGCTAAGTCCCTGAGAGGGAATCAAAGGACTTAGGAAATATTTTTGAGTTTGGAATCCAATCAAGGGCCTCAATCATAAGTTTCAATCATTTGGAATTGATTTGAGTTTGATGAAAAATCAATCAAGTTGAAATTGATTAAAGTTTGACTTGAAGGGAGGAAGTGAGTAATTTGGGTTAAGCTATAGGGCAGGCAAATTTTCTAACACCCCTAAAGCATGACCTATTCTTTGGCTAACTCTTCTAAGTCTTTAGGGCTAGGTTGAGTGTCCACCTAATCACTAGATGTGTCTCATGATTAAGAAACTCTTAAAGTATAAGAGAAGTCCTATTTCTAAGATGGTGGGGTTGAGGGCTCATTCTAAAAAAAGGTCAATAAAACATCTTCATTCAACATACCCAAACTTGTTGAATGATGGTTTCATTTTCCAAATAAAATCAAACCATTTGAAACTCCACTCAACACATTCCACATGTGTTAAGTTGGAATTTTCTTCTTTTCAAAAAGCAATAATCACACACAAAAATTTCATCTTTGAAAAATCAAAATTGACTTCCATTTTACATACACAAATTTGTTAAATGGAAATCTACTTTGCAAAATCATGTGAATCAAAATACAATGGAATTCCATTTGACATACCCAAATTTGTCAAATGAGAGTTTCATTTTTCAAAAGAAAATTTAAAATAAATTGGATTCTATTTAACACACCATGTTTATTAAATAGAAAATCCCTCCTTTCAAAAATAACACAAAATCAAAACAAAAATCAAACACATTTGGACTTTATTTAGCATACACAAATTTGCTATGATCCAATTTTCAAAACTAAAACAAAAATCAAACACATTTGGACTTTATTTAACATACACAAATTTACTAAGTAAAGATTCCATTTTCAAAACTAAAATAAAAATCAAACACATTTGAACTTTATTTAGCACACACAAATTTGCTAAGATCCTATTTTCAAAATTGAAACACAAAAATCAAACACATTTGGGCTTCATTTAGCATACACAAATTTGCTAAGTGCAGATCCTTTCCAAAATCAAAATAAAAAATAGATTTGGGCTTTATTTAGCATACACAAATTTGCTAAGTAAATATTCCATTTCTAAATTGATACATGATGCACATCATGGGCAAAGAAGCAAAAGAAAATTATTTTCAATTATTTTACCCAAATTTGCTAAATGAGTAATTTCAAAATCTAATCTATAACAAAATCTATTGACCCTCTATTTAACATACTCAAATTTGTTAAATAAAGGGTCCCCAAACATAAAAATCAAATTCAAATATGAACCAATGGAAGCATCAAAAGTTTGTCTCCAATATATTTGAACCCATTCAACATATACAAATTTGTTGAATGTGGATTCTAAAACTCAAATTTATTCAGAAATCTCTCCTTCAATTCTTTCAAAATCTCTCCTAAATTCAATTAACCCCACTTAACATATTCAAATTGTTGAGTGTGGGTTCAAACTCTAAATTAAATCTAAAAAGTCAGCAGAATACTAAGGTAGAAGATCTGATTTGAGTTTGCTTTCAAAAATTGTAGAATTTGAGCTCAATTTTAATTAGCCTTTCTCAGTTCAAGTACAGTGCAGATGGACTCCCAAAAGTATGTGTTCACTTTCCCCTTTAGGATGGATTTGTCCTTGGATCGGGCCAACCTCCTCAAATTGATTTTGCTCATCTGATACACTTTGGCCGAGGATTCGAGGGGGCCAGGATCACTTGTGAGGGGGCAACCCTCTCCACTATTAGTAGGAATGTACATTGGGAAGAAGCTAGTCATCCATATTGAGATGCCCTCAGATTCTGAATTTCCCTCACTGAAGAGGAAGGCGGTAGAAGTTCCCACAATAGCTGTAGTTCCAGTGCTCGTACAGTCAGTTGTTCCCATCACTTCCCCAGTGCAAGCTAGTACCCACTCATTAGCTTTTTCCAAGGGGAAGGCTACCCTGGATTCAGAGATAGTCTCTCTTACCTATGAGATAGGGCCTAGCTCCCATATTGCCCCACTGAGTCGGACCTAACACCATAATAAGAGCCACAAGATCAAGCAGCATCATGTGCACATTGCGAAGGAAATGGAAACATTATCTCACATTACAGTAAAGGAGTCACACAGGGTATTCTCTCCTTTGCTCACTCAAAACTAGTTCTAGTTCCATCCCCTTTTTGATTCTAATGGAGAGGAGGATGTCAAAAGGATCACAGTATCACCTCCACCTACAGTTCATTATGAGGCACCTGCTAGAGATAGGAAGAGGTCATATGCTGGCCTTAGGATAGTTCTGCACCAAGTTGGCAGGGCTTATGGACGGTCAGAGTCCAAAGCCCAGTTTGATCTACCATTAGTTATTCCTCACAGTGTAGGTGAGCAGATCCGTCAGAGAGGCCCGAACATCAGTTCATATTATTAGCAGAGAGAGGTGAAGATATGTCAGGCAGTCAAAAGCCTCTGCCCTCATAGATTTCTCCGATCAGCACGCTAGCCATGCTGGTCACACTAATAGTATTGTATTAACTAGTACCACCCATCATGAGAGGAGAGCCCCTATATAGAGAGAGTCAATGTTGTCTCCATCACACCGCTCCACTCAACATCTGTCATCGCCAGTACAGGTTCCATCTTCTACAATTCCATCCAAAGCCATGAAAGCAGCATCAGGGGAGAAGAAAGCCCCATTGGTGATTTGGCTATGACCAAGGGATCCCATTTCATCTACACTACCGATTAAGGTGAGGGCGAGCTCTCCTGCCCAACCTCCTACTTCAGTTGTGGTGAATAGGGAGTGGCGACCTCGTAGCATCGTAGTCATGCCATCACCATCACCACCTCAAAAGATCATGGATATAGCAGCAGCAGAGGGAGAAGGAGATATTTCTATTATCCCCATGGCACTAGATTCCCCAGGAGTAGCACTCCACCCATAGTAGTTGACAGCCATGAGCATGTGTCCTCCAGTGAGTGTAACCCTCATAGGGTTAGTACTCCAGCAGCAGGGGAGGCTAAGTGTATCTTTATTCATGAACATGATCCCACCACCGGTCAGCCGTGAGCATTTGTGCTTGCACAGTTGGACCACTCCTTGGATGATATCTTAGCACAGTACCTTACTGAAAAGAAAGAAATCCTAGGGTATGATTAGTATGACCTTGAAGAGGAGAATGTTAGTTTCGACCCCAATGAAGATGATTTGTTGGAAGACTCTGCAGAGGTGCATATGGTTAATACTAGAGGTTCCTTCTTTCAGGATCAACATAATTTCGAAGGTGCTGCGGCCGAGCGATACAACCTATTCGACCCAACACCTCCTTCAACAACTCAAGCAAAAAGATGAGCAGATTGATAGGATGGGAAAGAGATTTGAAGATTTATTAGTGGTAGTTCTAGAACTTTAGAATCAAGCTCTAGCAGTACATGCTACCATTGTGGAGACTAATCAGCCTGAGTTATTACATATCCTGGATCAACCCAAGAGTTCACCTCCAGTAGAGCAGGGTAGCACTAGCTTATATAGGAAGATAGTGGACAGTACCTTCAAACAAGAAAAAGATATCAAACTCATGGTTGAACAATAAGTGAAAGAAGCACTGGTGCAAGCCCGAGGTGGTTCATCAGTTCCAAAGGGTAGACCCTACCCAGAGGAATTTGATGCTATCCAATATCCTAATGGTTTTGTGCCTCCTTCATTCAAAAGCTTTGATGGCGGCGAACACTCCAACATATAGCCCACTTCAGGGCTAGCTGTTGCAATGTTGGTGGTAGCAATGCACTATTGTTCTGTCTCTTTGTCAGCAGTTTAGCAGGCATAGCTTTTGGTTGGTATGCTGAACTCCCCAATGATTCAGTGAAGTCTTTTGCTGGAGCTCAACAAAGGGTAACTGTGGGCGATCTTATTGTAGCACAACAACGCCCCAGTGAGTCCCTCATTGATTATATTTTTAGATGGCGCAATTTGAGTATGAAATATGAACCATAGTTGTCTAAAAAGCATGCTATTGAAATTCTACTAAAGAATATTCATGGCCCTATCACCTTCATGCTTAAAGGTTTCACCAACAAGACATTTTAAAAGCTAATCAATAAGGTGGCTAGTCTATAAGAAGAGGCCAAACAGTTTCCTTTTTATGATTAATCATCAAAGCTGAAGTCGAAGAAAACCTATGAAAAGAGTCTAGGGATAGTAGTAGCATTAGATAAGGGGAAGCAACCAGCCAGAGATCAGTATGAGAGACCTCGAGCTCCACAGCCATCACATCCTCCTTCTTTACCACTATCTAGGCCATTTTATCGGTCGTTGCAGCAACCACCATGGCCTTCGCCACCTCCTGCTCAGCCATACTTTCAGCGGTGGTATATCCCGCCCCTAGGTAACTATCATCCACCAACTCATTTAGATAAATTAAATAAACCTTATTCATCTAAGAGGGAGGTAGCCATGAAAATCTTTAAGAACCTCTTAAAGAAACTTGATTTTCAACTACCCGAGCCTAGGAAGCTGGAGGATGAGGGCAGAAGTAATGATCCTAACTTTTGTCCCTACCACTGGATGCTAGGCCATGTTTTGGAGGATTGCTTCACATTTAAGGACTGGCTTGAGCATAGCTACAAGTCAGGTGCTATAGTTATCCCTAAGGAATATCTAGTAGAACAGTCATCCAATTCTATTAGGGTAATCCTTGGGGATACATATGATCCTCTCAAAATAAAAGAAGGTTAGGATATCTCTTCCCAAACCTCTAAAAGGATTGTTTCTAAATTCAAGAAACTTTCCTTACAGGTGTCTGAGGTAGCTCAAACCTCCAACATTAAGGAAGGTTTGTAAGTTACCACAGACAACTTGGGGAAAGTAGGAGGTCAATAGTAGCAGCAACAACCCATACTTGCCTGGGATAGCCAAGTAGCGCAACCACCAAGTCCAGCCTCCATTCAACCATTACAGCTACTACTTCAGCCGACATTTCTACTTTGACTAGTTCTTCTTCTAGTAGATGTCTTGTATAAGCGGATGAGGGCATCAAATCCCTCACCCCACTTACTTTACTAGATTTCTACTCTGTTCCTCCTTTTAAATCTAAGAAATCAAGAAATAAAGCTAGTTTGAATTACATCTATGCCACTTTTGATGGGTTATCTAATTCTACTTTTTAAAAAACTCTTTAAGTCTTAATAATTATAATAATTCTGATCATCCTCTTTTTGATTCAGAAATAGACTTTCCTTTTCTCAATACTATGGGTTCACCGCTTGAGATAAACTTAGAATCATCTGATTTTGAGGGTCCTATAGGAGAAGCTATAGGCATGGCTGATGAGCAGGTAGAATCTTCCACTAAACTGCTATAAGAGATCACTGAAGTTAACCTTGGCAGTGGCAAGGTTCTACCTTCAAAGGCAGCACCTCAAGATAAGGGAAAATAAGTCATTGGTACTAATGAGCAAGAAGCCCCTCCACAGGATGCTCCACCCATATCCTCGCTCACCTAAGAAAGTTTCCAGCTAAGTTAAGTATATACGTTGCCCTTACCTTAACTAAAGTGATGAGGGAATCATTAATCAAGTCTCTTCTTCATACAGAGATATGCTTAGCTCATGAATGTTGTTGGAGAGGAGGCACATTATTCAAGAGAAGCTCAGGGAGTCACATTCACCAATAAAGACCTTCTTCTAGGGGATATGGAGCACAACCGTCCCTCTACATCACAGTGGATATTGACAGATTCAGACTCTCTAGGGTTTTGGTTTGATCCAGTGCATCAGTGAATATTATGAGCCTAAAAACCATTGCTTATTTGAAGATTGACATCTCTAAACTTTGAGGAGATCGAATGATGTTGAGAGGATTCAATGAACAGGGTGAGAGGGCTTTATGCTCTATAGTGTTACCTTGGAAAATAGGTGACTAGAAGACTGAAGCCAAGTTCTATATAATTGATTCGAATACATCATTCACCACTTTGCTCGGTAGGCCTTGGATACACCAAAATAAGATGGTTCCATCCTCTCTTCATCAGTGCATCAAGTTTCAAAGAGATGGAATCAAATACTGTGTCAAAGTAGATGAAAAGCCATTTTCAGTTAGAAAGGTTGAGATATATAAAGACGTGACCTGCTATCTTCCTCAAAATCAAAATATCTATTCTTGTAAAGTTGGATAAAATTCAAATACAAAAGAAAAAGAAAAAGAATAAAAAAAAGAAAAAGAAAAGGAAAATAAAAAAGAAAGTACAAGTGCATAAGAAAGAGACACCGAGGAAGAGGTAGAGCTGCATGTCACATTCCACCCACAGTTTGTTCCACCATACGGACATATGGGTAGGATGACTCCACCTCTACCAGGTAGAGGCAGAGTTAAATATAAAGGAAGTTTCAAAGGTGGAAGCCCCCCTGGTTGGTGGCCAGCCAATAGAGGTCATGTTCCAGTTCACAGGAGTACTCTTGCTATTCACATAGACCTAGAATCTAGCTTGGAACACGAGTCTCACAACAACCAACCCCTCTCAGCGGGTCTCATTGGAGGTGAAACTCGAGCCAGATTGTGATGAAGATCGAGCCTCTAAGCAAAGCATGAATGTATTCAAATTAGGATTATGTAAAACCATTAGGTAGTAGTTGAGAACTTTAGCTCTAAGCCACTTTCTTCTTAGAAAGTTAAAGGTTTAGTATCTAAGGAAGCCCCCAGACCTTCCATGGATGTCAAGCCAAAAAGAATCATATTGGGATCATCATCCTCAAGACTAGGAGTAGATGTAGAACTTGAGAATAATTCATATAAAGATTTAATAGGATTATGTTTTGATTGATACTCTCCTTGTGTTCATAATATTGCAAAGAAAGGTTTGATTCCTTACACATGGTTCTGGAATAGGTCAGAGTATTTTGAGAAGCTATAAAATAACAAAGGCTGGGATGCACAATCAAGACCAGGACTAGAATTCGGTACAGTGGGTTCAGTCAATGATGATGGTTACTACTTAGTTATCACCAATCATCTAGAGTTTGATATGATCTTCTCGAGCCACACTAACTCTTATAAGGAAGTGTGTTTAGAAATTTCAAATAATCTTGATGATCTTCAAATCAAAGATGTACCTCCAAAAATTGAAAAAGAAATCCATTCAACTATCGACAAGATCAAAGAAATCAACCTCGGGACATAAGAAGATCCACTCCCCATGTACATCAGTTCTCTATTGAATGAAGAAGAAACTAATGACTTAGTTAGGCTACTGACTGAGTTTAAGGGCTACTTCACATGAAGCTATGAAGAGATGCCCGGATTATCTCCTGATATAGCAGTCCATAAACTAGCAATAGACCCTAATGTTAGCCCTATCAAGCAAGCTCCTAGACGCATGCGATTAGAAATCAAACAATAGGTCATTTCTAAAGTCAAGAAATAGATCAATATTGGCTTTATCAAGAAAGAAAAAAATACCGGGTTAGCGGTGACATCCCGTTAAGAAAAGAATGGCCATTTATGCATGCAGGACATAAATAAGGCATGTCCTAATGATGAATTTTCACTTCCTACAGATTAATGACCTCATCTCATGTAGTATTCTCCTTTTGGATGGGTCATCTTGCTACAACCAAATCAAGATGGCCCAAGGATGAAAGAAACACTACTTTTCAAACCCTGATTAGAATCTATTATTATAAGGTCATTCCTTTCAGCCTTAAAAATGTTGGTGCTACATACCAGCGGGCCATGACTTAGATCTTCAATGAACTCATTCATCATCAAGTTGAATGTTATGTTGATGATCTAGTAGTCAAAAAAAGAAAAGGAAGATCATCTCTTTTAAGTAGTTTTGAACGGTTATGACAATTCTATCTCAAAATGTACCCCCTAAATTATGCATTCGCAGTAGCTTTAGGGAAGTTCCTTGGGGTTGTTGTTTGATACTGTGGAATAGAGATAGATCCAGAAAAGATCAATGCTTTCTTAGAAATGTCACCCCCTAAAAGTCTAACCCAACTTAAATCGTTCCAAGGGTTGTTGGAGTATCTAAGGCCCTTTATCTCCAATCTATCGAGGAGATGCAAACCTTTTTTAGCACTTGTCAAAAAGATGCTAAGTTCAAGTTGGATGACAAGGGCTAGCATGCTTTTGAAGACATCAAACAATATTTTGTGAAGCCGCCAGTTCTAGCAGCCCCTATCCTGGGCAAGCCACTTATCCTCTACACTGCTACATTGGACAACTCCCTTGGCGCTTTGTTGGCCCAAACCAATGATGAAGGGAAGGAGAACACTCTTTACTATCTCATCCATCATCTGATCCCTACTGAAGTAAACCACCCACCTATCAAGAAACATTTCTTAGCTTTAATCTTTGCATCCCAAATGCTATGACATTACATGCTTTCTTATAAGGTGAACTTGATTTCAAGAACCAATCCACTGTAGTATCTCATGACACGGCCAACGTTATCCAGATGGTTGGCATGTTGGTACATGATTCTCTCACAGTTTGATATTACATTCGTACCCCTCCGTGCAGTGAAAGGATAGGCACTAGCAGATTTCTTAGCAGGACACCCACTTCCTATTGATTCCTCACTTAGTGATGATCTCCCTGACGAACAAATCTTGAACTTAGAGGAGCTTAACAATCACCATTGGGAGATGTATTTTAATGGTGTGGCTTTGTTTCAAAAGGAGAAGAACCATGATCTACTCTTCAAGGAAAGGCATGGGTATGAATCATCCTTTTAACTCAAGACCGCGATGTGTTGAGATTCTCATACTATCTCTCCAATCCATGCACCAATAATGAAGCTAAGTATGAGGCTTTGATTGCTAGTCTAGAGTTAGCTATTATAGTGCATGTCAAAAGCATCAACATCTATAGGGATTCTTAGCTGATCATCAACTAGATTGTTGGGTCCTATAAGGTTCTAAAACCTAAGCTTTGCCACAACTATGACTACAACATGAAGCTGTTGGCCCAAATCTTTGAGGTCACCATCTACAAGGTTCCTCGAGGAGAGAACATAGTAGCATATGCTTGGGCCAAACTTGCCAAAGAGTTAGCATGTCCGAAAGATGATTCCATTCCAATAAGGGTTCAAAATAGACAAATTATATCCTTTATTGATGTTGAACTCGTCGAGAGCTATTCTCTTGATGGGGAGGCTGTCGTTGCCAAAAAGGATGAGGAGCTAGTTTGGAGGCTACCATTAATAGATTACTTGAACATAGGCAAACTACCTCAAGAAAAGTCACAAGCCCATCAGATGAAGTAGAGAGCTCTCTCCTATGCTCTCGTGGATGGCACCTTGAATCGACGGTCCTTTGATCAAGTGTGGTTATGCTATTTAGGCAAATATGAAGCCTCTAAGGCCATGACTAAGGTACATTCAGGTCTATGCGGAGCACATCAATCCGGTCTGAAGATGAAAGTAAAGATTAAGAGACTAGGATACTACTGGCCTTCGATGATTACAGACTGCATGGATATAGCAAGGAGATGTCATCAGTGTCAAGTACACAATGTGGTCCTACATCAACCACCCAACATTCTACATCTTACATTGGCCTCATGGCCATTTGAGTGTTGGGGTACTAACATAGTGGGTCTGATTGATCCCCCATCTTCCAAGGGTCACCATACATTCTAACTGCCACCGATTACTTTTCCAAGTGAGCGGAGGCAACCCCACTTAGAGAGTTCACAGCTCAGCATGTGCTCCAATTTTTTAGAAACCATATCGTATATAGGTTCGAGGTGCCTCAATAAATTATATCTGATAATGGTATTGCATTAAAAAGCAATAAGATCAACAGCTTTGCTAGGATACACGGTATAGATTGGAGATCCTTCACTATTTTCTATCCCAGGGCAAATGTCCTAGTAGAAGCATTCAACAAAACTCTCATCCAGATATGAAAGAAGACACTTGACGATAATAAATGACTAGTGGCATAAGTAGCTAGTTGAAGCCTTGTGGGCATACTGCACCACATACAAAACTTCAACCCATTCTACCCCGTTCTCCTTAGTGTATGGGTCCGAAGCCATTCTACCATTATAATTCAACTCCCATCACTAAAGATAGCAATGGATAGTCAAATCACTACAGTGTAGAATGCCAAGTTATGATTAGAAGAGCTCGAAGGTTTGGAGAAGAGATGCCAATGGGCATGCCAGAACCTAGAGTTATACAAAGCTAAAATGATTCAAGCTCACAACAAACTGGTCTGCCCTAGAGCTTTTCAAGTAGCAGAGCTAGTTTTAGTTCTAAGGAGACCAATTGTTGCCCATCGAAAGATGGGAGGCAAGTTTGAACCCACTTAGGAAGGCCCTTTTATAATAGAAAAGGCCTACCAAGTAGGATCTTATCAACTTATTAATTGTAAAGGGGAATACCCGATGCTTCCAATTAATGCCTCATATTTGAAGAAATATTACCCATAAAATCATGTTTGAAAATAATTATCTTTAAAAAATTTTGTTCCAATTCATCAAAATTTTCTCTTCTTTCGAAGCATTGTTTGTTTGTTTGTGAATCTGTCACGACATATTTTGGGTAGGTATAAGAAAACCCAAGAGGCATCCTATCCTTCTTTCACAACACAAACACAAATTAAACACGATTCCTCAGTGCTATTAGAATAGGTGTAAGAGAACCCGAGAGGTATCCTATTTTGACTAGCACAACTACATTAAGTGTAAAAGAACCCAAGCGGCATCCTTTCCTGGTGGGATCACAACTGCCATTCATGGCACCATTTCATCAACTCTTAAATGTGTTTAGGGTAGGTGTAAGAGAACCCAAAATCCTATTCTTTTTAACACAAGCATAAAAACAAACACATATCTTTTATCTCAGGCTATTTTGATGTGGGAGAAAGCCCCCTGTGAAACTCACTCATTAGTTGCTCTAGGTGGTGACATGCTACCTTGCTAGTCTATCACCCTAGTGGTCACTTCTCAGATGTAAGTCCCCACGCTTTCTTCCTGACATGACTATTACAAATCGATGAGCGGCTTGTTAGTTTGGTAGACCTCATTACACAACCAGTAAGCTCCCTCATGTAAGCCTACACGCTTTCTTCTTGAACTTCCCATCATGCACTGACTAGGTCAAGTATATTTGAGATTTAGGATAAGTCTCCCACAGGCTCCTCTCCTCTTGACTACTATTGAATTGATATAAGTCCCTCTGTGGCATTCACTCAGTAGTCGCCCTAGGTCGGATAGCACGAAGATAGACTATCCAGGCAATCAATTCCGTTGTAGGAAGATGTGTGTCCTCGATGCTTTCTTCCTATGTTCATTATCGCACGGTACCGATTGGTTGATGTTTGCTATGCTGACAGTGACTCACTAGGTGAATACACCACTCTTGATAGATGTGAGTCCCCGCGCTTTCTCCTCGAGTTGGCCACCGAATACTTATAGACATTATCTTCTTCAGAGTTTTGGATAATGCCCCCAGCGGCACCTCCCATGTGGGCACTCTATTTGGATCACGTCCTTTGCGACCCCATTTAGACACTACCCGGGCTACTCTTGGATTGGACTGTCCCCCTTTCCTTGTAGCCGCTCTTGTGGTTGGAGAATTTGTTCAACGGATGCACAGATTCTCCCTTGGTTAAATAAATTTGAGATAGGTCTAGGCTGATATAAGCCCTTTCTCAGTATGATCCTTCTCAAACCAACAGGGTCCATGATAAATAAACAAATAAATAAATAATTTTATTCGCTTGTGGATTAGGAACTCAAGCCCCCAGCGGCCCCTTTCCCAAGCATGCATCTTATCTTTAGGGTAATGTCAGCAAAACTCCCTATAGGAATTATCTGACTACTCTTGAGTTGAGATAAGTCCCCAGGTAGGCACTCTCTCAGTAGTCACCCTTAGGTCGAGTTTAATCTATTTTGCCATAAACAGGTTACCCCGACGATCATTTCGCTCTAAAAGTATAAGTGTACTATGCATTATTTCAAGCATGACTGTCGCAAACTAATGGGCAGCCCTAGGTCGGGTTGACATGTTACCTTGCTAATGTGTCTCCCAGTGGTCTTTTGTTCAAGAAAATGTGAGTCCCCAAGCTTTCTTCCCTAAATCAGCCACTGCAAATTGAAAGGCACCCCTTTGGTTAGATAGTTCTCCCCTTCGGCCGAAAAACTACTCCCTTTAGACTGGTAAATCTGAAGTAGATCAAGGATGATACAACTCCTACTCATTGCGGTCCATTGTAAACTAACGGGATCCATCAAATATAATTAAAAAATGAAATTAGTTTTGACTATCTTTGAGCTGATTTAAGTCCCCCAGCGGCATTCACTCATTAGTTAGCCTAAGGTTGGGTTTGATTCATTGTGTCACCAACAGATCATCCCAACTACTAATCACTGCTTTGGACTATGTAAGCCTGGTATGCTTTCTTCCTAGTATAGCCACTGCACACCGAAAGCCAATCCTTTTGGTTGGATAGTCATACTATGTGGTTGGTAGACTACCCTTGATGGGTAATGGTAAAAGGTACATGGCCCCTACTCACACGGGTCCATCACAAACCAACAGGTCCATCTCAAAATCCAAAATTTAAAATCCAAAAATCCAACCAACCTCCCTAGTGAGTCAAACTAAATAAATCAATCCTCTTGAGATGCAAATCTTTTCTACCTTCCTAGTGAAGTCAAATTAAACAATCAAACCAATTAACTTATCCTTAATGAGATGCAAATCTTTCCAATTTTCTCAGTGGAATTAATTCAATCCAACCTGAACCTGCTCCCCTAGTGGAGGGTTCACACCTTTTGTCCCCAATGGATTCCAAATTCTAATCCCTCAGTGGATTTCACAACCTTGTATCCCCAGTGGACAACTTGAACCTTTTCCCCTATTGGAAGGCTCACATACTCAATCCCTAGTGGATTCCTCCTTCACTCTCTTATGTCTTTGACATAAATAGAGTTGCATTACACTAAGCTCTTGATTCCTTCTAAACTGGGTTTAAGAGTAGATCCTTTTATTATTGCTGATCATTCAAGCATTATTGATTGTCTCAACACCATTACGGTTTGCCTTGTCCACACACACCTGGCACCCTTTTTGACCTCACTTTTGGAGTGGGCTCTGAACTTCTCCATCTTAGACATAGGACTCCACTAGACACTAAGAGTTCCTTAGTCTTAAGACACTTCTAATGATTAGGTGAACATTTAACCTAACCCTAGAGACTTAGAAGAGTTAGCCATAGGAATAGGTTATGCCTTAAGAGTATTAGGAGGACTTGCCTACCCTATAGTTTGAACCTAATCCTTGCCTCCCTCCTTCAAACCAATCCAAATCAATTCTCAAATAATTCTAACTCTATTGATTTTCTCAAATCTCAAATTAATTCCAACTCAATTGATTTTCTCAAATTTCAAATCAATCCCAACTCAATTGATTTTATCAAATCATAAATCAATTCCAACTCAATTGATTTTCCCAAATCATAAATCAATTTTAAAATCCAAGTCATGAATCAATTCAAAATCAAATGATTGAAATCCATGATTGAATTCAAATCTCAAAATCTTTCTTGAGCCCTTTAACTTCATCTTATGGACTTAGCTCAAACCAAATTCAAATCACTCCAAACTCAAATGATTTTCTTATAATCTATTTATATCTTCATTTATATTCATAAATATAGATGAAGTATAAATTCAAATAACCAAAACTAAACCGAAAATTAAGTCAAAAATTCAATTTATACCTTTTCAAGCTAAATCCTTGAACTTAGCAAAATTATTCTCAAATCAATCCAAACCTTTGGATTTTCCCTTGAAATAATCAATCCTTCAATCACATGCCCAAATATAAACATAAACTATAATCACCAAACCAAAATCAAACTAACCCAAGTCAAACCTATGTTCATCCCTTTTGACTTGAAATTGTCAAATGAATCAAAATCCATTTGACTCCAAATCACTTATACTTGGATTTATATTTCCATAATAAGTCTATATGTGAGTTCAACCAAACTTAAATCAAGCCTTGATCAAGCCAATTAACCCATTTAGGCTCACTTGACCCAAAGTGACCTAAAGGACCTTTTGAGCCAAATTCTAATCTAACCCATATTAGATTGAACTAAGCCCATCTAAGCCTCACATTGTGAGCAATAATCATCCTAGTATGAAATCACTCAAATTGGGTCAAACCAAGTCAAACCTAGCCTGGCCAAGTCAACACTTAGCCCAAATGAAACCTAAACAAGCCAAAATTCACTATAAGCCAAATTGATTGAAATCATTGATCTAAACTAATCCACAATCAATGATTGAACATGATCAAGCCATCAATTAAGCCAAACCAAGCCTAGTTGGCCACTTGACCTAAGTTGACCCAAATTGACCTAAAAAGCCAAAATGGGTCAAATCTTGATCTAAGCCAAATTGGTTGCAACTAATGGGTCAAATTTACTCCAAATCATTTGTTGAACATGACCAAAGCTTCAATTGACCAATTAGACCCAACCAAGCCCAGTTGACCATGAACCCAACTTGACCTAAAAGGTCAAATCAACTTTAAATCAAATAAAATCAAAATTGATTGAAACCAAAGCTTGTAATAAATTTTAAATGATCAACCAAGCCTAAACTAACTCATGACTTACCCAATTGGGTCAAATGGGTCAAATTGGTCAACTTGACCCATTTGACAAATGTACTTAAATGAACCAAAACCAAATCTAAACATAATTGAACCAAACCAATGATACCCATAGGCTCCAAATGATCATTTGAGCTTGACCTAACCCATAGTTTAACCCAAATTGACCAATTGGTCAACCTAACCAAATTTGACCCAACTTGACCTAAATGGATTAAATTGAGCCAAACCAAATCAAATAAACTCCAAATCACTTGAAATTTGGCCCAACTTATTTTTGAATCATTTCAAATCTGCCCAAAAACACTCATGGCTGAATAACCACTTTGCCTTTAGGTCTAAGGGCATCCTATGACCAAGTTCACTTGAAATTTGGTCATTTCTCTCTCATGGCCACTTGGCATCTTTCCAATGGTCTCATGGCCACCAAGGGTGGTGGTGAACATGACCCAGTGA
This sequence comes from Cymbidium sinense, assembly GCA_021442155.1. Taxonomy (NCBI): domain Eukaryota; kingdom Viridiplantae; phylum Streptophyta; class Magnoliopsida; order Asparagales; family Orchidaceae; genus Cymbidium; species Cymbidium sinense. The sequence continues at coordinate 74,986,716 of CM038224.1, read as the reverse complement.
GCTTGGGTCGGCCAAGACCCAAAGAAAGGAAAAACTAACCTCCCCAATGAAAATTGAACACTTGGAACTCGAAATGCACTCACCTAGCACGTGAGCATCCACTCTCCTTCCCTCCACTACCTAAAATGACCCATGTGGGGTGTTTTGTAGCTCAAATAGTGCACCCAATCCTTATCATGATAAAAAATGGTAAAATAGCCCATCATCATCTGTGGACGGGGGGGGAATATACTTCCTCTCATTCCCACTCAAATGATAAGCATCCATTTCCACAGAGCCAAAGAGATTCAATCGAAGCCTCCCCAAGCTTTTCCAAGCTCCCTTGATTTCCATTTTTGGTTTCACTCAAAGCCAAAACAGTGGAGATCTCCTCGAGCTCAACTCATCCAATTTTCTATCAAAACTCAATTAACCTTGCACACACCATTAGTGGACTTCATCGAGCTCAACCAAGTCATTTCCCAAGTCTCCAAGCCACGGGAAGCATCACTTCGATCAAAGTTGAACTCCATTGAAGGGGAGCTTGGTCAATTGAACCATCTACCTTAAATCAAGACCTAATTCCTTCAACAAGGCTTTGTCTCTGCTAGACGAATCTACCTTCTCCGTTGGAAGCGCTAGTGATATCCTCCGATGAGATAATTTCTTAAAACTATAGCCTTAGAAAAATTTGCATAGTCCTTGTCGAAGAAAAGTGTTACCCCATTAAATCTTGACCATTTGATGTGCATCCCCCCTCTTTTTGAAGGTGTGGGATCATTTTGATCCCACTCAAAGCTCGGGTGAGCTTGAATTGAACGGGGAGAGATGAACAATTTTCATCTCTCATCACTCATGAAGGAGAAGGATCACACACCATCCATTCAGCGTGATTGGAATGGACGATTGTGAGTAGATCATGCTAGAGCCCCTTTGATTTAAGGCTAAACCATGGGATTAGTCTCGGTCGCCGCCAACTGACTCAGTCGATGGATGTGACAACTTAAATAAGCTATCCTATCGCACCATGTGAAAAGCGCGTCGCGTTAGTCTCCACGTGGACCGATGGGATTAAGGGGTTAATTAAGCTTAATTAATCTAATTTTAATGATGAAGCTTCCAAAATTCATAACTAATTATAGCAAAATCAAAAAAATGCAAGTAAATACTCATTTTAAAGATAATTTAGAGAAGAATAATAGAAAATTAAAGCTAATTAAAGATAATTTTGAATAGTTAATTAAATTCATAACATATTTTGGTATTAGAATTGGGATAGAGCTTTAATTCATATGCATAAATAATTCAATTAAAGAAAATACAATCTTTGCATGATTTTCATCCTTATAGTTGTGTATACATTCATATGTATTTAAGATAGTGTTTAGTTTAGACATCCAGAATACTTTAAGTAGCCCCAAGGAGGTCATTTGATTACCTCACTTTGGTTAACAATATTACTTATTTATATTTTTATATATGTGTATGTGTGCTTAATTAAAAGATGAAAAATCACCTTTTATTATTAAAAATACATGCATCATAATCATCAAAGTCATTAGCATACATTATATGTATGTTAGTGCTTTCTTTCTTATGATTCATATATAGATTTATATAAGTTTGAATGTTAATAACTATAGTCCGGACATCGTGAATACTTTTAAGTAGCCCCAAAGAGGTTATTTGATTATCTCACTCCCTAGTTAACAATGACACGTACTTATTAGGCTTCATCCTTATGTATTTTGGTATTAGAATTTTGATAGTACTTTAACCTACATGTATAAATATATCAATTGACTAAAAATAAAAACTCCAAACATATGCATCCATTCATCATTTAAATGTGCCAAAATACATGGTATGTATAGATATGCTAACTGTTGGATTCATATGCATGTTATATGTGATGAAAAGGAATGATTTGATTTATGTCAAGTGATAGTAATTCAATTACATTAATCCTAATATTCTTTTCACATTGAATAGAATTTTTTAAAGTTTGCCTAAACTTAGGATTAATAAAAATACATAATAAGCCATTCACTAAAGAAAACTAAATTATAAAAATACGCTTTAGAAAGTGGCCTAAGGTAGGGATGAAGGAGGGTAATCCTCTTTCTTCTCTTTATAACATTTAGGTTCTAAGTGTAAATCAAATGAAACCAAATAAAGCATAAATTAAAATTAACAAATTAATTAAACAACTTGAAATGAAGCCAACCTTTATGTTAAATTAAATCCTCTCACACTTAGAAAATCATAACTCTAATGCTTAGTTAAAACATACTACACAAAGCCTTAGCACACACATTAGAATTAAGCCACCACTTCTAGTCTTAAGTTAGGATGGTGTATGTGTGATGTATGTTTTATTTTTTAATGTAATATTTTAGACTGAATAGTAGGGTGTATGTTTTGTAGACTGGATATTAGGCCGCTCTTAGTCTAATCATATTTTATGCAAGGGATTATGCTTAAGGGGATTCTTAAAAATAAATATAATTGCTCTTGTTGTAGGTTGCTTAAACCCTTAAGTATAATCCAAGTTAACAAAGTGCGCTTGGTTACCCATGTGCAGGGTGCTAAGTCTAAATTATACATATAACTACTTGAGATTGTATGTATGTTTAGCTAACCTCTATTTTGTAGGTGTAGTTAGATTTACTTTTCCTATATAAATGTAATTTTTGTAATAGGAATTAGGATTAGTGCTATACCGATGAGCGGCTAAAAGGCTTAGTCTGGATGCCCTATGATGCCTTAGAGTAAACCAAATCAAATCAAAGAAGAAGGATAAGAAGATAATAAGAGTGAGGAATGAAGACCCTCATAGCATGTATTCATTCTAATTGTAAAATTATTCTTTCATATTTTGGGTTGTATAAGGGTATAGCTCAACTACCCATCTTATATTTTTCTGTGTGTACTGTCGTACCTGACCGCACTAGCCTGTTATTCTTTTACGTTAGCTTATAAAATTTTTTTATGTTATGTTTAGATTGTGCATTAGGATTGCATGATTTTTCATAGTTTTTTATGTTTGATGCTTTAATGTGTGGCCTAGATGCGGTGGGCTCTTAGGGCAAAAATAATTTTTCTACCCATCTAATCACTTATAACTAAATTTTAAAGAGATCACAACCTCATCATAAAGCTTAGGCTATAATCAAGATAATTAAAATATTTAGCAACACCTTAGCTATATATTGTAGGTCTCACTTCATGCATGCATCTTCTATCACTCTGCTAAAAAATGAGGGCCTGACAATAGGGACCACTTGACCCATGAGAGCAACCCGACTATGAAGCTTCACACTCTCTTTTGATTTATACAATAACCTATTTCATCATGCATCTAAGCATAAAGAAATCCTAAAACCTTTGCCTGAAATTTCATGTCAAAAATGAAATAAAATTTAAAAATATTTTGCACTTGTAGATTAATTCATCTTTTATTTTTCTGTGTGTACTGTCGTACCTGACCGCACTAGCCTGTTATTCTTTTACGTTAGTTTATAAAATTTTTTGATGTTATGTTTAGATTGTGCATTAGGATTGCATGATTTTTCATAGTTTTTTATGTTTGATGCTTTAATGTGTGGCTTTGAATTCTTAGGGCAAAAAATAATTTTTCTACCCATCTAATCACTTATAACTAAATTTTAAAGAGCTCACAACCTCATCATAATGCTTAGGCTATAATCAAGATAATTAAAATATTTAGCAACACCTTAGCAATATATTGTAGGTCTCATTTCATGCATGCATCTTCTATCACTCTTGCTAAAAATGAGGGCCTTCATCCTTACATAATAGGGACCACTTGACCCATGAGAGCAACCCCTGACTATGAAGCTTCACACTCTCTCTTTTGATTTATACAATAACCTATTTCATCATGCATCTAAGCATAAAGAAATCCTAAAACCTTTGCCTAAAATTTCATGTCAAAAATGAAATAAAATTTAAAAATATTTTGCACTTGTAGATTAATTCATATGCTTATACCACTCATGCTCTAGTCTCATAGGGAGTGGGTTTAGGATGTTAATCTCTTTCAAATTAAATAACTACCCTAACAATCTTGCAATTCATAAGATCGAACTACATAATTTTAAATTGTATGAGGAGTTAGTTGGCGGTCACTTCAGGCGGTTGTAAGTCAATAAGTCGAATGGGTTTATCCTCTCTTATGTAAATAACCCCTCATGTCCACCTATCACTTATATTTAGGGTGCGCTTTAGCTCATACTAAAGCTCCCTAGATTTAGGATATGAGGCAACTATTTTCTTCAGGCTACAAGCATAAATCCTCACCTCTCAACTATTTCCACAACATTGTATAGATGGATTATAAGCTCCTAGCAATCTAATAAAATTTCAACTCAAATGAATAAAAATCTCTTCATTTTCAAATATATAAAGCCTCACCATAGGATATATTGGAATGCTCACTAGGCTTCCTAGTATCATGAGCATTCCCTATTTATCTTCTTTGGATTTCAAAAATAAGTCTTCTCCTTGAACTTTTCCAATTGATCTTCCAAAACATAAATAATCCATTGATAGTTTAACTTTGAAATCTTTAGAGATAATAATTATCTACTTCAATTGAAAGTATTCTTAAGAAATCTCATTTCCTAGGATGTAATTAACTATGGAGGCTTGCCTCCAAAGGGATTCTAAGAACTAGGCTTAATATAAACCCTACTTTATCATTCCATATAAAGCAAGGGAAAAATCTCTAGTATATTCGAAGACCCAGCATGCCTTAAAAGTCCTTATTAAGTGATTAGGTCCATTATAGGGTGATGCCTCTATCTTTCAAGATAGTACATCATTACATTAATGTCATACCAAATCACTTCAATAAATACCCTATACGATCTGCATGGTGTCCCCCACCCCACATCCAAAAATAAACACCATAATATCATACATTCATGCTTTGAAATAAAAATAATCAATTGAATTTATTTATGTAAAGTTGCATGTCTTTGCATAATTCATTATTAGGACTGGTGGGCTTGGCTACCCATGTGTAGGGTGCTATGTCCAAATTATGAAATATAATTTATTGGGAATTTATGTATGTTTAACTAATGACTATTTTACAGGTGTAGTTAGATTTTACTTTTTCCATAAACATGTAATTTTTGCAATAAGAATTGGGATTAGTGCTATGGGATTTAGGATGAGCAGTGTCTAAAAGGCATAGGGAGGCCCCTGTAGCCTTCAAGCAAATCAAATCAAAGGAAGAATGAAGAAAAGAAGAGAAAATAATGAAGACCCCCATAACATCTAATTTATTTCTAAGTTGTAATATTCTTTTATAATTCGGGTTGTATAAGGGTAGCTCAGCTACCCAATTTTCTCTTTTTTTCAGGGTGTAGGGCAGTATCCAGACTTTTATTATTTTATGATAATCTAAATGTTTAAATATTATGTTTAGATTGTGTAATAGAAATTGCATCTTCTTCATAGTTTCTTAAACTTGATGTTTGAATGTATGGCCTAGATGCGGTAGGCACTTTAAGAAAAAATTAATTTTTTTGCCCCAATTAACAACTCAGAATTAAACATTTAAAATAACTCTCAACTTCATTCTAAAGCCTATGATAGAATCAAGAGAATTAAAATATTTAGCAACCCCTTAGCAGAATGTTGAATGTCTAACATCATGCATATCATCTTATGTCACTCTTGAATATGGAAGGTCTCCATTCTTACACTTTAGGGAATGCTTGACCTGTGAGAGCACCCCCTCTTGGTGGAGAATTCCTCACTCTTAAAAATAACTCAATTTCATCATGCATTTAGGCATAATTGTCCTAAGCCTTTGTCCAAAATATTATGTCAAAATAATATAAAATTTGTAAATTTTGCATTTAGACTAAGTCATATGCTCATGCCAAACATGATCTAGTCTCTTTCAAATTAAATAATAGCCTAGTTGTCTTGCAATTTCATAAGACTGGCCTATATGATTTTAAAATGTAGGAGGTGTTAGCTGGTGACTGCTCCATGCAGTTGTAAGTCCAGAAGAGTTGGATGGTTTATCCTCTCTTGTGGAGGTAATCTTAATGTCCCCTTTTCATTTAAATTTACGTCACGCTCTTAGCTTGTGCTAAAGCATCTTAGATTTAGGATCTGAGGTTGCTTATTTCCTATGGGTTGCGATCATAAATCATCACCTCTTAAGAATTTTTATAATCTTGTGTTTATGGATTGTAAGCCCTAGCATTCTAACAGAAGTTCAATTCAAATAAAAATAAATCTCTCTTTCAAACATAAAAAGCCTCACCATAGGGTAGATTGGAGTGCTTACTAGGATTCCAAGTATCAATAGTGCTCCCTACTTATCATCATTTGGAATCTAAAAATAAGTCTTTCCACTTAAAATTTCCCACATGAACTTTCTAAAAAATACCAATTTGTTGATAGTCTAACCTTGAAATCTTTGGATATAATTGATTGACTACTTTAATCGAGAGTTTTCTTAGGAAGTCCCATTTCCTAGGATGTAATTAACTATGGAGGCTTGCCTCTATAGAAAATTAAAGAACCCGGCATAAAATAAACCATGCTTTACTTTTTCATGTATAGTAGGGGAAAGATCTCTGGTATATATGAAGACCCATCTGCCTTAAGAGTCTCTATTAAGTGATTAGATCCATTGTAGGGTGATGTTTCCATCTTTCGAGATGGTGCATCATACCTTAATGTCATAGCCGATCACTTCAATAAGTACCTCCTAAGATTTGTGTGGTGTCCACCCGACATCTGAAATAATACACTATAGAGTTTTTTTGGTGACTCCACTGGAGGTAGTTCCTCTCTCCATCTTTAGTAATCAATTATTATCTTCAAACATCGATAGTGGACTTATATTTTATATAAGCACAAGGCTATCAATCCTTTCGTTGGATACTTTGCTCATTTCATCTTTAAGAAAGGGTGGCCAACATCCTTTAGATTTTAGGACCTCACTCCAAGTAAGTCTTAAAACCCATATTAGACTTCCAATAGTTAAAAGAAATTCTATCAAAGAAAATCATCCAACATATATACCTAATAAAATCAAGAACCTCTTACCACTAGCTTGGTAAAGCAAGGTTCATCCAACATTCTCAAGAAATACCAATGAAGTCTAAAGCAAAAGCAAGAAATTCTTATCCAAAATGTTCCAAACTTCTCCAACAAACAAAAGAACCCCATTTAACATAATCAAATTTATTAAATGAGGGTTCCCATTCAAAATCAATATCAATCACATGGGAGGATAATGTGGACGACTGATCTTTGGATGATATTTTGGAGCAATGATAGTCCTCCTCCTAGTGGTCAGTCACTATTTAGCCTATGTTCCAGTAGCATCATATAAGGTGGACGATCGATCTTTGGATGATATTTTGGAGGACTATCATGCCACGGTGAGGTAGATAGTCAGGGATGATCAGTCTAACCAAGAGGAGGGTATGGTTGATTTTAATGCTGATGAAGATGACCTTTTGGATGAAACTGCTAAAGTTCATATGGTCGATACCTGAGGATCCTTGCATAGGGAGCAACCTAGCCAAGAAGGCATTATAGTTGAGGAAGGTGAGGCACCAAACTCAACTCAACACCTCTTCTAACAAATCATGTAGAAGGATGATCAAATTGATGGATGGAGAGAAGAGTGGAGGAGTTGATGTGGTCCTAGCCTTTAGAACCAAGCCCTAGTTTCACAACCTTCTCCCATGGAGGCCTATCGGCTTTAGCTAGTACATACCCTAGATAATCCTAAGTACACTCCTATGGATGAGGTCGTCGGTAGTTTGCATAGGAAGGTCACCGATAACACCTTCGTGTAAGAAAAGGACATTAAAAAAATGGTGGAGTAGCAAGTGAAGGAATTGTTGGCATAAGCTTGGGGGGAGCTCATCTATTTTAAAGGGTAGATCCTACCCAGAGAAATTTGATGTAGTTCAATACCCCAAGGATTTTGTGCCACCATTCTTCAAGGTCTTTGATGGCAGTGGGAACCCAATGCAGCAACTAACATATTTTTAGCTAGTTTTTACAATGCCGATGGCAGTGATGCATTACTATTCTAGTAGCTTATCAGTAGCCTCTCAAGGGTAGCATTTGGTTGATTCTTCGAATTGCATAATGGTTCAGTAAAGTCCTTTGTAGAGTTTAAGCATCTCTTCATTAAGAGATTTGTAGGAGCTCAACAAAGGGTAACTATAGGTGACCTCGTTGTAGAGAAGCAAAAGCCTAACGAGTCCCTTATTGATTTTATTCTTAGATGGCGCAACTTAAGCATGAAATATGAACCATGACTGTAAGAGCAGCATGCCATTGAGATTCTACTCAATAATATCCATGGCCTAGTCACCTTTATGCTCAAATGTTTTACCATTAAGGCATTTAAGAAGTGAATCAGCAAGGCAGGTAAGCTACAAGAGGAAGCCAAATAGTAGTTACACTTCTCAGACCAATCATCTAAGTTAAAGCCTTATAGGATATTTGAGAAGAAGCCATGGATTGTAGTAATAGTTGCCAAGGGGAAGCAGCCACTAAGAGCTCAGTTTGAGAGACCTAAAGTCCAGCAGCCTCCACTACTGCCTCCTCTTCCACCACCTTGGTCATCACAATGACCACCACCACCACAACAGCTTACACAACAACGGTGCTAGTATGCACTGCTAAGTAGCTACTTTTCACTTACTTTTGTCAACAAACTCAATAAATCATATTCTTTCAAGAGGGAGATAGACAGAAAAATCTTTAAGAACCTTCTTAAGAATCCTAATTTTCAATTACCTAAACCTAGAAAGCTAAAGAAAGTGTGCAGGACTGATGATCCTAACTACTACCCTTACCACCACATGCTAGGTCATGTTTTAGAGGATTATTTCATATTTAGGGATTGTCTCGAGCGCAGCTATAAGTCAGGAGCTATAGTTATCCCTAAGGAATACTTAGCAGAACAACCTTCTAGTTCTATCAAAGTAATCTTTGGGGGTACATTCGATCCTCTTAAGATAACAGAAGGTTGGTATATCTTTTTATGTCGTACCTCTAAAAAAATAATTTCTAAAATTAGAAAACTTTCTCTGCAGGTGTTTAACTTAGCTTAAACCTCCAACATCAAGGAAGGTTTGCCAATTTTAAGGACAACTCGGGGAGGGTGGAAGCCTAGTAGCAGCACTAGCAGCATTCACTTGTCCGGGATAGATCCATAGCACAACCACCATTCAAGTCCAACACTCCTCCTTCCACCATCACCTCTACCTCCACTAGCTCCTCCACCTCTAGCAGGAGATTATATCAATGGATGAGAACACCAAACCCCTCATACAACTTACTTTGATTTATCTATGTTACCAAAGTTAAAGAAATTAATGAAGAAGGCATTCCACTTACATCTTTTCTATGATTGATGATCTAAGTGATTTTATTCTTATAGAAAGCTCTCCAAGTCATAACAATAATAACTTAAATAATTCTGATCAATCCCATTCCAATTTAGAAATGAATTTTCCTTTTCTGAATCATACGGGTTCACCTCTTGAGTTTGATTTAGAGTCATTCAACTTCGATGATCATTTAAGAGAAGCTGTCAGTATACCTGATAACTAGGTAGAACTTTTCACAAGATCCTTATTTTAAGAAGTAACTAAAGTCAATCTTTGTAGTGGCAAAGTTCTACCTCCTAGGGTAGCATCTCAAGATAAGGAAAATAGGTCATTGGTTCCAATGAGGAGATAGCCTCCACAACATGCTCCACCCTATATGCTTGTGGAGGACTAGCCCAAAGTTGATTACAATGTCTCGCACACTTTAGAAAGTTTCCACCTAAGTTAAGTATATATGATGCCCTTATTTTATCCAAAGAGATGAGGGAGTCATTAATCAGAGCTTTGCATGATCCAAAAATAGGCTTAGCTCAGTTGACTTCTACTAGAGAAGAGGCACATTTCTTAGAAGAAGTACTAGGAGTTAAATTCATTGATGAAGATCTACTTCTAGGGATGATTGACACAACCCTCACATTACGGTGGATGTAAGCGGCAGATCGTTGGTTCTAGTTGATTCTAGTGCATCGGTTAATATTAAGAGTCTAAGAACCCTTTCCCGCTTGAGGATTGATGTCTCTAAACTCCAAATATAGAGGATGATATAGAAAAGATTCAATGAACAAGGCAAGGGGGCCTTAGGCTCCCTAGTGTTACCCTTAGAGATACATCAGTGGAAGACACAAGCCAAGTTTCACATAATAGATTCAGATACATCTTTCAATACTTTGCTTGGGAGACTATAGATACATGATAAAAATATGGTTCTATCCTCTTTACATCAGCACATCATGTTCCTAAGAGGTGGAATTGAATATTATGTCAAAGGAGATCTCAAACCCTTTGTGGTTTATGAGGTCGGGCTATATGAGCATGCAGCCTACTATCCCCCTAAGAAAAAAAATGTCTTCTCTCATGACCTTAGTCAAAATGAAAAGAGAAAGAGAAAGAAAAGAATAAAAAAAGAAAAAGAAAAAAATGAAAATGAAAAAGAAAAGAAAAGGGAATGAGAGGAAGACCTTAGGGAGGAAGTATAGCCTAAGATTAGATTCCACCCACAGCTCGTTACTCAATTCAAACAAGTGGGGAGGATGGCCCGACCTGCACCAGGACTAGGAAGAGGCAAATCTAGAGGGACTCCCTGAGGTGGAAGGCCTCTATACTTACCACCTACTAGAACATTCATTCTAGCATCAAGGGTGCAGCTACATAGACTTAGAACCTTGTTTAGAGGATGAGTCTTATGTAGTCAACACACCAGCTAGCTCTTCTCAATAGTAGATTCCATTGGAGGTGATACTTGAGCCAGACAATGATGAAGACTAGGTCCTTAAGCGAAGCATGAGTGTATCCAAGTCTTTCTTATGTGAAACTATCATGCGTGGGATGGGCCTTAGCTCTAACTTTCTCCTCTCAAAAAATTGGGGGTTTGATAGTTAAGGAAGCCCCTAAAGCATGTACAAGTACAAAGATCCATAGGTTCTATCCAAGAGCAACATGGTCAAGTAAAGAAGTTGATGTAGAACATGAGGATGATTCATGTAAAGAATTAATAAATTATCTTTTGATTAGTACTCACCTTGTGTTCATAATTTAGTAAAAAAAAGATTTAATTCCACATTCATGGTCTAAGCATAAGTCAAAATGCTTCAAAAGTCTATGGAATAAGAAATGCAAGAACTATCAATCAAGACCTAAACTAGGCTTTGGTACGGTGATTGTCGGCGATGATGATTATTGCTTGGTCATCACTAATCATTTGGAATCTAATAGGTTCTTTTCAAATCACATTAACTCATATGAGAAACTTTGCTTAGAAACTTTAGATGATCCATATGGTTTCCAGGTCAAAGATGCACCTCTAGAATTTGAAGAAAAAATCAAATCAACCATTGATGAACTCAAAGAAATCAACTTGGGGACTGAAGATAATCCCAGCCTGACATACATCAGTTTCTTGTTGAACGAAATTGAAACCAATAACTTTGTTAGGCTACTCACTGAGTTTAAGGACTACTTTATATGGAGTTATGAAGAAATGCCTAGATTAGCTCCTGACATAGCATTCCATAAGTTAGTGATACAGCTTGACGATAACCCAATCATACAAGCTCCTAGATGCATGTGATTAGATGTTGAACAACATGTCATTTCTGAAGTCATGAAATTGATCAATGCTAGTTCCATCCGGGTGAAAAAATACCTCACCTAGTTGGCTATTGTCTTCCCAGTTAAGAAGAAGAATGGCTAAATTTGCATATGTAGATTTTATTGATTTTACAAGGTATGTCCAATAGATGAATTTTCACTACTAATATCAGAAGTGATGGTGGACATTGCCTCATCTAATGCAGTCTTCTCTTTCATGGATGGTTCATTTAGATATAACTAACTAAAGATGGCACCTGATGAACACTTCTTTCAAAACCCTGATTAGAATCTATTGCTATAGGGTCATGCCTTTTGGCCTAAAAAATGCTCGCGTAACATACTAGTGGGCCATGATTTGAATCTTCGATGAACTAATTCATCATCAAGTTGACTATTACGTCTATGATCTCGTAATCAAAAGCAAAGAAAAGGAAGACCATCTCTTTGACTTGAGAGTAGTTTTTAAGTGGTTAAGGCAATACAACCTTAAAATGAACCCTCTAAAGTATGCATGCGGAGTAACTTTGAAGTTTCTTGGGTTTGTTATCTGACACTCCAGAATCAAAATCAACCTAGAGAAGATTAAAGCGAGATTAGAAATGCCACCCCCTAAAAGTTTAACTCAACTCAGGTAATTCCAAGAGAGATTGGCATATCTAAGATGCTTTATGTCCAACCTATCAGGTAGATGCCAACCATTCTCAGCACTAGTCAAGAAGGATGCTAAATTCAAGAGGGATGATAAGTGGCAACATGTCTTTAAAAGCATCAAGCAGTGCCACATGACACCGCTAGTCCTAGCTGCCACTATCCCATGTAAACCTTTGATACTCTACACTGCTGCATTGGATGACTCCCTTGACACTTTGTTGGCCCAAGCCAATGATGAGGGGAAAGGAAACACACTCTACTATCTCAACCATCATCTAATACATGCAGAAGCAAATTATCAACCCATTGAGAAGCATTACCTAACTTTAATCTTTGCAGCTCATAAGCTACGATATTATACGCTCTCTCATAAAGTAAACTTGATTTCTAGAATCAATCCACTACAAAATCTCTTGACACTGGTGATGCTATTCAGACTGTTGGCATGATGGTCCATGATTTTATCATAGTTTGATATCACATTGATACCCCTCCATGCAATAAAAGGATAAGCACTCATAGATTTCTTAGCACACCCACTTCTTATAGATTCTCCAAGGACGATCTCTAATGAACAAATCATTAACTTAGTGAATTTAAAAATTCATCATTGGGAGATGTACTTTGATGGTGCGACTTCCTCTCAAAGAGGAGAAGAACCACAATCAATTCTCCCAAGTAAGGCAGGGGTAGGGATAGTTCTCCTAACACCAAACTATGATATGATGAGATTCTCATATCATCTATCCAAACCTTGCACCAATAATGAAGCCAAATATGAGGCTTTGGTTATCGATCTGGAGTTAGCTATCTTTCTAGGCATCCAAAATATAAACATCTTTGGGGATTCTTAGTTGTTGTCAACTAGATTGATGGGTCTAAGATTTTGAAGCTAAAACTCTATGACTACCATAAGTTCACTATGGAGTTGCTAGCTCAAATTCCAAGGGTCTCAATCTACAAGATCCCTAGAGGATAAAATGTCATAGCTAATGCCTTAGCCAAGCTTGCCAAGAAGTTAGCATGTCTTGAAGATGAGTCCATGTCGATAGAGGTCCACAATAGGCAAGTCATGCCTCTTATTGAGGTTGAACTCTTCAACAAATACTCTCTTGAAGTGGAGGTTGTCGTTGCCAAAAGGGTGAAGAACTAGATTGGAGGAAACCCTTCATTGATCACCTAAACAAATGCAAACTACCTCAAGAGAAGTCTCAAGCACATCAAGTGAAACAGAGAACACACCTATGCCCTTATGGATGGTGTCTTATACCGGTGGTCCTTCGATCATATGTGGTTATGTTATTTAGATAAACATGAAGCCTATAAGATAATGATCGAGGTATACTCAGGATTATGCAGAGCTCATCAATGGTCCTAAGATGAAAGCTAAGAACAAGAGAATTGGGTACTTTTGGCCGACGATGATCATAGATTGCATGGATGTAGCAAGGTGTTGTCATCAATGCCAAGTACATGGAGTGGTTCTACATAAACCACCCAACATTCTTCATCCAACACTGGCCTCATGGCCATTCGAGTGTGGAGGCACTGACATAATGGGTCTGATTGATCCTCCTTTATCCAAGTGTCGTTGGTTCATCCTAGCAGCAAGAGATTACTTTTTCAAGTAGACAGAGGTGATTTTGCTCAGGGAGGTCAAAGCTCAACATGTGCTTTAGTTCTTTAGGAACCATATCATGTATAGATTTTGGGTATGCCACCGAATCATATCCAATAATGGTACCACTTTCAAGAGCACTGAGATCAAAAACTTTGCCCAAAGTCACAACATAGATTGGAGATACTCTACCATCTACTACCCAAGGGTGAACGATTTAGCAAAAGCCTTCAAAAAAACTCTCATTTAGATACTCAAGAAGATGCTCGATGACAATAAGTGATAGGGCATGAGTAGCTAGTTAAAGCTTTGTGGGCTTACCGTACTACCTACAGAACTCCAACTTAATCTACTCTTATTCTCCTTAGTGTATGGGTCTAAAGCCATTCTTCCATTAGAAGTTCAACTCTCAACACTAAGGATAACTGTGGATAGCAAAATTATAATCGACTAGAATGCCAAGCTGCGGTTAGAAGAGCTCAAAGGTTTGGAAGAGAGATGCTTATGAGCATGCAAGAACCTCTAGTTATACAAAGTGAATATGGTTCAAGCTCACAATAAGTTGGTCCTTCATAGAGCTTTTCAAGTTAGAGAGCTTATTTTAATTTTAAGAAGACCAATTATTGTCTATCGTAAGATGGGAGGCAAGTTTGAAACCACTTGGGAAGGCCCTTTTGTCATAAATAAGGCTTATCAAGGTGGATCCTACCAACTTATCAACCAAAAAGGAGAACGCCAAATGCTTCCTATCAACATGCTTTATCTAAGGAAATATTATTCATAAGCTATGTTCAAAACAAATTTTCATTAATAAAATCTCACTTTTAATCAAACATCTCTTCAACTTGAATGTTTCCAAGTTATCGTTTTCATGGTGTGTTTAGTGGTACTTAAGAGAATCAGTGGTATCCTATCCCTCATTAGACATCACAAACACTAAAGTACACATTTTTGCTTGAGCTACCTTAAGTTGAGATAAGTCCCCTAGTGGCCTTCACTTAGTGGCTGCTCTAGGTCAAGCACGATTCACTTCCCAGTTATTGTGTCTCCCTAGTGGTCTTCTGCTTAGAAAAATGTGAGACCCCATGCTTTCCTCCTAGCTTAACCACTAAAAATTGAGGAGCACCTCATTAGTGTGGTATGTTTTATTGCATGACAAATAAGTTACTATGATGTCAGCTTTGTTTAAGAAGATGTGAGTCCCCAAGATTTCTTCTTGCACTAGCTATCGTGCACTCACTAGGTTCAAGTTTATATATGAGGATTAGGGTAAGACCCCCAATGGCTCCTCTTTCTCCCAACTACTTCAAGTTTGGGTCTAATCCTTTTTTATGACTCCCCACTTAGTAGCCGCATTAGGTCGGATAGTACTTATCAAGCTGATGATAGATTATCCTGATGATTAGTTTCGCTAAAGAAGATGTGAGTCCTTCATCACAAACTATTGGGCACCTTTGGTTCGCTGATGACAACCTATGCCGATGATACAGCCTGACTCTAACCCTATCATATAAGCTTCTAGACGCATATGATTAGACATTGAACAACATATCATTTCTGAAGTCACAAAATTGATCGATGTTAGTTTCATCTAGATGGAAAAATACCTCACCTGGTTGGCTAGTGCCATCCCAGTTAAGAAGAAGAATGGCCAAATTTGCATATGCGTAGATTTTATGGATCTTAACAAAGCATGTCTAATAGATGAATTTTCACTACCAATACAAGGTGGTGGACATTGCCTTATCTCATGGTCTTCTCTTTCATGGATGGTTCATTGAGATATAACCAAATAAAGATGGCACCTGATGAACATTACTTTCAAAATCCTAATCAGAATCTATTGCTATAAGGTCATGCCTTTTGGCCTTAAAAATGCTGGCGCTACATACTAGTGGGCCATGACTTAAATCTTCGATGAACTCATTCACCATCAAGTTGAATGTTACGTTTATGATCTCGTAGTTAAAAGCAAAGACAAGGAAGACCATCTTTTTGACTTGAGAGTAGTTTTCAAGTAGTTAAGGCAATACAACCTTAAAATGAACCCTCTGAAGTATGCATGCGGAGTAACTTTAGGGAAGTTTCCTGGGTTTGTAATCTAACACTGCAGAATCAAAATCAACCTAGAAAATTAAAGCTAGATTAGAAATGCCACGACCTAAAAGTTTACCTTAACTCAGGTCATTCCATGGGAGATTAGTGTATCTAAGATGCTTTATATCCAACCTATCAAGTAGATGCCAACCATTCTCAACACTAGTCAAGAAGGATGCTAAATTCAAGTGGGATGATAAGTGCCAGCATGCCTTCGAGAGCATCAAGCTGTACCTCATGACACCGCCAGTCCTAGCTGCTACCCATGCAAACCTTTGATACTCTACATTGATGCATTCGATGGCTCCCTTGACGCTTTATTTTCCCAAGCAAATGATGAGGGGAAAGAGAACACACTCTACTATCTAAACCATCATCTGATATATGTTGAAGCAAATTATCCACCCATTGATAAGCATTACCTAACTTTAATCTTTAGCTCATAAGCTATGATATTATATGCTCTCTCATAAAGTTAACTTGATTTCTAGAATCAATCCACTACAAATCTCATGATGCTATTCGCATATGCACGATGGTCCATGATTTTATCATAGTTTGATATTGCATTGATATCCCTCTGTGCGATAAAAGGACAAGCACTCACAGATTTCTTAGCAGCACATCCACTTCTTGCATATTCTCCACTCATTGATGATCTCCCTAATGAACAAATCATTAACTTAGTGGCTTCAAGAATTCATCATTGGGAGATGTACTTTAATGGTATGACTTCCTCTCAAAGAGGAGAACAACCACAATCAATTCTCTTAGGTAAGGCAAGGGTAGGCATAGTTCTCCTAACACCAGACTGCGATATGATGAGATTCTCATATCATCTATCTGAACCTTAACACCAATAACAAAACCAAATATGAGGCTTTGGTTGCCGATCTGGAGTTAGCTATCTTGCTAGGCATCCAAAATATAAACATCTTTGGGGATTCTTAGCTAGTTGTCAACTAGATCGATGGGTCCTACAAGATTTTGAAGCTAAAACTCCATGACTACCATAAGTTAACTATGGAGTTGCTAGCTCAAATTCCAATGGTCACAATCTATAAGATCCTTAGAGGATAAAATGTCATAGCTAATGCCTTAGCCAAACTTTCCAAGAAGTTAGCATGTCTTGAAGATCAGTCCATGTCGATAGAGGTCCACAATAAACAAGTCTTGCCCCTTATTGATGTTGAACTCATCAATAAATACTCTCTTGAAGTGGAGGTTGTCGTTGCAAAAAAGTGTGAAGAACTGGATTGGAAGCAACCCTTTATTGATCACCTAAACAAATGCAAACTACCTCAAGAGAAGTCTCAAGCACATGAAGTGAAACAGAGAGCACTCTCCTACTCCATTATCGATGGTGTCTTATACCTGTGGTCCTTCGATCATATGTGGTTATGTTATTTAGATAAACATGAATCCCATAAGATAATGATCGAGGTATACTCAGGATTATGCAGAGCTCATCAGTCTGGTCCTAAGATGAAAGCTAAGAATAATAGACTTGGATACTTTTGGCCTGATGATGATCATAGATTGCATGGATGTAGCAAGGTGTTGTCACCGGTGACATGGAGTGGTTCTACATAAACCACCCAACATTCTTCATTCAACATTAGCCTCATGGCCATTCAAGTGTTGAGGCACTTACATAATGTGTCTGATTGATCCTCCTTCATCCATGGGTATTAGTTCATCCTAGCAGCTATAGATTACTTTTTTAAGTGGGCAGAGGTGATTCTGCTCAAGGAGGTCAAAGCTCAGCATGTACTTCATTTTTTTTGGAACCATATCGTGTATAGATTTAGGGTACCCCATCGAATCATATCCAATAATGGTACCACTTTCAAGAGCATCGAGATAAACAACCTTTCCCAAAGGCATAACATAGATTGGAGATACTCTACCATCTACTACCCAAGGGTGAATGATTTAGCAAAAGCCTTCAACAAAACTCTCATGATCATGATACATAAAAAAAGATGCTCGATGATAACTTAAGTGATAAGTGTGGTTTGAAGCCATTAGTTTAAATCCTTCAAAGCAATTGGTTAGAAGAGCTCAAGAAGAGATGCTTATGAGCATGCCAGAACCTCTAGTTATACAAAGTGAATATGGTTCAAGCTCATAATAAGTTGGTCCGTCATAGAGCTTTTCAAGTCAAAGAGCTTATTTTAATTCTAAGAAGACCAATTATTGCTTATCATAAGATGGGAGGCAAGTTTGAAACCACTTGGGAAGGCCCTTTTGCCATAGAGAAGGCCTACGAAGGTGGATCCTACCAACTTATCAACTAGAAAGGAGAATGCCCGATGCTTCCTATCAACATGCTTTATCTAAAGAAATATTATTCATAAGCAATGTTCAGAACAAATTTTCACCAATAAAATCTCACTTTTAATCAAACATCTCTTTAACTTGAATGTTTCCAAGTTACTGAGTTTTCGTGGTATGTTTAGGGTTGGTATAAGAGAACCCGAGTGGCATCCTATCCCACATTAGCACATCACAAACACTAAATTACACACAAACATAAACAAATCAAACACAAATCCAATTGCTTTGAGCTACCTTAAGTTGAGCTAAGTCCCTTAGTGGCCCTCACTCAGTGGTTGCTCTAGGTCAAGCACGATTCACTTCCTAGCTATTGTGTCTCCCTAGTGGTCTTTTGCTTAGAAGAATGTGAGACCCCATGCTTTCCTCATAACTTAACCACTAAAAATTGATAAGCACCTTATTAGTGTGGTATGTTTTATTACGTGACAAATAATTTTCCATGATGTCAGCTTTTTTTAAGAAGATGTGAGTCCCTGAGCTTTCTTCTTGAACTAGTTGTCGTGCACTCACTGGGTTTGATTTTATATATGAGGATTAGGGTAGGACCCCTAGTGGCTCCTCTTTCTCCCGACTACTTCAAGTTTGGGTCTAGTCCTTTTGTGACTCTCCACTTAGTAGTGCATTAGGTCGATAGACTATCAAGTCGATGACGACTATCTCGATGATCAGTTTTGCTTAGGAAGATGTGAGTCCTTGATGATTTCTTCCTAGATTGATCATCACAAACCATTGGGCACCTTAGGTTGGTTGGTTTTTTTGTTACTGATGGCAACCCACCCAGTGGATAACACCACTCAGGTAAATGTGAGTCATCATGCTTTCTTTTTGAGTCAGCCAATGTATACTTATATGTTTTATTTTTCAGGGATTAGGATAAGACCCCCAGAGGCACCTTCCCTGTGGGTATTCTATTTTGATTACATCTTCACGATCCCATTTAGTCATGACCCAGGTTACTACCGGATTAGACAATTCCCCTTTCCTAGTAGCCACCCCTGTGGTTGGAAGCTCTATATTACGGATGTACACAATATCCCTTAGGCCAGTAAATCTGAGATAGGCCAAATCCCCCGTGGCTCCTTCTTAGTGTGGCTCCTCATAAACCAATAGGGTATGCACTAAACCAACAAACAAAATAAAATATCTTATGGATTAGGATAAGACCCATTGAAGCACCTCTTCCCAAGCAGGCATCCTATCTTTTGAGGAGTGCCAGCAAAACTCTCTATAGGAATCACCTTGACTACTCTGAGTTGAGATAAGACCCCTAGCATCACTCACTCAATAGTCTCCTAGGTTGACTTTTGTGCCATTAATAGGTCACCCCAATGGTTATTTCGACTTTGGAAGATGTGAGTCGAGCTTTCTTCCCAAGACAGCCGTAAAACCGCAACTCCTAGGTTGGATAGTCTCTATTGTTCGGCTGGTAGATTACCCCTTTGGACTAGTAAATCTAAGGTAGCTTGCATAGCCCCCTCTTTAGTGCGGTCCATCGCAAATTGACAAGGTCTAAATTAAGATCAATCAACCAAAATCCAGAATTTAAACAAAGTCAAGTTCAAACTTACATCCACTATGGAGTCAAATCCAAACCAAAATGAAACCCAAATTCAAACTAGATCAAAATTAATCAACTAAACCAATCAAAATCAAATCAAATCAAATCAAATCAATAAGCTAAATTAGCTAACTCAATCAAACATGTATCCCCAATGGATATCTCTCTCTCTCTCTCTCTCTCTCTCTCTCTCTCTCTCTCTCTTACATCAATTCCAATTAACTTATACAAATCCAATCACAATCTCAATCCCCAGTGGATTCTATATAAATTTAATCAAATCAACACCCTAACAGATCCTCCATCAATTAATCAAACAAATTTGAAATTAATCACTCAATAACAAATCAATCAAACTAAATCAAATAAATTCAAGTTTATATCCCCAGCGGATTCCAATTGGCACCAATCAACTAACTCAACAAAACCTATATCCCTAACAGATCCCTTCTGCATAAATCAATTCAACCAAATCAACAAATTCAATCAAATCTCAATCCCCATCAGATTTCCCCCTTTTTATGTCATTGGCATAAATCATACCTTATCCAATCAAACTCATGTGCATATCCCCAGTGGATCTTCCTTCATGTCCGTGACATGAAATCAATTCTTAACAAATTAAACCAATTTCACTCATCTCTCTCATGCCCTCTACATGATAGCAAATTGCATCATGTTAGGATTCATGGTTCCATCTTTATCTTTGTTTGGTTACAAATGGCCATCCTTAGTGCTTGTGATATTTCTGGATGCTATTGAACGACTCGGTCAACGTCAATACATGCTGTGTGCCTTGTCAGTTACACCACACCTATTAGGGGTCCTTTTATTGACCTCACTTCTGGAGTGAGGATTCATCATCCTTATCCTAGACTTAAGGATTTCTTATACACTAGAATCTCTTTAGTCATAGGACACTTTTAGAAATTAGGTGAATACTAAACCCAAGCCTAGCGACTTAAGAAGGTGTACCATAGGTTTAGACAATACCTTAGGATTAAGGGAACCAACCTATCTTATGGCCTAACCTACGACCTATGCCTATCCAATCAAGCAACAAAACCTCAAATCAATGTAATATTAAATCCTATTTCATATCCAAGCTCTAAGCCAAAATGATTTGAACCCAAACCCATCTTAACCGCATGATCCAATCTTATGGACTTAACTCAAAGCTCCTTTAATTAAACTAAACTCAATTGATTTTCACAAAAGCATTCCAACCATTCAATACATCATTTCAAACTCTTCCAAAACTTACAATCAAATCAAGCCAATCAAATCAAATCAAATCTATCAACCCAACTTAGCCCATTTGATCTAAAGAGTCTATATGAGCCAAAATCAAATTAAATCAATTTCAATCAAAGCCATCAATCAATTCTAAATCAATTATCAAACTCAATTCAACCCAATTCAACCTAATCCAGCTCAAATTGACCCATTTGGTTCACTTGACCCAACATGACCTAAGGACTCATTTGATCAAACTCCAATCCAACCCAAATTGGATTGGATCAACCATTCAATACCTTCTACAATGATTGTTGATCACCAATGATTGTCCAATTGAAATCAATTGGATCAAACCAAGTCAATTTGATCACTTGACCTAAGTTAACCCATTTTAACATATGAACCAAAATGAATCAAATCTCACTTCAAATCAAATCAATTGAAACCAATACCTCCACTCAATCATAAGTTGATCCTTGAACATAAGTCAACCATCAATCAAGTCAAAACCAAACCAACTTGGGCTCTTGACCCAAGTTGACCTAATTTGACCTAAAGTGGAAAATTGGGTCAAATCAAATCCTAAATCAAAATAATTGAAACCAATGACTCAAATCCATCTCACATTGATTGTTGAACATGATCCAACCTTCAATTGAACCCAATCGGATCAAATTAACCCAATTCACCCATTTAGCCCAAATTTACCTAAAGGGTCAAATTGAACAAAATCATTTCCAAATCCAAATTAATTGAAATAAATACCTAAAATCATCTCAAATCATCAATTGAACCTAAATCATCCCTTAACCCTAGACAATATGGTCAATTTGACTAAATTGGTCAACTTAGCCCATTTGACCAACATGAACCCATATGAGCCAAATTCAAATCCACTTCAATCCAAATCAAAGAAATTCAACCTAAACATCCTAAATCATCATTTAAACATGACCCAACACATGGTTTCATCCAATATGATCCATGGGTCAACCTATGCTAATTGAACCCAATTTGATGGGCATGGATCAAATTGAGCGAAACCCCTCCAAACCAACTCCAAACCGAACCAAACTTGGCATGACCCATCCTTGGCTCATCATAGGTCAACCCAAATCAAACCCAACCTATTTCAAACTCGAATCAGCCCAAAACCCATTAGGTTAACCCCTCCAAATAAGAAAAAAAAATCCCATTTGTATGGTCAAACCCACTATCTCACCCTTGGCCACCACCCTAAGCTCAAATTGGACATGATGAACACTGGCTCACCTGACCCAAAGCTAGTTTGGTCAGCCATGAGCCAAGTGGAGGTTAGCTAACCCAAGCACTCCAATGGAACACTTGGAGGAGGCGGTGTGCTCCACCTCAGTCCTTATCAGAACACTCCCTTCATTGAGCCACTCAAGGTACACCACCTCAGCACTTCCCTGATGTCCCAGACCACCTGCACTGGCTAGACAACTGTTAAAAGCTGAGGCAATCCCAGCCATTTGATCTCTTAGAGAGGAGGGTATACTCCTTCGCATCTCATTTCAAACACAAAGAGAGCTTTAGTGAGTTGAGATGAGCTTCCCTAGAGCCTTCCCTAGTTCCTTGAGCTTCCCATCACTAACGAGATCAAACCTGAGTAAAATCAAGCCTCCACTCCATCCAACTACATCTAAACTCCACTAATTCCAAATTAACATTACCCACACCTTCCTCAGGGTCCAGTGATCCAAAATGAATCGATTCCCGATCAATTCAAGCATTCGTAGACCACTCCTAGAACAACTTTGGTGATATTTCTGATGGCACTTAGTCCACAGAGCCACCGACGAGGAGGAAACTTTTCAAGCTTCTCAACAAGGTTTAGTTTCTTCAAGATGAACCTACCTCAGTCGTTGAACCACCGGTCTTGAACTCCATGAGGTATTTTCTGGAAAACCATAGAAATCCCCTAAGGTGTTGGTCTTTTGTGAAATAAATCTTGATTTCATGTGATTTTCATTATAGGATCTCTTAGATCTATCCCTTGAACGTTTTGGAGTCAATCCTTACACCTCATAAAAATGCAATTAATAAAAAGGCAATTAAGGTTAAAAATGTAATTAATTGCTCTAAATTTTGAAAATTCATAACTAATTGCAGAAAGACCCTAAAAATAGGAGTAAACCCATTTTAGAAAGGATAAATAGATGAGATTTTAATAAAAATAATTTTCTTATGCTTTGAATAGTGAATTACTGGGACAGTTGATCTCAAATTTAAAATATTGATTTAGTGGGATGTCCTCTACCTCCCATAATTTTCTTGGAATTTATTGGCTCAGTAATTTGAAGAATTTGAAATTCAAATCCTAATCACTATCATTAAGTGATTTAATAATTATTTAAAATTATAAATAGTAAAAATTAATAAATTAAACTTAATTAAGCTCTATTAATAGTGGAATGATGAAGGCGAATGGTTAGTAGCTCTTTCCTAATTTTTTCCTTAAATCCATTTCATATGTGAGGGTTAATTAAATCATGATTCCATTAAGGAGTGATTAAGTAATTAATTAAGAAATTAAATCAAATTAAAATGGTAATTAGATTAGATACTCTAATTGAACTTATGGGTTCCTCTTTATGTGTTTAAAAATATAAAGACCCTTAAGGAAATTATGATTACCCATTGGTGTGGGAATATCATATGAGTACTTAATTAGATCCTTTAATTTAATTAGTACTTAATTATAAGCCTCATTACATTAGGTTTATAAGTGCATTGCAAGTTTAATTTCTCATTTGCTTATCATTGGAGGCTTATAGTTAAATGATTAATCAAATTAAAGAAGCATAGGAAATAGAAAATAAATCATTTGCTTAATGATTCAAACTTAGTTAATCCATATAAATCACTTAATTACCATTCCTTAAACACATTGAATCACTCATATGGGATGGGGTAAAAATAGCAAATGTTTCTCCTCTTTAAGATTAATAACTCAAAACCAAAAACTAAATTCCATAAGAAGCTAAGGTTTTCATTAAATGATTTTATTTAATGTGATTGTCCTTAGGAATTAGTATAGTTGAATGAATTATGTGGAGGTGTTCAAATATTCCTTTTTAATCATGATAGATATTTCATGTTATTTGATATCATACATTCATGCTTTGAAATAAAATTAATCAATTGAATTTATTTATGTAAAGTTGTATTTGTGTGATTAATCTTATTATACATGTGGCTATTATCACTAATAAATTTTAAAGTTATTTTTAAAATTATAAATGAAGAGTTAAATTAACATTAGCAATGAATATTATGTAGGATTTACATGTGCTTATGGCTAAACATGTCAAAGTTTTATTCTATCTTTATGATTCATGTATGGGTTTACATATATTTGAATGGTAATAAGTATATAGTCTGGACATCCCGGGAGTACTAGGCTTTAAGTAGCCCCAAAGAGGTCTTAGATTATCTCACTTCCTTGGTTAACATAGGCACGTACTTATTTAATTTCATTCCTATGTGTACTTGTACTAGAATTTGGATAGAACTTTACTTTACATGTGTAAATAATTCAACAAAAATACAATCCTTTAATAATTTTCATTCTCATAATTGTGTGTACACTCACATGTATTTAAGATGGCAAGTATATAGTCTGAAAATCCCAAGAATATGAGGCTTTAAGTTACCCCAAGGAGTTCGTAGATTATCTCACTTCTCTGGTTTAAACAATGGCACATACTTGCTTATATATTTAATACATTTGTGTGCATATTTAACTAGAGAATGAAAATTCTTCTTTTCTACCAAAACATATGCATTCATAATCATTTAAGTGTGCCAAAAACACATTGCATGTATAGGTATGTTATGTCTTAAATCACATGCATGGTTATTGATGATGAAAATGAATGGTGTAACATTGTCTTTATGATGAAAATTCAACTTCATTAATCTTAAGATGTCTTTCATGTTGAATAGAGTTCTTTAAGATTAACCTAAACTTAGGAATAAGAAAATACTTAATAAATCATTCACTAAAAGATATCAAGTCATAATAATATACCTTTTAGAAAAAAAATTTAAGAAAAGGATGAAAGAGGTTAAGTCTCTTTCTTCTCTTTACAATATTTAGATGCTAAGTAAATACCAAATGAAATCAAAGAAAATATAAATTAATAACTTGAAATGAAATAATCCCTAATTTTTAACTTAAATAATTCCCAAATTTTAGATAATCATAATTCAAAAGCCTAGTTAAGACATACCACACTAAGCCTAAACATAAACATTAGAATGCTAAGTCACCACTTCTAGCTTTAGGTTAGGACAGTGTATTCTATGATGTTGTGTTTTATTTTATGATGTAATATTTTAGACTGTATGTTAGGATTATGATTCATAGACTGGATGTTAGGCTATTGTTAGCTTAATTTCATTTTCTATAGGGGATTATGCTAATGGGGCTGCTAAAAATAGATATAAATGCTTCTACTCATAGGTTGCTTATGCCCTTTGCATAATTCATGATTAGGACATGTGGGCTTGGTTACTCATGTATAGGGTGCTAAGTCCAAATTATGAAATATAACTTCTTGAGAACTTATGTATGTTTAGCTAACGTCTATTATGCAGGTGTAATTAGATTATACTTTTTCCATAAACATGTAATATTTGCAATAGGAATTAGGATTAGTGCTATGGGGTTTATGATGAGCATTGGATAGAAGGCATAGTCTTGGGAGGCCCTATGAAGCCTTGAAGTAAATCAAATCAGAGAAAGAATGAAGAAATGAAGATCAAAGAATGAAGAGTACCCATCACATCTAATTTAATTATAAGTTGTAATATTCTTTTGTAATCCAGGTTGTATAAGGGTAGAGCTCGACTACCCAATTTTCTCTCTTTTTCGGTGTGTACATCGGTATCCTGCCGCCCCGACCTTTTATTCTCTTACGATAATATAAATGTTTGAATGTTATGTTTAGATTATGTAATAGAAATTACATCTTCTTTATAGTTTCTTAAACTTGAAGTTTGAATGTGTGTAGGCTCTTTAAAAAAAATTAACTTTTCTTCCCTAATTAATAACTCATAATTAAAAAATTAAAATAACTCTCAACATCATTCTAAAGCCTAGGATATAATCAAGATAATTAAAAGATTTAGCAACCCATTTACTAAATGTTGAATGCCTAACATCATGCATATCATCTTATGTCACTCTTGAATATGAAGAGTCTCCATTCTTCCACTTTAGGGAATGCTTGACTTGTGAGAGCACCCCCTCATGGTGGAGAATTTCTCCTCTCTCTTTGATTTGGCCAATAATTCAATTTCATCATGCATTTAGGTGTAATTTTCCTAAACCTTTGTCCAAAATATTATGTCAAAATAATATAAAATTTATAAATTTTTCATTTAGAATAAGTCATATGCTCATGCCAAACATGATCTAGTCTTTTAGGGAGTGAGTTTAGGACTCTAGTCACTTTAAACTTAAATCATAGCCTACCTATCTTGCAATTTTATAAGACTGGCCTACATGATTTTAAATCATAAGAGGTGTTAGCTAGCAACCACTTCATGCAATTTTAAGTCTAGAAGAGTCAAACGGTTTATCGTCTCTTATGGAGGTAAACCTTAATGTCCCCTTTTTCATTTAGATTTAGGTGGCACTCTTAGCTTGTGGTAAAGCATCCTAGATTTAGGATCCAAGGTTACTTATTTCTTTTGGGCTATGAGCATAAATTCTCACCTCTTAGGCATTTCCACAATCTTGTGTTGATGGATTGTAAGTCCTAGCATTCTAACACAAATTCAATTCAAATGAAAATAAATCTCTCTTTCAAACATATAAAGCCTCATCATAGGGTAGATTGGAGTGCTTTCTAGGCTTCTTAGTATTATGAGTGCTCCCTACTTATCTTCCTTCAGAATCTAAAAATAAGTCTTTCCACATGAACTTTCCCACTTGAATTTTTAAAATACCAATTTGTTGATAGTCTAACCTTGAAATCTTTGGAGATAATTGATTGACTACTTTAATCATCGTGAGTTTTCTTAGGAAGTCCTATTTCCTAGGATATAATTAACTATAGAGGCTTGCCTCCATAGAAACTAAAGAACCCGACATAAAATAAACCCTATTTTACTTTTCCATATAAAGTAGGGGAAAGATCTCTGGTATATACGAAGACTCATCTGCCTTAGGAGTCCTTATTTAGTGCTTAGGTCCATTATACAATGATGTTTCCATCTTTCAAGATGGTACATCATACGTTAATATCATACACAATCACTTCAATAAGTACCCCCCCTATGATATGCATGTGTCCACCCAGCATCCAAAATGAAACACCATATTGGTCCATACATTCTATGACTTACTCATGTGATTTCATATGAATTTAATTTCTTTTTTAATAATCTTAGTTGCATGTATCACCACTTGCATGTATATTATTCAATTTTCTTAAGCTAATTTCATCGATTAGATATCTTTAAATCATTTTTTTTCTCTCTGTTAGTACTTCTCGTATCCTTTCCATCGTGTTTGCTTGCTAAAAAAACATCATCGACCATTCATACTCATAATACTTAATATATTCATGGTATAATTATATGCATATGATTCTACAACTACCTTTGTATGAACTTTATTATCCTATGAATCAAGTTTAATTAAAGTTTGGAAAATATCACATTTGATCAAATTCTTACCTAAATGATTCATACTAGTTCAATGAAGTCATTCTTCAATTTCATCACTATTGACCTCATTTTTAGAATGAGTTCTCAACCCCTCCATCTTAGACATAGGACTCCTCTTAGACTTTAAGAGATCTACACAACTAGTGTTTAGGTGGACACTCAACCTAGCCCTAGAACCTTAGAAGAGTTAGCCATATGAATAGGTCATGCCTTAGGGGTGTTAGAAAAAATTGCCTACCCTATAGCTTGAACCGCATTCCTTACTTCCTTCCTTCATGTCAAACTCCAAATCAACATCAAACCTTTATCAATTCTAGAATAATTAATTTTCTCCAAACTCAAATCAGTGTCATATGATTGCAACCCATGATTGAATTCCAAGTTGAAATTCCAAATTCCAAATCTTGCCTAAGTCCTTTGATTTCCCTTCATGGGCTTAGCCAAAATCAAATCTAAATCAATTCAAACTCATAAAAGTTTCTCATAACTCATTTATATTCTCATTTATATTCACATATATAAATTAAATATAAATTTAAATCAATCAAATCAAAATCCAAAATTCAAATTCCTAATTCAAAATCATTTCTAAGTCCTTAATTTCAACCTTAAAGACTTAGCCTAAATCATCTTCAAATCAATTCAAAGTCATGAAATTTTCTCACAACTCATTTATATTCTCTTTTATATTGACATATATATAAATGAAATATAAATTCAAATCAATCAAATCAAATCCAAAATTCAAATTCCTAATTCAAAATCTTTCCTAAGTCCTTAATTTCCCTCTATAAGACTTAGCCTAGATCATCTTCAAATCAATTCAAACTAATGAGATTTTCTCATGGCTCATTTATAACCTCATTTATATTCACAAATATAAATGAAATATAAATTCAAATCAACCAAACTAAATCCAAAAGTCAAATTCAAATTCAATCAAAATCTAACCTAAGCCTTTCAAGTCAAATTCTTGAACTTAGACAAATCAACTTCAAATGAAGTCAAACTCTTGATTTTTCTTCATGATTCAATCAATCCTTCAATCATGAATCCAAATATAAATATAAACTTCAATCACTTAACTAAAATTCAATTCAAAACTCAAGCCAAAATCCATTTCATGTTCACCCTTTGAACTTGAAATTATCAAATGAATCAAAATTTATTTGACTTCAAACCACTTGAAACTGGATTTATATTTCAATCATAAGTCCATATGTGAGTTCAATCAAACCCAAATCAAGCTTTGACCAAGCCATTTGACCCACTTAAGCTCACTTGACCCAAAGTGACCTAAAGTACCCTTATGAGCCAAATTCTAATCCTAACCAATTTGGATTGAACTAAGCTCATCTAAGCCTCTCATCATGATCAACAATCATCATGAGATGGTCAATCATTCAAATTGGGTCAAACTAGGTCAAACCTAAGGTTGAACAAGTCAAGTCAACACTAAAATGAAACCCAACAAAGCCAAAATCCACCATAGGCCAAATTGATTGAAATCATTAATCTAAGTTCATTCATGACCAATGTTTGAACTTGGCCAAGTGAACATTTGAGTCTAACCTAGCCCAATTGGTCACTTGACCCAAGTTGACCCAACTTGACCTAAAAAGTCAAAATGAGTCAAAACTTGATCTAAGCCAAATTGATTGAAACCAATGGGTCAAGTTCATTCTAAATCACTTGTTGAACATGACCAAAGCCTCAATTAGCTGACTAGACCTAACCTAGCCCAATTGACCTTGAACCTAACTTGATCTAAAGGGTCATATTGAGTCAAATTCAAATTTAACCAAAATTGATTGGAAACAAAGATACCAATCCACTACATATAACTAACCAAATGTAAACCTACCCATGATCTAGCTCAAATAGGTCAAATGGGTCAAATTGGTCAACTTGACCCATTTGACCTAAATGAAGTCATATGAACCAAATTCAAACCTAAACCAAATTGAATCAAACCAAAGACACCAAAACATTTCAAATGATCATATGAACTTGACCCAACCTTTGGTTTGACCCAGTTTGACTTAAATGGGTAAACATGAGCCAAACCATACCAAATGAACTCCAAATCTAATGAAACTTGGTCCAAACCTATTTTTTCAACATACAAAATATACCCAAATTCAAAAATTAGACAAATGGTCATTTTACCCTTAGGCCATAGGGTAAATTTTGGCCAATTCCACTTGGAATTTGGTCAAATCCTCTTATACTCACTTAGCATTCTCCTAGTGGATCAAGTGAACATTAAGGAGGGTGGTGCACCCAACCTAATGGGTTTTGGTCAACGCAAACTGACCCAATGGCCAAACGGAGCACATGATTTGAAATAGCCACATGGGAATCTTCCTTACACTCAATTTGAGCACATGTCAAACTTCTCCACTTCTTCTCTGACCAAAATTGAACCTTGTGCAATTGAAAATAGCCTAACAAACCATCTAAATCAGGCTAATTGGATCAAAATGGCAAACCCATGCTCGGCCGTCCGATTCCCAAAGGGGGAGATATACTCCCCCTAATTCACTCTCATTCCAAGATTCCTCAAGTCGATTGAGTGTTAAGAAGACAAAGGAGTCTTTTTGAGTAATCTCAAGCTCTCTCAAGCATTTGCCAATTTCCATTTCTCAATTTTCACAAGGAGAAAATAGGGGAGCTCCACCAAAAGTCCATTTTACACCACACCTAAAACCAAGCTAATTCTCTTTGCACACTCCCTCAGGGACCCCAATCAAGCTTGTCCAAGCTCTCTTTCAAGTTCTTGAAATAAAGGAGGAGTCACCTTGACCAAAGTCGAGCTCACTTGGAGGAGGAGTTGGTCCATAGGAGAAGTTACTCAACCTCAACCCCTCAAACTTTTAGCAAAGCTTTGTCTCAACCAAACGAAGCTTCTCCAAGGGAATCTAGTGCTAGTGATCACCTCCAGTGAGGTTAGCCATTTTTTGAGCTTAAACTCAATGTGGTGTGTAGCTTTGTGAAAGAATTGTTAATATCATATGATCTTGATTGTTAGATGTAATCTAGGTTGCATGGTGATGGTGTGGGTTAATTTTCATCCCAATCTAAGCTCAATCGAGCTCGGATCAAAACTTCAAACATGGATGGTTTCCATGGCTCACAGAGAGCGGTAGGGATAGATCTCTGGCTGTCCATCTGCGCATTTTGGATGGACGGCCAAGATTAAAATGCATGATATATTTATGTTTCTCCCTCAGATCCGCAGATTTAATCTCATCCAATCCTTGATCAGATGGCTAAGGAGAAAGCGCGTAGTGTCACGCCACGCGGTGCTATGATGTGATGTTTTAAATAGCCAATCAAGCCTTGACGTGTGTAAAGTACATGCTCCGTCAGCCACATGCGTGGTGCCAGTAGGGATTAATAGTATAATTAAGCTTTATTTAATTCCTAATTAATCACCTAAACTTCTAAAATTCATATCTCAACATAGAAAAATCAAAAAATATGAAATAAATTGCATTAGAAAGATAATTAAATATAAAATATTCTAAAATTAATTTTGATTGATTTTTAATAGTTATTTTCTATGAATCTGGGTTTTATTGGGAATATTAATTTGTTAATTACTCCCTAATTAATCCACTGATTAATCTTAAACTTCTTGGGTGTAATTAGAGGGATGACTTCTGCTTGGTGGCTAAATTAAGGGAATTGCTAGTTCATTCCTTAATTACTCCTTAATATAATTAGACATAATTAAGGGTATAATTAGTGATTTAACCCTCTAATTGAGCTAATTAAGTTTTGATTAAGTGAATGTGAGGTTTAGGGAATAATTTTGGGATACTCTCCTTAAGATATTCCTTAAACCCCTTTTATTCCTTAATCTTACTTTAATTAAAGGTTAATTCACTAATTATCCTCTTGATTAATTTCATAAAATTCTAAAACTTTTCAAAACTCAATTAATTCTTCTTGGGTAAATGCTTAGGTGTTCAAGAACCTAAGTACAATTAAGGAAATCAAATTTTAACTCATATGTGTGAGGGGTGTTTTGAAATTACTTAAGTTAAACCCCTTAGCTTAATTAATCATTAATCATGAGCCAAATTTCATTAGGCCCTTTTCTTCCTAGGTGCATTATAAATTTAAATTCCTTGTGTAATTTTATGTCATCTCATTGCCTCATAATTATTTGACTGACTATGCTAAGGTGGTGTAGGTAAGGGGAAATTAACACGCTTAATTCATATCTTAACATAATCAAAATATAAAATGAATCTAATCAACTAAAAATTGAACAAAAATATCAAACATATGTGGGAATGTGTTAGGAACAACAAACTCACCTCACATTTTCCAAATTAAATCAAATTCAAAATCAAACAAAATTATATTAAACAAACTTTGATTTGCTTTAAGCTTTCTTATTTCATAAGATTGTATTTAGGAATTAATTAAGGTGAATGTGTTTAGATGCTTTCATTACTTTAGTTCTTTCCTAAACATGTTAAATGTGTGTGTCATATGATTTCGTACATTCTTGCTTTTCAAAAATCAAATTTAAAATGAAAATGTTTCCTTTATGTCAAATTACAAGTTTTGGCTAAAATAAGAATATGAGTGGATATTATCACTATTAAATCTAAATTATTTTCAAAATATATGAATCAATTATCAAAACTAAAAGTGTGTTACTTATATCTTACTTATAAGCTTGCATGTGAGTAAAGTATAAGGATGTGCTTAGTGTAGTTTTCCTTCTCCTCTCTTTTGATATAGTTTTGAATAAGATTTTGGCAAAGTATATAGTTCATTTGAAAAAAACACAATACTTGCCTAATTCCATTTCATATTCATTCTTATGCTATGACTTAAGAAGGAAACCTACACTTACATATATAAATTGCATAAACAAACCAAAAGAAAATAAATACAAACTTTTGTATCTTTCTTTTCAATTCATTTCTTTTGTACACATGCTTGTATTTAAGGAAAGTGGTATATTAGTCTGGACATCCCCAGGGTGAGACTTTAAGTAGCCCTAAATAGGTCTTGTACCTTACACCTGTGGTTAAAAATGACACCGTACTCACTTAGGCCTTTCATAAATTACCCCCCCCTCCCCTTTGCTTAATGAAAATCATGCATCATAAGCATCCAAGTTTTCTTAAGTAACTTACTTAGCATGCATCATAAAATGTACAAAACATTCTCAATTGGTATGTATAGATATGCTTAGGATTCATTCATATGCATGTTATACATGTTGGAAAAGAAATGAAGTGATGTGAGTTTTGTGATCTTAACTCAGTTTATTTAATCTTAAAATGTCTTTCTTTTTGAATAGGTTTGTTTAGAGTTCATCTAAACTTAGGATTAATTAAAATACATAATAAAACATTCACTAAACAAAACTAAAACATGAATCCATTTTCGAGATTACTTAGGTTAGGGTTCTCTTCTCTTTCCCTCTCTTTACAACTTAGTAATTAATTGTAGGATTCACTTGAACCCAATTAAAATATGAAATAAAATCAACCCAAAATAACTAAACCACTTAAATGAAACCCTCATCTAAGTTGAACATTCTTCACACTTAGAATATTCTAACTTAAAATCATAGCTTAACCACAAACCTCTAAAGCACACACATTAGGCTAAGTCATCACTTTTAGGTTAGGCATGATGATTTGATGTTTGCTTTTATTTTATGATATATGTTTTAGTCTAGATGTTAGGATGTATGTGTGTAGAATGAATGGTAGGATGATCTTTGTATAACCATTACCTTCTATATGGAATTGTGCTTAAGGAGCATTGTAATAAATAAAAAATATAAATGCTTTTAATGTGCAGGTGCTTATACCCCTAAGCATAATCCAATAGGCCAAGTGGACTTAATCACCCATGTGTGGGGTGATAAGTCCAATATACATACTCTAGATTTGTGTGGTTTGTTTAGCTAATCTCTATTTTGCAGGTGTTAGCTAGACTCACTTTTCCTTTTCATGTAATTTTTATAATTAGGATTTTAGAATGACAGTTATGGGGATTAGAATGAGCATTAGTCATAAGATTACATCTTATGTATCATGTGAAGCCTTTGGAGTAACCACCTTCCAACCATCCAAAAGAAGAAACCAAAGAAAATAAAGGAACAAAAGAAGAAGAAAGAAGAAAAGAAGAATGAAGAAATGAAGCCTGAAGACCCCCATAACAATGAGTTCCTTACTTAATTGTACATAATTTATTTGTAATCCAGGTTGTATAAAAGTAGCGCTTGGCTACCATAAATGGCCTCTTATTCTTTTACGTTAGCTTTATAAATTGGTTGATGATTTGTTTAGCTTGTGCATTAAGATGGCATCCTTTTCCTAGTTTCTTCTTTGCTTTATGTATGGCCTGGATGTGAATTAGGCTCTTAGGAAAAAATAAATCTCCTACCAAATCTAACAATTTAAAATTAAAAATAAAGAACTCATAACCTCACCTAAAGCTTAGGCTAAAATCAAGATAAAGAATTAGCAACCTCTTAGCTGGATGAGTATTTATTTTATAACATCATGCACAAATTCATATTATTTTCACTCTTGATTGGAGGGCTTCCACCTTTGCCAGAGAAACTAGGTTTGACCTTTGAGATCCATGGTGGAAATACACCTCCTCCCTTCTCGCTGATTTTGGCCAATAACCTTACTTCTCATGGATTAGGCATATGAATCTTATTAGCTTGAGTTAAAATGATTACCAAAAAATAAAAATAAAATGTAATATGATTTGCATTAGATTTAGGTTATTTGAAGCATACCTTTACATGATCTAGTCTCTTTAGGGAGTGAGTTTAAAGACTTAGTCTCTTTCAAAATAAATAACAGCCTAGCTATCCTACATAAAGTAAGTGACTTACCTACAGAAATTTAAAACCATAGGAGTTAGTTGGCGGCCACTCCCAGGCAGTTGTAAGTCCAAGCAGTCAGGTGGTTTGCTCTCCCTTGTGGAGGCAAACTAAATACCCATTTTTGCCTTAGATTTAGGTTGTGTTTTTGGCCTTCCACAAAGCTCCTGGATTTAGGTTCTAAGGTTGCTTCTCCCCTTTATGGGCCATAAGTATAAATCCTTACCTCTTAGGTATTTCTGTAATCTTGTGTTGTGGAATCATAAGCCCTAAATTTCTAATGTAAAATTCAACTCAAATAAATTAAATCAACTTCAAAAATATAAAGCCCAACCATAGGATAGTTTGGGATGCTCGCTAGGTTTTCTAGCATCATGAGCATCTCCTAATTATCTTTATTTGGCTTCGATAATAACTCCCTCTCTTTGATCAATCCTATTTGACCTTCTAAAATAAACTAATCAATTGATAGTCCTACCTATTGAAATCTTTGGAGATAATAATCATTTATCTTAATTAAGAATATTCCTAAGGGATCTCATTCCTTAGGATGTAATTAACTATTGGGGCTTGCCCGTATAGGGAACTTAATGAACCCAGTTTAAAATAAACCCTACTTTACTTTTCCATGTAAAGTAGGGAAGACTCTTTAGTACACATGCAGACCCATTGTCTTTAGGAGTCCTTGTTGAGGTGATTAGGTCCATTGTAGGGTGGTGACTTCTATCTTTTGGGATAGTACACCTCTCCTCAATGTCGTACCCAATCACCCTCAATAAGAACACTATAGATTTACGTGGTGTCAAAATTGCATAAAAAGAAGAGATGTATATTTCATTTTATCCCGCATAGAGTGAAGATGGAAGCATATATTTTATTCTTTAGAAATTAAAATTTTCACCATAGTCACCCCTCATGGTTAGATACCTTTTGTCCTAAATATACAATTATGCATAGTTCCATTCTTTTTCCTTCAAAAATGTAGAGTTTGTATTCAACATTTTACTTTTCACTCTAAGTATTTTGGATATTCTTTCATATATCCAAAACATTCAAATCCTCAAGGGTACATACCACGCTTGAACACCTAAATTATATATTTGATTGTTGATACTTTCAATTATGTTTATTATATGAATACATTTGTAAGCATACAAAATGATGTCCACAATTTCACTTAAAATACATCTTATCAGAATCAAAACTTAATCAAAATTGTGTTTAATTTTTTTATTATTTGGTGATAGTTTTCATAATAAAAATTTTTTAATCATAATCAGACCTCAATTGACCATTTAATGAGTTAAGCTAACCTAAAGCCTATGACCTCGATTAATAATAAAGTGATAAGCCTTAGAGAAATTATACTTTTTTAAATGATTTAGTTTGGTAAGTCATCTTAATCATATAAGTCAACTATATAATGTCATGACTATTATGAACACTAAGGCATTGTGATAGTTCACAAAGTTCTAATTGCATAGTATATGGAGGATGTATTTATGTCATTTTGATGAGCAAATATTTTGACATAGGATGAGATTGCTTTGAGTGAGGTTAGAGTTTAGGATTAATTATTACATTAGTTATGATGTGTTATGCCACTATATTATTATGCTATGTTATGATAGATATATTCTTTTTTAGGTGTTTGACATAGAATCATTACTTTCATTTTTACGTTTACAAGGGCCATATGCCAACAAATATATGCTATAATATTATATTATTTTTATCTATGATGGTATATTTATGATTTAATATGTTTGATTCATTTAGCTTTAAGATATTTTCTTTACTTCATTTTAATAGTTTTACGTTCAATAAACTATAAGAAAAGTTTTATGACCCAACATAAGATTTCTAGTAAACAACTATATAATAAAAATAAGGATAAAGGACCCAAAGTAGAAAGAAACTAATACATTATTGTTTAAATTATCCAAGCTTGTTGAGCATAATTGAACAACTTTTTTTACTTTTATTCATGTTATATATAAGCAGATTTACTAACTACAATAGCTATTACTTGTTCTTTTATATGCATCACAACATAGTGATTATAATTTTAATTGTTTGGTATTTTTAATTTATTATTGTAATGTTATTGTGTATGTTATACATGATTTATATTAGGCTATTAGAATAGAATATATTTTGCATAACAACTTTTAAAGCTCTCTTTAGTCAAAAAATTTTAATTTATTTCTACTCTTTCATATCACTTAGAGGAGGTATAAGATGAAGCTACCCCCAAGCACTGGTGCACCTTCATAAAACAACTAAGTTAAGCATGCATTAATGGTATTCTTCACTATAGACATATATCCTGCATTACATGCCATATTATTTTGGACAAAGCCTTAAACATGGTTTTAATTATAAAAAGGCTTAATTTCTAAAAGAGTAGTAGTCTAATCTGGATAGGATTGTAACTCTTAAGGAACTCTAATTATATATAACTAAGTTACTCTTTTTCCCTTTTTTTGAATAATTTTTCTACCTATGTATATATTATTAGTCTTGCATTTTTCAAACATTTACATAAAAACCATCCATCTAGAAAATCTTTAGTTTTCCTTAATTTGAGGTCATTATATTAACTTCAAAAGATGCATTTCAAGATTCTAGCAAAGCATATTGTTGCTATGTTAGGTTGACAAGCTAAATGACATTGAGCTTAATAGCCTGGGATGATGGATCCATGGAATCCAAACCAAGTTCGTTTCAACTTTTCTATTAATTCTTTTTATTATCTACTTACCATTTTGAGACCATTGTGCTCTTTATTTAGTCTAAAAAGATTTAGTGATTATTATCACAAACTTTTTGCATATTCAGTCGCCATCTCTCTTGGATTTGTTGATTCACTCTACCTTATGAATTAAAATTATATTCATTAGTCTATCAAGATAATAATTATTGAATCATGTGTAATTATTCTTAAATCTAGTAAAATAAAATTAAAATATAAACATATTTTTAGTTATCAAAAGTTTTTTCTTGTTGAGGTATCCTCAAGTGTAATTAATTAAAAGAAAAAATCTCTTTGAAAGAATGAGTACTCCACTCCATATTATCTAGATTTAATTTTATTAATTTTAATATATAACTCCAAATAAATATGTATGATGAGTTTGGATAAGAGATTGTGACCTTACTTTGATCCTTTTTCTCATCCCCCTCTTTTTAATATTTTATGTGAAGCTCATATTATCATGTTGATAGGTTTCCACATCATACTTGAATGCTAGTATACTTGACATGAGCTTTATTATAAGTTTATGTGCTAGATTTTAGTTCAAGCCTTATGATTTATATCAACTCTAGAAGGTTTTATTTAATCTAATAAACACTAAATATAAGTTTATGACATCCTAAGAGTAATGTGTTATTTAAAATTATAAGATTTTTAATACTAACTATATTGTTATAGAGTTAATCAAAAGAAGATGATTAGCACTTGCTTGTTCTTAGTACTCCTAATAATATTTTGGTCCTGTAAGAAGAAAAACTCCTTAGCTTTCTTATTAGGAAAAGTAGAGTATATGTAAATAAATAGTTGTGTTGTATGGCTATGTTATATTAGATAATAATTACAAAACTATGCACTTATTTCTGACCACTTCTTACCCATATGTGATAATAGTAATGTAATTAACCTAAAGAAGAATCAAATTCAATACTTGAGAATGAAGCATATTAAGATATTGTGCCACCTCTTTTTAGATCACATTACTAGGTTATATGGTTATGGAGTTTGTTAATATAATTATGAACATCATTATAAAGCCTTTTGTTGAAGATCAATTTTGTATTATTAGATATATAGATGTAGCTTCAAGTTAGATAATTTATGAGGCTTACTAAGTATTATACAATTTACCTTTAAGCCACAACTGGATCTAGGATAAAAACACTTACAAAAATTTAAGAAACCTAATTTTTAGCCTCACATAAACTTTCTCTAATACTCACTATTCTAATATCCACTTTTTTTTTCTTACATTTTTTATGCCATGTAGCACATCACCTGCCATATCATCTTTAATTATATGGAATTTAAGGAGATTAAGTTTAATTGACTAGTAATTAACATTTATTTACTACAAAATTATAAAAGTTATTAAATGTTTACTTTATTTATTTCATCCCTCTAATTTCTTAATTTTTTAAATTTCAAAATCATTCATATATTGCCTTTAAAAATATCTCACTTCTCTTATTCAAGGTTGACATTTCTTATACTATATCCCATATTTTCTTGCCAATGTTAATAAGAAGAAGAAGCACCTAAGGAGAAAGCATCCAAAAAGGTTTCAAGGAAATAATTTTCACTTAGATCTATTTTAAACATGATTTCTTTAGTCTAATCTACTCTTAATGTTTTCATCATACATCTTGTTGCTTTGACTTTTCACCACCCCATTCACATGTTAGATATTAATATATCCTCAAAATCTTTCCATCATAATTATGGATAGTCATCTTCAACCCATAGGATCTTAAGTTCTTTAAATCTAAGCATTAACCAAGCTTCCATAAATGTTTTATGTAATACTAATCGAAACATAGGTTTAAAAAATATTATCCTCTTCTTCTTTATCCTAAGTTCTAAATTAGACAATTATCTTGGAAGCTTAATAAGTAGTGACAGGAGGATGAAGCTCGATGTGCTCAGGTGAGTCTCCTCTCCCAGGTTACTTTTCCATTGGATGTTGTTGAATCATGACCCTTCAACCTGTTTCTTTGTTATCTCTTGTCTCTATGGATCCCCCCTCTTATGCTAATGTGGCAGCTGGGAAACCTAGGGTGGTGGGGAGCTCCATGGACTCAAATATCCAACTTTTTCCTCAATGCTACCAAGATCGTTATATGAAAGGTAGTAGTAGTGGATTCATTAAAAGGGGTTCTAAAAAGCCCTTTTACTTTAATCTAAAACCTAGAGTCTTGCAGACCAGTTCAAATTCACTTTAGTGGGTAAATTTACCTAAAATCATCCAAAAATGGACTCTATTTTGAAGCACTTTGAGGACTTTAAACTGGTTGGAGATTGGAATGTAAAATTTTTTTAAGGTAGGCATATTATGATCAAGCTATCAAAGGAGGAAGAATATGCTTGATTATTCTCTTAAAAACTTGACGACATTGATAACACCCCTATTAACCCCATCATTTGACTACAGCATTGAACCTTGCATTGCTCTTATATAGATTAAGCTCCCTGGTCTGAAATTGCACCATTTCAATAAATAGACCCTTTACTCAATAGAAACCATATTTGGGAGTCCTTTGAAGCTTGCTCACCTACCTTCAATCTTTCAAGGCCTTCAACTATTAAAATACTAGTGGAAATGGATATCACTACAAGCTATGCAGAGGAGTAATAAATTTGCATCCAATCAAATGGGTATTGGCAGAAAGTTGAAATTGAACAGAAGCCCCTCTATTGCAGTAAGTGTAGAATGTTTGGCCATTCCTTCAAAAATCTGCTTTATTGCACACCTAGAGCTATGAAAAATTAGAATAGAAAAAAAGGAGATTGGCTGCACAATCTACCCTAGAGAAAAATCTAGATCAACCCACAGCAAGTTTCCATGAGGAATTGAGATGCATAGATGCAACACCATATCAGGAAAGTAGATTGAACAACTTGAAATCAAATAGATAACCCCTAAAGAAGGAAATTATGAGGAAATCAGATAACCTGAAATCAATTTAGAAGCAACCCCTACCCATGAAGTTACAATGGAATAAAAATGCTCAGTCCATTCACTCGAAGAAAGAACTGAAGAAGAAAATTATGATGATATTCTCAACATAGCAATTGATGAATGGCAAACATTTAGATAGAGAAAACAAAATCAAAAAGTAATTAGAGAGCTAAAGAACTTGCTAGCTAGTAAGAGCCAAAGGAAGGAAGATTTTTTGAGTGGGGAAGGGTCCTCCAAATGACTCTCAAGATGTAGACACCCCCACCCCATCATGCTGAGAATTATGACTTAAAATATTAAAGGCATTAATAAGGCCAATGCTTTTAATAGACTCAAAAGTCGTGTGAGACACCACAAAATTGAATTCTTTGCTATCCTTGAACCCCTTGTGATAATTCAAAATATTATTAAAGATTTGAAGAAATTTCCCTCATTTCATTATCTATCCAAATGCAAATAATAAAATATGGCTTTTTTGGAAGCACATATTCAAGGTTCAAATCTTATTGGACTCCAGCCAATACATTCAAGTCTACATCCAAGAGTCAAATATCTTCTTTGCTACCTTCATCTATGTTGCTTGCACCAGGTAGTTAAGAAAAGAACTCTGGCAGATATCAAGCATATCAATCTCAATACAAATGGCCCTAAGCTCATGGTAGGGGATTTTAATATGATTGCTATTCTAACTGAGAAGAAGCAAGGAAGGAGACCCAATCTTTCAATAATTACAAAATTTAATAGCTTTATAAAAGATGCTGGTCTATTTGATGCAGGTTTTATTGGCTCCCCTTTTACATGGATAAGGGGGAAGGATTATGAGAGACTTGACCGTATTCAGATTAACTAGAATTGATTATCTTACCCATGTAAAGTGGAAGTACTTCACCTTGAAAGGATAGCATCTGGCAACTCCCCCTTATTGATCAATTTTAGATGTAGACCTAAACCATCATATCACCAATTCAAATTTTTGAACATGTGGACACTACACCCTTACTATGAGAAATGTATTCTGAATGCATGGAAAGGAGTGGAAGAAACAACCCCTAGATTAAACTTTGGCTCCTACATAAAGTTACTTCTCAAGCCCTCAAATAATGAAATAAGGAAACCTTTCGCAACATCCATCACTTAATCAATTCCATAGAATCACTGATTACAACCACAGAAGTTGAGATACTTGCACTAGGTGATAGCTAAGGTGGAGAGTTAGAACTGGAATTGGAACAACTACAAATAAAACTACAAGACTACATAGATAGAGAAGAAATCTTTTTAAGGCAACAATCCTCTACCAACAACTTCCTACAAGGTGATAGAAACTCTAAATATTTTCATTCATGCATTAAATGGAAGAGAGAAGGAATTTGGGTACAAGCATAAAGAACAATGAGGAAAGTGGATACATAAACATAAAGACATTATGCGAAGCTATGTGGAATTTTTCTCAAACTTGATCAATTAAACTCTTAATAACACTTCAACTCATATGTATGATCAACAACCATATCAACTTAATAGTGCATGAGTGAACAATGAAGAACTGACTTCAATCTCTTTGGAAGAGGAAATTATAAAAGCACTCCACTCTATGGATGGATATAAAGTTGTAGGTCCTGATGGTTTAAATACCCTTTTCTACCAAAAATCTTGGCACATTGTAAGATCTGAAGTCATTAATGCAATCCAAAGCTTCTTTAAGGGCCAAAATACCTACAACTTCTTTTCCACTTCAGCCATCATCCTAATACCAAAAGAGAAGGATGCTAACACATGGTATACATTCAGATCTATATAGCTAACACCAGTTATTAACAAAATAATAAGCAAAATTATTGCCAACTGACTTCAGAACTTACTTCCAACTCTTATCTCTTGTAATCAGGCTGCCTTTGTGAAGGGAAGAAACATCGCTGATAACATACTACTTGCCCACTAGATGAGTGAAGATATTGACAAAAAATGTAGAGGGAGTAATGTTATCATGAAAATATACCTCAACAAATCTTTTGACGCAATACATTGGAATTTTATTTTCAGATCTCTCAAAGAGAAGGGCTTTTCAGATGAAATTTACATACTTATTCAAAGACTATTCATCAACAACCACTACAAGACTGTTCTTAATGAAAAATTGAATTATTTCTTCGAAGCTAGCAGGGGGGTTAAACAGAGGGATCCCCTATCTCCCTCACTCTTCATTTTAGTACTAGATACCCTCTCAAGAATGTTGAATAAGGAGACTGAATCTAAACATGGAATTGCATACAATACAAATGGGAATATGCTTATAAACCACTTGGCTTTCATAGACAATCTTTTAATATTTTGCAACAAGAATAAAAAAATCTATAAAAGCCCATATAGATATCATCAAAGAATTCTCTTCACAATCATGTATGGAAATTAATGTTAACAAATTCTTTTTTATTATAGGAAAAAATTAATAACAATAAGATTAAATGGATTACGGAAAGCACTAGTTTTCAACAATCCTCTTTTCCCTTTTGCTATCATGGCATTCAACTTTATAAAGAGAAACTCACTTCATCCCTTTTCCATGCACTCATTCACAAAATTCAGAAGAAGATACAATCTTGGGAAAACTCATTTATATCATTTAGAGAAAGGATTACTCTTGTTAAAAGCATCATAAACTCAATTTCTCTATATACCACCCAAGTTTAGCAAATTCCCAAAATTATTCAAATAAGAATTGAGTGGATTTTGAACAAATTCATATGGAGTCCCAAGCACAAATCCATCCATTGGACAAGTTGGAAAAAATATGTAAGCCTACTAGTAATGGGGGTGTCTTAAATCTATTGGTGATAAAATCAAATACAACATAATCAAGCTATGGATCCAATTCAGAGAAAGGAATACCCTATGGGAAAATTTCATTTATAATAAGTATTGTCAACATTCACACCCTATGGTCACAAATCCAAAGAATTCAGATTCCTTTTTATGAAAGAACATGCTGAAACATTAAGATGGAGCTAAAGATCTCATTTTTTTTTTTTTTTTGGGATTTAGGTGAAGGTATGATTAACTTTTGGACTGACCACTGGATGGGGGCTAAGATTCTCTTCAAATGGAGGAAAGAGGAAGGACCATTTAACTCTCAAAGAGTGGAAGATTTTAGGCAAGATCTTACATGGAATGAAATAATGTTAAGGAATCATCTACCTACATAGATTTGTAATGAAGTATGATCTATACTAATTGATGCCTCCAAGAAAGATAAATTACTCATCAAAGGTAAAACTGACCATGTATCAACATCCAAATTAATTTATAACAGATGGTGGAGAGATGCAAGAACATTTCCATGGGGCAATGTGGAATTCTTTTATTAAACCATAAATTTCATTCTTTTGGTGGAGACAAATGCACAACTTAATCCTAATGGTTGATATTCTGAAACATAAGAGATTAAAGTTA
Source organism: Cymbidium sinense (assembly GCA_021442155.1). NCBI lineage: Eukaryota > Viridiplantae > Streptophyta > Magnoliopsida > Asparagales > Orchidaceae > Cymbidium > Cymbidium sinense. The sequence continues at coordinate 74,942,768 of CM038224.1, read as the reverse complement.
CCTTCAATCTACCTACTCTATAAGAATGGGAAAGAAAGCATACCACACTATTTCCTCAAATGCAGTTTTAGCAAGAGGATATGGAATGAATTTGCTAATCTACTCCATTTAGACATCAACTACAATTCGAACTCCATACTATAATTACTTAGAATTGGCAAACTATGAAAACATGGTAGGTCAACATCTCTTTGGTTGCATTGTTAATCATACTATGGTTTATCTGGTTGACTAGAAACAAAGCAAAATATGAAAAATACCAAAATATTAACAAATACTACCATCAAAAAAGAAAATTGTATCTGAGGAAGGCAATTATAAAAATTTTCAATCCCTTGAGAGCAGGCCAAACATTAAATACTTGGT